>CM074718.1:280488238-281145113 GCA_037306005.1 Rhinophrynus dorsalis | reverse complement strand
CAGGCAGCATAAAATAATAACTTTTGGGATCATGTTTTTAATTTATATAGACTCTTTTCAGTTAATCATGGTATTTTCAATGATGTAGAATTGTAAGTCCATGCAAAGTGATTGACACTATGGACATTACTGAACTTTGACCATAATGCTTCTTATTACAGTGTGACAACTGTCTGCTTTTAATTTTTCTTGTGAAAATACTATGGAGGCAATACTAACATCACTTCTATAGTGTTGTAAAATGCCCCATGCCACACTCAAAGAGAAGGTCTATTTTGACCTCAAAGATGGATGCTTAAGAAATACAGTCTTGAGTCATTGGCTTAGATGCCAAACCCGCCAGCATAGCCAATAGGAGTGTGGTTGCCACTGGCAGCTTCAACTCTTACAGGAGGTGAAACAAAAAGCCATGGGTAGACCAGTACAATTATGGCTGAATGATTATAATACTGCCATTCCTGGAAGTGGGAGTAGTGTTGATTAACTAGTGAAAGACTAAGCTTCAATTTAGACTTTTTCTTTATTAGTTGAACACTGTCTTAATTATTACTTACTACAAATAACTTTAAAGAACACTGCAATGCAATTATCTGCTAAGATGTAATCACTATCAAAGATGTTTTATTGTATGATTGTAAAGCTTATAGATATAATTTTACAGCAATATTATGAGTAAATTTCTGATTTATTAATTTGGGATCATAAAATAATATAGTTAAAAACTAAAGTGATAAATGACTACAAATAACAAAATCAAAATAAACACAAAGGGAAAAGATAAAACCTGCTATAAAATATTGGAAGAAGACTCATAACAAATCCCGTTTTCATTCAGGGCTGCAGACTTCTCAGATTACATTGAGTGTGATTAATGATATCTGACACTTCCTCCTGTCAAACTAGATACACTGTTTGCCTTATTGTTTTTGAAGATTGGAAACAAACATGCCTACAACTCAAGCTTGGATAGACAAGGTCAAACAGGAGTTTATAACAAAAGAATGCATGTTTTCCACTGTTCAAATTGAGATTATTTTTTTTTAAAAATCCATGTTTAGATTCTACAAATCTGTTCAATAAAGGATCTACCTTTAGTTTCTTTAAATTATTTTTAAGCCATATCCAAATTACAATAGGAAATTAACACTGGATATGTAAAACATGATCTGATTTTAAGACATGGGTTGCTATATATGTAATATATATATAGGCTTGATTAACGACAGTGTGATTTTAGATTATAGAAGTCTTTACTCCATTTTGTTTGGTGTTATGTACTGCTCATGTAAAAATCTAATTGATAAATCTATATTTAACTTAATAATCAAAAGGGTCACCTACTACTTTGGTTACTAGAAACATAGCATATAGCATAGCATTTTAGCTTATAAGGGGTTAAATACATAATAAAGGAACACAATGACTATTCTGAGTGCTGGAGTGAAGGTTACCCAAACCAGGCTTGTCTATAGAAAGGAACCGGAGGTAAAGCTCTTTGGAAGCTTGGGTTAGAGATCAAGACATGCACATCACAACACTGAGGCAGATTATCATTTTTGAGGTGGATTTGTTGCTCTCTGAGCAGACAGTAGCTGAGTTTAGAATTATAGGGGGTGGACATCCTCCAGAAGTGGACCAGATTGTTAGATGTATAATAATTACCGTAAAATCTCGGGTATAATACGCACAATTTTACCCCACTTCACCTTATGTGAAGTGGGGGGTGCGTATTATACACGAGAGTTTTTTCTTTGCGGAGTTAAAAATGTTTTATTGCTGCCGGCTACCTTCCCTCCCTCCCTCCCCACACAGCGCGACCCAATTTAAAAAGAATTCTTACTTAGTTTTGCTGCGCTATAGCTGGGTGAACCTCTGTGCCATCTTCCCTGCGGGCGGGCGGCAGGCTTGCATTTGCCGCCCGCTTCCTGCAATGGACTTTTAGGACCTTCCACCTCCAGCCAATGATAATGCACTTGCATTATCATTGGCTGGAGGCGGAAGGCCCTGACAGTCCATTGAAGGAAGCGGGCGGAAAAATGCAAGCCTGCCGCCCGCCCGCAGGGAAGATGGCAAAGAGGTTCACCCAGCTATAGCGCAGCAAAACTAAGTAAGAATTCTTTTTAAATTGGGTCGCGCTGTGTGGGGAGGGAGGGAAGGTAGCCGGCAGCAATATTTTTCTTTAAGTAAAGGGGAAAACAAGGGTGCGTATTATACATAGGCACTCTTGTTTTCCCCTAAAATCCTGGGCATAATATACACCTGCGTATTATACACAGGTGCGTATTATACCTGAGATTTTACGGTAGATGTAAAAATGGATGAAGAGGCGTATGGAGGACTTTGGTTTATACACCCAAACAGATTTGCCACATTGCGCAATGATGTTGGGAGTGTAGGCAAAGCAGTGCGTTTGCTGAGGAGGACTGTTGTTTTTAACAGTTAGGAGAAGAGCTCCTGTAGCAATTATGGCATCTGAAGTACAGTGCAACTATGGCATCTGAAGTGCAGTGTGACTTAGCTAATGTTACTTAGCTAGTCTGGTGATCATAAGGGACTCTATAATTAGGAAGGCAAAAAAGGTAATCTTTCACAAGGATCACTTAATCAAATAATTTTCTGACTCCATAGATTGCTATATTGTTGGTAGGGCTTGGACATCATTCAGTTGTCTTCAGCTGTCTTGGTACATGTTTTTACCAATGACAGAGTTGTTGAGAGATAGGGTTCATTAAGAATGATTTCAGGGACTTAGGTCACAGCTTTAAACAAGAGACCTCTAAAGGAGTATTTTCTGAAATGCTGCTTGTACCGCTACAGAAGAAAAGCAACAGGATATTATGGAATGAAACCCATGGCTAAAACATGGTGTAAGCATGAGTAGTTTGGGCTGCTTGAGCAATGGACTGTCTTTTTGATTGGGGAAATCTTTACAGTAGAGATGGATTGGACTGCACCTTAATGGATGTTGGACTGCTGTGCTAAGGGATAGGATGGTTAGTAGGTTTGAGTAAATTTTAAACTGGAAAAAGGAGAATGGTAAAAGAGTGCAGGACTGGAGAGACCATGTAGAAGAGGAACTGGGATTAGAGAAGGGGAATGGGGGTGGAGAGTAGGGAAGTACTAGTTCAGCCAATACAGCTATGTTATGGTATTATAAAAAGCAAATATATAACATTTTAATGAATGTTTATCATTAGAACAGCAGTAACATAAAATATATACTTGTTGTCTGACTGGTAAGAAGGGGGAAATTGGAATTGATTGCAATGAAGAAGCAGACTGATCTTCTAGGTATTATTGATTAAGCAATCAATATAAAAGGATATGTACTTTTTAGGAGGGATATGCTAAACAAGCCTTAACACCTAATATAAAGGAAGATATTCATAAAATAACAAGTGAGAATATAGAGGCGCTGTGGGATGAAATGCAATGTGGGGGTAAACATTTAAAAAACTCTGATAGTTATTTTCCATAAGCCACTTAATAATGGCGGAGTCAAGGAAACTCAATTGCTAATGCAAATGGTAAAGGCTTCTTATTTAAGAAACAATAATAAGAGAAACAAATTAAGACCAATTTGGATTAACAATGAAGTCAGCAGGAACATGGGGAGAAAGAAACAGGTTTTAAATTGGTTAAGTCAGAGTAGTCATATTCATTGTTAAAAAAAGAATGCAGTAGAATCTGCAAACAATCAAAAAGGCTAAGTAAAACTGAAAATGAGAAAAGAATTGCAAAAGACATCAAGACAAATCCTAAAAACTTCTACAAGTATGCAAACTGAAACAAAATGAAACAATGCTTAAAACGGAGCCAGGTAAAAATCAGGATAAGGCAGTGTCTGACACTTTAAACAAATTATTTTCTTTGTAAAAGTAAGTTGCTGCAATTCCTCTCCTTCAGTCCTCTACACATTTCAAGATCTCCTTGATTCGCTTCCAGTAAAAAATCCGGATCTGGAGCAGACACATTTGCTACTTGCATCCTGTCTTTGACAGGCACACAAATTTAAAAATAAATACTAAGTGTTACCTTGAACACAATTTTAGGGGATACTTGTATTCTTGTTTTTGCCACCTTTACTATTAGCTGTTTGTTGGATTCCCCAGATAGAACCATCAATTTTCACTGCAGTATAATCTTGATGTAATGTCAATAATGTATTTATTTTTGCTCTCACCAGTATATTTTCTATGAATTTTAGCTATTTCCATAGAGAATCTATTTTTAAATTACTTATAATGTGATGTGTTTTTAAATGCTTTTATTTGATTACTTTTCTTATAAATTAGATTATGCTACACTTAATATTCTCTCCTTTTTGTGCTGCCCCCACTTTTTCTTTGTCTAAAATGTAATTCTCTGGGAGCACACTTAGCAACTAGTAGTTGGCTCCTCTGTGGAGCCACACACATATTCAAAGTTAGAAAACTGACCCCATAGGCAGCAGTCTTCGGCCTCTACAACTGAATTATCAGACTTGCCAAGGAAAACAAAAGGTTAATTTCTTGACCTGCAAATTGTCTGTAAGGCTGAATAGTGATGCTGCTTGTTTGACATTTCGATTTTCAAGTTTATAAATCTGTCTGCCCCACAGGAAAATTAAAATAATTGTCATGTTACCTTTCCCGTTGGCCACCTCTGTTCCCAACATTTTTCATGTGCTCCTTCCTCCACTGTGTGAATTTTCCACCTCGGTGGTTACACAACTCCCTAGATATCTACTACTTCAATTAATATTCAATTATGTACTCGCTCTTGATCAGTTACATCTGCATCTATTGGTTCTTAGGTAACAGAGCATGGTAGATATTCTCACTTCTTTTATCTCAGTTTTCTGGCTGTCTTTTTAGCAACTTTGTATTTTTTTTATGTTGACATCTCCAGTGAGTCTGACCTTGGCTTGCTTCTTGGACCTGTCTCTGTTTAATATTCTGTTACTAACCCTTGATCTGTATCTGGACTTCTTTGGCTTCCCTGTGATAGAGACCTTATAGCTTGTCTTTTGGACCTTGATCCTGTCAGCTTGTGTCTCAGAACTTGTGGCCTGCTCCTACTGCATATTGCTGTACTGCTGACCAACCCTACTTGTGTTCATCTCACTACATCTCTGCGCTTCAACTCTGCATTTGGCTTCCTTTTACTGTTATCCTTGCATTTGGGCTCTTTCAGATCAATACATTTGAAGTTAGTATTTCTGTCTCTCTCTTTTGTCTGTTTTTTATTCATGTTCGTACTTAATTCTAAGACTTACCAAAGCAGTAACTTTGTCTGACCCACAAATTGTCTGGCAAACTGATCAGTGGGGCTGCTAATTTGGCAGCTCTGCTCTTATCATACTTATGTACACATGTGTGAAATGAAATACTTTCCAGCAGGACAGGGTTCTGCTTTAGCTACTGTAGGGATTACAACCTGAAAAATAACTCTTGTTTGGAAGTCGGTTCCCTTTATGTATTTCATCTTCCTGTTTTCATATTTCATTAACAAAACATCATCATTGCTGAAAACCCTTTTCTTCTGATTACTTGTTATTATTAGAATCATAGAGGCTGCATATTACGAAGGGTTTCTTGCAGATATACATTAACTAATGCGCAACAGCAACTATTGATCCACCCTGCATGATGATTAATGGTTGTCATACTTACTCTGAAAAATGAGCTGATATAGGGAAGGACCTTAGGAACTCTAGGATGGGTAGATGGGTCACAAGTTTTAGTCCAATTATATACTTTCCCTTTATAAAAATGAATCATTCATAGGTTTGTTGTAGAAAACTGATCAATAGACTGGTTTATATTATTTCATCATTTATAACAGGACATTTGAGTCCTTTGCCTGATATATTTAAAAACTACTGAAGGATTTGCCTGATATATTTAAAAACTACTGAAGGAAGAATGCAAATGTTGTAGGCTAAATGAGGTATATCTGAAAGCTGTGTGATTACTTATTCTTATGCACTTGTGTCTCATTTGTTTTATACACATGGCTTATAATGCAGCTACCCTTTTATATATGTTGCAACATATATTTTGTGGATTCTGTCAATGCTCAGACTATTTATTTGCTGTAGTTCTCAAATTATTGCTTATGAAACATTTTTAGCAATGTGCTGCTGCTTTACTGCTCCCTGGGGATAGACTGAGCCGAGTGTCCGATTAGAACTAGAGGTGCATGTGCAGCACTGCACACTCCCCCAGCCAATCAACAGCTTTTTGGCTGGAGAATGTCTACTACTTGGGTGGTGGGGCATAGAGAAGGTGAAGTAAATCTTTACCTTTAATGGACAGTAAATGTTTTGCCCAGCAGTCAAGAATTAGAGATGCACCGATACCAATTTTTTAAGACCGAGTACGAGTACCGATACTTTTTTCAAGTACTCACCGATACCAATTACCAATACCTTTTTTTTGCAGTCATTTGCCAGTTTTCTAAGTACCTATATGCTTTAGGTACTTGGAAAACTGGCAAATGACCGCAAAAAAAAGTATTGGTATTGGTGAGAACTTGAAATATATATACATATATACATATATATATATATATATATATATACATATATACATATATATATATATATATATATATTATATATATATATATATATATATACACACACACACACCACCTCTTGATTCTCCCCTTTTGACTCTTTCTCCCCCTCTTGATTCCTACCTTTTGCTTCATTTTACCCCTCTTGAGCCCCCTTCTTTTGCCTTTGCTTTTTCTCTCCCTTTTGATCCCCCTCCTTCTCCTTGACTCACCCTTTTGCCTCTCTCACTCTCTCCTGATCCTTCCTCCTTTTGCTCCTTTCTTGGCCCCCCCTCTCTGCCTCTTTCACCACCAGCTGCCCCATCTTGCCTCCCTTACTGTCCTCTGCCGGGAGCTCACTGTTCCCTCGCGAGCC
This sequence comes from Rhinophrynus dorsalis, assembly GCA_037306005.1. Lineage (NCBI taxonomy): Eukaryota > Metazoa > Chordata > Amphibia > Anura > Rhinophrynidae > Rhinophrynus > Rhinophrynus dorsalis. The sequence goes on along the minus strand of CM074718.1, from coordinate 281,138,197 downwards.
CCGGCAGAGGTCAGCGTCGGAGCGTTGCCATGGTAACCCGCAGCAACGCTCCGACGCTGCAGGAAGGAGAGAGGTGACCGGGGAGCATTGTGAGCAGCTCCTCGGGCTCCCTCTCTGCAGCACCGACCCTGACACAGGGTATCGGTGCTGGCATCGGCCGCATTTGCGCGAGTACAAGTACTTGCGCAAATGCTGGTATCGGCACTGATACCAGTATCGGTATCGGTGCAACCCTATCAAGAATGATGGAAATTCTATTCCATAAACAGGTTGATGGTCACACACGCACTCACACATTCACACATTCAAACATTCCTTTGCACGCATGCACATCTGCACACATAAGCATTTGTGTGCAGTTGCTCATGGATGCATCCGCACATATGCACACAATCACATGAACACACATTTATGCATAATCAGAAGACAAAATTCAAAACATTTGTACATGCACATTCAGATATGCACACTCATTTGAATTCTGATGTGCATACATTCACACACACACACACACACACACACACACACACACACACACACACACACACACATTTGTTGATACATTCTCATGTGCTCATGGATGCACATTTATGTGCACATTTCCTCATTCAAACACATTTAAATGCATGCACAGTCACACATTTGTAAGCATTTGTGCATCTTCTCGCATTTGAATGCATGTTCCAGTAACGGAAAACATACCTGACACTTTTCTTTCTTGAAATAACCTGCCTGCACTAAAATGTTCTTAAACATTACATATATGAAGAAAAGGTCAGTAAGGCATACCATTTTAGAAAGTAGAGATTCACCAACATTAGATGAGGGGTCACTTTCCATTGTATCCCGAGGTTATTGTTCATAACTATTTCCAGAATTTGGTGCTATAGGAAAAAATACACAAATGATACTTGATTGGTATGGAATGACATAGTAATGGGTACCAGGAGCATGGCTACCAGTGGAACAATCTGGGGATCAGGTAGTATATGTGCAATTCTGTGACTACCAGTGGAACACGGCTGGAGAGGGAGTAGGTAGTGTGTGTAGGGGGATTTGTATCTAATAGTGTGCAGCACAACCAGGCTTGAGGGAGGTCAGACAGTGTGTGGGGATCTGTGACTTCCAGTGGTCAGTGGAACCAGGCTTGGTGGTCTGGTAGTGTATGTGGTGATACGTGAATAAAAGTCAGCTGTGGAACAAGGTTCGGGGATCAGATAGTGTATGTGGGAATTTGTGTTACGTCAGTGAGCAGTGGAACCAGGTTGGGGGGGCAGACAGTATATGTGAGGCTCTGCCGGCCGGCTCCTAGCAACGCCTCCTAGACCCGGCAGGGACTGACAGCGCAGGCGCGCGGACGTCATTCTGGCAAGATGTCCGTGCTCCGTGCCACTGACAGTTGGGGAATAAAGTATATATATATTAAATCAGGTAATAATTCTGGCGACTAGCGCTACTAAGCAGGTAGTCGTCAGAAGGGGACTTAGTTAAGCTAAACATTTTGTGACATGGTAGTTCCGCTATAACTTTATGTAAAAATGTGAAAAAAACATTAGTAGAGGTAAACCAAATCATAAGTGATGCAGATGTAGCACTAAACAGAAGCCAAAGTAGGTGATATAAATTTAGGTAAAAGATGTGAGGTGATGCTCATCCTAAGATAACTAGGCAAAGAACATTTGATGCCATCACTTGGTACAGAAGAGCAGCATAATAACAAAATTTAAAACTGAAACCTCCCTGGAATCTCAGTCTGTTCAGAATTTTCTGTGATAGCCTCAGTTTGTTTGAGACACATATGAAGTAAGAAAATATTCTCTGTAAGGCATGAAATATAAATAGGTATGCAGAAACACAATAACATGGGGAGTATTACCATTTTAATAGCTGTGATTCTTCCTAACCAAGAGAATAACAAGATTAACAAATTCTATAGTAAGGAACTCAGTATTAAGTGCCTCCAATTTTGACACTTTTATTTTATAGTATAATAAGCAGCCCAAATAATCTGTGGAGGTTATGGAAGGATACAATCAGGCTGTTAAGAGTAAAATAGCATAATCATCATCATCATATAATTTGATTTTGCACTGTGAATTGCTAAGTGCGATGCCAGATATGTCAGGAGTGGAGCTAGTAATTTGGACCAAAGGCTTTATGATTTTAGAAAATGTGGTATGTGCTGCACTTTACTGTAAAAAAAACAACACAAATCTTTATGTTCACCACACGTGCTATGAACAGGGATAAAGAGAAAGAGTAGTAAGTGCATGGATGTGTCATATTACAAAAATGAACTTTGGTTGTGGTTTCTGCGGCTTATGTAATAATTGATGATGATCCCCCTCATCCCGTTGAAGAATGAAAAATTCCACCAGTAGTTGTACTAAACCTTTTAACAACACTAAAGATGATGTCAAGTCATATTCTAGTGTTGTTGCCATAGTGGAAGAAGATTTACTAAAGAAACCAACTGCTTTGTCATACTTTGATAGTGACACACTACCGAAAACTAGTGGTCAGTGTTCTATAAATTTCCCTAAGGGGAAAAGTATGAAGAAATGTTTTTAGATTTTAAAAAACCTAGAAAAATATGAGAGAAGTGCGGAAGAAGCACTACTTATTGATGATGGTGTTGATTTAAAACACTATTCTACCTATTTTCTGATACAGAAGAGTAAGAGTATTGATGATGTGGCCAGAAAAGAAACGGAGAGCAAAAGTCTCAGTCTTTCACCACTAAAAAGGAGCAATATAACTGTTTATAAACTTTTTGTGAGATCAGCTGTAATGAAGAAAGTAAGCATGGCCAAAATATACAATCATCTTAGCCATCATTATTGTTATCACCTCTTCCACGTCTAACCCCCAACCTGTCACACTCAATATTATTAAAGGGATAGTAATGCTTCAAAATAAAAACAGCTCCAATTAATCTTCGTAGTATTTGGGCCATGGAGAGTGTTATTTCAATACTGTCAGAGTTGTAGTTCAAGAGTGATTGAATGATAAAATATCCCCCTTCTGCCCCTTTTACTGATGTACCACTGCTCACCTCAGAACAGAAAGGTGGTGTCCAGATCGATTGCAAAGAGGGACAATCTTCAATTAGCATAAGGGAAAAACCTGTCAAGGGGGGCAGGGTTTTCATTTTTCTCACAGTAAGAAGATTGTCCCTTGTGGGAGCTGTCTGGTCTTAAGACCAGATTCTACATCTGAGGGGAGGTGGCTTACACTAGGTAAAAAGGGCGGGAGGGGGATACTTTATCATTCATTTACTCTTGAAGTACAACTCTGACAGTATTGAAATAACACTCTCCATGGTCCAAATACTATGAAGATTAATTGTAACTGCTTTTATTTTGTAACATTACTGTCCCTTTAACTAGCATCCAGATATGACAGTGTCTGGTTCTGTTTTAAAGGGACAGTAATGTACCATAATAAAGTCTTCTGGTTTTTTAGAGGTTAAAAAATAAACTCTGTACCGCAAATCCTATCTCTCAAACCACTATGGCTTAAGAGATATTTGCATTGAAAGTCCCCTCCACCCTCCCCTTCTCCTGATGTCATTGAATTTATATTTTTAATGTCTAAGTTTCTTAACAGCAGACATTACTATCCCTTTAAATCCTTCAACTGGGATCTCATGCCTGAACCATCTACATTCTAAGCATGGATTTATGTAGCATGTGGGGTGGGTGTCCACTTTGTTGGTTTCTTTTACCTCTGAGGCATGCTGGGTAGGCTGCTGAGACTACAGAGCCTTAGGACTAAATGCATTTTCTTAACTGAAACATTACTTTTCTGGAGTCTCGAGGTCTTAGCTGCTGCATCTCCAGGATTTAGGACTCTGAAGTACAGAGCTACAGAACTACATGTTCATACCACTCAGTGTTTAGCCGTGTCCCCTCTGCCACACCATTGCATACATCCCCTTCAATGTATATTTCAATAAAGGTATTTAGTTTATCTGATATGAACACAAAGCACATCTTGGCCTTAATTACATTGCAGTTGGTAACCAGTGATTTAATTGACAAATTTGTCCTAAACTTCAATGGGAATCTGATCGATAAAAGCACTGAAAACACTTATGAACTGCAAAGGACTTAATTTGTAATCTGCATAAATTTTGAAGACCTTTTTGGCTCCTGTGGTTACAACTGAGCCACAGTTTGATGCACTTTAACTACCTTGCTAAAGACTGAAGAACTTCTGCTAATGACATCACGGTCCATGATGTTCCTAGTAAATGGTTCATTTGAATTAAAATACTCTAAAGACTAGACCATTAAATGTGAACTGTCATGTTTGCGCCTCAGACGAGCACGATGGAGAAAAGGTCTTCACACTTGTTTAATTTCCAATGTATTGGCTATATGTCAAAATATTGCTTGTAGGTTTTTTCTTTCATCATGACATTTAAGGACATCCCAGCCATTTTTTTAAATGTTAGTTCTGATCTGTCCTCTCTAATGTCGTTTTTTACTTTTTAACCCACTTATTCTTATAAGTACATATTTGAACATTCAACATTGAAATAGACATATTATTCTAGGCAAAATCTTATTTGTCTAAATCAAGAAATATAAAAATTTTGTAGGAAACCACTAGCCTTATTAGGCTTTTGCAAATGGTTACTATATAATTATTTTATATTTATGTATAACTGTTTTAGTATATAATACTTCAGGGGCCTAACAAATCTAGAGCTCTTGATTTGAATCATTATTATTATTATTCTTTATTTATATAGCGCCAACTTAATCTGCAGCGCTGTACAATAGGGAATAGACATACAGGGATATTAAATAGTAAATCATATGTGAAGAACAGAAGGATCAGAGGGCCCTGCTTGTGAGAGCTTACAATCTAGAAATCATGAAAGTTGACAGAATTTCCCTAGCATGTGATATATATATATATATATATATATATATATATATATATATATATATATATATATATATATATATATGTAAGATTTGGGCACTCCTAAGCAGAAAATCAAATAACAACTGCCTGGTGCTACTAGTAATAATGTTATATAATAGCAGAAATGGTATTATACCATGAGACTAGTGCACACATAGGACTTGAAAAAATGTGAAAAATATTTATTAAATCAATTTAATAAATATTTTTCACATTTTTTTAAGTCCTATATGTGCACTAGTCTCATGGTATAATACCATTTCTGCTATTATATATATATATATATATATATATATATATTTATATTTATTTATTTATATATATTATATCTCTATAACATAAAGTGGTAGAATGTGTCGCTCACTGTGAGCATAACCGCACATGCGCAGTACAGAGTCTCTACTGTGCATGTGTGGTTTTGCACACAGGGAGCTTCGCTGTGAGCCGTCTGGAGCTCCTCACTAAGGATCAGCGCGTTCAGTGAGTCTCTACTGAGCATGACTACAGTCATACGCAGTAGAGACTCGCCGAACGCGCTGCCCCGCTCCAGACAGCTCACATCCTGTCTCTGCTCCCAGCTCCGGGGCAGCAGCCGGGGCAGCTGGGTGCACTTTAGCCCGTGTATATGGGCTTTCATACTAGTATATATATATATATATATGTGTATGTGTGTGTGTGTATTCTTGCCCACTTTTCAGAATACTGCATGCACATTCTGTGGCTCATGACATATATGTTGTGATGATTGTTTCAATATACCCCTATCTCTAATTGCAACGCAGCTTTGACCATTTGATCTCATTGACAACCACCTGAAGTAAGTCATTCTAATAGTGATAATGTGCAAGTTTTGTGTATAGCTTAGAGCTTTCTGAACATATTTTAGTCCACTTTGTTTAACAATAAAAAGGATTTTAATTTAGAGAAAATGCAATCACTAACCATAAACTTTGCCATACTCGCTTTAATCTCTGATTTTATTGTCTAACCATAATAATATCTTGGTTGTTTTCCCTATAAAAGGTTTTCTGATCTTTCTAAAGACCTCTGGTACAGCCATGTTCAGTTCTCTCCTGAGAACGTTGCCCTGTGCATCTTTGATTCTCCTGCTATGTTTTTTAGTTCCTTGGGAAGAGGTGTTAACGACCCCATGGTTAGCACTAAATGCAGTGATGTCTTTTAGTACCAGACAGTTAAAGTGGATCTACCACATATAGAAAAGTAATGCTCATTAGTTAGAGCATTTAGCGAAAAAGTTAAACGTTAGTCATTTTTAAAAAAAACTCGTTATCTACGCAAAAATGCAAGTTTAAAAGGTGCCCAGCAGCCTACTTCCTGCTTGCAACACTGCCTTTGCTCCTGTCCCACTACCCAGTATCCTCCAATGATGGAGGCTTTCTTTCTCTAAATAATTTTAAATAATTAAAAATTAGCATATTGTTTTTTTATCCGATTAATCGAAAAAATAATCAGCCAACTAATCGATTATCAAAATAATCATTAGTTGCAGCCCTAATGTACGTCCCGAGCGGATGTCCCTTAAGGACAGAGGACGTACATGTATGTCCTGGGATTCTGGGTTCCTGCTCGGCTGCACATCGTTCGGGGAATCCGGAATCATTTGAAAAAGAAAAAAAAAGTATGATGGGCGTTAAGTGCTGGCCGCGTGTGCGAGCGGCCAGTCACTAATGGGTTAAGGATATCCTTGATTAAGCATAGATGAATGAATCAGTCCATCATGTCCAGCCCATGCCAAAACACCCCTGTTGATCCAGAGGAAGGCAAAAAAAGCCCTCTGTAGCCATTTTCAATTTAGTCCCAAGTGTGTGTGCAGGGGAATTATTCCTTCCTGACTCCAATTGGTAGTCAAATAGTTCCCCGGATCAATATCCTATTTGCTTTGAAGCCATCTGTCATATTTGTCAATATTGTTCTGTGCTAGATAGGCATCCATTGCTTTTTTGAAATCAGTTACATTATCTGCAAGCACAACATCCCGAAGCAAAGAATTCCATAGCCTTACCACCCTTACTGTAAAGAATCCCTGCCTTTGTTTTAGTCGTAGGCGTCTTTCCTCAAGTCTTAATGGATGACCTCTTGTTCTTAGTTCAGCTCTTTGCATAAATAATTCATTGGATAGTTCTTTGTATTGACCTTGAATGTATTTGTAAATGGTAATCATATCACCCCTTAGACGTCTCTTCTCTAATGTAAACAAACACAGATTGGCTAGTCTCTCTTTGTAACTCAGATCCTCCAATCCCTTTTTCAGTTTTGTTGCACGTCTCTGCACCTTTTCCAGTTCAGTAATGTCTTTTTTTAAAACAGGCGCCCAAAATTGTACTCCATATTCTAGATGAGGCCTAACCACGTATTTATACAGAGGTAGGATAATATTAGCATCCCTTGCTTCTACACATCTTTTTATGCAGGCTAGTACTCTATTTGCTCTTGCAGCAGCTGAGTGACTCTGCACACTGCTGTGAAGTCTATTGTCTAGACAATCTTTCTCTAATGAGGATTTCCCAAGTTGTTTCCCATTCAGAGTATATGTAGCAAGTTTGTTTCTACAGCCCAAATGCATAACCTTACATTTATGTACATTAAATGACATCTGCCACTTTTCTGCCCATTCATTTAGTTTATCTAAATTCTTCTGTAGGGAAAAAAACATCCAGGTCTGTATGTATTTCCTTACATAGCTTAGTGTCATCAGCAAAGATTGAGATGCTACTTTCAATTCCCACTTCTAGATCATTAATAAACAAATTAAAAAGCATTGGTCCCAGGACTGAACCCTGTGGCACCCCACTTATAACCTTAGACCAATCTGAAAAAGTTCCATTTACAACAACTCTCTGCCATCTGTCATTTAACCAGCTCTCAATCCATGTACAGATAACACCACCCAAACCGAAGCCTTTTAATTTATGCAGCAACCTGTTGTGAGGCACTGTATCAAAGGCTTTTGCAAAATCCAAGTGTACTACATCAACATCAATTCCCCTGTCCAAATTACTACTCACTCTTTCATAAAATGCAAGTAAATTAGTTTGACATGATCTGTTCTTCATGAAACCATGCTGATTACTACTAATGATATTGTTTGTCTTCACATAGTTCTGAATACTGTCAGTTAATAACCCTTCTAGTATCTTACCCACTATGGAAGTCAAGCTCACATGTCTATAATTTCCTGGTTTGGATCATGCTCCCTTTTTAAACAATGGAACTACATCAGCTTTCCTCCAATCACAGGGCACTATGCCTGATGAAAGTGAATCAATAAATATTTTCCACCAATCCACCTGTGCTCAAGTAGGGAATTATGTAAGTACTGACTGACCTCTTTGAAGCCTATGATGATCATGATGATCAAACTCCAAAACCTCTGAAATATATACACTAACAGTAAAATAACTATTAGCTATGTATAGGCACTTGGGAAATTTTTTATCAACAGTAAGTTATAAGTTTCAGACAGTGGTGCTCAATCTTTTTGTTTGGTCAAGGCACCCCAGACACGCACTCTGAAATGTTTGGGACACATCTAACATTATATGTCATTTTTCACTGTCGTCCAGTACAGGTCACTGGTACAATGGGAGGCGATCCGCCCCTTTAACTAGACAGGAACATTCATTCAAATGTATGCAGGGGGTGGAGCCTCCCCTCCCTCTTAAGCTGACTTCAGCCAGAGACAAGCCAGATTGATTTGTTCCTGTGTGCTGTGCACACCAGGTGGAGAACATCTCTCATTCAACTTTAGTTTTTTATTGTTTTTCTTCAAATATGGAATACCACCATTAGGCGGGTGACCATGGCTGTGAATTGCCCTCTCCAAAGTGGCTAGTGCAGCTTCCAGGGATTTTCTGGTGGACCTTATACCCTGAAGAGGGAACAACTTGAGTCAAGTAGCTTCCCTGTTGGGGAATTTTCCTCTGATCAATTCCCTTTTTAACATGGTTACCTGAAGACAGAAGTCCTGCAGAAAGGTGAGCCACCCTTTGAGTGCTGAAGGTCCACTTGTCCCACAGTGTCCCTTCTTTGGGCTTGTATTTGGGAGTTCTCATTATGCACTCCAGCACTCATAGGGTGTTTTTCTTTATATTGCCTGTATTTATGCAATGTCTGTGGTATTCCCTGGGTTTTGGAGCTTTGGGTTATTGTTTTCATGTGTTTGTGATATGTTTGGTAAACTTTTTCTCTCAGGAATAATTTATTAATAATTAATGTTCCGCGCCTTTAAGCGCGCTTTTACCCGCATAGACGCCATTGCTCCTTTACTCTCTATGGGTTTACACATTGTGGGACGTATCTCTGGAACCGCTTGTCACAGCGACTTCAGAGAGCGCTCATTTTGTTGGTCTTCCCCTGCTCTATCATCCGGTGGCTAGATTCGGTGTGTTGGGAGTCTGGGGGGGCTTCGGGCTCTGTTTTGGGGTACTTCTGAGAAAAACTACGTTTCCCATGAGCGCCTGTTTCGCGCTCGTTTTCTGATTGGCTACCGTTGCGGCAGCCATTTTGTGGTGTTATTCTCAGCGAGTATACTACGCAGGGACCGAGCCTTCTCTCTCCTCAGCAGATTAACCCTTCGCTTGCCAGGTAAGTTCAATTTTAGACATTTCTGGGGTGAAACTTTAATCTTTCACACTTCTATTGGGTGATTCTTCTTAGTGGAGTATATCTGACGCTGTGAGCATGTCTACTTCACTGGAGTCAGGGGCTAGACCCAAGACTAAAGAGGCTGGGGTGTCTATTACCCCCATTGCGTTTTGCTCCTCTTGTCACTCTGGGCTGCCTAGAGAATTTTCAGGTCATTTATGCCCAAAATGTGCAGAAAGTCATGACAGCAACCCTGGGCTTTCCAGTCACGCTATTGAGTCAATTGCATCCATTGTGCGAGTTTGGACAGCTGTACCTGCTGTACCAAGCTTGTACAATGTACATGTAAAATGCTGCATAAGCCGGTATAACCTGCATACAGTGGCTGAATTAAAAAAAAAAATGCCTGGTACCCTTGGGGGGCATGAGGGTCACTCCTTATGCCCCCCCCCCCACACTTATTGATCTCCCAGCTGATCTTACTGGGAGATCAAAATCGCCAAAGGAGAAGCACACTTCTCCTTCCCCCCTCTCTCCTACCCAAACTTACGGGTAGGAGTGGGCAGGATTGGGGGAAGCCTCCTAACAACGTAATCGGTGACATAGTCACCGGTGACCTTAGGGAACTTTCACAGACCCGATTCACTCCTACCGGTGGTAGGTGAGAAGGCAGGAAAGCTGATCTCCCAGTGAGACCGTGCTGGGAGATCAATAACTGGAGGGACATCAGAAGGGGTACTGATGTACCCCATGAAGTCTGATTTGACTTCAGTGCGCGAGGTGGGGGGGAGGGTCTAATGCCGATCCCCACTCCTGTGGCACACACAGGAGTTCTTTCATTACTTTATAATCAGAGATTGTTGGGGGCCATCAGGAGTGGTCCTGGTGACCCCAACAAGCTCTGAATGCAAAGTAATGATATATATATATAAAAAATAAGCCTCTGTGTGTCACAGGGGTCCAATGTATTGCTTTGCAATGCATTGGACAGCCCAGTGGCAAACAAAGGATTTTTTTTTCCAATTATTATTTTATTTACACCTCATTTGTGTGGTACCAGGAGGGGTCCCGATGCCCCCCAACAAGGTCTAAATAAAAAAATAGTTGAAAATCCTGCCTGCACCACAGGGGGGTCCAACACAGTGCTTTGCACCCTCAAAGGATTATTTATTTTTTTCATTATTATTTTATTTAGACCTCATTGGGTGGCATCAGGAGAGATGCTAATTCCCATAACATGGTGTAAATTAAAAAAAAGTAACCTCCTCCCCCAAAAAAACAACCCCTGCTTGCACCATGGGGGGTCCAACGCAGTACTTTGCAATGCGTTGGACACTTCTAAGGCACACACATTTTTTTGATTCAGCCCTGGTTGGGGGGATATCAGGAGTGGTCCTGATGACCCCCTAACAAGGTATAAATAAAAAAAAATCTTACAAAAATTAACCCTCTGTCTGCCATAGAGAACCAATGCATTGCTTTGCAATGCATTGTATACCCCTGAGGCATGCAAAGTATTATTTCTTTTCTTCCCCCTTTATTTTTTATTCAGACCTTATTGCGGGGCATCAGGACGGGTTCTGATGCCCTGCCAACAGAATCTACACAAAAATATTGAGTAAAAAAATCACCAAAAAACCTGCACGTTCCACTGGTGGGGGTGGGGGAGTCCAACGCAGTGTTTTGCAATGCATTGGACACCCTGTGACACACAAACACATTTGTTTTTCATTATTTTTTATTTAGACCTTGTCAGGGGGCATCAGAAGTGGTTCTGATACTGCCCCCCCCAATGAGGTATGAATAAAAAATAACTTTAAATAAATTAACTCTTTGTGTGCAACAGGGGGATCCAATGCATTGCTTTGCAGTGCACTGGACACCCCTGTGTCATGCACACAAAATACCTCCAATCCCCCCAATGTACCCTAACCTTCTGCATGTTTCCACAGCCCACTGGCAGTCCCATTCCCCCAGCCTGTTTCCACTGCCTACTGGTAGAGTCAGAGTACCAGTATGCACTGGATTCAGGCTGTGAATCAAACTGTGTATGAGGGGGTCATAGAGTGCACACTGGTAGTCACATATCCCCTACATGCACTTACTGGCCCATCCACCACCACCACCATGCTTGCTCCACTGCCCACTAGTAGACATACCCACATACACTGCCTAACCCAATGTTTCTCAACTCCTGTCCTCAGGACCCACTAACAGGCCAGGATTTGATGATTTCCTTTTTAGAGCACAGGTGAGTTAATCAATGTGAATTAGCCTCTGATCACCACACCTGTGCTCTAGCAGAGAAATCCCTACGTCCTGGACTGTTAGTGGATCCTGAGGACAGGAGTTGAGAAACACTGGCCAAACCCCTCATACCCCCCACACATGGTTACACTGGCAGTCACAGGACGGCACGTACACTGGCTGCTCCCCTAGCTTGTTTCAACTGGTAGCCATAAAATCACACATATACTGTTTGCTTCCTCATCCTTGTTCCACTGGTAGCCACGCCAATATGCCAGTAGTGGGGTACCATTTTTCTTTGGCTGGTAGGAGGTACTCATAGGAAATCCCATGGCATTGAACCATTTTAGTATCTTTGAAGTGACTGATGTGTAAAAAAAAAAAAAAAGTTTTGTTTTTTTCCTGTAGCACCACATTCTGGAAATAGTTGTGCACACTAACTTAGGGGTAGAAAGGCAAGTGACCCCACATTCGATGCAACAGGTTATCTTCTTTCCAAAATGATATGTCTACCAATTGTTTGTCTACCCTTTCTTCACTTCTTTAGCTATTATAACCATTTTTGTACAGTCAAGTAATGTTTGAGAACATGTTAGAAAAATCAGAGGTTGTATGTAGTTTTGCACTTCTAGCACACCCAGAGGTAGGTCAACTCATAACAATGGGGTGTCATTTTTCTCCCAAATACAGTTGAAAATCCCATGGTTTTCACCGATTTCATTAGATTTCATGGGGCAGAAATATAAGAAAATGCCATCTGTTTCCTTTAGCACCATCTTCTGGAAACATTTGTGCACACCAGACTTTGGGTAAGAAGGCAAGTGATCCATCATTAGATCCAGCAGGTTATCATTTTCCAAAATGGCATGGTTTCTTTACCTTTCCTGTATATCTATTATGGTTATGACCATTTTAGTGCAGGTAGATAATTTCAAAAACAAAACTGTCAGGTTTAGGTAAGTGTTCCAAGCACCCCCATACTGTATGTAAACCCACACAAATGGGATACCATTTTTCTCATGTTGGTAGCAGGTACTGAATACAGTAGGAAATGCTATGGTTTTCAAAGATTTTAGTATCTTTGAAGTGGTGGAAATGTAAAAAAACATGTATTTATTCGTATAGTGCCAACTTTTGGAAATATTTGTGCACTTTGGCCCAGGAGTAGAAAGACAAGTGACCCCTCATTTGATTGGGTGAATGTCTAATTTCCAAAGTGGTATACATTTTGTACCTTTCTTTCATGTCTTTAATAGTAATGAACATTTTACTAGAAGCAGCCATTTTCAAAGAAGAAAACAGGTATAGTTATGTGCTTCTGACACCCCTACGGTATGTCAGGTCATACCAATGGGGTGTGATTTTTCTCATAAAAGAGCACTAGCTAATGAATACAGTTGGAAATTGCATGGTTTTCACTGATTTCAGTATATTTGAGGGGCCAGTAATGTAAAAAATTAAATTTTATTTCCTATAGCACCACCTTCTGGAAACATTTGTGCACACCAGGATTGTGCTAAGAAGGCAAGTGACCCCTCATTTGATGCACTATGTTATCTTCTTTCCAAAATGTTAAGGTTTGTCAACCTTTTCTTCACCGCTTTAGGTGTTATAACCGTTTTCATACAGGCAAGTCAGGTTTGAGAAAATGTTAGAGGTTGTAGTTGGTGTAGTTCCATTGTTCTAGCACCCCCTGAGGTAGGTCAACTCATACCAATGGGGTGCCATGTTTCTTCTCAGAGCATTTACTAATGAATACAGTTTATTTCCATGGTTTTCACTGATTTCAGTACATTTGAAAGGGCAGAAATGTAAAAAAAATCCCATTTTTACACATTTATCATACCTAGCATTAATGGGGACAATACACACAAAAATCAACATTTTGGTCCCTCTGTTCAAAAAATGGTTGTTTGGAAACCCTGATTTAAACTTAAAGTCAATTTAAGTATCAGTTTTTAATAGTCAGGTCAGGAATATTCGTAAACATAACATCACTTTATCTATCAACAGAATTAGCACCATTTTGTGTTAAAGTGACCGAAAAAGATGAAGGTTAAGGGTATACCATACATGTGTGCATTGTTATTCGTGCCTAAAGAGCTCAGTTACCTTTGGGGTCTGCTGGAATTCTCAAGCAGAGGGGTTTTACCCTGCATTTTTAGGCTGCGTTGCCGTTATGGGGTGGACACATCTCCATATGCGAAGGAGCATTTCTTAATTGTATTTCTTATTTGGCACTACAGAGCTAAACAGTCACATTCCTGAAGGGTGACAAACCAAAGAACAAGAAAATGTTGGGCTGTTTGTTCTCAGTGAATATTGACTCCAATGCTTCTCTTGAAAATATAGGACAATATAAATGTAATTATATTTATTTGTACAATTTAACATAATTTTTGGAGTGAAACCTTGAGTTAATAATATATTTTGATTTGATTCTTTGTTATTATTGACTACTTCCACTTTTAATGATTTCATGGTGTCAGCTAGTATAAAATATTAACTTTTTTTTTCTTTTCAAACATAGGGACCTTAATGAATAAATTACCCATCCCTGCTGGGCCTAGAATAGCCTATATTGTCTCATTATCATTACAGCTGGTTATGTACCTGGCCATGATGAGTATTAAGATGTGCAACTGCCTGAGGCAGGGACTAAAATACCATTTAGAGGCCAGGAAAAATTAAATTAGTGAAGAAAGAAAAAAAGAAATAAAAATTAGCTGTATCTCACATCATTTTTGCTTTAGTAAATTCTCACTTTATAAATTAATGAATAAAATACCTAAAAGTATTAAAATGAGCAAATGGAAGCTAATAACTTTATTTATAAAAGGAATAGGAAAGGAAAATGCTTAAAAGTTCTTATAATGGAAAGATTCTCCGTGGTTGCATTAGTTTGTATCTTAAAGGGATAGTAATACTTCGTTTTAACTTTATTTTATTTTGTAGGCATTAAAAAAACATGAAGAATGATATAAGTCTTATCTCTCAAACCTTTATGGTTTATTAGATATTCACAAGCAAAGTTCCCCTCCCCGCCCCTTTTACCTAGTGTAAGCCATCTCTTCTCAGATGTGAGTCTGGTTGTATGACAGTACAGATAACAGAAGGGGACAATTTTCTTTGTATGAAAACAATGAAAGCCCTTCCCCCCTTGACAAGTTTTTCAGCTTTTTCCATTATCTTAATTGAAGATTGTCCCTCTCTGCAGTCTACCTGGGCATCTCCCTTCTGATCTGGTTGAACAGGGGGGGGATACTTTGTTTGTGAATATCTCTTAAACCATAAAGGTTTCAGAGATAAGACTTATATCATTCTTCATGTTTTTTTAATGCCTACAAAATAAAATAAAGTTAAAATGAAGTATTACTATCCCTTTAAGTTGTTGTCCCTTTTAAATGTGCTACATCTTTGGGAACTTTAAAGGGGATCTCTCACCCCTACAAAAGTTAGTCTTATTAGGAAGAGTGTATCGATAATGTTGAAAACGTTAATTATTTTTTAAAAAAGTGCTATTTGGGTTACAATGATTGCTTATATAGTGCCCTGCACCCTACTTCCGCTTACACTTCTCTTGCCGCAGATTGCCACACTGCCTCTGCTCCCTTCCCGCTACCCAGCTTCCTCCGATGATGGAGGAATCTCTCTGTTAATTGGAGCAATCTCATTGGCAGAGATCGATATCTAGCCAATGAGACCGCTCCAGGTTACAGACAGACAGCCTCTGTCATCGGAGGAGGCTGGGTAGTGGGAAGGGAGCAGAGGCAGAATGGCAAGAGCAATGTATGTGGAAGTAGGGTGCAGGCACTCTATAAGCTATAATTTTAGCCCAAATAGCGTTTTTTGTTTTTTTTTAAATAATGTTTTCAATATTATCGAAATATACTCTACCTAATAAGCCTAACTTTCATAGGGGTGAAAGATCCCCATTAGCATTAACAATGAAACATGTACATATTACATCCATTATCTGAAATAATAATGGAACTTGGTGTGAATTGGTTTAATCTGAATAAGTGCCGTATTTTCAAAGGAAAAGTTTTGTAATTCTGGGGAAAATCAACTGTGCTATAGGGGAAAACCAAAAAAAAAACATTGATTTATATGAGCTTCTATTTCCTTGAATGACAGCATTCAACTGGTTTAAAGCACCATTTTAATCAGTTGGTATTTTAGGAATATTATGTGTCCCATTTGGTTTGCTCCTGAATTCTTTTGAAAATACAGTCCTAAGATGCTTTTATATTAACAGTGTCAACACTTTTCTTTTTCACTTTTTGTATCTGTTATCATGATGATCCAACAGTCTCTATGATTGAGTCATAAACTAATTCTTGTAGTAATTCTCATTGTGTGTCTCTCTCTCTGTCCCTTTTTTAGTGCTGCCTATGATGCTGTTCTCGATAGAAATGTGGCCATTAAGAAGCTCAGCAGACCATTTCAAAATCAAACACATGCCAAGCGGGCATATAGAGAGCTAGTCCTAATGAAGTGTGTAAATCATAAAAATGTAAGTTCCTCGTGTTATTCATTTATAGTCTGTAGGTAAAGGGTTAGTAATGTCTTTTTTTAATCAAATCTAATACTGTAGATATTACAAAATTAAACTGATGTAAGTCCCGTCTCTCAAACCTTTAATTTTTTTAATATCTACAATATTAGATTGTATTAAAAAAAGACATTACTAACCCTTAAATTTTATTTTGACAATTTTCCCTTGAGCCTTATGAACTCTTGTTTTGCTTTTGTTCCCAAAAAGAAGTTTTTGTTTCTTGAATGCAAAACAGCAATAACACATTTGGCCCTACAGTAAATATAAGTTGTCACTGATCTAACTGATTTAAGCTTTAACCCCTTAAAAGGATAGCAATACTTAATTATTACTAATCCCTATATTAAAGTCATTTTAAAAATAAATGTATTGCCCCCAGTGTCATCTCTCAAACCTTTATAGTTTGAGAGATAATCGCTCCTAAAGTTGCCCTCTCCCTTCCCCTTACCCATAGTCAGCGTTCTATCTGACTGCAGGGAAGCCTGTCTTACGACCGTCAGACAGCTCTGCAGCACAGCCAAGATGACGTTAATAAAAAATAAATCTTTCACTGAAATAGTCTTCTACGTGTCCTTAGTTTGCAAGCACACTTAGAAGACCGTTTTAGTGAAAGATTTTTTTTTATTAACACGATCGTGGCTCTGCTGCAGAGCCGCCTGATGATCGTAAGACCAGATTTTCCTTCAGTTAGCTACAACGCTGACTTTGGGGAAGGGGGAGGGAGAGGGCAACTTTAGGAGTGATTATCTCTCAAACCATAAAGGTTTGAGAGATGACACTGGGGGCAATACATTTATTTTTAAAATGACTTTAATATAGGGATTAGTAATAATTAAGTATTACTATCCTTTTACAGATCAGCGGTCCAGGGAAGTTACCTTCCCTTAAGGACTGCTTTGATCCTTGCCGACGCACCGGTACACATAACAGGTCACGTGTACCGATTTGAGTGTAAGAGAGACCGCTCCAGTCTTGAAGCGGTCAATTTCAGGCCCCGTTTTTACTTACAGCGATCCTTGTGGATCGCTGTAGATTTAAAAAAAAAATGATGTGCAGCATATCCCATCTCTCAAACCTTTATGGTTTGAGAGATATTTGGTGCTAAAGTCCTCCCCCCTCCAATTCTCCTGACGTCATCACTCTGCTGACAGCAGGAGATCCTGGTCCCGGGACCAGCTGGCGGGTCTTCGAGTCGGCCAACTTGAATCTCCTGCTGTCAGCTTTACATGTTTGAGAGATGGGATTTGCTGCACATAATTTCTTTTTTTTAAATCTACAATAAAACATAAAGTTATCTTTGGGCATTACTAACTCTTTAAGCAGATTGTATGCTAGAAAGGTTGCCAGCGCAAGTCCCTGTGTACTTAAAAGGATAGTAATACTTGCAAATTACTAATCCCCATATTGTAGCTTTGTTAATAGAAACGTATTGCCCCCAGTGTCATCTCTCAAACCCTTATGGTTTGAGAGATGATAGCGCTCAAAGTTCCCCCTTCCCTGACTGAACTCTGACTGCAGGGATATCCAAAATTACTTGAATCAGGCAGCTCTGCAGCATTGCCGAGATTGCGTTTATAAATAAGAAATTTTTCACTAAAATGGTCTTCTACGTGTGCTTGCAAACCAAGCACACGTAGAAGACTGTTTCAGTGAAAGAATTCTTTTTTATAAACGTGCTCTTGGCAATGCTGCAGAGCCGCCTGATGCACATAAGACTGTCGTAAGACAGCTTCCCCTGCAGTCAGCGTTCAGTCAGAGAAGGGGAGGGAGGGGAGAACTTTGAGCGCTATCATCTCTCAAACCATAAACGTTTGAGAGATGACACTGGGGGCAATAAGTTTCTTTTTAACAAAGCTATAATATGGGGATTAGTAAGTTGCAAGTATTACTATCCCTTTAAGAAAAGAGAGGTTTTTATATATATATAACCAATTCTACTATTTGAGAATAAAATCTGGTCTGGCTGTTTCCATCATTAATTCCCATTTCTGGGAGTTAAAGGAGCCATGCCTCCTAAAAGGAAAAAAACAAACAAAACAAAAAAAACCATTGTCTTATTAACACTTTGAGTGTCAGAGGGGTGTGCAACGCATTGAGAAGCAATGTGTTGTGCACCCCTCTGGCACTCAGAGGGTTAAATACTAATCTAGACAATGGGTTCTTGTACTGACTACTTGGGAGGGGCAAAATAGTCCTTTTTTCTGTGGAATTTTTATTCAAAATTAGCAGTCTGCCTCTTTTTCCATGAAATCTCATAACATTTCTGCCTTTCTTTAACCCCAAGAAACTTCCTGCAAAAGCAAACAAAAAAAAAATTTCACACCAGGGGGTCAGACTCAGTATGTGTAGTTCAATAGCTACTAGTGGGACTCAGAGGTCAGAATGTGCGGTTCTATGGCTACCATTGCAGAGGAACAAGGCTAGGATTCAGTATGCGTGGTTCTGTGGCTACAGGTGCAGTGGGACAATGTTGGCGGCCACTATGTGTGGATATATGCTTAATGTGGGACTAGTGGTGAATAAGTGTGGTTCTATTGCTACCATTGCAGTGGAACAAGGCTGGGGGTCACTCGGTGTACCTTGAGAAAATCGAAACACCGCTATTTTCTTGGAACAATAGTGCAAATTTGTGGCAAGCCAGCTGCACCACAGGAGAAAAAATAAAATGTCCTATTGATTTATATCAAGATTTTAATCACTTGAGTAATAGGTCTCCAATATATTCCTTCCAGATCAGTGGTGGGTTTGTTTATTTGTTGGCTAGTGTTCATACTCCAGAATTGCATTGTCTTATTTAGTGTATCAGCCTCAGAATCAATCTTACATTTTAGCAAAATATCTACTTTAAAAACCATTATGCAGCCTAGTCTAAGTTTTCATGAAACTGAAATTACCATTATACTCTTCTAACCAGTCTCAATGGCAGAATATAATGTTATTTTATAGCTAATATTTAGATTACTAAAACATTGTAGACAACAAGACATCACTAGTTTGAGACCAGGAACATTGTAGGGAACACAGCTTATGTTTCAAAAGTGACCTTGGTAATGTGAGACATTACCAGTCCCCAGTAATATAGATGAACACATGCACCATGATGGGAGCTAACTTCCCATGAAATAGAGGGTTAAAGGGTCAGTACATTTTTATTATGACAAAGAAATTGTAGAATTTTTCCTGCTGAGTAGAACAATGGCACATTGCTGGTGCCATATGCTTTATTGAAAAGTTATCTTCGCAAAGTGGTGGAGCTATTACTCACATTCTATGGACAACTGTAGCCAGTGGCTCACTTCTCCCACAAAATGCAAAATAAATGCTGAACACAAGTGACAGTGTCACCAACAGCTAATATCCAAACAATCAACAGTCTGAACTGTATTAAAGGGATAGTAATGTTTCATAATAAAATCAGCTCTAATTAATCTTTTTTTTTTTTTTTGATTTATAAATCTTTTATTAAATGTAAAAGAAGCATACATACAAGGATAAGCATTGACAAAGACGTTTCAATAAAGAACGCTAACAAAATCCGAGTCTGATAAAGCCTCAAAAGTGCAATTAGTAAATTTTTAGTATACTAGCATAAGACATACCGTAAAGCTAAAAGAACATATCTTGTATTACAGTAAACAATAGTATAACAAGGAGTAAAATGAAAGACATTAAGCGCCGAAGATTGGCGAATGTCAAATAGAGAACGAGAAGGAGAGAGGAAGACGGACAGGAAGTTAAAAGGACACACAGGAATGAAGTAAAAATGGGATAAGGAAGGGAAAAAAAGAAAAGGGGGAGGGGGGGGTCCACCCACCAGAGAGCCAAACAGAGCATCACATTCAAAATGCAGTATCAAGAAAAATAAACAATCAAGCTTCCGGTATCTGGAAGTCAATTCCCTTCTACAGAACGACAATCCAAGCTGGATTTTGTGTTCGGATCCAAGGGCTCCATACATCATTAAAACATTGCACACTGCCCTTAATGGTAGCAGCAGACTTCTCAAGAGCCATATGTGAGGCTACTGAAGCGACCCATTCTGCATGAGTAGGGGGTTTGTCTGACTTCCAATGTGCCGGAACAAGCGAGCTCTAATTAATCTTCATAGTATTTGGGCCTTGGAGAGTGTTAATTCAATTCTATCAAAGTTGTAGTTCAAAAGTAATTGAATTATAAAGTATCCCCCTCCTGCCCCCTTCTACTGATGTAACACACTGCTCAACTTAGAGCAGCAGGGAGTGTCCAGGTAGATTGCAGAGAGAGACAATTTTCAATTAAGATAAGGCAAAAAGCTGAAAAGACACAATAGTTGGTCCTCAAATGGAGTCCGGTGAATCTGATTAGAGAAACTAGACTCCAAAGAGGATCCACATACCAGCGCCAATCTAATTTTAGAAAAATTTTATATTTTATACATACAAGGAAAAAACTATAAGTAATACTCAATGTCCATTCAGAGACAATTCACCATATCCTAGAAATATCCACAGAGAAAGTATTTTGCAGCTCGTTGTATCAAGGCTTGGGTGCCCTTGTGATTATCTACAGCAGAAAGAAAAGAAAAGCAACAGTGCAGACAGACTCTAAGTGTAGTATATCCAAGTTCTACAATGGCCTTCACCTTCACCCAGCATGCTCAAATTAAAATATTACTCATGCTTTATTGAGGCTATATCTTATACTGCCTCTAGTGTTCAGCACTTTCCTGGTACAAACCCCAGGTTGGTTTCACTGTATCACTCCCCTGCTTCTTCCCTCCAAGTAACCGTCCGTCTTTTGACTCAGTAGTCCAACTCAAAAACCCAGAAGTTGGACTACTGAGTCGGAAGATTGATGGTTATTCGGAGGGAAGAAGCAGGGGATTGATACAGTGACACCGACCTGGGGTTTGTACCAGGAAAGTGCTGAACACTAGAGGCAGTATAAGATATAGCCTCAAAAAAACGTGAGTAATATTTTAATTTGAGCACGCTGGGTGAAGGTGAAGGCCATTGTAGAACTTGGATATACTACACTTAGAGTCTGTCTGCGCCGTTGCTCTTCTTTTCCAAAAAGCTGAAAAACCTGTCAAGGGGGGCAGGTTTTTCATTGTTCTCATAGTAAGAATATTGACCCTTGATGTGAGCTGTCTAGTCTATGGACCGGATTCCACATCTGAGGAGTGAGGGCTTACACTAGGTAAAAAGGGCGGGAGGGGGAAACTTTATCATTCAATTACTTTTGAACTACAATGCTCACAGTAATGAAATAACACTCTCTATGGCTCAAATACTATGAAGATTAAATGGAGCTGCTGTTTTTGTGAAACGTTATTATCACTTTAAGTAACTATCTCCTTGTATGTGTTTTACTTTGCTACAATGGAAACCCCCCCCCCCCTTCATAATAAAGGTTTGCCACTCCTGTAAACTTTCCAGGGAGGCAAATACTCACTGGGAAAGCCTGGGGGATGGGCAGAGAAACTGTATATGAATCTAAATCCTAATATTTTAACCCTTTAAGGACCAGAGAGTAAACCCATTGCTTCACAATGCTTTGCTCATGTTTCTTGTAATTAAAGGGTTATTAACAAGCTAAAGGAAAATGCTAGAAGAAAGCAGCATCCAAAAATGTGAACTGGAAAGGGACCCAAAACAATCACATGCCCATGTTTTTCTGCTTTAAGGCACCCATCATCAGTATTTAAACAAATATCCTTGAAAAGTTCAAATTACAATTGTGAAAGAGCTCACCTTTAATTTAATTATGTAGTCTATTTTTTAGCTCAAAAACATAGGTCACTGAAAGCAGTGGCTTTTAAAAACAAGTGGAATGGAAATAAAGGTTAAAGTAATTTGAACAAGCTCCACAAAACAGTATTGCCCTAAACTATTGACCTCTTAAAGGTATAGTAATACTTAAAAATGTAAAAAAAAAATGTTGTAGGGTTTATCCCCCTGTGTAAAAAAAGAGTACTCCCACTGCTGAAAGGTGTTTTATTCAAAAGTTATTACAGCTCAAATTTGAAAAAAGAGCATTTAAGCTATTTAAGTTTGAAAGAACAGAACATTATTTCTTAAAATACAGGGAGTGCAACAAAAATGGCAAAAAGGCCATTAGGTTAGCAAAAATAGATATAGAGACTCCAATTGCAATGGAGAGCAAAACGAATCCAAAAAAGTTTTTCAAAAACATAAATGGCAAAAAAAGTAAGAGGGAGTGCATTGGACCTTTCAAAAATGAGATGGGTGAGTTGATTAGAGAGGATAAGGAAAAGGCAATGTTCTAAACACTTTCTTTGCATCAGTGTATACAAGAGAATAAGAATGGTAGAAGAGCCTCAACAACTAACAAATAAAACCATACCATTAACAGATATTGGGTTAACACAAGAAGATGTCATGGGAAGACTGAACAAAATTAAGACTAACAAAGCACAGGGTCCTGATGGTATACATACAAGGGTTCTTCAGGAACTCAGTGCAGGGTTAGAAAACCCCCTCTTTTTACTCTTTAAAGATTCTCTCACCACAGGCTCAGTACCACAAGATTGGTGTAGAGCCAATGTAGTGACTTTATTGAAGAAGGGAATTAAAACAGAACCTGGGAATTATAGACCTGTGAATTTGACCTCTGTAGTGGGAAAACTGCTAGAAGGAATATTAAGGGATTATATTCAGGATTACACCGCAAAAAATAAGATTACTATCAGGAATCAACATGGTTTTATGAGGAACAGATCATGCCAAACTAATCTTTTCAGCTTCTATGAAGAAGTAAGTAGCAACCTAGATAATGGTAAGGCAGTTGATGTAGTATATCTAGATTTTGCAAAGGCATTCAATACAATGCCACACATGAGGTTGGTGTATAAAATAAGGAAACTAGGGCTAGGGGATAACGTTTGCAATCGGATAGAAAACTGGTTGAAGGATATGAAACAGTGTGTGGTTATAAATGGACAATTCTTCAATACAGTTAAAGTTGAAAGTGGCGTACCTCAGGGTTCAGTACTTTTTAACATGTTTATAAATGACCAGGAAATATTTTCAGATGACACTAAATTGTGCAGGGTAATTAATTCAGAACAGGATATTTTTTCTCTACAGAGGGATTTACATAAAATGGCAGACTGGGCAACCAAATGGAATATGAAGTTTAATGTGGGAAAGTATAAAGTCATGTATTTGTGAATAAAAAATCTCAATGACACTTATTAACTTAATGGAATCATTTTAGGGGACTCTTTGCTAGAGAAGGCCCTGGGAATCCTTGTAAGCTACACACTTGGAAGCAAAAGCAAACTAAGTCCTGTTTTGCATAAAAAGGGATATTGAGGCAAGAGTGAATGCCATAATTTTCCCTTTGTACAAATCGTTGGTAAGTCCTCAACTTGATTATGCAGTGCATAACTGGAGACAGTACAGCTAAGAGCAACAAAATTGATTAGGGGAATGGAGGACTTGACGTATGAGGACCGACTAGATAGACTTGGTTTATTTACTTTAGAGAAAAGACGAATAGAGATCTTATCACAATGTGAAAGTATATGAGAGGGCAATACAAGGATCTCTCTGGTGAGCTATTCATTCAAATAACCAGGGGACACCCCCTGAGATTAGAGTAAAGGAGGTTTCAGCTTCAGCAGAGGAAGGGTTTTTTACATTAAGGTATGTTAAATTATGGAATTCCGTGCCCAAGGATGTGGTTATGGCAGATACAATGGATACATTTAAAGGGGTAGTAATGTCAGAAAAAAGTATTAAATATATGGTAGATACAATTAAAAGAGAATTCTTGCACTTATTCATATCTCTCAAACCGTTATGGTTTGAGAGATATAGAAAAATAAAGTTCTCCACTCCCTCCCATTTCTGCTTGACAAACTGTAAAGCTGTCAGTAGCAGATTCTGGTCGTTTGACCAGATGCGGCTCTTCAGCAGCACCGATATAATGATATCTAAAGAGAAATACTTCATCATCTACGTGGTTGTAGACCATTCCTATGAAGTATTTATTTTTAGGTACTGCTATGTCAGCGCTGCTGAAGAGCCACCGTCTGATCCAGGAACCAGAATCTGCTACTGACAGCTTTACAGCTCATCAAGCAGAAAGGGGAGGGAGCAGAGAACTTTATTTTCCTATATATCGCAAACCGTTCTGGTTTGAGAGATACGAATAAGTGCAAGTACTCTCTTTTAATTGTATCTACCATATAGTTAATACTTTTTTTCTGACATTACTATTCCTTTAAGAGAAGGTTAGATACATTTCTTTCAAAAGGGAACATGCAGAGTTATACTGTTTATTAGTAGGCAGAACAAGAAGGTCTGATAAAGACTAACTTATTTGGCAGCAGGAAAGCTATATAATTCTCATGTGTCTGAGTTATGAGGCAAAGGTTGAACTTGATGGACATGTGTCTTTTTTCAGCCAAATTTACTATGTTACTATGTAATCAATACATAAGCCATTTTGTACTACTGCTAATTATGATTATTATTATTATTATTATTATTATTATCATCTGAATGATTGTTGCACCTGTGCTTATTCAGGCACATCTTGAAAATTATGAATAATGTAAAGGTGTTGAGAACCAATTGCCTTGTTCAGTGGGTACATCTAACACTTACAAAACATCCTGAGGCTCATTGATTTGAATGGGTGTTTTAAACCCCTGAATACTAAATATGTCTGGTTGGAGATGATGGAGCTTGTAGTTTCCAAAGCTGAAGATCCAAAGATTAACCCCTGCATTAAGATATTATTGAGGATGATGTACTAAGAACAATCACAGCAATTCTGGAGCAATCCAACTGCACCATAAAGGACATAAAACTATCTCCATTTATTTAAATGAGACTTTTAATCTATTGAATACTAGCAAGGTATTGAACAATTATCCTTTAATCTCAGCATTCAAGGGTTTAAAAGCCCAAAGGGTGTTTGAGGACATTTTACTTGTGTCTTATGGTGCATCTGGCTTGTTAACATCAGGCTTCATGTAAGTACATGATGATTATTCTGCATCAGCATGTTTTGGCATACACCTGCACCCCCATTGACTTTAATGGTATATCATACCCTGAACTTGGCATACAGAAGTTATGTATTTTATTTTATATCTTTATACTGACTCATTTATTTTATGCATTATGTGGCAATATAATGTATTTCATTTTTGAAGACTGTTCTTAATAACACTTGGCAAACTGTTAAAATGTTAGTTGATTCTATTAATTCTAATTATTTGTAAAACACATTATATTGCACCTATTTTGTGGGATACGTTGTAGAATTTGGGCATTAGTATTCCTAGTTTATTCACAGTTAACACGGGCTATCAGCTTATTTGTTAAGTTAGCTAAAAGACCAGCAGGAGCATGGTTTAGGAGATCATTTTATTTCTTAAGAAATGAAAGTAAATGTTTTTTCTCAGTGCAGTGCCATATGCTAATTTAACTATATGCTATACGTAGTGCATCATTAGCATTCATTAGCATATTGTGCTACACTTCTGGGCTTACCATACAGAAAAATAGTATTGGTATCTCCAAAACTATTCACCTGCTTTTGTTTTTAATTTTGAATTTAATTTTAAAACTTGGAAACTTTAAGTTAAGGTGACAGGTAAGAGTTTTTCAAAGTATGTGTTATGTTAAAAACATATTCTGTTTTATTGTATTGCAGTTCTGATAAGGATTTAGTTTTATATGTATGTAGTGCTGCAAAGCAACCAAGTGTAAAGTGACTGATCTCCTGATATGCTGATCTGCTATACATCTTTTCAAAGACAAATATACAGTATACTCTGCAGTGTTAACAGAATGGCTGTTGTATACCAAAGTATGTAACAGTTATATTATTGCTCTCTCACTCTCTCTCTCTCTCTCTATATATATATATATATATATATATATATATATATATATATTTGCCTACACTTACTAATGCAGCTTTTCTGTGTTTCTTTACATGATTAAAATACTGGGCAACTTGCTAAAAATACCATTGATAAAACAAACACCATGGTTTATTAAAACTAGGCTATTATAATCTAGTTTCTTAATTTACTATAACAGAGTAACAATAAGCTAGGGGGGCTCATGTATGAAGACAGGAGCATCCACATTTATTCAAGTCATGGGCCACATAATCAGAAATCCATATGTATATTTATTAATTTAGAAAATATTTTACCAGGAAAAAAAACATTGAGATTTTTCTCATTTTCATACATGTCCTAGAGCGCTTTTGCAGGCAGTAAGAAATTATATATTTACACAAAATAAAGAAGTAATATGAAAATTCTGTATATTGTTTTTAAATACAAAGAAGTAGTTATTTATAGGGATTTTAGACTTGGAGAAGATCTTATTTTTTTTCAGGTAACTTATTCCAGGCTTTTGGAGCTCTGAGAGAAGGCAGCTCGACTGGCTTCTTTTGTGTAATGTGGAATACTCAGTGAGTTGAAAGTAGCGGAGCAGAGGTTATATTTAGTATGGAAAGCTGTAGTGAGCATACTGCTCTGGTAGTCTGGTAGCTGTCTAGAAAAGTGGTGATAAACTAGGCAAGAAAGGTAAAGGGGACGTCTAGATTCAATTGTAAGCCACTTTAGTCCTTTAAACATATCACAATGATGGATTGTGTAATTACATTGGAGGACAAAGTGACATAATGAATTATAAAGAGTATTGAATTTACCAAGCTGTATTTGTGGTGCAGAATCATACACTACATCGCCCAAAAGTCAATGACTGGCATTAGCACCCAGAACAAAACTTTTTCTTACCAAGGAAAGGATATGGTTCTAACAGAGTGCCTATTTTAGGATAAGCTTGGATATTAATTTATCAGTACAAAAAACAAAAGTGAGGTTGTGGTCAAGCCACACAAGATATCTTTAGGAGTCAACTGGGGACAAGTTACAATTTGCCACCCTCTTCTTCCGCTCCTTGAACTCCTCCATGTAACTTTTTTGCCCTGTCAGGACCTGACAGAACACTACCATAGATTCAGTGCTCATGCATGCTCATTGAATCTATGGTAGTGCCCTGTCAGGACCTCCTGACAATGCAACCAAGTTACACAGAGGAGTTCAAGGAGCGGTAGAAGCGGGCTGAGAATGCAAGAATGGCGCCTGCTGCCCCAATATCACAGCTGCCTCCAGAGGGGGGATCCTGGTTATTCAGGTGGGCACTAAGGAGTCTACGATTATTTTAATAAATAATGAAGCTTAGAGGAAGCGGGTGGTGAGCACAGTAAAACATTTGGCTAGTTTTGTTTGCTTTGTGTAGGTGTTCTGTAATTGTTCGTAAGCAGTGTGATCACATGTGGAGCCAGTGTGTTTAAATTCTGTCCGTAAGACATCTCTAAAATGGTATAACTCGAGTAGGTCAGCAGAAGCCTTGGGTAGATGAACCTCTTTTACCCTGACGTTCCTTAGTGGGGAATGGGTATTACAGACCTGCAAGAACACAGAGTGAAAAAAGTCAATTGCTGAGTCTAGGCCAGGAATTAAGTTTATTCTATACCACTGGCAATTTCTTAAATCATTTAGGAAAGAATGGAGGCTGAAGTTCCAGAAAGAACTATTAACTATTATTTTGGGACAAGATTGCCTTAATTTTGAGAATTTAGTAGTCTGTGGAGTGATTGGTGAACACATTTCCTAGTACTCCTGAATCTTGGATTCGGCTTAGGCAGGATGAAAGGATCCAGTCCTTACTTGGGTCCAGTCAATTAACATTAAAGTCTCCAAAAACCAGCAACTCGCTTTTCTTATTTGAATGGCAGTCTCATTGAGGAGGTGGGCTATGTCCGAAAGGGACTCTGCTGGGGTATTAGGTTGTCAGTAGAATCCAGCAATTATAATTTGTTTTAAGGAGGGAAGGACAATTTTACCAGCAGTGTTTTCATATGTGTTAAAATTAAGTTAAGTTTATAAACTCGTGTGTATATGACTATGCTTTGCTTTGTCTTTCCTAAAACATGAGTTTCATTTATTGGCATGGGTATGAGAGCTGCATTATATTTTTTATTGCTAACAAATGTTAAATTACAGCCTGTCAGCAATAATACAGAAATATAAAATTAATTTAATTAACTTTATTCATGGATAAATGTACATTTATAGACTCAATAATTAATTTTGATTGTCATTGAGAATATTAATATTTAACCAATATTTAACAGACAACTGTTTTCAAGAATTGTGTGGTTCAGCAGACCCATGGTTAGGCCTTAGTGGCTTATTAGCTCATGCAAATTAAGTAGTAAGGTACAAAAATGTTTTGTTTACAAGTCTTAGGTAGGCTGTACCCTAAAGTCAAGCAGACTGCATTTGACCCATAGGCCATATGTTGGATGCCCATGTACCAAGAAGAACTGGAATAATTCTGGGGTATTCAACTGCATAATAGGGAATAAATAAAACATTTTATTCTTTTAAGTGGGCCTTTTAACCAATTACATATTAGAGAAGTCTCCAGTGCATTGTGTCACAGAGTTAAAAACCCATTTAAGTCAATAGAAATTTTGCGAATTTATATTCTTTCCTTTGGTTTGATATAGGTTTACTTCATTTCTTAGATCAGCCTCAATATGCCAAACATATTATAAAACTGTCACAAGCTAAGGCTATAGGCCCTGCTGACACAGTGGGGAGAGTGTGGGAGGGAATGGGTTAACAATACCAGACCCCTGGTTACCTGTTACTATTCCTAGCAACCACCAAATTAACCCCTGAAATCCCTCCTGCACTATCACCCCAGTACTAAAATTCGCTGCCACCACCATCCGGGTGTCTTAGGTTACCCCAAACACAACAGAATTACAGTATAAAATCACCTTAATAATCAAACATTTAGACTTAACCCTTTAGTAGCGTGTTCTAACTGAGCTTCCTTCAGAGTAGTGAGTTTATGTTAGAGAACAGAAACAAGAGCTGATTAATTGAACATTTAATCTGAAAAAAGGTTTCATAGTACTGGTTAAAAAAATACAGAAATAAAGGACATACACAAAGATTATACATTTGCAAAACAGTCCATAAAATAAAATGGGAGAAACACAAGAAATCCTTAAATACAATTACCGATATTTTAAGAGTCCTTGGGGACTTCTCATGGTATATCCTCCTTCAGTTGTTACAAAGAAATTCACTGTTTTCATCCAAAAACCCATATTAAATAGGAGTTCACAGTTGCTTCTAAGAGGCCAGACCCCCGGGTGTTACTTGGGAGGGTCAGGGGTCTGGCCTGACCATTTACAGCCCACTCTGTCAGACCTATCAGGGATGCTACTGCAGAGTTCTACCTGAAAAATCATTTTCCTCATATCTGTGTGAATATCTGGACACCAAAAATGCTGGGTCTAACTTGTTGCAAAGTGGCTATTCTTGTAACTCATAGCAGGAACACCTCCCCCTGGCATGTTTGGTACCCACCACAAGGGTAAAACCTGGGCATTCTGAATATATATTTGTACTGAACCATTTTACGCTATATATACAAGTTCTCCCTATTTCATAATATTTGACTGTCCCCTGGATGACCCCCATCAGAGCAGAGGGTCCAATATAGTTTATGCCACTGTTTTGCTCCGGTGATCTACTCATTCAGTTTCTGGTGATGTTATCTACTCAGCTAATTTTATGTCCTAGGACTGGTGCACTTTGAATAACATACAGGTCAGCAAACAAACAAACAAATTATACAACCCAGAGGGCCAACTCATGCCTTGGCTTGACAAAAACATTATACTGCTTTTTGCTAACAAAACTATTTACTAACCATTGAAACATTTTATACTACTTATCGCTAAATAAGAATAAAAAAACAGTGTTATATGAAGACTGTATTAACCTTACAAAGGTGTATAGTTAGGCAGCAGTAAGAAAACAGGGAAATCAGTAAAAGGTCTTCAGTTCTGATGTCATATCATGGAGGAAAATATTTTCCACATGTGTAAATTTTACTGATTTTTGTAAAGAATGAACACTATTTTTTACACAAGCTAGATCAGGACTCCCAGTCACATCTATAGGTAGGGCTGGATTTCCCTTTAGGTAGAGTAGGCAGCTGCCTAAAGGAACAAATTTTGAGAGGCACCAAAGCTGTGTTGCCCACTACCACATTCTGATTTGTAGATGTGGCCAGATCAATCCTAATGACCCTGATTTACTCTGGTCAGTTTCTTTATCAGTTTTTAAACCCCTTTATCGGTCATGGATGCAAGGGAGTTCTCTAGTGATTAACTGGGGAACTCTCTTGCAGCTAAGATGAGGGATCGTAATGTTTCAAAATAATAGCAGCTCCAATTAAAGGGGAACTACCACCCCACAAAATCTTTATTTTAATTCAGTCCCCATCTGGCAACTAGCTGCTTAGTAGCGCTAGTCACCAGAATTATTACCTGGTTTAACTGATTTACAGTTATTCCGAGGCTGACAGTAGCAGGGGACTTAATTAAGATAAAGATTTTGTGGAGTGGTAGTTCATCTTTAATCTTCATAGTATTTGAGCCATAGAGAGTGTTATTTCAATACTGTCAGTGTTGTAGTTCAAGACTAATTGAATGATAATCCCCCTCCCGTCCCTTTTACCTAGTGTAAGCCATCTCCCCTCAGATGTGGAATCTGGCTCCTTGACAAGACAGCTCACATCAAGGGACAATCTTACTGTGAGAACAATGAAAATCTTGCCCCGACAGGTTTTCAGGTTTTTCCCTTAGGCCAATACCTGGACATCACCTTGCTGCTCTGAGCTGAGCAGTTTTAAATCAGTAAAAGGGACGGGAGGTGGATACTTTATCATTTAATTTCTCTTGCACTACAACTCTGACAGTATTGAAAATACACTCTCCATGGCCCAAATACTATGAAGATTAATTGGAGCTGTTTTTATTTTCAAACATTACTATCCCTTTAAGACCTCTTTTGTGCTTGTATGTTATATACTAACAAGGCTAGGGCTGGAGTAATGTTTACAGATCAGGTGTGTCCAGTGGTTGAGCTAAAGGGTTCTCAAGTGCGTTTTCCCAAGGAATGGCAAATATGTAAATCTCTAGATGAGCCGTATATCCCATTTCAAGTGCATGGATACATGAAGTCATATCATGATACAACCCATTTTTTCATTTAGAGAAGCCTAAGCCTAATGTAACTTCTTTTCAAAAAACATTAACTTGTTCAGGAATATTCAATAATTTGTTTAATTAGTAGTACTGAATTCTATTTTTGCTTGTAAACATATTTCCTGTAAGTTTTCAGTGTGTCATTAGCATTTTATTAACAACTTTTTATCTGCATTATGATTCTGTAAATTAAAATATAACTGTGTTTTGATTCTCATCCAATGCTTCTCTGTTTTTTCTCCTTTTTTAGATTATCAGTTTATTAAATGTCTTCACACCACAGAAATCTCTTGAGGAATTTCAGGATGTGTAAGTAATACTGATATTAAATTAAGGAAACTTCACTAGTAGAGAAACTATTTTTATTAGATAAAATCAAAACAGTATCAATTTGAGAATAGGGCTGTCTGTGTAGGAAGATTAAAACTGGAGAATATGCCAGGATGTTATGTGAATTTTAATTATAATATATCTCAGGAGTGGAGGTGGGTGCGAGGCACATTCTAAGAGTGATAAAATTCTGCAGTGAGGACTGCACCTCTTTAAAGTGATCATTTTCTGTAAAGATGTACAGTGACTCAAAAAACTAATGTCATAAAAGAATGCATGTAGATGGCAGTATGTTAGAAGTAAAAGTAATTTGCTGTTTTATTAGTGTTTAAAGGGATATGAATGTTTCAAAATAAAAGCAGCTCCAATTAATCTTCATAGTATTTGGGCTGTGAAGAGTGTTATTTCAATACTGTCAGAGTTGTAGTCCAAGAGTAACTGAATGATAAAGTATCCCCCGCCTGCCCCTTTTACCTAGTGTAAGCCAGCTCCCCTCAGATTTGGAATCTGGTCCACAGACCAGGCAGCTCACAGCAAGGGACAGTCTTCTTATTGTGAGAACAATGAAAACCCTGCCACCATTGACAGGTTTTTCAAGTTTTTCCCTTATTCTAATTGAAGATTGTCCCTCTCTGCAAGCTATCTGGACACCACCTTTCTGTTCTGAGGTGAGCAGTGTTACATCAGTAAAAGGGGAGTGAGGGGTATACTTTATTATTCAGTTACTCTTGAAATACAACTCTGACAGTATTGAAACAACACTCTCCATGGCCCAAATACTATGAAGATTAATTGGAGCTGCTTTTATTTTGAAACATTACTATCCCTTTAAAAGGGACCTGTCACCTCATGAAAAGCTGTGGGTTTTACAGAGGCTGCTCTCATTTACAGTCTAATATTAAAATATGTATATAATAAAATAAGAAAAGAGAAGAATAAACATATAAAGTATTAGCTGTAGTAAGAATAAAACTCTACAATTCTCTATAGATGGGTCCGTGCAACCCACTAATTAATCTAAAGAGATGCTAAAGGAGTGACCCATTAAAATGGGTAAGGAGAGAAGAGCACTGTAATCTTATTCAATACTGACATTTATTCACAATTAATATACAAATATAGATGGGTACCCTTGCAGAAATCAGTATAACAATGTTAAAATATTAAAATCAAATATTTTGTCTATAATATATAACCATTCCAAAGTATCAGTAAATGTGCTTTCCTTTTAATATTATCCTTATGATAACAGTCAATCAATGTAGCAATAAAATATATGCATGATGCTAGATGAGATGGTATACGTGATAAATAAAATGAAGGATGTAAAATGATGGAAAGATGATGAAATGTAAGCTGGTTATACCGGCATTACCACGTCTCTGAGTATTAATCCACTCCAGACTTACCACTAGTGTAGCCGCTGTAATATGGATTCACTTGTGTATCCTGGAGAAAGGATCTTTAAGCAGTCAGATGGTGTCTCTACCACCTCCGGTGGATAATCTCCCGTCCAGTGTATAGGATCCTTTATCCCTTAGGCGGACTTGCACTGATGGTTTAGAGGTCAGGATAAATTACAGCCTCCCGTCCTTTCCGAGTGTCTTCTAAGTAGCGGGCAATGAAGAGACTATTCTGTACGATATAGTCAATAATACTTTGATTTGATGGGTGGAATGGATGTAGACAAAGTGTAGTCTTCCAGCTAATATTCCACCGTGTTTTGTGTACGCACTGACACTTTTTCGGGGTAAAAAGTGGAAAGTATTATGACTGTTATTATAAGGATTATATTAGAAGGAAAGAACATTTATTGATAAATGGAATGATTATATATTATAGACAAAATATTTGACTTTAATATTTTAACATTGTTATACTGATTTCTATAAGGGTACTCTTCTATATCATGTTATATGTATTATGAATAAATATGTGTATTGAATAAGATTACAGAGTTCTTCTCTTACCCATTCTCATGGGTCACTCCTTTATTTCTATGTTGTACTTGCCATTTTTCTGTAAAATCAACAGTTTTTAAGAAATTCAAATTAATGTTGTGTGGAACAGTGTGGCACTTTATGCTAATCACCTACATCACCTGCAAAGTATGCCAATTAGTTATATCCAAGACCAAACATATTTCTCATTGTGCTATTTGAAATAACCCCATTGTATAGACTCTGTCTTTATTCTTTCATACCACAGTGTATGGGGGTAATATTGTTTTAGCACGTAAATGAATTAGCATAATGTATCATGCTGTTCAACCAAAAATTAAGGTTAATTTATCAAAAACTATTTATATTACAAAGAAATGAGTAACACAGAGTATAAGTAGTTTTAATCCAATTCACTAAATAAAAAAACTAAAACTACATTTATTTAATGTGACAGTTTCACTTTAAAGGGGCTGTAAAAGTGCATGATCTGCAGAGCTGAGTGAAATCAGTTCTTCATTCATCTCTTGTGGGAGATTTCTGTGTTCTTCATTCAAGCTCATTGAGGCTTCTGTGGACAGGACAGCAATGGTGCTTCCTTTCCCACAAGCATTCAATGAAGCTCTGATTTCACCCAGTCCTGCTGATCACAGAGATCTGAAGGGCAAACAAGAGAGGGTTAAGATATGGGAACTCTGTTACCATAGTTGTCAGGACACTACCTATAGTTTGAAATGCTTTTACACTGATCCTTTACTGCCCCTTTAATATTTACACTGAAAAATGTACTAGTTACAGTGAATTGCAGACATATTGATCCCCCCTATTGATCCCCCCAAATAAGGTTTTCATATTTTATTGGTGTCTGAAAGTACTTATCAGTGTTTTCATATTAGAGATAACAAGCAGAAACTGTGAAAAACTACTGTAAAATATAAAAAAAACTTCACAGAAAATACAAATAATATGCCCAGGGAAAAATACATTTAGACATATATTTTCTGGTGCTTATCTATTCAACCACTTTACTATTGCAGGCCAAAATAATCGTAACCCTTGAAGGACCATATGGGTATACAGTACATTGCAAAACAATGTATTACACACCCCTCTGGTCCTTAAAGGGGTAAGCGCCAATGTGTTGTTGAAGGGTCCAAACATTTGTGAAATATTTGCAGTCTTTATGTTATGAAAGTGGTTTAATTTGTAGTTAATTTTCCTTATACCAAGAGATAGATGTGCTAATGGAAATTCAAGTAATTCTAGGGTAAATCATGTACACCATGGGGGATAAATGAAAATTCCCATTCATTTATATGTGGCTTTTTTACCCTCTGAATGCTGGAGAGGTCTTCAGAGCATTGCAAAGCAATGAAAGTGTTAAAGGGATAGTAACACTTCTATTAAAGTTGATGTCCGAGTCTAGTTTATTTTTATTTTTTTTAACATGTAGCTCTATATTTCATTACTTACAGGTTTGTAGTTCAAGAGCTATTCAGGCGAAGATACCCCTCCCGCCCCTTTTGGCCGCCTCCCATTAGATCAGGAATCTGGTTGTGGGACCGAATGGATGCAGCGAGGGACAATCTTCATTCAGTATCATGAAAACACTGACCCCCATGACGAAGGAGGGCAGGATTTTCTTTTTGCTTACTGAAGATTGTCCCTCGCCGTGCTCAGTCAGGACCAGACTGAGAGGCTGAGTGATGCAGGGAAAGGGGCATTAGCTGGATCCTTTCGGCTTGAATAGCACTTGAAATACAAACCTGTAACTAATGAAATGTAGAGCTACATGTTAAAAATAAATTAAGACTCAGACTTCAACTTTAATAGATGTACTACTATCCCTTTAAAAAGACCCCTTAAAAATGATGTGAATGTGGGTAAATAATTTAGTCATCCACTACAGTGCGGTTGATATGCTCCAGAATTGCTCATCTTTTGTTTTCTGCCTCATGTGCGGTGAGCTTAATTTGCTGGATATCAGGTTTAACTCTTGAGGACCAAAGCAATGCATTTCACACCACTCTGATCGTCAAGTGGTTAAGATTATTTAAACTGGAAATAACATATAAGATTAGGTAAAATATATACTATTTAGAACCAAACCTGTATGAGGTTGCAACAGAGTATTTAGAAGGTAAACATATCTTCAGGGATCATCATCTGTACTCTTTGAACTGTAAGTTAGCTTTCCAGACTCATGATGAATGCCGTACTTTGGCTTCCATCAGACAGTTATCTCATATAAATGTTCATGGTTACAAACTGACAAGATAAATGTCTGATGATGTTTATACCTTCACGGAAATAAGGGTCTTTTTTACTAAATAAAAAAAAGAGTTAAAGGTAAAACTCTACGCATACAGTTTTGTGTTGGAATTGACTTGTTGGTGCTGTGTCTGCTCATTGCCTAAGTACAAAGCTACAAACACCTAGAATTCTGACTTTTACCAAAAGGGCAGTGTGGTTGCAGATTGCATTTTGGGACTTTCCTTTTTCTCTACACCTTGTCTAGCACCAGGTGTATCAAGACCCCCTTTCCCTGAGCATGCTATAGGTATGGTGTCAGGACTTGCTTACATTAAGTCTTTGAGTGCCAGAGGAGTGTGAAAGGCATTGCTTAACATCTTCAGTCAGTCCTGAATATCATGTCCATGGAAGCTGACATGACAGGTGCTAGCATGACTACCTGATGTGCTAATGTGCAGTTAACCCCTTAAGGACCAAGGACATGCATATACATCATGGGGAAAACGTGCATTAACGACCCATGACATATATATATAAGTCATGGAATTTAGGACTCCCCGCGCCGCTGGATGCCATTGGGGACCTCTGATTCCATTGCAAAAAAAAAAAAATGCCCTGTGGACCTTAAGTGCTGGTCATGTGGCTGATCCTTAAGGGGTTAAGTAAATTAGTCCACAGCAGATATCAAGTGAATAAACAATATTTGGGATCTACAATTCACATAATAATTTGGGTTGTCAAAGGGGAGATCCTTAGATGTTATGTTTTTTGAGCAGCCATTCACAGTCTGTTAATGTCATTACAACCATTATCTATTTTAAGCCTTAATCAGTGGCCAGTCACAGCTTAGTTAGCGCTTGGCAATCTGCAAGCTTGTTAATTAAACCCCACACAGAAAAAAACATTTTTAAGACAAGGGCTTAATCAAACAAGATTGGACACACACGTTTATTAATTTTTATTAGATATAGTTTTTTGTTTTGAACCTTTCAGTTCCTTAGGAGTTAGCAACTCATTGCAGAACAATACTTACTCTCAGACACTTAATGGGCTAGTTTAAATTCTTCATGCCGTGACTCCTTATCTTAGGACACAGGAGATGATGGGCTTAAGTAGAAAGCTCTCTCTCTTAACCTAAGCTCTCTCAGGTTTTTTTCTTCCCCTGTTGGGGCGTAGAGGGATTATCTAAGAAACAGCCATTTAGTTTTGTAAATATACAATTAATAGACCCTATTAACTTTTAAATAATATGATTATGCAAGATGAGAGCAATACACTGCGCAGTTTCCTCCTTTCTCGCTATCAGGCCACCATTTTATAATCTTTCTTTCTCACCAGCTCTGCCCCTTCATTCATCACTTTCTGCCACAGATTTATTAAGGATACTCAGTCACTTGATCTCCCTGGGATGAGCTCCTCAATCAACTCTAACCTTTCCCCTATCTTGTCTTATTCTGACACAGATATTTTTGTTAACTCCTATAACTCAGTCCTATCCTCTAAGGCTATGCAGAACTATTACAGAGCACTAATTCACAACAACAAATTTAAGCCTTGCTCTTTTCCCTCAGTCTTAGACTCTTTGCTCCATCCTTCTTCCACAATTTCCTCTCAGTTCATACATTCACCACAAGCTCTGCAGAGAACTTCGGAGACAAGGTGGAATCTATTCTAAAATAGATTCCTATTCATCCGTCAGTCTCTGAACTCTCTTCCCCAATCCCCCATCATCCTATTTTGACTACTTTACTCCAGTGACAGAGGCAGACATTTAAAACCTTCTTCTATCCACCCACCTAACCACCTGCTTCTTGGACCCTATACTATCCCACTTACATAAACCACTTGCACCAGTCATTAACCCTACACAAATACACATTTTTAACACGTTACTCTCCACAGGCACCTTCCCTTCTTCATTCAAACAGGACATAAAACCACTACTCAAGAAGGTTAACCTCAGCCCCTCCTGTGTCTCTCTCACTTCTGAACTGTCTCCTTTCTACCTCTTACTTCAAAACTCTTAGAATGCCTTGCCTTCTCACAAATAACCAAATTCCTTGACTCTAACAATTCTTTGGACCTTTTGGAGTCTGGATTCCAACTGAGAAAGCCCTCTGTAAAGTGACTAATGATCTCCAGACTGCAAAATCAAAAGGCCACTTCTCTATTCCTTAAAGGGATAGTAACACTTCGTTTTAACTTTATTTTATTTTGTAGACATTAAAAAAACATGAAGAATGATATAAGTCTTATCTCTCAAACCTTTATGGTTTATGAGATATTCACAAGCAAAGTTCCCCTCCCCGCCCCTTTTACCTAGTGTAAGCCATCTCTTCTCAGATGTGAGTCTGGTTGTATGACAGTACAGATAACAGAAGGGGACAATTTTCTTTGTATGAAAACAATGAAAGCCCTTCCCCCCTTGACAAGTTTTTCAGCTTTTTCCATTATCTTAATTGAAGATTGTCCCTCTCTGCAGTCTATCTGGGCATCTCCCTTCTTATCTGGCTGAACAGGGGGGGGATACTTTGTTTGTGAATATCTCTTAAACCATAAAGGTTTCAGAGATAAGACTTATATCATTCTTCATGTTTTTTTAATGCCTACAAAATAAAATAAAGTTAAAATGAAGTATTACTATCCCTTTAACTTATCCACCGCCTTTGATACAGTTAACCATTCTCTTCTTGCTCAGATTCACCACAGTCTTAGCTTCTGCACTCAAACTGCTTCATGGCTTTCCTCCTAGCTCTCACCACATTCTTTTTTGTGTCTTCTGGCAATTAAGTGTCCTCTACAGTCTCTCTGTCTGTGGTAGTTCCTCAAGACTATGTTCTTAGTCCTATTGTTCTCTCTGTAAACCCTTTTACTGGGTGAACTTATTAATTAATTTGGCTTCAAGTATCATCTTTATACTGACTGTACCATATTGCTTTTTATTAGTATTTATTTATTGATTTTAGTTTATTTTTTATTTTATTTATTTACTTATTACAAAAATATCATATAATACAGTGCCTTTCTTAATTTTCATATGAAAGATGATGGCACAGAGTGCTGTTGCCCACCACAAAAAAAAAAGTCCCAGAGTAAGTGCTACTACTATACTGTGCCAAGCTTGTCAAGTCCTATTACTATTTGGTTATACGGGTAGTATTTCTGTTCTACGTTTTTTGATATGGTCCTTCACGTGGAATGTTTCCCCTTTTATTATAGGCAGAGCTTTTTTCTTTGTTTTACTTGAAGAAAAGTGTCATGTAGAGTAAAACCTTTTTTAATTTTCATATAAAAGGTTATGGCACTGAGTACGATTGCCTACCCCACAAAAAAAAAATCCAAATCGTATGCTTCTGTTACGTTGTGCCAAATCTTATGATTATTTGGTATTATATGTATTACCTTTTAATTGTTTAAGTTTGTTGACAGCTATTTTTGCTTTGTGTTGAGGGTGGGTTGAACTCATTGGGTTAGGTAAGGGGCTTTAGGTAATTTTTTTTCCTTATTAAATCTTTGTATCATGCATACATTAGAGTTAATAGCTATATTAGTATGGGTAAACCGATATATACATCTGTTTCCCTAGTGCATGCATTTTTCCAGACTGCCATAGTACTGAATGAAAATATGTGCATGTAATAGACATACACATGTTAAATACACTACCATTCAAAAGTGTGGGGTCACTTAGAAATGTCCTTGTTTTCCATCAAATGAGTTGCAAAATGAATAGGAAATATAGTCAAGACTTCAAGGTTAGAAATAGTGATTTTTAATTTAAATAATAATTGTCTCCTTCAAACTTTGCTTTTGTTGAAGATTCCTCCATTGGCAGGAATTACAGACTTGCAGCTCTATAGCATTCTAGTTTTGAATTTGTTGAGGTAATGGGAAGAGATTTCACCCCATGCTTCCTGAAGCACCTCCCACAATTTGGATTGGCTTGATGGGCATTTCTTACGTACCATACGGTCAAGCTGCTCCCATAACAAAAACAAGGAAATTTCTAAGTGACCCCAAACTTTTGAACGGTAGTTTACATTTCAGTGCAAACTGAAAACTAAGAACATCTTGATGCCCTAGTCACATTGTAAAGGACTTCTACTTTTTTGATTTGCTCATGATCCTACATTAATTTGCACTGGAAAGATAAAATCAATGTACTGTATCAAGGTTATAAAACAATAACATTTAAGTGAATTCCACCGCTATTTTCAGAGATGAGGAATGTTGTTTTCTCAAGACTAACTATTTTTGATTTTTTTAGCTACTTAGTAATGGAACTGATGGATGCCAACTTATGCCAGGTGATTCAGATGGAGCTGGATCATGAAAGAATGTCTTACCTTCTGTACCAAATGCTATGTGGCATTAAGCACCTACACTCAGCTGGAATCATCCACAGGGTTAGTAATGCACTGTGTAAAGTTTTGTGCGCTGTAGTCCTTAAGTACTTAAGTCCTTAAGTCGTTCTCCACCAAAGATGGAAATTATTACCTTAGAGCAGGGAACTCCAACCTTTTCTTTAACAGGAGCTACTTTTAATTGATGAAACATACTGAGCAAAATACAAGAATGTATAATTGCATGTATTTAACCATCGCTAAACTGTACTTACCTACTCTTTGCTTCTTCCGGCACCTTCCAATAACAGAGTGCTACAGAGAAAACAAGTGACTTTACAGCTCAAGATAATAAAATTCTGGTACATGGCAAAAACATTTTAGAAGAAGAAATCCTGATTCCCTACAGAAGACAAAATCTGGGCTCTACAGTGAGATACAGATTTTCTGATTAATAATGCCTTCCCATCCTTAAAAACACTCTGCCATGTTTATAGTTATTAGTGTGGTTTATTAAAACATTTAATGAATATACCAGAAAGCTGGCAACTTTTGTTACAATGGGTGACACCATTGCATTTCCCACAACATTTACTATATCAGTCATCTTTACTCAACATATTTTACACAAAGAAAAAAGTGAGAAAAAGATAACCCTGCAATTCTAACATTCTATATAGGCTTACACAATCAGCCAACTGACAAATAGTAGACAAGTAGTAACCTTAAAATATAACTTTTATTGGTCTGTGTTAAAAACTTCTAGCATAAGTAAATATTTGCTGGGGCGTATACTGGCTTGCCATTTTTATAGAAAAAATCTGTTCATACTGAACAAAAAAAAATGTGGAAATCCCTCATAATACCTGATCAAAATCATCAAAGATGATAATGGGTAAGAAAAATGCCACTTTATCACGATAGGTATGAGTGAAAATTTAACTCACTTGTAAATGGGACCAAGCCAAAAACAAAGAAATAGAAAAATCAAGAACTCCAAATCATGCAAATAATGTCTGTTCAGAAGCTTAGCAAGGGTGCTATTCCATGATCTGAATGTATCGTGGACAACTAGATACACAAGAGTATACCCATGAAGCCAATGTCTAAAGACATATATACATATATCATTATTATCGTACAAAACTCATTGTATTAGTGATACGGCTATGCCTGGTGGCATGAAAACAAAGTTAAAGAAAAAAAAAGAAAAAGCGCCAATATGGGTTTCTTCACAGTGTCTTCATAAGAACATAAGACTATAGTGTTACTCCTTAGTCTAATTTTTGCTAGTTGGTTGTTTAAGTAAGCCTATATAGAGTGCTAGAATTGCAGCACCATTTTTTTCTCTCTTTTTCTTTGTGTAAATTATATATTGGCCTGTAGCACCATTGGGTTATCACTCTGCACATAATTAGCATACATGTTTTTGTTCTACAGAGTGTGTGAGTATATGTATTTTCTAGGGTAATCTTTACAAAGCATGCAGAATAATTTGTTAGCAACTATTATAAAAGATGGACAGGAAAACCATGAACATTCTGTGAGGCATTCTATCTGTATTACTATCAGTTCTCTGGTTGACCACATCTTGGTACTTTAGGTGAAAGTTGAGCCCAGACTAGCTGCAGCCAACTGGGGAGCAGATTCCAACCCCAGGACCTGTCTCTGGCAGGCAGATAGCTTGATAGGTTATTGGAGTGGAGAGAGCTACTCACTGAGATAAGCTGCTAGTAGCTTAAGCTATGTGTGTGATACAATATTTACATTCTGATTATTTCTGAGGTAAATGTTTTCAGTGTCATAAATATAATCCATTTGAGTAAAGCTTTATCCCAGTACTATGAGATGCTTCTTCTAAAAATTATTACAGAGCAGGCTTACATGTTTGGAGAGTCTGAGATCAAGATTTTTTTGAAGTAAGGTGACGCTGTTCCAAGTCAGCATGTGGAAATTTAAGTGTTTCAGACATCAGCTTTGCTTAAATGAATATAGCAACAGCACCACCTAGTAACAAAACAACTTGAGCTCAAGTATCAGAAAAGTGCCAGGTTAACTGTATAAAAGCTTTTGAAAGGAATATCTTTCAACAAAGAGAGGATCTGTGTTTAGTCAAGAGTAAAAGACATATATTTTCAAAATGTGGGCTTACTACATGCTTTAAGAGAGAATTCATTATAAATTAAAGGGATAGTAATACTTAAAATGTAAAA
This sequence comes from Rhinophrynus dorsalis, assembly GCA_037306005.1. NCBI lineage: Eukaryota > Metazoa > Chordata > Amphibia > Anura > Rhinophrynidae > Rhinophrynus > Rhinophrynus dorsalis. The sequence goes on along the minus strand of CM074718.1, from coordinate 281,095,653 downwards.
AAAATATATATGTTGTATGGTGTATCCTCCTGAGTAAAATAAGGGTACTCTGTTACAATAGAGGTCTGGAATTTCAGAAAGATAAGCAATACACACAAAGGCAGTGGAGGAAAAACTATAACTACAGTTTATTGAACATGCAATGATTAAACAGGTGATGAGATAAAATAAATCAGAGCTCCTGCCAGAGTTAACATCAGTATGATAGACATACCACTGCGGGATATAAAAAGAGAACTTAAAAGATATTTCACTTTTGCCAGAGTTAACATCAGTATGATAGACATACCACTCCGGGATATAAAAAGAAAAACTTAAAGGTACTTAGCTACTGGAGCTGTACATCAGTGTGGGAGAGCCCTCCACACGAAACTCCGCAGTATTGTTACACAGGTGAACAGACAGACCTGACGTCCCAAATGGCTCTAAGCAAAGCCCTTATAGGTATGCAAGGTATGTCTAACACTACGCATGCATATGTGCTTGGTTATATAACACTGAATATTGGAGATGGCACTACCTGTCTCTCATAAACACTACGTAAGCTGGCATTGCCTGCCCCTCTGCTGTTGCTAGCCACAACTGCAGAGCATTCACCCCCAACTAACCGTGAGGAGATCACCAAAAGAAAAAAAAAACATCCCTTACAGTACTCCCACTGCTGAAAGTTGTTTTATTCAAAAGTTATTACAGCTTAAACATTTTTTTTTTCGATGCATTATCACAGTGACCTGAAATTGTACAGTGGCACTGTTGCTACACCATCCTATGGAGATTTATGGTCAACTGACCAGAGCTTTCTATAGGATTGTGTAGCAAAAGCACCACTATACAAATTTCAAACCACTGTAATACTGCACCTAAAAAAATCAAGTTTGAGCTGTAATCACTTTTTAATATAACACTTTTCAGCAGTGGGCCTACCCTCGTTTTACTCTGGAGAATATACCCTACAACATATATTTTTTTAAACTTAAAGTATTACTATCCCTTTAAGGTTCGATCATTCCTTATAGTATATAGTAACGCTCTCCATCATTGCTAATGTTCATATCGTTCTAGTTTCTGTGTAATTATATTATAAAGTGTCCCCCTTCTGCCCCTTTTCCTTACATCAGTCTTCTGTCTTCAGATCTGGAAGCCGGTCCGGACAGAACGTGACGAGGGATACTCTTCTGTCAGTATAATGAAAAACCTGCCCTCAAAGGGGGCTGGATTTTCCTTATACTGATGCACAGAAGATTGTCCCTCATTGTGATGTGTGCAGTCAAGTGACTGGATTTCAGATCTGAGGGGAGGCTGCTTGACATATTGAAAAGCTGCAGGAGGGAGAAACGTAATAATGTAATTACATAGAAACTAGAGTGATATGACATTGCCAACAGCGGAGAGCCATAGTGTACACACTGTAAGGAATGAGCAAACCTTAAGTTATAATGAACCATCTCTTTAAAATATCTGTACTAAGTGTAATTAGAGCACATGGGAATTGGAGAGGCTGTAGTAATGGAAAGAATCTGAGCATTTCTGGGACATCAAAGAGTGAACTAAAAAATGTTTTTTTGTTTTAAAGGTGTAACATTTATTTATTTGGACTTTAAAGCGGAACTTCCACTTTATAGAAAGTCGCCCTGCAATAATTAAGCATATGGCTTCTAGCTGCATAATATGTCTACTACCTCTCAGAAGTGGCAGATTCTAAAGAAATTCTCAATTTGCGGCATCAGTCCCTTCCAGTTACCTTGTGGCACACTGCAAGGCTTCTTAGAGGAGACCGGGACTGACAGTGCAGGTGCACAGACAAGATGTCTGCCCTGATGCCTGACTTCCAGTCTCCGAAGATTAAGGATTTCTTTAGAATCTGCCACTTTTGAGAGGTAATAAACGTATTATGCATATGATTAATTATTGCAGGGTGACTTTCTATAAAGTGAAAGTTCCACTTTAAATATTCTGTAAGTACACAAGTATGGTTAAGTTGCTTATACTTAGTATTATCTTCACCTGGCTCTCTGAATTTAGGGAGTTTTCTGGTCAGTTAACCATCAAAGCAAATCAAATAATGTAACATTATCTCTGAAGCAGTTCACTTTTAATAGGTTGCAAGCAAAAGGGCAAGCGACCACTTAACATATTAATGGTGGCATGAGAATCTTGCACTGCATGACAGCGCGAGATTCTCATGTCACCTAGTGAATGGTCGCATAGAATATTTATAGAGCTGGTGATTCTCTTCACCTCCCAGCCACTCTATTCCATTTGACTATATGTGTCCTTCTGAAGCAGTTGTCTAAGAGATCCAAATATGGAGATACTCGCAGTATACGATAGCATACTATACTACTATATACTATAAATAAAGTCAAAGGTAAACCTGATTTATGAACAGACTGTTAAACCAAAACCCCCACACAAATACATATGTGAGCCGCTCCTGCCTCTCTCTCCCCTTCTCTGCTCCTACCTGTCATTTTGCAGAGAAGGGGAGAGAGAGGCAGGAGCGGCTCACATATGTATTTTTAACATGTATTTGTCAAATTAAAGGGTTGATATCCCTAAGTGGGACTTATACCTCCTTGAGTACTAGAGGCCTCCAATGCATAGCACAGCAATATGTTGGAATACGCTAACATTCAAAGGAAATAAAAGGCCCATTTCAATCAAAGGGAATTTGGGGAATTTTATTTGTCCCATATGGTGCAGTTGGTTTGCTATAGAATTGCCTGTGAGTCTCCAACCACCAAAGTGTCCATACTATACAATATCAATCTTGTAGTTTTGTCTCAAGTAGGCTAGAGTAGAACTCAGCTGCTCAAACTGATGACATCTTTCCTTCCAAGTAATTCAGTTGACAAATGCCTTATTTTCACTACAGGATCTGAAACCAAGTAACATTGTTGTGAAGTCAGACTGTACATTGAAGATCCTTGACTTTGGATTGGCAAGGACTGCTGGCACTAGTTTTATGATGACACCTTATGTAGTAACCCGTTATTACCGAGCTCCGGAAGTCATACTTGGAATGGGATACAAGGAGAATGGTAGGCTGAACTCTACTGATAGTTTGTTGACCAATCCAGTAGGTATGAGGTGAGAAAAGGGTAAATTAAAAACATATCACTTTTTGGGTATCCAAAGTTCAGCTCAAAGCACTCATATATATCATTGGTGTGAAGCTTCTCTGGTGCACCACAGATGATATCTACTCAGAAATGGATTTCCTATTAGTCAAAGTAAGCAACTGCATTAAGTAATTGGTTTTGAGAACAGTTTCATTTGTGCTGGTCACACACATACTCTAAGAAGTGTGTGTGACCAGTGCCACTGCACCAGAACCCAACTCTTGGTTTTTGGTGCCCAGATTATTATCTAATTTATATACCCCTACCTCTCTATAAACCAAGGAGTTTTTAGTACTTTTCTATGCTTCTGTATTATATGAAATTGCATTATCTGTTCCAAACAACAGTAGTTGTAATTGGGAGTGGAGTTATATGTTGACTGGGAGTTTGATCATGGGTGGAGCTAGGGACTCCAAGGGAACGCATGTCTACGGGCACCTGGGATGTAAATATGATCATGTAGCTACTATTTCTCTAAAAGCTGGGGAACATCCAAAAGGCATGCAGGTTTTAATTTGTGGTGAAATAAGATGCCACCAATGAACTCAGAGAGCAGACTGGCATACAAATTGTTCACCAGATTCTCTTTATTTCTCAGTGTATGCAACATACATTGAGAATGAAGGAAACATCCTTGAAATCAAATTTGCAGGTTTTTAGAGGTATATGTGACTATAATTTTCTCCTAATAGATCTGTATTATATTTTTCTTACATTACTGTAGCTAAATCCTATAATCAGTACAGAAATTATATAGTAATTTGGTAAAATAGAGTCTTTATTCTGGCATTGTAAGAGCTCTTTCACATTGGCAACTTTTGTAGCAAAACTTGTTGCAGCATCTAAAAATGCTGGCATGTTTTAGTGCTACAGTGTAGTAATATTTTTTCCCAGCATCCCTTTCTCTCAATATAAACAAAAGGGACAAAATCAAAAGAAAATGCAGCTACCAGTATCAGTTGTACGATTTCAATACAATTCAGTCGAAACCCATACTTCAAATTTGTTGTTGCTGTTGTAGCAGCACTTTGCTCATGTGAAATATTGCATTGGATACAATTCTTCACAATACATTTTTTTCATGTGTTGCTGCTGCTTTAATAATGTTTCCAATGTGAAATGGCACAATTTATTTGTAAAACGCAACTCCCCCCTTCTGCTAGACTAATATCTATTACAGACATAGTATTCAATACCTACCGTAATCTAATGAAATAAGAAGCTGTATAAAAGAGCAGATAGTCTCTTTGATATAATTTATGACTTCCAATTGTTTTTTTTCTCACTTCCTTTTTTAATCCATTGGATGCTAAAGACTCGCTATAAAGCATTGCATTGGAGATAACACTAGCATGCAAGTGGTTAATGTTAAGCTTGTCCCCCAACAGAATCTGGGGGGAGATTCACTCAGCGGTGATAGGTGATAAAGAGGTGATAGAGTGGAGATGACTTCTCCAGTTTATCACTGCTCCAATTCCTATGTTATTCTATGGAGCCTATTCATTAAGATCTCCAAAGCTGAAGAAATCATGGTGAATAGGCTCCATAGAATAACATAGGATTTGGAGAAGTGATAAACTTCCACTCTATCACCTCTCTATCACCAATTAGTGAATCCCCCCCTATCTGTTAAATTAATCGAGAGGAAGGCAACATATAAATCATTAAAATAATATCATAAAAGCACTTTCCTTAACCCTTTGAGTGCCAGATGGGTACGCAAAGCATTGCTTAGGTACTCCTTTGCCACTCAAAGGGTTAAACCTTTCACGTCCAGAAAATAAAGCAATACATTGCTATGATTTACAGACTAATTTGACAGGGAAAGAAATAATACTGTTATGGTGGAATGCATGTCAACATAGAGGTTATTGTACAAAGAAAAGATGGAGAAATTATGGTCAACTGCACTTCGGGAAACAAAAAATCCCCAAATTCACATCGTATTTAAATCAGTGAAATTTGATTTAAGTATATTGCCATGCATTTAAGTGAATAGGAATGTATGTTTTATTTGTTTTGTATGGTGCAGTTAGTTTTCTTCAGAACTACGCTGTGGAGGATTATGCACTAAGGCGTGATAAAGAGGTGATAAAGTGAAGATGACTTCTCCAGTGATATAAATTCTGCAGTTCCTTTGTTATTCCATGGAGCCTATTCACTAAGATCTCCAATGTTGGAGAAATCTTAAAGGGATAGTAATGTTTCATAATAAAAGCAGCTCTAATTAATCATCATAGTATTTGGACTTTGGAGAGTGTTATTTCAATTTTGTCAGAATTGTAGTTCAAGAGTAATTCAATGACAAAGTATCCCCTTCCCGCCCCTTTTACTGATGTAACACTGTTCAGCCAGAGCAGAAGGGAGGTGCCCAGGTATACTGCAGAGAGGGACAATCTTAAATTAAGATAAAGGAAAAACCTGAAAAACTTGTCAAGGGGGGCAGGGCCTTCATTGTTCTCATAGGAAGAATATTGTCCCCTTCTGTTATCTGCCTGGTCTATGGACTGGATTCCACATCTGAGAAGAGATGGCTTACGCTAGGTAAAAGGGGCAGTAGGGGAAACTTTGCTGGTGAATATCTCTCAAACCATAAAGGTTCTTCATGTTTTTTTAATGCCTACAAAATAAAATTAAGATAAAACGAAGTATTACTTTCCCTTTAATGCATTGGCTCCATGGAATAATATAGGAATTGGAGAAGTGATATCACTTAAGAAGTCATCTCCGCTTTATCACTTCTTTATCACGCCTTAGTGCATAACCCCCAATTTTTCTTTAGTATATCATTCTCAGTGAAGAGAACAATTCTGTTTTGTTGTAATGCCAAGAGTGTTTGTATACATCAGGATTTAGTTTACATAATGTTAAAATAAAAACAGCATGTCAGTGGTTAACATTTATTATAATGTCAATTTTTCATCCCTTCATGGATATTTGTAAAAAAATGTTTGTGTATGGCGCATATAGTGGAATTCTGGCTCAAACCAAGTGCATATCAATTGAGCACTTGAATGTTTATCAGTTTAACCCCTTGAATGTTAGAGATAACTCCAGTACATTGATTTGAAATACATTAGAGACTTTTCTAGAATTCAAGGGGTTAAAGCCTAATTTAAATCAATATAGATTTTTATTTGTTTCTTATATTGACGTTTGCGCTATAATTCAAATCTTTTCTTTGTATATCAGATTCATTGACATTAAAGTAAATGTAAACCTCTGTTTTCGTTTCCCTTAAGGACAAGCAATCTGGGAAGTGAACTTCCCTTAATGACTGCTTTGAAGTTGGTCGGCGTGCCGTCACACGTGACTGATGACATGCACCACACCGCCAAACTGGGGTCTGAGAGAGACTGCTTTTGTCTTGGAGAGGTCAATTTCAGACCCCGCTAGTGTTTACAGTGTTCCCACAGGAGTGCTGTAAGCACAAAATATGTGACGTGCCAGGGCCATCACCGTTCCTTTTGCCAAGTTTACCGGTGACAGTCTTGACACGCCACTGGTCATTAAGGGGTTAAAGTGAGCTCTATATTTGAATGAAATGTCACGATAATCATGTCTTGTCTGATGCCTATTCAGTTGTGTGACTCAAATGGTGTTCAAAACTGTTACCATATTTAAGAAGTTTAACCCCTTAACGACTGGGGAATCCGGACGCGGACGCGACTGAATGACAACGGAGCATTTTTTTTATTGCTCCATTGCATTCCGGACTCCCCGAATGGCGTGCAGCTGAGGGGGGAGCCCGGAATTCGATGACGGTCATAGTACGTCATCGGTCGTTCAGTCAAATCGACCTTTGACATTCTATGACCGTCAAGGGTCATTAAGGGGTTAATCTGTAAGTAAATGGAGTGCTCATGTTTCTTTATAAGATGCAGAATTTATTTATTGTCAAAAGAAAGTGGACCTTGTGTATGAAAGCAAATTGGCGCATTTCTGGACCAAACCATAGGGGATAAACAAAAATTCGGCAACTTTGTTTTGGTTTTAATGGAACTAGCGTTGCTTGTTTTGGTTTTAAAAGAATGCTAGTGTTGTCTCCAACACATTACTTCACAATGCATTTAAATGGTTGAAAACTTTATTTGAATTATTGGTAATGTTCATTTCTCCCTTACGGTGGAGTTGGTTTCGTCCAGAATTGTACCACTTTGTTTTTTAAATATATGGGCCTATGTTCTATTTCATTGACAATTAATGTTTGTTCAGCATGATTCATTTGTCTGATGTTCCCCATGCTGATAGGTTGTATTTGATAGGGCGGTGGTGTGACTTACACATAACATATACATTTGTCAAGCGATCAATATATTGTGATTATTTTTGGAGCCATGATGCAGTATTCATAAGTTTTTATCTGAGAAGGAATATCTTTTTACATGGTCTAGTTGTTCCCATAAACAGTTTTAGAACAAAAACAGAGATTTTACTAAATTTAATTGCAAATTAAGCTACCCTGATCATTTTTCATCTCTTATTTTTTAGCCAAAATAACATTCATTTTAAATGCTTTCTGAAAATGACATGCCTTTGTTAGGATTTCTTCACATTCATCATTTTATTTCAGCTTATTGCTTTATTTTCTGAGTCACATCTTCCTTATTTCCATTTACATTCATTCTATCTTATCCCCATCGGTACCACTGCAATGTGGAATCTAAATCTGCACAAATTGCTAAGAAATAGTCTTTTTTTATTGAATGTGTTGCTTTTTTAAAGCTGACTTTTTTCAGTGGCTGTCTACAGCCGTCTACAAATTTAATTCACTGTGTTTTGCTTTTTATTGATTTATGGGGATGGGGATAACAGTATTATATTTTATGCCTTTCAGTCTGCTCTTCTTTCCCTGTCATGCTTCATGATTGACCTTCCGAGCTAACCTTGCCTTTCTCCTCTTTTCACCTCTCTATGTCCTTGTCTTCGCTCTTCTAGTGGATATTTGGTCTGTGGGATGCATTATGGGAGAAATGGTCCGCCACAAGATCCTCTTTCCAGGAAGGGACTGTATCCTTGAACCATTTTCTGGAGCTTCAGCTACTTATTAATGGAAACATACCTTCCAACTTACCAAGCTTATATGTCTGATTAATTACCATATTATTTGTCTTTGTGTACTAACTGTTTGCTATATCATTTTGATTTTTAAAAACAGAAATCAGGACTTATCTAATCTACTCAATTAAAAAAGATAAGGCTTCAAAGCAATGGTTAAAATATCAAATTATTATGACAGTCAAAAAGGGGAAAAAATATCAGTTTGTTAAGTATTGTGACAAGGCTCTCTGCACCTAATACTTTAGTGGTTTATAAAACGATGAATGCCCTAAAAACAATAAAAGCGTCAGTCCTTAAAACGAACCCATATTTACTTATAAGCAAAGTAAAACTAAATGCATGTAGACATAAAATCAGAAATGTAGAGGTTTTCTCTTACAGCTGCCCTATCTAGTAATACCTTCACTCTAAACTTAAAAGTTGGTTACTTCACCATCATCAGTGATAACTACACTGCTTAACATTGAAATTGCAACACTAGCAGGTTGATAGGGGGGTCACATCAAATATATATATATAATTATGAACATATTTATACATTAAGATACAGATCAAACACATATGGTATTGATGCTGTTACTCGCTTTGAAGAGTTAAGTGTCACAGACACAGGCTTTCTGTTGATGGGTGAAGATGCAGCACCACCAGGCAGCAAAACATCTTCATCTGAAGCTATCAGAAAAATGCAAGGTTAGCTCTGTGCTAACTTTTGAAAGCAGTTTGTCCCATAATTGGGTGTATCATTGTTTTACTCAATGGGAAAAGTGCTACAACATATACTTTCTCATAATTTGGGTTTACTGCCTTCCTTTTTTTGTTCAACAGAACGATTGACTGAGTAGTGAGTATGAGCACCTTGAGAGGTGTAATAGATGAATAGATGATGAAGCATACTATTAATAAAATGCTCACTTGTTCTCAGTGAAATATTAGTTCATGTAGGAACAAACTGAATATGCAACTCCTACAGAATGGCACAGAAGTGTTTTGGCAGAGGTAGTGACCCATAAGTCCCACATGTGCTTCATGAGATCCAGAAACAATTCAGGGCCATGGTAGTATGTCAACGCCACAGAGGTTGTCCTTGGAAAAAAGTACAATGTGTGTGAGGGCTGTGTGTCCAGCTACAGTAGAGTTTCAGGAACAAAATGTGCCTACCCTTTCATCCTCTCACCTTGCCCTATTGTTAACCATATAAAACACGCATTGTTGGCTAGAGGAAGGGGTCACATTTTGAGCAGTGGTGGAGGTATTTGGGTTCTTTTATTTCTTAATTTATTGAGGGGACTGCAGTGGATAGCTGAGGTGTCATGGACACAGCTGGACCTCCAACAATGAAGCAAAGCACATGGATTTTTTTAAATTAATGAGGCAGTTCTGATCCCCATATTAATTCATATTACATCAGTATGTGTTAATATGGCTAATAGTGGGGCAGTGTGGAAAGGGGGCACTGTATTGAACATTATGGCTATTAAAGGGATAAAGGTGGGGGACACTGTATTGGATGTTTTGCTTATTAATGTGAAAAGTGGGGATGGGAGAAGGGGTCACTATATTGGACAATATGGCTCTTAAAAGGACAAGATGGGAGCACTTTATTGGGTATTATGGCTCTTATTGGGACAAGGGGGAAGTGGGCACTTTATTGAGTGCTATGGCTATTAAAGGGAAAAGGGGAGAAGGGAAAGTGGGCACCGTATCAGGCATTTATGTTAGTAGGAAAACTAAAAGGGCAGGGCACTTGTAAGAAGAGCTCTGTGAGGTGAAGACTCCCATCATGCACCACTTCACCCTTCCCGTTTGAAAAGTGCTCTTACAAGGCGTAGAAGCAGTGCAAACCTCTCTTAGCTAGACTTTCCTTTTAGTGTTTTTCATTTGCAGGATATGGGGCTGTATAATACCCCATTAGGCATACTCCTATTACTGGATTCCTTCTTTTTGGATTAACCAGTGTACAGAACTATCAGGACCAGTTCTGTGGAGGATGGCTTATATTCATAGCCAGTTTTCCTCCTGGCTTCTGTGAGGCTTATATATTCTTATTGGGAGTCTGAAAACTGATGAATGGATTCCACAGATTTGGGTAAACAGGTCCAGTATTTGTGTCCCTATTTCCCTATATGGCACCGACTTGGTAAGTGGACCATTGCCTTCAGTGCACTCCAAGGCTGGCTTGATTACAAGAAACACATTTATTCATTCTTATGTGGCATTCATATGCTCACCATGACATTCACAGGGCTGTTAACCCTTATACTGCTGGGCTCCTGCTCTGGGGGACTCTAGCCTTTTTTGGGTACAGTTCCTTGTCGTTAGAGACCTGTTTTTAATTTTTCATTGCTTTTCAGCTACTTTCCAATACTTTAATATTTTATGTTTGTCATTTCAGGTGTCAGTATAAGTAAGAACGGGCACTATTGCTACTATAGGATTTCTCTCACCTCTGCATTGCTTTTAGAGGCAGATAAAGGGGTTTATAGGTCTCACAGGCTGCTACACTTACTGTTTCTGATTCGGGGACCCTCCCCCTGTTTTGGGGGATATGGCTTAACATCAGCTGGAGCAACATTGTGCCATTTTGTTTATGGGAAACTACTTTTCCCAGCAGTCCATTCTTTCCAGGCTTTAGTACTGTGAAATAGGTGGCTTATGATGAGCTGTCTTCCTTTTGGCACCCTGCTGCCTGCACTGAGGCTAATTAGTATCTCCTACTTGCCACATTAAGCCCTTTAATTCAGACTTCTAAGTTTTTCCAAGTACTTTTATTTTATTTTCGCTGTTCTGAGTGTCATCTCACTCTTTGGGAATCCTATGATTTTGCCAGATTCCAAGGAAGACATCGGAAAATCCAAAGCTATTAAGGATTCAGGGGTCCCTTTAACTCCATTAACTCATTGCTTTTCATGCTGTGTGGGACATTTTAAGGAATTATCTGGTACATTATGTCCATCTGGCTCTGGGACCCCTGCTCAGTCAGCAGGGCCTTCATCTGTTGAACAGGAGTTGGCATGGGTCAGTTTGTTGCATTTTCTCATTCATTAATGGGGTTTTGGGATCTTGGTTCATGGACACCCTGTGCCCCCCAAAAGGCTCTTAAGTGATGCTATTGTGGGAAATACCCCCATTATTCCTCAGATGAGGAAGGGGAAACCGATGCAGACAATGTTGACTCTTCCTTCTCTGTTGGGGATTTTTATGAGCAAGACCACTGCCCTTCTGATGAAAGTCTTATTCATGCTGTCCTAGAGACACTTAAGGTCTCAGAGGCTTATTACTCTTGTGTCTCTTCCCTGGATATTTTTAAGAGAAGCAAGAAGGAAGTTGTGGTTTTTCCTCCCCACCATTCCATGGACCAATTGCTGACAGAGGTATGGAAGACATCTGACAGGAGGTTTTTCATTAACCAAAGTATATTCCTTTTTCTGCTGAAGCTTTATTGCAGTGGGACACTCTTCTTGCTGTTGTCCCCATAATTTTTCACCTTGCTAAGCATGCTATTTTGCTGCTGGCAGATGCTGCAAGGTGCAGTTGGACAAGCACCTGGACTCCCTTTTGAAGGTGAATTTTGCTGTGTTTGGTGCCACCTTGCACCCTGCTTTCGCTATTACTTGGGTCAGTAGAGCTATTTCTGTCTAGGGGGTCAGTTGGATGTTACCAAGTGCAGACTTGGTGGTACATCTATCTACGATCTTGAAGCTATTGCTTATCTTACTGAAGTGGTCTCTGATATCACTAGGCTTACTGGAAAAGCCTTTGCTTTTTCAGTGGTCTCGAGTCTCACTTTGTGATTTGTTCAGCCGATCTGTCTTCCAAGAAATCCTCACTTTCTCTTCCCTTTGTGGACAAACAGTTGTTTGGCCTGGAATTGGACAAGGCTAACAGTCATGACACTAGAGGAAAGTGTACCATGTTGCATTAGGTTGCTCTTAAATGTGCCTTCTTTCCTCGGAAGACGTGTGGCTTTTATTACCCTCACCCATATGGGTACGCTCCCAGGGCTCTGCTCACCTCCGCAACTCAGGTACATACGAATACAAGACTTCAGGCTTGGGTGGGCAAGAAGCCTGTGCATAGGCTCATAACTGACAAACTTGCATTTTCATGACTCGCGTAGGCCTGGGCCGTTTCCATGGAGGACCAGTGAGTTTTGCTGATAATCTTGGAAGGGTACCTCGTAGACGTCAAGTCCCTTCCTCCACTTGGTTTTTTCATGTCCAAGCTTTCTTGCAGTGCCAAGCCAAACCATCTATTTTTGCAGTGACCTCCCTGCTAAACATGCAGGTGTTAGTACCAGTTCCCTCTTAGGAAAGATTCACAGGGTTTTACTCCAGTCTTTCCATAGTCCCCAAGAAGGGCGGAGGATGTCATCCTATTCTGGACTTGGAACTGCTCAACCATTTTGTGCTTACTTCATGGTTCAAGATGGGGTTCTTGCTTCCACTTGTTCAGGAGAGTTTTTGGCTTCCTTAGACATAAAATTTGCTTATTTGCACACTCATATTCACTCATGCCATCAGCATTTGCAGCGTTTTGCGTTACAAGATTTTCAAGCTTCAGATGAATAGACTAGCTATGAGGTGACAGCAGTTGCTTACATCAACTGCCAGGAAGGGACCAGAATTGTGGCCTCATTGGCCGAAGTCCCTTTGAGTCTCATATAGGCAGAGGCTCATGACCAGTTCTTGCTACCATCCACATTACGGGATAGGTGACAGACTTTCTCAGTCGTCAGAGTCTGGATCCTGGCATTTGGGGTTTCAGTCAGAGAATCTTCAAATCCATGTCTATGTGGTCTCCCGGCTGAAGAGCAGTGTTTCTCAATTCTGTGCTAAGACCCAAGATCTGCTTGCCCTTATGGTAGATATGATGGTCATTCCATGGTGCTTACCTCTGGCATATGTATTCTGTCCAGTTCCCCTGATTCCGAGGGTGTTGAGGAAGATTAGAATGGAGCATACCCATGCGATTCTGATTTCCCTGTTCTGGACCTACTGGACTTGGTTTTTGGATCTTCTCCATCTATCTGTGGCAGAGCCATTCCAGCTCCCTCGTGTCTCAGGGTTCACTTTACGATCTGCATGTGGACAAGTTTGCTTTTATGGCCTGGCTCTTGAAGCCAGCATCCTGAGAAAGAAGCTTTTCTCTGGTTCTGTCATTGCTACCATGCTACAGGCTCAGAAACCAGTTTCCTCCAAGGCACATCAGAGGGTTTTGTCCCTCAACTGGTGTGAGAATTGGGATAACAACAGGACCTTTCCATCTTCCAGTTGTCTTGGCTTTTCTTCAGGATGGTGTTCAAAAAGGACTTGGTCATAGTTCTGATTTCACCTCTTTCTGTCTTTTTCCGGAGGTGTATTACCTCAATGCCTGACATACAAACTATCATTCAAACACCAAAGGGTGGCTTATGCCCAACCAGTCTTTTAGGACCCCACTCCACTGTGGGATTTAAATCTAGTTCTAGGAGTGCTTCAGAAGCTTCATTTTGAGCTTATGTCTTTGGTTCCCCTACCTCTTATGACACTTATAACCGCCTTTCTCTTGGTAGTCTTCTCAGTTCAGGCTGGCAAAACTGCATGCATTGTCCTGTAAACCTCTCTTTTTGGTCTTTCATCCTGACAGGGTCATTCTAAGAACTCCTATAGAGTTTCTTCCTAAAGTTTTTTCTGAATTTCACATCAGTCAGGAAGTTGTTCTTCCTTCTCTATGTCCAGAAACATCAACTTTTGAACGTGGTGGTATGGCTGAAGTATTCTGTTCATCACACACAGCCTTTCCAGAAATCTGATTCCCAGTTTGTCGTCCCTGAGGGCCCCCTTTCAGGCCGAGCTGTGTCTAAAGTGATGGTGGCTTCTTCAGGGTCACCATTCACCAAGTGTATGTTCTATGGAAGAAGCCAGGGCCCTTTCAGTATACAGTATATTCCACCAGGTCGGTGGAAAAATCAGGTTTCTGTTGAGTAGTTGTATAATGTGGCAATGTGGTCATCCCTTCATACATTTGTCAAACAGTAATACGTTAATGTGTTGGCTTCGGCTGAAGCTGGATTTGGATGTAATGTGATACAGGCTGCTGTGCCTGTGTGGGTATCCTTCCAGATTTCTTTTGTACTAGTATCCCGTTATGTCCATTGACACCTGTGGTTCATGTTATAAGGGATTTATCTGTATGTACACAAAAAATCCCCTTATAAAAATGTATGAAGTGATATGTTATTAACTACATTCAACATCCCATATAAAAGAGTGCTTTATGAAGCTAGTCATATTCAATAAATAAATAACCATAAAATAATACTTTAGAAGTAGTAACTAGGGAAAAAGGTATACACAAAAGGCAACTAAGTAGAAAAGAATAGTATATACTTATGAAAGAATGAGATGATACCTCATATTTCAAATAATGCAGAATGAGAAATTAATTTTCATATGACATAGTACAATCTTGTATGTGATGTCTGATGCTGCTAAAATGCAATGTATGGCCTTGTCTACCAAACAGAAAACAGTACCTGGTAACATATAGCGCAAACAAGACAGAACAGGAACAAGACAAAAATAAAATCTAAACGTTTCTAAAATGTATTCACAAATGGAAACATATAAAGTCATCAATCATTTCTCACATTTTACCCATCTTGGACTTGCATGTAAGGGGACCCTATCCTGTTAGCCAATACAATGTGCTCTTGGTTTGCCTTTTTTTACTGGCACAGCATCATCTGATGGATCCTGATACAGGAACTGGCCAGATGATGAGATGTGTTTGTCTTACTAATAACTCACCTAAATTATTGTGTGAAACAACAACTCATGTGGATAATGTGAGCTGTAAGAATAAGACAGTCATAAGATTTTAACAGTTCTAAATTTCCAAAGGAGTAACAGCAGTGCAAATGCTCATGGCTGTAGTCCATCACCGTCATCAGCTGGTGGAGGGCTAAATAAGGATTGGGGGTGGGTTCTCACAAGAAATATGGGAAGGGTACAATGATGCTAGAGGTACCCGAGGCATACACCTCCATATCATTTTAAACATAATCTCAATACTAATTTGATGGAGAAATGGGGGATAATATTATTTTAAGGAACCGCAAACCTTTCTTCTGACTTCTGTTCTTGCATAAAGCCAAACTGCCTATACTTTTTTTTCCTCTTCACTTATTTTTTATAGTTTTATATCCTTGACAGAAAGCTATCTGCATTTTTTTATTCAGAAAGTATGTGGGGATGTGAAAGAAGACAGATTGTAACAATGTAAAAATATACAGTGTAAAATAACATAGTGAAACAATGTAGAAACACCTGCCTTTATAGCATACAGGTCAGGCAGTGCTGTTTAGAGACTTGCAACATTTTATAGATATCACTACTTCCTCTGTCAAAGACATAAAACTGGATTCAGAAATTAAATTTCTCACAGTCAGGGACAAAAAGTGTAAAAAAAAATGGTTAAAATAAAAAAAAAATAATAAAAAGGTTAGACAATTTGATTTTACATATTACACTCTTGTAGAATATGTTCAGTCAGAATAAAAGGTTACCTTTCCTTTAAGGCCATCAATTTGTTTTTAACCAATACAATGTAGGGGTTAATCATAGGTTGTGTTATTGGGTGGGGGGTAGTTTATAAGGAATGTATTTTTATTAACTGTTATGTACATTTACCCCTCTGGTGCCGGCGAATTTGCAGTGCATTACACTGCAAACTCAAATGGCAGCAGGCCAGCTTAGGATGGTGTTTTTGAGTAAGGGAGAAGATGTGTTTTGGGAAACTAAGAAACATAGGATTGGGCCAGGCAATGGGAAAGATCCCCTCAGTTACACCTGCCTGAACTAAGTATTGAGGAACAGGTTTATAGATTGTGTTATTCATCTACACCTAGATACCATCAGCATTGTGCCTGAGTTCAGATGATTGCTGATACAGTCAATTCACCTTAGTGCACCCACGTGTCTGCCTCAGTGCAGGCAGGTTTGGGGAAAGTTCAGAGATGCCATTTTCTGGTGACTCAACTTTGTACATAAGCACAAAGCAGATGCAGCCTCCTGCAATCTGCAGGATAATCACTTAATACATGCCCACTTTAGCTAACCCGTTATTCACATGACCCTTTACCTCTGAACTGTGATGACTTACATATCTCATAAAGCCAGTTGCTTGGCGTTATATAAAAAGCTACTCTATTTTGGCATTGCAATTTCATTGTTGAGCAGAATACTTATATAAAGCAGTGGGTACAGGTTTATACAAGTACATAATTATAGAGGTATATAAAGCAGTGGGTATCGGTTTATACAGGTACATATTTATACAGGTATATAAAGCAGTGGGTACAGGTTTATACAGGTACATAATTATACAGGTATATAAAGCGGTTGGTACAAGTTTATACAGGTACATAATTTACAATTAGAATACAAAAATATCCATGTTTCAGGATATGTTGTGGGATATGTCTAAATGGAAAAGTGAAGCAATTCTGGGGTAAACCAGCTTCATGACTGAGAAGAAATAGAAATGTCCCTTGATTTTCTATTGTTTTTAAGGCCTTGAATTTTAGAGTTGTCTCATATATCACACACAATTTGATGTGACAGGAACCAAAAATGTAAAGAAATCTACATCACTTTCTTACACAAGTCACCAAGGAGAAGGTGAAGAACAATCCTCTGTTATCTGTGTCCTCAGTATGTTCTGTAATAATTTCCTAAGAGGGGAACTAACTAATCTGGAAGTGAACACTGAATGTTTTACTAACAACTTAACCTTTTAAATATTTTTTGTTTATATTTTGGTGTGTTCAAATGACAACTAGCACCTCCTTATAATAACGTCCCACTTGCCTTTCCATTGGTCAGAAAATCATAATCGCCCCTATGAGTTTTGCACTTGTGCCTTTATTCAAAAGAATAGCAAATGCCGCATGGCGTCACCCATACAATTGGGTATACCATGCACTTTGGTGGACCTGCTGGAGTCTCGCTGCAGCAATTTTCACAGGCGTCTCCCCCTGCACACCGGGCCCTGGTGCAAGAATTGCCATGGGCCCTACCCTCAACCACATTGCCCCCCCAATTGGCCATCTCCACATTGTCCCCAATATCCACATTGCCCCCAATATCCACATTGCTATCACAATGCCCCCCGTCTCCATATTGCCCCCCCATGATCCATCTCCACGTTGCCACCACACTTCCCCCATCTTCACATTACCCCTAGTCTCTACATTGCCCCCCATTTCTACATTGCCCCCATGATTCATTCCCACGTTGCCACCACACTGCCCCCCATCTTCACATTGCCCATCTCCTACCTCCCTGGTGGTCCAGTGGCGTGGCAGGAGAGGTCAGTGCCTCCTTCCACATAGACCTCTATGCAGATAGAGCTCCTGCGTGGTCCTCTCATAATGCTGAACTCTGGGAAATGATGTCATCTCCCAGAGCTCTGCATTAGTAGAGTGCCGCAGGGAGGTCAGCTATCAGAATGTTGTGGGCGCCAGGCGGAGGGTTGAGGGGGCGGCCGGGCCGCTGGAGTGCGACCCCTGTGACCCCATTTGTTACGCCACTGGCCATATCATTGGAGGAATACAAGACACAAGTTGTTAGCAGTACCACAGGACTTCAATCTCTGTTTACTCCTCATAATAATCTTAACTCTTTAAGGACAAAAGAAGTGTGAAATATATTGCTTTGTAATGTGTTGCACACACCTCTTGTTCATAGAAGCCTACTTCTGTCTGAAACAACTGCCAGCAACTATTATGTTTGCCTCTATGGACAGGACATACAGGACTGATTAAAGGTGTTATCTCTTGAACAAAGACACAAGGGTAAAATTCATAGGAACTATTAGAGTTCTATGGCCATAATTATTATTAAGAGGTGTTAGTCATCCTGAATGTCTGTTGCTTTGCCTGGCCTTCTCCAACCTCTGCTATACATTCCCTTTTAAGTTATAAAATGAGGTTATCAATTAAATTACTTACATAAAAACAGTTATATTAAAATAGTTATTAAATTAATTTATAAATTGAACAAACCATTGTTAGCTTTTGGATTCAATCAACACTTAACTTATCAAAATAAGCATATTTTAAAACTTTTCAAATACATTTTATTGAGACTGTTCTTTTTTGATAGCTTTCAATACTAGTTTTCTGTACACAATCTTCCTGTTTTGGCAAAATATTTGGGTCAATTTTGGTAATTATATCAATCCTGACACTTAAATTGATACTAATAAGAGAAGCTCAGGATATACCAACTAGTCCACAAACCTGTTTTATTAAACGAATACTCATATGTCCTAAATAATGTTTAATTTAAAGAGAAGGATTCTGGGTAGTGATAATGCAAATGCATATCATGTAATGCTCATTTGCTTTTTGCTTGTACATTTAATCCCGTAACAGGGAACTGTAAAATCAGGTTAAAATCTTAATGTCTACTGATAAACTCCCACATTTACCCCATACCCACAAACTTTAACAAATTGCAAATATAGACTAATTTAGTTTATTTATAAGTTATTAATGAGTGATTCTGAAGTTTGACAATAATTTGACCAAACTATGGTTTTAATAAAGATGAGAAAACAGGGTTTGCTAGAGATCGAGTTGGAACCAGTTCATAAATATCATAGTTTGTTAGTTCATCCCATTAGCTTTTCTATTGATCAGCCGGATGATTCTGGAAACAGGTCAGAAACTGGTTTGTTCATCTCTAGACCTCAGCTTTGAGTATCATTCAAAAGTTCCTGGTCTGTAGAGTGTTTCATAGACAAACAAGCATTGCTTTCTATTTTTTTCTTCTCCAGCAGGTGACAATGAAAGAGTTTCCCCTGTATTTCCTGTTCACTCAGTCATGCTACAGGCTTCTACTTCCATAGTAACATTAGTTTTCCAGTAATAACCACAATCAAAGAGCTCTAGGTTGGAAGGTATGTATAAATCACAGCAGCAAACTGATTAATGGAAAAAATGCTAAATAAAATTAAGATCACAGAGAATTAAAACATATCATGCCCCCTGCATTTTATGTTAGTCAACAGCACATTTTATATTTTGGAGTGTTTATTGCTTATTAATATTTTTTCTCATTTTTGCTTTGCACATTTTATTTAACATTGTAAAAACTACAATAACAATTATCATTTTAGAAATACAAGTTTCAGTAGAATGTGGATCTGTAGTTGCTTTGTCTTCTTTTTCACTCTGACATTTGTAGCTCTCATCTTGCTTACATGTTTTACTGAGCCAGAAGCAAACACTCTGGGTTCTAAAATCCATTCTCTGAAAATGTATTACCTTGACTTTCACCATTTTCCTTCTAATTCCATATTGTAACCATCATTAAGACATTCTTTTTGAACCATTTTATCTGGATTTATGAACAATGTGTGTGACACATATAGTGTCATGCCTAAGATAAGTACAACATAAGCCTTTAATTACAGAGTGTGCAGTGCACGGTTTTACTTATCGTTATTTTTTGTTGTTGTTAATTTTATGACAGAGAAGAAGGGTACTGGGACAGAGGATAAGATTTAGCCAACTTTTAAATAGTCAAACTTATTGCTTTGGGATAAATAAAGTTTTTTGGTATAAGCGTGTTTAAAGGAGCACCAACACCTAAAATGAATTTGGTCTTTGTGCAGGACTTCCTGACATTACCACAGTAATCTTGAAAGGAGTGATAGTGCAGTAGGTCTTTAATTGCATGAGATAAGTAACGACCTTTCTTAATGCATGACAGTGGCTACTAGTTCCAGTACATTAAATATCACAAATCAAAGTTAACTAAATCTGAATAGTACAATCTACACACATTACAAAAGCATGTTTAGGTTTATATTTTTAAGGCTATGGCATAAAATAACTACAGACACTTGCTGGAATTATATGATATTTAAATAAATAACAGGTGATTCATGTTTAGGCTTTAGTGTTCGTTTAACCCCTTAACAACCAGCGGTTCAAGGAAGTGACTTTCCCTTAAGGACCATTTTAATTGTTACGTGATCACCATAGGAGAGCTGTAAGCAGAAAAGTATTTGACATGCCAGGACTGTAACTGGTCTTTAAGGGGAAGAGAACATTGTCCACGTCACCGGTTGTTAGGGGGTAAGGATATGTGCTTTGACTGAGAATTTGAAAATACGAAATGTAGCAGGGAGTCTTATGGACCATGATAGTGGATTCCAAATTCATCACGTACCTCTGAAGAAATCTCAAAGCTATAACATGGAATTATAAGGGGTGGTTGACACAGTATATAGTGATCAGTGACAAGGGATGTACGTAGGGATTATTGCTAAGATGTGCAGATGAGCAGAATTATAGAGGGTATAGTGGGATAGTTTACAAATGTTACATTTGATCTTGTGGATATGGGAAACCAATGTAGTCATGGCAGGATAGGAAAGAGAAATAGAGAGGACAGTGATTAGATGTGATACTGAAGACTATATGAGGTTCTAAGATGGAAACTTCAAGAGGGTCTAGGGGGCTAACTAAACATTTTACTGCTCAAGAAGAAATAGAAATGAAAGAACCATAAAATGAGGCCCTAAAACACGATTAGAAAGAATATCGATTTAGTATTCTTTATTCTGTTACTCGGTTAGGACATGCATCAAACGTTGGGTGACTAAATAGCATCTATATATGTCTGAATACTAGGTTCACATAACCATTGTTTTTTTCACAGTGTTTCTTAATACTTTGAGTGCCAGAGTGGTACACAAGGCATTATGGAGCAATGCATTGTGTATGGTTGCCGTACTCAAAAGGAGAAGATATTTTCATGCCAAAAGTATGTGAGAGTCTCAAAGGATGAACAAAAGCAAATATTGCCTGTTTCTAGGTTATTTACTGCTCAGGAGCAACACATTTTATCTCTCTACTGCCATTACAGAAGAGAAATTTCCATGTACATATTAAATTATTCATTCCCAAGAGAGAATTCCAGTTTCAAACTGACAGACAAGTCCCCTCTGCACGGGAAATACCAGCTAACCCCAGATGTACTTTTCAGCCTTCCTTGGACCTCGTCTGTGAGGTGCAATTGGATTACTTAGGCACTGAGATCAAGGTGTCCACTTCTGGATTACTCATTACTCTTAGGGAGTCCTCTAAGGGTTATCAAAAACATGCTAAAAGGTTCTGAAGATGAACAAAAGCAAATATTGCTTGTTCTGCAGCTAGTCATTGCTCAGTAGTAGCATATTTTAGCTCTCTAGTGTCATTACAGAGAAGAAATTTCCACATACATATTAGACAAATGTCACCGACAATGATGAGGCCCAAACAAGGCAGAAATGTATGTCTGGGGTTAGGTGGTATTTCTCATGCAGAGAGAACTTGCCTGTCATTTTGGAACTAGACTGTGCTTTTGGGCGGAATTTGTCTAATATGTGCGTGGAAATGTATACAGTTTAATGGCATTCTTCTGAGTGGTGACTATCAGCACAGCAAGCAACATGTGCATTTTTTTTCATCTTCAGAGCCTCTCACACGCTTTGGCATGTAATATATTTTATGTTAAACTGTTTGTGCAAAAAAAAAAAAAAAAAAAATAATTCATTCGACAGGAGAGCTGAAGTCATTTATCATGGTTTTCCATAGTAAGTGATAGGAACAGTACTTCCTAGTCACTTTAATGTTATAAATAAGCCAATCAAACTGATCACGAGAGGTGTAATAGTCCAGTAAAAGCTGGACAGAAGTGTAGCTGTGGTCCCAGTGGTTCACTGCTTTTCACTGCCTATGCTTATGATACCACTTTTGTGTAACACATTTTCTTGACTGATGATTCTTTTGTTCAGTGCCTGGGAGAACTTAAAACCTCCCTGTAATGAACGTAAAAGATAATCTAAGACTGAATCCTAGTGGCTCCTAACTGAAACAGACTACTAAGAGTTCAAATTCAGGACTGAATGCAAACACAGGATAATAGAAGGTCCTTGATGAGATCGTTCAGAATATTATATAATGAGAAAGGGCCTGTATGGACAGATGCAGGACAAGGCTTCTTGTTTGTTCACTTGCACAGAGATAACGAGCCTGATATATTATGAAATTAAGAAATTCTGGATGGTAAAGAACAAATAATCATTTCCATTGTTTTAAATTGGGTTTTTTTTACCCCTTGAATGCTAGAAAGGTCATTAACATACTTCTAACAATGAGTTGGAGACCTGTCTAGAATTCAAATGTTTAAAAGTCCTATTTAGATCAAAGTACATTTTGCAAAATGGTATTTGCCCATTACAATTGACTTACCCAGAATTGCAATACTGTTCCTTTGTGCAAATGACCCACTGTATTATATGTATTCTAAGTCACTATGACTGAGTGGTTATACAAGCATTTTGTTCAAATCATATTCTAAATCATTGTCAATGTCTGCTCCAATGTGTGCTAAAAGGTCATGTGACATTTCATTTCAAGTTCTCTAGCAGATAAATTGTTAAACATTCTGGTCTTCTGCTGTCAAAAAACAATACTTGATCACTGTTATACTTTAACCTCTGGTCTTAACAGTTTTGTCACTGTACTCAATGAAAATTACAGGCTGGTACTGGGACAACGTTGTCCTGTATATTGAAGGAAAAGAAGCAAATCATTGCATATTAATAGAATGTTTTAGGCACTAAAGTATCTGCTTTTTATCACTGTCACATCTGAAGTATCTGATAACTGAACAGCAAAATGTAATTATGTTTGACAGACTCTTAAAACGAACATGTAATTTCAGAAAAAAAAATAGAATAGCAGGGTAATTAATTTATCACATTGTAGTTGTTAGGGGTAGATGGTTAAACATAGATAGAGTTTCACAATTACAGCACATTCCAGCTCAATCTACCATTTATTTCAAGGTGGAAATTAGATTTTAGTTAGAAAAGTTCTTGTTAAAGAGGAACTGTCACCTTTCCATGTTCTATCCACATTAAAAGCATACATCATAGTAGGATATGCATAATTATTACTTTCCATTAATTTATCTCATCCCTTTGGTGGAAGCTTGTAGTCTCAGGAGGAGGAAAGAGAGGAAGAATAAGACAATTTCAGGATAGGTGAGTAATTATACAGGCTGTAACACATAGTTCAGAGAACTCCGCTCTGTTAAACCTAAAGAGATAGAAACATTTCTCTTTAACACTGCATAATTCTAGTGAGTGAACTGTAAATTAGTCATTTATTATCCAACCTTTCTAGTCTTTACGTGATGTCAACGTTGTCTTCTTTGAGGAGGATTTCCAGCTGATCAAGCACTGGAGCTGGGCTTTTCATCATGGCAACCTTACCTGGCAATCTTTCAATGAAGCCACCTCCCTGAGAGTCCTCTGTAAATGACTCCAGAAACCAGCTTCAATACCAGTATTGATCAGGGCTCATTCAGATCACTCATACAAAGGGATGTGTCTCAACCGCCAAGTTGTATTGCCATGGCAACCCCAGCTGAGATAATTAGTCTTGTGGATCAGCCTCTTCAGAAAAGAAGGGGTGAAAATTTCCGGGGGGGGTGGGGGGTGTTGATGAAAAACTGCCTAAACAAAGCATTTTTAAGGCTATGACTGTGATCAGTCACAATTAAATGGCACACTATAGAATTAAACCATGTCAAACAGAGCATTTCTATCTGTTTGACAGGTTCCTAACTACAAAATAAAAAAATAAAAAGAATCCAAACAACAGCTTGTGCTAGTTATAAGTCACCTTTCCCATGGATGATACCAACGCAGAGATGCTTCACTGGATCTATCACACATTGTAAAAGGTCACATGCTGGACTATGGTGCCTTTCACACAGTAGACTATCACCTTGTGTGATCGCACCAAAATCCAACATACTGCAGCTTTACTGCTCTTCCACAGTAACACAGAAAACGTTACAGTATGCAGGTCTGTTTGGTGTCCTATAGGGACCATCGGCAGACGTTTTAGGCTAGCTGAGTTGGAAGTTGTGATACTCATCATAACCTCCAATGAATAGCTGACCCATCTAGGCACCAGCCACTAATATTGGTCTTAAAGATATGTCCCTCCTGGAGGTGAGTGAAGTACATGGGTGGTAGAACTGAAGAAGCAGGGCGGTGACTCTTCTCCAGTCTAAAAGAGCCCTAAAGGGTACTAATGGCCTGTTGTCTGGAGTCATTAGGATAAAACTGCATCCACTCCCTTATCAGCATTAAAATAAAAAATAATGCTCCTGTCTGTACAACTGGAAAAGGTTCTTTTGGAGGTAGAGAATAATGATGTGTTTATATGGGATAAAACATATCCCGCTACAAGATTACATAGTAACATAGATAAGATTATTTATCAATAGCATAATAACCCGGGGGGAGATGCACTAAGGTTCGATAAGAGATTAAGATTAGTTTTTTTTGTCTGATCTGTGACGAAGGTACATCGCCAATATGCACTAAGATGTCTTTGCCATCATATCCCTGTCAATCCACCACCAATCTGCTATCATCTTCATGAATCCGCCATGCCTTCGACAGATTTATGATTTTGCACTTAGCACATTGACAATGGCTCATTTTCATATAGAAATGCAGGTTAATGAGCCATTGTCGTATTCATGTGGGAGTGTTCATATATTAATGTGGCACATTGCCACATTCACTAACCTCCAATAGCTGCCTCTGCTGTTAGAGTTTACAGTCTCAACATCTCCAGCCTCAGATTGGCAATGTTGGGATCTGAGCCAAGAAAAAAGTAGAAGAGACAGGCCACCACTGTATCGAAGCATAATGGTCCAAATAAATATAAAAACAGACATACAAACTAGTAAATATAAAAATTAAAAACAAGATAAAAACAGAGACTGAATGAAGTTAAATAAAATAAAAAGGCCCTGCTAGACAATAAATTAGTGTTATAACATGAAGGAACTATGTAACCAGGGATACAGAATAATAAGCGATAGTGAGGTCTATCAACAAATTCTGCAGTTGGTTCTGGATGGGAAATTCTAAATGCCAGCATGTGACACACAGTGAAAACAAGCTAGGGATGCTGCTGAATCTTTTTTATCTTTGATCTCTTTTCCTCTCTCTCTTCATGAGAATCTGGATTCCAGTAGAGCAGTTTTGTATTTTTATTGGAAACCGGATTCCTATGAAGTGAAAGATATAGAGAGAGGAAGAGATCCAAGACAAAAAAGATTCAGAATTATCTCAAGCTTGCTTTCCCTGCATGTCACTGTGTAGTCCAGCAGTGGTTAGAAGGTCTCCTGCTGTCCACCCCTTCCCCTGCAGGTGGGTGCAGGTAATGGTGTTGTTCTCAATCTGATCAGATGGAGGATGGGACTTCTCTTAGCTGCACCACAGTCACCTGCTCACATTGCCGGACACATTGCTGGCCTTACACAGTGTGTCTGGTTAGGTCAGTGCATGTGACTTTTTCAAACAGCACCAATGGCATCTGCTTCCATCCTCACATCTCCAGAAATACTGCACAAGGATGGAAGCACATGTGACTTCTTCAAGCAGACATCCAAAGTGTATCAAAAAAGAAAAAAGGAGAGCACTACTTTAAGAATGCTGTATTGAGTAAAAATAATTTACAAAATAGTGCAAAGCAGAAAAAGATAACAGATAATATACTGTACTAAAAACACAATATAAATATATGATTTATCGTATAAAACTCCACAATATGCTCACATATGAGTCAGTCTAGCACAAAAATCCAAATGGGAAAGGGAAGATTAAATAAAGAGAGGAACTATAGAGCTATATGAATATATAATCCTTTATA
Organism: Rhinophrynus dorsalis; assembly: GCA_037306005.1. NCBI lineage: Eukaryota > Metazoa > Chordata > Amphibia > Anura > Rhinophrynidae > Rhinophrynus > Rhinophrynus dorsalis. The sequence continues at coordinate 281,069,691 of CM074718.1, read as the reverse complement.
GAACATGTGAATGACTAGAGAAACATGGGAGGCAGATTGCATGCAGGGAGATGAGATTGGGATGTAGGTGGACATAGGCACCGGGCTGAAACCAGAGAGGGAGAGACTTGCAGGACAGAGTGTGTCACTATCAATGTAAACACCAGAAGGTCTAGCTCAACCCAGATTATAGGGATATCGGGTATAAAGAGGCAGTCTGATTGCCCAATATACCCTCCCCTCCCCGATAAGGAACTTACAAAGTAAATGCTTATAAGAATGCCCTTCAAAAAACAAGTACTCCGATATGTAATATGTCAGTTATGCTTACTGGACCAATTCTTGTGTTAATGACTTAAGAGATGGTTACCCATCATGTCAGCAGTCTCCCTCATCTGTAAACCTGATTTTGAATGCTCTGCTATTCCAGTTTCTTCTCATGGAGTTTTTTACTCCAGCTGCTGCGATCTGGATGGTCCCCCATCTCATCTTTCTTCTTTACAGCATGCAAACATATAGATCCCTTCTATGTGTGGGTTTTAAGTCGGAAAAACACCACGAGCAAGGGTTTACATTTTTTATTTGAAATAACAATAAAAAAACTTGATTGACATTAAGGAGTCAAGGCATTTGGGGCTATACAGTGCCCCCTTGTCGAGATTAAAGATTGAGAAAAAGCAATCTATATGTTCGTGTACTGTACACTACATTTGGATATTCTGGTGCGCTGTCTTCTCTTTTTTCTTTGATCTTGACTATAAGATTATTCCACATACGTACGATGGGAATGGTACCTTATACATCTAGAATATCCAGTCGGTAGACTGCTTGACTCATACTTGGACATATTGGGGAGTTTTATATGATATAGTATATATTTATATTGTGTTTTTATTATATTATAATATCTGTTATCTTTTATGCTTTATACTATTTTGTATTTTATTTTTTAGTCAATACCGAATTCTTAGAAGAGTGCTCTCTTTTTTCTTTTTTGATATTTCTGTATTTTTATGTCTGAGATTTCTGGGAGTGGCAAAATGGATGTGCTCAGATCTCAGGATTGTCAGACTGTGCTTAGACATTGCCAGCAGTTCGCCAATTCTTCATACAAATAGGGATATCTCCACCACCTCCCTTTGCATCACTAACTCTTAGTGCATATGGCTATGTTTGTCTCCATCACCAAGGTGATGTGCTTGACACACATCGCCATATGATTGTCCCTTAGTGCATCCCCCCTCCGGCAGTGAGCAAAGATAGTGGGGCTAATGCTGGGGGCTCGACTTACATTCCTAAAGGGTAGTGCAATGCAGGTCTTGAAGATTTTGTTGCTTTTCAACAGATGACAGTCAACATTAAAGGGATAGTAATAGTTTGTTTTATCTTTATTTTATTTTGCAGACATTAAAAAAACACGAAGAACGATATAAGTCTTATCTCTCAAACCTTTATGGTTTAAGAGATATTCACAAGCAAAGTCCCCCCCCCCATCCTGTTCAGCAAGATCAGAAGGGTGGTGCCCAGGTAGACTGCAGAGAGGGACAATCTTCAATTAAGATAAGGAAAAAGCTGAAAAACTTGTTAAGGGGGGAAGGGCTTTCATTCTTTTCATACAAAGAAGATTGTCCCCTGCTGTTATCTGTCTGGTCTTACAACTAGATTCACATCTCAGAAGAGATGGCTTACACTAGGAAAAAGGGGCAGGGAGGGGAAACTTTGCTTGTGAATATCTCTTAAACCATAAAGGTTTGAAAGATAAGACTTATATCATTCTTCATGTTTTTTGAACGCCTACAAAATAAAATAAACTTAAAACGAAGTATTATTATCCGTTTAACTATTAGCACGTTAGCAAGGCTATTCCTAAAAACTCATCCCTTTGGGAATGTTGTTTGAGAACTCTGAGCGGATGGGTAAATTGAAGTTTTAAATACTGGTGGCTGTGAGTGTGCAGTCTGAATACTAGCAAACATTAGCTATGTAATGGCTTCTCTTTTGGTGTAGATAATTTGAATATAACCTCTTAAGAAACAGGGAAAAATACATTTTGCAAAACCTGACAGAAAGTGGCAATTACAACTAATGAAGTCAGTAATACACTTTATATATAAAATAATATATAGCATTGTGTCCTAAGAGCAAATACATTTTCTAAGCAGAAATCACTGTCAGAGTATCCTTGATTTCCATATGTGCTTCCTAATATTGCAGATTCCAGGCTTAATTTATTGCAGTTGAATATGCTGCTAATGGGTTTATGTAATGTTCTTCAATTTAGCTAATCGCTAACATTTACTGGTTTGTTGAGAGCTAATTATATTTGGTCAATAAACACCCCAACAAATTGAGAAAAAGTAACTGTGTAGTTCAACAAATAAATACATATTATAAAAGACAATGAGGCCATGTACTAAGAACGGGAGACATTTTGGGACAAACTGATTGCATCATCACTTTAATTTAAATGGTCCATTTACCTGCTTAACTGCTATAGTTCTCCAATGTACTGTTTTTCTAGCACTGAAGCAGTTAAAACATCAGTTTCAGTTAACAGGAATTCAGATCACTTTTATTTGTCTCCTGTGGTGCAGTTGGTTTACCCCAAAATAGGTCCAGTTCTACTTAGCTTATCAGCCTCACATATGCTATGTACTGTATACTAAGCTTTCTGTCTCTTACTGTTCCCTAATGAGCTAGCAACAGAGACAGGGAGACAGAACAGACAGTGGATGGGTCATTTTGTTGATATCAGTGTACAGTGGAAAAAGGCAGACAGTGTATGTGTAGTTCTGTGACTACCAGCGCAGTAAGCCTGGGGTGTCAGACAGTGTATGTGATGTTCTGTGACTGCCACTGGAATAAACCTGGGGTGTCAGACAGTATATGTATGGTTCAATGACTACCAGTGCACTGTGGAACAAAGCAGAGTGTCAGAAATTGTATGTATGCTTCTATGACTACCACATTGTCTAGGCTGGGTTATGGATACCAGTGAACAATGGAACGAGGTTGGGGTGTCAGACAGTGTGTGGTTCTGTGACTATCAGAGGGACAGGTTTGAGGAAGCAAACAGCGTATGGGTAGTGCTGTAGACTCTAGTGGACAGTGGATTAAGACTGAAACAAGACAGTGTATGTGTGGTTTGGTGAATATCAGCCAGGGGCTGAACTAACACTGGTACAGCAGTTGCAAATCACTGCAGATTAGCTAACCTGGGGCCAATTGAATTAAAATATAAACTGTCTAGGGTTCTTCAGTAGTTTGCAATGAATAGGAGGCCCAAAAGTATTTTACACCAGGCCCTTAATTATGTAGTCTACCACTTCTAAAAGTGGGATAAGGCTGGAGTGTCAGACAGTGTATGTATGGTTCTTGACTATCAGAGGGACAAACCATGGAAACAGACAATATATGGGTGGTTCGTGGATACTAGTGGACAATGGAACAAAGCTAAAACAAGACAGTACATGTGTGGTTCTGTGACTACCACCGATGAAGTAGGTGTAAAGCACTGAGGCTCTGTTCACTTTAGGGAACAATTCAAACTTGATAATAGAAAATGCTTAGTGTTTTTCTTTAATTTTAGAATTAGGGGTCCAAAAATATTTTGCACTAGGACCCTCAATTACTAGGCCCACCACTGCTTCCAATAGAACAAAGATGGGGATTTATATGTATAAAATTGTATCGTGGAAGCAATCACTTCTTACCCCTTTGAGTGCCAGAGAGGTATCCAACACATTGATTTGCAATGAGTTGGTCTAACTCCCTGGCACTCAAAGGGTTGATTATTATTACCCAGGTGCACTATCCTTAAAATGTTAGAATACATGGAAACAAACAGGCAACACCAGTGAGACTTTTGTTGCAAAAGCAAAGAGACACATTTATGGTTAGTCAATGTTTCGTTCCGTCCTCGGACCTTTCTCTTGAGCAATTTGCCTCTTTGCTTTTGCAACAAAGTTCCACAGATGTTGTCTAAAAAGAAACAGAATTTGTCATTTGTAACAAAACTTGTTTTTATTATCTGTATCTGATCATTCAACTTGGCAGAGTTTCCAGACTCAGTACAACAAATGATGAACTAAGGAGCACAAACTAAAGCAGGGACAGTAGCATGTGACTTTCCACATGTTAAAGTGTTAGTAATGTCTGAAAAAAACTTTTTTGCATTTAGAAGACCTTAAAAAGCTGATCTAAATGCAAAAAAATGTATCTCTCAAACCGCTATGGTTTAAGAGATACGGGCGTTCAAAGTTTGATTTCTCCTACTGACAGCTGTAAAGCTGTCAGCAGGAGATCCATGTCGGTCGACACGCTGGCGCTTGAGAAGTGCCGGGATCTCGTTACTTGCACAGAATCCCTTCATTGGAATGGTCTAAAACGTGCGCCTGAACACTAGGATCTCCTGCTGACAGCTTTACAGCTGTCAGTAGGAGAAATCAAACTTTAAACGCCCGTATCTCTTAAACCATAGCGGTTTGAGAGATACGTTTTTTTGCATCTAGATCAGCTTTTTAAGCTCTTCTAAATGCAAAAAAAGTTTTTTTCAGACATTACTAACACTTTAAACTTCAACTCCCATTATCTTCATACAGAGAAAGGCAGATGGACATAGACACACATACAGAGAGAGTGAGAGTCACACATACAGATACACAGACAACGAGGCACAGAGAGAGACAGAGATGGACAAAGAGAGATAAATGCATCCACAGAGATGTCTACAGTCCAAGCAAGACACATCCACAGGCTGAGAGAGATAACCACTGAGAGAGAGAGAGAGACATAGAGCTATGTCCACAGAGAGTGAAAGACTGACAGAGAGAGAGTGATGGACACAGACAGATAAAGAGAGGCAACCTGAAAGAGAGAAGGGGCAGACTAAAAGAGATTGAAATGGAGAGGGAGACAGACAGACAGAGAAAAAGACAGACTTAAAGGGATAGTAATACTTCGTTTTTTTAATGTAGGCATTAAAAAAACATGAAGAACAATATAAGTCTTATCTCTCAAACCTTTATGGTTTAATAGATATTCACAAGCAAAGTTTCCCCCTCCCGCCCCTTTTTCCTAGTGTAAGCCATCTCTTCTCAGATGTGAATCTAGTTGTAAGACCAGACAGATAACAGCAGGGGACAAACTTCTTTGTATGAAAAGAGTGAAAGCTCTTCCCCCCTTGACAAGTTTTTCAGCTTTTTCCATTATCTTAATTGAAGATTGTCCCTCTCTGCAGTCTACCTGGGCACCTCCCTTCTGATGTGGCTGAAAGGGGGGGGATACTTTGCTTGTGAATATCTCTTAAACCATAAAGGTTTGAGAGATAAGACTTATATCGTTCTTCATGTTTTTTTAATGCCTACAAAATAAAATAAAGATAAAATGAAGTATTACTATCCCTTTAAGAGTTGCCCAGGGACACATCTGCTCTATGTGTGTGTGTGTGTGTGTGTGTGTGTGTGTGTGTGTGTGTGTGTGTGTGTGTGTGTGTGTGTGTGTGTGTGTGCATCAGTCATGGTTGTGTCCTTCCATGGAGGGACATTTTGAGTATGCAGCCCTCTGCTCCATTAAACTTTGACATGCCTGCTGTAAAGGAAAAAAGATGCCGAAGTAGGATGAGATCAGATGAACTTACTGGACTTACAGAAATTAAAATATGGATTTAAATATCACAAACTACTTGTACATTGAAAATGTTAGATTACCAGGAATAAGAGGTGAATGTACAAATACTCTTCTGCATTGATTTTATTTTCTAGCCCTACTACTGCCTATCATCAGTTTACTAAGCTACTTACACCAAAAGTTATCCACTGAATGCAGCTTATACCAAAGGGCAGGCAATGCTGCCTTTGGATGTTCCTTTCCTCTAAGCCTTATCTAACACCATGTAGTAAATGAGGCATAGATTAAATGGTATAACTTACTCAATGTTTTTGCTCCTGCTATGGGATAGGCATAAGGAGCTTTCTGGCATTAAGGACTTATGAAAGAGTGTGTGCACCGCTATATACTAAGCAAACATACACTGAATCGAATACCCTCAGGCACAGTACTGTGTTTAGAGGCTAATGCCAGTGGATATATGTTTACATTCGTACACTCATCCTATGGCCCACAATGTTTTTATTATTAAAAGAGATTTTTTTTAATATATCTGCATCAATAGCAATCAGTGATGGTCATTAGCTACAACAGGGGAAATATCCCTGGTACTCAGGAGCTATCAGCAGTACATGTTTTCAGACAGAGTCACTATTTGATCTACCTGTACTTAAACAGGGCTGTCCTGAATCAATGCACTGTTGGTAGCACTTGAAGACCAGGTGTGGCCACCTCTGCGCTAAAAAAATAGTATTTTGTAAATATCAGCATAAAAATATAAAGTATATACCTTCAGGAAGACCAAAACTTATCAATGGAGAGCTCTGCTTCATTATAGAAGCACTCAATCCTGTGTTCTAGCATATCCAGAAGTCAGTATAACCTCAGCTGAGTGCATGTTTATATCATTAGCACAGAATGAATGAACCACTGATTCATCCACCTGTTCTTATATAGAGAGATTTTGAAAATGTTCACTTTTAGCTGTACATTTAACATTGATAAGGACTATTACCAGGGTAGTTCAGGTCCAAGGGCAAACCAGTCTTTGTGTTGAAACACTTTGAGGTGTATTCTCCATAGTACACATAAGCAGGAGTAGTTAATATTTGGACATCTAGCTATCGGGGACTGGTTTGGAATGATGGGAGTTGTAGTTTTCAACAGCTGATGGTCCAAGGGTTGCCCTACCCCTGTCTGCAAAATTTGGGATCCCAAAATTTCAGGTTATGGTGTAGTTGCTATTGTTTGTTACCTATGGTCAGCTCTTATATCTGTAAAGTATAACATTTTGCAAAAGTAATTCCCAAGCCAGTAGTGAATATTCTTCAATTTCCATCTTAAAATGAAATTTTTTTTCTAGTAATTGAACATTCATCCTTTGCTCTGTGTTGTGACACTGCATGGTAGTCCTACATGTGTATGTGCTTGTGGTGCTGTTCTTGTTTATCTTCATTTCATTTTTTGTTTTCAGTTGATATGTGGTCAGTGGGGTGCATCATGGGAGAAATGATTAAAGGCGCTGTGTTGTTTCCTGGCAATGATCGTATCCTTCTCAAAAAACATTTACACCTGCCTGCTAGCTGCTTTATTTGAGCCATATCTAAAATAGATAAACAGCATAATGGAGAATTCAGAAGAATGCTCCATGCATGCTCTCATTATATGTAATTTATGTCTTTTTTATATTAGTAGTAATTTATTTTATGAAATATAATCTTAAAAATTTTGTGATTCAATGATTTCTCACATTTGGACACAGCTGTACTAAAGAAGAATTTGGGTGTTTCTGGAGCAAACCACCTGTGCATATTGATTTAAATGGGGTTTTTAACCTCTATAATGTCAGATAGGTCCCCATCACATTGCTCCCCAATATGTTGGAGAACTCCAGCATTCAAGGGGTAAACACCCCATTTAAATCAATTCCTCTTGGTATAGCATCCTCAATGATTGGACCTATTAGGAGTTTCTTATGCAGCACTTTATTTGGGGGATGGGGTTAGACAACAGTATACTATACTAGCATCTTGTTCCTAAAAAGATAGCAAAATATATTATCCTATATGGTAATTTTTCCACAAAAATAAAGCAATGCATTATGTATCATTAGTAATGTGCTCAGGCTTTCTACTGCCCCAGTCCTAAGTGCATGCACCCCTTCCATTAACACATTTTGACACTCGCTCCCTTTATCTGGCATCATACACATAACCCACACACACACACACATATAACATTAATAAATGCAATTAGTTTTAGAATATTTAATGATTTACTTGAATGTATCCAGTCATAAAAAAGCCTTAAGACTTCCTGAATACAAATGTAAACATTTCCACTTCCAGGTCACCCTGAAGAATCGTAGCATACTTACAATATGTGCAATGTTGGAACTGCACAATATAAATTAATGGGTATATGGGGCTTCGCCTTGGGCTGTGGAAATACAAAAAGTAAATTGCTATGTGATAAACACTTTGAAGAGGCCAAAGCCACTCAAAATGCTGCCCTTGAAAATCTACTGCGCTTGGCTGAGACCCACTTGACCTAGGCCTCAATACATCAGAGAGTTGTCACTCCTCAATTTTTTTATTCTGAAGAAAAAACAAAACAACAACAAACAAACAAACAGTGCTTATATGCATTGGTAGCATGAATGTAGAGAATCTGTAGATCCTTGCCAGTTTTTGTTTCACTAACATAATGCTGTCACAGCCAATATTCTTCTTCAAAATATCATGGATTTGGTAAAATTATTTCTTAGTAGCATATGTCTAAAATGCAAATGACAAAAATATTTCTCCTATGGATGCATAGCCATACATGAGCATTTGACCCTATTTGCTTATGCAAGATATTAACCCTCTGATGACCAGAACAGTGAGTAATTCATTGCAAAGCTATGTTTTGCACACCGTTCTGATCTACAAGAGGTTAATAAGTAATATACATCCAGTGTTTGTCATACCTGAGGTGCACTGACAAACAGGAAATAAGGATTTCTGTGAACAAAACTTGAAGGGGTTGAATCTCAAAAGCCTCTAGCCTCCTTGCTCTTCTTTTGGCAGGCTATGAGCTCTTTTCTTTTTTGGGTGATACGTAAAATACCATTTAATTAGTAGATCAGATGTAAAGTATGCTGTTAAAAAAGTATGTAAAACGTATTAATGCTGCTATGTACACTGATAACTTGTAATCGGTCAATATAATTTACAGCAGGACTAAGTTCAGTTCTCAAGGGCCACCAACAGGCAAGGATGTAAAGATTTCCCTGACTAAGCACAGGTGGGCCAATTAAAAAGAATGGGCCACTGATAAACTCCTTACATCCTGGTCTGTTGGTGGCCCTTTAGGACTGAACTTTGACAGACCTGATTTACAGTGTTTAAAAAACATCTTTAAAAGAACAAATTCTATAATAAACATATCATCAATGCACATTTTAATGAGAAATAACATCTCCTAATAAAAAAACCCTCACTTACCTTACTTTGGCCAGAAAATTCGAATGGCCCCTATAAATGTTGCCCTTTTGCCCTTAATCATTTAAGTGTCAGTGAGGTGTACAGTGCTTTGCTTCATAATGCAAACACACAGAAGGTGAAGTTTATGTTCTGTGGTTATGGCCATGCAGAGGGGGGCAAGGGAGCACTTTCCCCATCTACACTTGCCCTCTCCATAGAATCATAGGGAATGGGGCGGCTGGCTTGGGGGGCCATATTATGGCTTTGTGCCCCCCCTGGAAAAATTTCAGCAGACACCCCTGCCTGTCTTCCTGCAACAACTGTCATGTCCGCCTCTGTGGACATAGTATCCAGAGGTCATGGAAGATGTTATCCCTTTAACGAAGGAAAAAGGGCAACATTCATAAGGGCCATAAGGATTTTGGGGCATAGTAAGGTAAATGGGAGGGGGGTATTGTTAGGAGCCGTTACTTCTCCTTTAAAACACCATCCTATTGAAAAAACAAAATCAAATGGCACCTATCTTACTTTGTCCTTTCCTGTTCTGCATTCCAGGATCTGATTTCTTAGTCTCAGTGTGAAATCAGAACTCATGTCTATTATGTCTAATCCACTTGATTGCAATTTTTTGGCCCAAACTAATAGCTGAATTCTTAAAACAGATCGTAATCTATTTGTGGATCTCTTAACATTGGTAGCCTTAAAACACGGTTTATTTACTATAATCTATAAACATACTGAGGGGAATATGCAAATCCACCAGTACATTAGCTACATTAATATGTAGGCTCATAATTCCAGCTTCCATACTTATGCTTTTGTACAGATGTGCTTAGAACACTGGAGTGAATATACAATGGTGATTCCACTCTAAATCAGGAGATGGGATCAATTTCAGTCCCTACTCCTGCCTAATATCTACTTAGTAAGCAAAGTACTCCAGATCCTCTCCTTAACCCCTTAACGACCGGCGGTCCTGGGACATTTCCATCCCATAAGGACCGCATAGGACCACTTGGACGCGCCGGTACACGTGACCTGTCGCGTGTATCGGCGCATCATTATGGGGCCTGATAGAGATCGCTCCGATCTTGGAGCGGTCAATTTCAGGTCCTATTTTTACTTACAGCGCTCCCGGTAGAGCGCTGTAAGTAAAAAGTATGTGACGTACTATGACCGTCATCGGTCCTTGAGTATTTCAAGGACCGTGACGGTCATAGTACGTCACATGTCGTTAAGTGGTTAACAACACTTGTATGTATATATGTATCTTTATTTATATAGCACCATACATGTACACAGCACTTAACAGAAGTTGAAATAATACAATGCAAAAATACAGAACTGGGTTAAGAGCACTAAGCTTAAGTGCGATCATTTCATTATTTGTGGGGGAAAGTGCAGCAAGGGAATCATACACTGAGAAAGGGAGCCTGCCCCAAGGAGCTTACAATCTAATTAGAATTCATGATGACATACAGAGACTGTAGGAGGAGGATTATAATTGCAAGTACAAGGTGTGGTGAAAGAAGTGCAGGAGGATTCTGATGTGACTATCTGTGTGCAAGAGGAGGATATTGCTATTGAGATGCCTCCTTGAGCAGGTGGGTTTTGAGGAGATGCTTGAAAATGATAAGTGTGGATGATTGGTGAATGGTAATAGGGAGGACATTCCAAAGTCGAAGGGCAGCCAGTGAAAAACCTTGTAGCCGAAGGATTGCTTGCACCAAGGGGAAGACTATGGGCCAGTCTATGGGCGCTTTTTGGGCATCCCTTAAATCTACATCTTGTTTAAGTAAGTCTACTAAATAAGGAATAGAGAAGATGATGTAAGTGTACACCATTTCCCAGAGCATGCTGTGGGTTTGTGTATGTGGTTTGCTTGCATTAAAACAATAGTAACACTTAATATATAAAAAAACTACATCGCTGGATTCATCCTCCTCAATATAATAAGGGTGCTCCCACCATTGAGAGGTGGATTATTCAAAATGCATTGCATCTCAAATGGGAAATTGTTAGGTGCAGTATCTCAGTGGCCTGAAATGTTACAGTGGCGCTGTTGCTATACCATCCTGTGGACAACACTGGCCAGTTAACTTTAACACTGTGAGTACCAGAGCTGTATCCAAAGCAATGCATTGGATACTTCTCTGGCATTCAGAGGGATAAATCTTCATAGGAAGATATAGAAACAGCACCACTGTAATATTTCAGTCCATTGAGATATTGCACCTAGCAATTTCACATTTGAGTTGCAATAACTTTTAAATAAAACACCTCTCAGCAGTGGGAATGCCCTTGTTTTATTCAGGAGGGTAAACACTACAATATATAGTTCTAAACACAATAAAGGAGATGTATCACCGTATAAAAATGTTTTACCATAGCTTTTGTTAATAAAGATGTAAGTACTTTAAAAGATATTCTATCTTCAAGCTTTGCCAATCAGCATAATGTAGCACTCTGATTCTTCAGAAAAGCTCTTGACTGCCTAATTCTCCTCCCACCTCTCTCCCAGCTGCCCCAGGAAACGCATTCATGCGTCCCTTTGATGTGCTGTGAATGGCTTCAATTGTTATATAAAGTTCCGGCTATCATTATACTGAGGTTTGCAATCTCAGTATAATGCTAACCGGAGCTTGATATAATGATAGAAACCATTCTCAGCACATCGAAGGGAAGTGTGAACGCGCTACCTGGGGCAGCTGGGAGGGAGGTGGGAGGAGAAAAAGAGCTGTATTGTGCACATTATGCAGAAGTGCAAAGCATAGAAGACAGAATTAAAATACTTACATTAAAAAAACATCTTTCCTATTACTACTTTATTAATAAAAGCTATGGTAAAAAAAATGTATAAGATGATACATCCCCTTTAAGCATCCCTTTAACCCCTAAATGACTGGAGACTTATCAGGACTGTCACTGTTTTTATTTTCTTTGAAGGACTGGTGATGGTTCTAGTATCTCATGTATTTTGTGCTTACAGCGCTCTTGCAGGAGCACTGTAAGCACTAATGGTGTCTGAAATTGACCACTCCAAGACTGGAATAGTCTCTCTCAGACCGCAGTTCGGAGTCCGGTACACGTCATCAGTTGCATGTGCCGGTGCACAGACAACGATCAAAGTTGTTCTTAAGGGAAGGTCATTTCCTCTGGCCTCTGGTCATCAAGGGGTTAAAGTCCTAAAACTGGTAAAGATTGTCTACTGGCAATAGAGGCTGATGCCTATTGAGCTGCACTGCCAAATTAATATGTGACCGACTACCACACACACAACTCCTCTAATGCGCAACTTTATTTTGAAAAAAAAAAATGGTGATTTTGAGAGAGCTTTTTATATTTATGTTTGCATTTTTTATTTAAAAAATAGTTTCTGAGATATTTACCTTTATTTATTGGTCAGTTTAAGCAAATATTATAGTGCTGGCGGACACGAGCTGGCAGTAGGGTATCTGCTTGGCATGCCAGGAAAATTAGCCTTAAATGATAAATACATAAGCTAAATATGTTACTGTCTGAAATAAAAAAAAAGACTAACAAAATATAGGTGTTTTGGAAAGCTCTTTCAAAATCAGACTTTTGTTTGATAGTTACAGTTCCAATTTAATGTGAAAAAGCTCTTATGCCTACTTTTTAGAATTGTAAAAAATAAATAAATAAATAAAAGAATTTTGAATTAAATCCTATGCACCCTGTTAGCACATAGTAGTGATAAAGCATTTCCCAAAACAGCAGTACACTTCAGCACAGCATACCCCTTGATGTAAGCAGCTCAATGTAGCCATTGTTTTGCTGAAGAAGCTTTGAACAGAGGAGTTAGGTAGGTCTTGCACATAATGGCAGTACTTTGCTGGAGGAATACTAGTGTAAGCCAACTGCACCATAAGAGACATGTAAAGAAGCCACATTTATTCCAGTGCAGCCTTTAACCCCTTGAGTGCTATATAGGTATCCAAAGCATTGATTTTAACTGTATTGGAAACCTCTTTAGCCTTCAAAGGGGTTACAACCCTCATTAAACCCCTTGGGTGGCAGAGACATCTCCAAGTCATTGTGAAGAATTGCAATGAAACTATCTGTTGAATCTAGGGTGTTAATCAGTAGGAATATATTTTAATCCCCTATGGTACAGTTCAGTGGATCTCAACCTGTGGGTGTTCAGTGGTTCTCAACCTGTGGGTCGGAACCCCTTAGGAGGTCGAATGACTATTTTCCAGGGGTTGCCTAAAACCATCAGATATTTATATTTCGATTCATAACAGTAGCAAAATTACAGCGATGAAGGAGCAACTAAAATAATTTTACTGTTAGGGGTCACCACAAATTGGGAAATTTTATCAAAGGGTCACGGCACTAGAAAGGTTGAGAACCGCTGGTATAGTTGGTTTGCCCCAGAATGTCTCCAAATCTACTCATTATATCAGCCCAGGGGTGTCTGTAGAAATTTTTCCAGGGGGGGCAAAGCCATAATATGACCCCCAGGTCAGCCCATCCAGCACCTTTGTTTATATGGAAGGGGTAATTGTGGGGGACTTGCCCCCCTTCCCCTCCGGACGCCCATGCATCAGCCTCATTGTCACTTTGGGTTCGATGTAGCTTAACTGATTTCATGCTCTTATTTATTGTTAACCCTTTGAGTGCCAGAGGGGGTGCAAAAAGCATTGCGTAGCAGTGCGTTGCACACCCCTCTGGCACTCAAATAGTTAAATCTCCTGTTTGCGAAGATAATATATTTTGTTTTCCAGTTGCAGTAGTATGCACCAGCTGATGTTCTGTACTTCCATTCAAGTAGTACAGTTCATCAGCAGACTTTCAGATCTCAAGGTTATTATCTCATGCTTTTATACTGTGTGTCCAAGCAACCGCTTCCACCCACATGTCTTCACTGTAGAAAAATATATGCTTGTATACCATGGGCTCCATCTCCTGTTCATGTTATGTACTGCATTCTCTGTCAGAATATTACAGTCAGTATACTTGAATTATCTGACTATTAGTAAGTACCAAGACTATACTATGTCACTTTTATGAATGTGTCAAGAAATAAACTCAAAGCACATTATTCATCTTGTGTAATACACAAGCCTGTTTACTTGTTACTGAGTTGAAAGCTGGAATTTGGCGCAGGTGATAAATGTATCATTTGTTGAATCTCCAAATTTCCCTATAGAATAAAGTAGGAATTTGTGAGATACAATTCACTGGTAAATCTATCTTCTTCAACAGAATTCAGCCCATAGTCTTCAGCATGAACTGAGTTTTCACTTCTACATTTTTATATATTCTAAAGATTTGCTACCCACCCCCCAGTCTTTGGAAGAGACTGATGATTTAATACTGATGATTTGGGGCAGTATTCAGGAAGCTGAAAAGGAGAGATTCTGTAACAAACCAGCAGCATCATAGTGTACAGGTAATTCCATAATCCCTTGTTAATTACATGGATTTATAACCACTTGAATACAAGAGAGAGATGTGCAATGAACTGTGAAAGAATTCAGTGGAGATCTTTCCATTATTCAAGGGGTTAAATAAGTTGGGATTTTCTTTGTCCCCCTATGGTGCAGTTGGTTTGCTCCAGAATTTCTTCTTTTTAGTTTGCTGAATGCGACAATTTATACTTAAAGGGATAGTGATATTTAAAATGTAAAAAATATATATATGTTGTAGGGTTTATCTGCTTAGTAAAACAAGGGCACCCCCACTGCTGAAAGGTGTTTTATTCAAAAATTATTATAGTGCAAACTTAAATTTTTAAGGTGCAGTATCATAGTTACCTTAAATTGTACAGTGGCACTGTTGCTACACCATCCTATGGACAGATCTGGTCAGTTGACCATAAATCTCCATAGAATGGTATAGCAACAGTGCCACTGTACAATTTCAGGCCATTATGATATTGCACCTAAAAAATCAAGTTTGAGCTGTAAGTTCTTTTGAATTAAAGACCTTTCAGCAGTGGGAGTGCCTATTTTTTACTCAGGGGGACAAAGACTACAACATAGTTTTTTGAAGATTTTAAATATTGCTATCCCTTCAATTACAGATTATGAACTGCTGTTAAGAATGTGATATAATTATTCTTAGAAATAAAGTATGAGACATTCTGAGATAAGTCGTTTCCTTATATAAGCCTACTGGACAATAATAATCATTGGAAGCAAATTATAAGTACACAAAGATTTCTGCTTCACCCTCTTGGGTGCTATTCATTGGACCGTATGTTCAAAACAAAAGAGGAGTTCTGGTGCAAACCATCCATGGTATAGGGGAGAACTACTAATTCCCACTGATTTAAATTGGGATTTTAACCCCTTGAGAGGTCTTCAATGCATTGCTTCGCAATACGTTGGAGACATCTGTAACATTCAAGGGGTTAAAAACCTCATTTAAATTAGTGGGAAATGTTAGTTCTTCCTATAGTGCAAATGGTAACTCCTCTTTTCTTTTGAACATACGGCACAATGAATTGCCTTCAAGAAGGTGAAGTAGAAATCTTTGTATTCGAGGGATTAATAAATGTGGTGTGTGGTATTGCTCTAGAACATATCTTCTATCTTTGTGAAATGCTAATGTTTTTTTAATTTATAAAGATATACCCCTCCCCTTTCCAAAGTCTAATTTTTACTCTTATATAACACCACCAATTGGTACACAGTACAAAAGAGATAATTTTTCAGGCAATGAGTCTCTGCCCTGTAGAGCATACAATCTAATTTTTTTAGTTTCTAAGTCACAGGGAGAAGATAGCATACCTTACATACCTTACCTAAGGCCGCAAGCAGTTGTTGGTACTGGGAACTGGACAATGTTTTCACAATTTCACAGGCATAATCTTTCTTAGAAAGATGGTTAACTAACCAACAGAGACACTCCTCCCAAATATTTCCCAGCAATCCTTTGCCTGAGGTGCCTACATCACATTGCAAAGCAATGGAGGAGATGATCTTTATATAATAATAATAATATACTGTATTCTGTATAAATAAGGACGCAGTGGTTTAAAATAAGCGTGGAGGGGTTTTAAACACTTTACAGGTTTTTCTGGCAACTGAAAGGTTAACCCTTTAAGGACCAGATTGGCACACAATGCATTGGAAAGCCATGCAGTGCAGACCACTTTGGTCCTTAAATGTTTAATGTACGAGTCAGGGGGGTAAGTAACAGGAAGAGAGAGTTTAAAAAGGCATTGTGAAATGATTTAATCACTCCATTGCCAGTAAGCTGCAAAGTGGTAAATCTAGCATCAGAAATGTTAAAGTGTCCTGTGGTCAGTGAATTGTTCTGGCAGAGGTGATATAGCTCATTCATCTCCTCTAGTGCCACAACAGTATTATAAAAATAAATTTACGCCTGTATTTTTTTTTCCGTACCATGGACTGATTTCAGGTCTGATGCACAGCTAAGGGAGGCAAAGTGATGCTGATGTACTAAGAAGAATTTGAGCAAGCCATCTGTAGCACAGGTGGTAAATAAAACTTCCCCAAATTCCCACTGATTAAAATTAAAGATCAATTATCATGTTTAACTAAATCTGTACTTGCGGGAACAGACTTAAACAAAAATCTTGGGACCTCATTGTACAGCCCAGATCTACTAATTTTAGCCAGAAAACTGAATCTCTCCATTATAATGCAACCCATAAGTATATAGCTCCCAGCCCAAACTCTTTGGGTTACGCACAGCTTCATTAGACCCCTATGTCAGGCTTTCAGGTCAAATCAGTGGGTTTATGGGGATTGTGTTGTGTAGGTCAGGAGATGGCGCTGCATGCATACATTATAGCAGGCTAGTCTCTTCTTGCAGGACCAATGAAGGGTTTCTTTTCAGACTCCTGTCCTACTCTCATCTTGATCCGCCATGTCTTACAATGCAGTTGCCAGCTTTGTCAGTCTTTTAAGGACCACTTATAAATTGTACTTTTTTTGGCACAGTAGTGCCATTTATAAATGTCGGTTGCCTTTTAACATATTGTGAACATTGTCAGCAGTGACAGTGCTCCTATTCCCTAACCTGGAGACTCAAACAAGCAGTCTTTGACAGCCAGGACCTCCTGACAATGAAGGGAGTAAATCTGATTTTGTTTTTAACTTTAATATCTGTTAAACTCATTACAATCCAGCAGAACTTATAGGGACCACACATGTGTCACTAAAGGATCCCATGCCAACCTGGGATTCCTTCTTACTACTGAGAATCATGTATGCATCTCAAAAGTAAGAATATGACTGGATTGACCCAAATGTGGTAAAGACATGTATATGTATGTATATTTTTATATATATATATAGTGCCAACTTATGTAATTTGCACTTCACAGTTTACATTTAGTATACAGGCAATACCATAAATGCAGCAATTAAGTGGTTATACAGGCAGTTATCATAAGGGCAACACCTGGTAAGCATACATTAGGATAGGGCATCATTGCCCTATATAGCTTACAATCTAAGTATAGGATAGGTGACATACAGATACAAGCAGGTAAAGGAGGAAGTGCAATTTGTGACAGTTATGATAGAACTGATGATGTACTAAGCAGAAATGGAGCAATTCTGGGGCAGACAATCTGCATTATAGAGTAGAACTATATATTTCCATTGATTTTAGAGCTTCTTTTAATACTCTAATGCTAGAGAGGTCTATAAAGCATTTGATCGCAAAGCACTGGAGAAAAAACTAGCATTTAATGGTTTAAAATTCCCATTACAAATCAATGGGAATTTAGGATGAATTTATTGTCCCATGTGGTGCAGTTGTCTTGCTACAGAATTACTCCGGTCAACCTTTAAAGGGACAGGGGCATGTTCTAGTATGTCCCAAACTGAGGGTTACAGGCTATTTCTGGCAGCCTGTAGCTCTCATGAAAATGTAAGTATTTAAGAATAAACATTAAATAAAAATAAAATGACAGTATATTTAGAAATTATAAGGTGCACCTTATAAATGTAACCATAACATTTACCCCAGAATTGATTTAACCATTTGAGTGCCAGAGAGGTATGGAATGCATTGTAAAGGAATGAATCCTATACCCCTCAGGCACTCAAATGTTTAATTCTACTTAGTACATCAGCCTCAGTCAGTCCTGCACTTTCTATGCTATTTATGTATCGTTCTTTGGTACATAGCCTTGCTAGTGAGGTGCTTTTTGACCAGGCTCTTAGAGGCACATTTGTTTGCACTTAAGCTGTTCACTATACATGTCTTTCAATGGAGGGAGAAGAAAGATACTATGAGGAGAGAATGTGGTATTATTAAAAAAAATTATATTAAATAATATTAAAGGAGCTGTAAACTAAAACAATTGTACTGCAACTGTCAACAGTACTCCCACATGTCCATAGTTACTACATTTTAAAGTGTATTTTTTACATTAACAGTTCCCTCTAGTTGTCAGATTTCAATATTAGTGCATTCAATAGGAGTGGTGAGTCACTGACAAACACTTCTCCATAGAATAGAAACTGCTCAGTTTTTCATGACAGATTGGTCTTTCAGGAAGTTCTCAAACTGTCAATCACTTCCTGACAATTTCCTAACAACTACCATCAGTGGGAGTACCTTGGATTTCCACAACACTAAGGGAAATATTTTGTTGAAGGGTTGAGCTCAGATTTCCCACAGTACATGCAGTTCTGAAAATAATCATCTACCCCCTTGCCTTACAAATCCTTCCCCCAGTTATAAACTAGAGCACAGTCCTTTCATTATACAAGCACTCTCTGATGACATGCTACTTGTACTTCTTATTGTTTTGACTCCTATCCTGCTAATAACTCTTACTGTCAGAACCAGAAACTGGGTAGGAGAAGGGTGAGTCTAACTGCACTTCAGAGTACATATAATCTACAACGAATACAGGAATCAGAAAAAGAAGCAATTCAAGGGGTCTGTCTTCAGAGATCACTTGTATAAGGCAAGGACTGTGTTTACCTTATGACAGGGCATGTTATAGGAGGAAAGCCTTATCAGTCCTACGAGGAGGCTGAGCACAAACTTCTTCAAATATGTACATACATTTTTAAGGGGGGTGGGTTCGGTGAAGGGACGAACTTCCAGCTGAGCAGTTCTTTAATCCTACCCTATCGACTAAGCTTGCAGATTGTGGCAGCACCTTGCAGAGTACCCTGACTGTCTTTCAGAATTCATGGAACCAAGCCTAAAACTGGACTGTCTTGGTCAAAATCAGACAGGTGGCAACTCTGTTGGTAACTCATATCTCATGTGCTGTCCATCCCCTCTAGAACACAGTGGTTTAACATTCTTCCTAACTTCCTTTCAACTGATAGAGGGATGTGCCTCTAATTACTTTGCATTGTGTTACATATGTCTGTGACCCTCGGGGTTTCCATGTAAATAATCATTTAAATTAAAATAATCTAAAATAAGACATTAGTTAAGTATTGACTTATTTCCTTAGCAAATGAGGTGCTTTATAGTTAGTGTAAAACATCCCTGCCTTTGTTTTAGTTGAACGCTCCATTCCTCTTGTCGTAAAGCATGCCCAATTTTTTTTTTATCTGTTTGCATACAGTTCCCTTTAATATAGTTGTAAACTGTATTTGTATCTCCCTTAAAAGTCTGTTCTTTAATGGAAAGCTTCCTAGTTTGTCTAGTCTCCTTTTAACTAAAGTCTTCAAATCCCCAGTTTCCAATCTCTTTATCAGTTCTGTACTTTTTCCAGTATTTTTTTAAGAACTGGTTCCCAAAACATTAGTGCATATTCTAAATGAGGTATTGAAGGCTTTGTAGAGAGGTAGATGTATATTCCCATCCAGTGCACCCTTTTTATGATAGCAATCTGTTGTGTGTAACAGCATCTGAGTAACAATGCACAGTTTGTTTAGTTGATTCTCTACCAGAACTCCCCAATCCTTTTCTATCAAACAGCCCCAATAGTTTTCCATTGAGTCTATATGTAGCATGCCTGTTTCTGCAAACCAAATGTGTAACCTTAGATTTATCTATATTAAAGGGATAGTAATGTTTCAGAATAAACGCAGCTCCAATTAATCTTCATAGTATTTGGGCCATGGAGAGTGTTATTTCAATACTGTCACAATTGTAGTTCAAGAGTATTTGAATTGTAAAGTGTGCCCCTTCCACCTCTTTTACTGATTTAACACTGCTTATCTCAGAACAGAAAGGTGGTGTCCAGATGGCTTGCAGAGAGGGACAATGGTCAATTAGCATAAGGGAAAAAACTGAAAAACCTGTCAAGGGGGGCAGGGTTTTCATTGCTCTCACAGTAAGAAGATTGTCCCTTTCTGTGAGCTGTCTGGTCTTAAGACCAGATTCCACATCTGAGGGGAGGTGTCTTACTCTAGGTAAAAGGGGTGGGAGGGGGATACTTTATCATTCAATTACTCTTGAATTCCAACTCTGACAGTATTGAAACAACACTCTCCATTGCCCAACTATTATGAAGATTAATAGCAGCTGCTTTTATTTTGAACCATTACTATCCCTTTAAATATATTCTGTCTGTTCACTCAGTTTATCCAAAGCTTTCAGTGAGAAAAGGCATCTTGCTGTGTATGCATTTAATTGCATTAATGTAATCAGAAAAGATTGAGGCACTACTTGCTATACCCGTTTCAAGATCATTAATAAACAATTTAAAAAGGATTGGGGCCTGGACATAACCCTGAGGCAGTCAACTTATAACTTTCAACTAACTTGAAAATGTTTCATTTGCAGCAACTCTTATTTAACCAGTGAAAGAAGCCACTCTCAGTTCTAGGATACTATAATATACATGTGTAAAATAGTGACCTAAGAGCACAAAGTATGAAGTGAAGCAAGGAATGAGGGGACGTTATACAAATACCTAAATTAAAAACAAGACAGAACTGTGCTACTTTGTAAAGATTGCTTAAATGTGAACTTGTGTATAGGATATATTACCACCCATAGGACCCATATATTAAATAACATATTTCAAATCAACATAAATGTTGCCAAAACCTTTCCTGCCACTCCAAGACAACTGCATTTTGGCACATCTTATCTAATACATTTTACCATATCATATGACTCACAGACTGCTCCATTTTAGGAGATGTTACAGCAGTGGTTCTCAACCTGTGGGTCGGGACCCCTTTGGGGGTCGAATAACGATTTGCCAGGGGTCGCCTAAAACCATCAGATATTTATATTTAGATTCATAACAGTAGCAAAATTACAGTGATGAAGGATCAACGAAAATAATTTTACTGTTAGGGGTCGCCACAACTTGGGAAATTTTATCAAAGAGTCTCGGCTCTAGGAAGGTTGAGAAGCACTGTCTTACAGTGACCTGTCTTTAGGGGATACCTGCAGCGAGTGGGTAGGGTTCTCAAAACCTGGGATGGACATCACCAATACCTGTAGTGTTCTGCTCTTTCCACTCCCATTCAACTGCAAACTGACTGAATAATAAAACATTCCAGTATGTGTTGAGTTTTTCTATTTTCATTACTTAAAGGGCTTGGAGTGATTACAGGTTAATATGGGCAGAAGAATCTTATTAGAATAATTCCCTATACTGTACTTATAAAACCTCTCCTTCAATAATCTGTAATTATTCATATTTAAGATACATTTTAGTGTGTGTCCCTATAATAATTTTCATTTGAATGTATAGTAATGTTTAATTTTAAGTTTCTTTAATATTATAGGCATTAAAAAATGATTTACATCAATGTAAGTCTTGTCTCTCAAACCTTTATGGCTTGAGAAATATAACTTGCTAAAATTCCCCCCTCTAGGCTGTTTCGGAGAAGTCAGCTCTGTAGCTGACAGCAGCAGATTCCGGTCATTTGACCAGATGGGGGCTGTTCAGCAGAGCTGAAATCCTGCTATTTAGAAATAAATACTTCATTAGAATGGTCTGCAAAGTGTGCCTGGTTTGCAAGCACAATTTGTAGACTGTTCCAATTAAGTATTTATTTATAGTTCACACCATTTCGACTCTGCTGAGGAGCTGCCGTCTAGTCAAATGACCCAAATCTGCTGCTGTCAGCTAGAGAGCTGATGTTTCTGAAACAGCCAGGGCCCCCTGCCAGTTATATCTCTTAAACCATAAAGGTTTGAGAGACAAGACTTACATCGATGTAAATCTTTTTTTTTTTTTTTTTTTGTTTTTTTTTTTTTGTTTCAAAAGAGCTTTATTAAAGAACAAGAAGAATACAAGCAATTTGATTAAACATAACAGGTTATCAAAGGTATACAATAATATACTTGGTACAAACAGTATGAGAATGGGAATACAGCCATAGGTGAAGTACACCGGTGAGACAATGATATGGAATTCTGATTTTAAACAAAGGAGAGAGACAATCCATTACCTAAAAAAGAAAAATTGATGATTGTTGTATAAGGGCTAGTGAGGGGTGTCTGAGGATAGGCAGTGAATTACACCTATGGTTAAGGAGTATAAAGATGGAGAGGAAAAGGGGGAGAAGAAGAGAGAGAGAAAGAAAAAAAAAAGGAGGGGGAGTCTCCATGTGGCCCAGAAGGCATAGGGATAAGTCAACGCAAGAAACTGAAGTGCAAATAGCTTTGTTACTTACCGTCAAGTCCAAGGACTCTCAGCATGACTGCCCGCTTATCAGTCCCAATGAAGATAGATGAGTGCCTAAGGTCTATTACGCGGAGGACTGAGCTTCTGCCAAAAAGCCCAAGTGTCTACGAACACAGGCAAGGTATGATGTAAATCTTTTTTTAATGCCTACAATATTAAAGAAACTTAAAATTAAACATTACTATCCCTTTAAAACTATAACAGTTACTAAAATATGGTGAAAAAGCTGCTAGAATGAGGAGAAAAAAACTCACTGTGCTTTGTTACCAAGGAACTCAGAATTTGTTTCTATTTTAGGATAAAGTTTGGTCAGGCTGAAGTCTAAAGTGGGACTGGGGTTTTTAACAAGACAGTTATAGGAGCTGAGAGGGCAGGTCACAATTAGACTTTATTATGCTGTTTAAATGGGTATTGTGGAGTTCAAGTAACTTGTGCTTTGTACCAAATACTATTGTGATCATTTTATCAGTGTTTAAGAGTCTGTCTTTGGTGATCCCTCTCTCAACTACAGAGATATGTTTCTCAAGCTGTGATATATTTGGGTTTCTAGTGTAGATTATGTGTTGTTTGAGTATATGCACAGAAGATACTTTGCAGAACATGGGCAGATAATGTATAAAAATAGGTAAAATAGAAGAGGGCTAATAATGGAACCACCACACTACTTTGGTAAGTAGGATTAAAACCATTTTAGAGAATGATTACCTGATTTTTTTTAATTATCTATCAGTTATTATGGTTTACTGTATGAAACATCTTTACAAAATCTAGCAGTTTAACGCCAGTAGGTTTACAATGCTTCATCCCACTTTGCATATGATTGCGTACTTTTAGAAGACCAGTGACTGTTGAGTGATTTGGACAAAAGCCAGATTGACTTAAAAATACCTTAGTTTACATATGGGTGTATTTGCTATTTAACTAGTCTATTTTAAAGGGTTAGTAAACCCCCAAAAAACTGTTGGCGAATTGATAGGACTAATAAAAAACATGTAATTCCCTTATTCCCATCTCTCAAACCGTTATGGTTTGAGAGATGTAAGAAAACAAAGACCTCAGCTCCTTCCCCTTTCTGCCTGACGAGCTGTAAAAACTGTCAGAGGCAGAATCCGGTCGACCGACTTTAGGTGGCTCTTCAGGAGTGCTGACATCGGGATATCTAACTGTAATTACTTCATCGGTATGGTCTACATGTGCCTGTCTTGCAAGTACATGTTGTAGACCATTTCGATGAAGTAATCATAGTTAGCTATCTTGATGACAGCGCTCCTGAAGAGCCGCCGTCTTGTCCCGGAAGCAGGATCTCATGACGTCCGCTATACAGTGGACCCATGAGAAGGGGGAGAGAGCGGAGGTCTTTATTTTCTTACATCTCTCAAACCACAACGGTTTGAGAGATGGGAATAAGAGCATTACATGTTTTTTATTAGTCCTATCACTTCGCCAACAGTTTTTTGGGAGGTTTATGAACCCTTTAACTCTTTGAGTGTCAGAGGGGTACACAATGTGTTGCTCTGCAATGCACCCCTCTGGCACTCAAAGTGTTAAATGGCATCAAGGTGAAACTTCTTTTTAGTTTGTATTGGTAAAGTGTGGTAATGTCTTAGTCATAGAAAAAGCAGGAGGCTGGTCAAGCAAAAATGAAACCGCTCTGTTAGCCAATAAAGGTACCATTTTTACTCCATAGTTTTTATTAACAATAACTAGAGTAATAGCCTCCACAACTTATATATATATATATATATATATATATATATATATATATATATATTAGCAGTCTTGGCACAGTGTGTTCTGCGTTAACCCTTTAAATGCCTCTGTTCCTCTCTGCCACTCAAGGGGTTAAACACATTGCTTTGCAATGTGTTGGATACCTTTCTGATACACAGAGAGTTAAATCTTGTAATCCTGCAGCTCCCAAAATGTAGAAAACAAAAAGAAAAAAAATCAGCCCTGCTCAGGAAGAGGTGTTATTCTTTGTTATTTCAAAGCTTTGTAAACTTTGTTTGAAAACTACAGTAGCAGGCTTATTAACCATTTAAGGACCAGAGGGGTGTGGAATGCATGTCTTACTCTGGTCCTTAAAGGGTTAAATAACAGTATTTACAGCCCAACTAGTGTAGTTTGTAAACAAATTTCAAGTCCTGTAAGTTACTATTGCTCAATGTGCATATCAAGAAATTCCTGTGTAACATGTCCATTTGAAGTGCCTTTTTATCCCCCCCTTCATTACAAATAGAAAGTGACCTTTACACTATGCACATTTTATAAACATTTAAAATTACTTGAATTGTGTGCTGTTAACCTGCTGTTAAGCTTTAGTTTGTTTTTTTTTAATTAGATCACATATCCTCAGATGGAGAGCACTTTATGCACCTGCAGCTGTAATGAGCACAACCGTAACTACCCCGGCCCCTCTGGAGGCAGCGTGTGGCATGCTTGAATTGGCAGATGCTTCCTCCTCTGCTGTGTCACCCTTGTAGGACATCTTCGAATCAACATATATTCCTACATGCTCCTCACAGGGCACTATGTTAAATGTGCACATCTATGCACACTGAAAGTATGGTAGTTCTCTGTGAGGACCTTGAGGTTGAATGGAAGACGTTCTACAATGGAGACACACAACAGCAGAGGAAGTGGCTGCCAGTTCAAGCAAGGCGCACACTGCCTCCAGAGAGGGTGTGCTTGGGTGTTGGTTGTGCTCATTACAGCTGCAGGGAAATGAAGTGCTCTACATCTTAAGAAGTCTGATATAATTTTTCTGCTTTTTGAGTGTACCTTCATTAGTTGGTGGTTTACATATGAGCAGTAGGGGTAGGTGAAAGCTCTTGCAGTGTTCCCTTGAGAAATCCCGCGAAAACCATATTGTTGTCCACTTTTTCATGGGAAAATCCGCTTTAAAACCAGAGATTAAAATCTTCACATTTTTTGCCAACTGGCCAAAATTCTTCTCCTTTTTTTAGTGGCTAAAAAGATTCCACCCATTGATTTATGTGTTTTTTTGCCTTTTCGCTATAAAAACATGACGTATTCCAGGAAGTGAAACACAATAGAAGCAGCTACTGAGCGAGGTAGACATGCTGTGCTGTTCTGCTGTGATCTTTTTGAAAAATTGAGGCAGGAGATGCTAGTAGTGACTGCTATCACTATGAGAAAGTTTAAAAATAGTAAAAGAAGGAATTGGGAGGACCCTTATGTGTCCACTGAGTCTGAGGAGGAGAAAAAAGTGAGCATTACAGAACCAATGCTGTCCAGTCGCCCTAAATCACACCTAGGGATCTTGGGAAATTTAATGGGAAGGGAGGAAGAAAAGGGTATTAGTGAGAGAAGAACAGGTAAGCTGCCTGTGCCTGCTGCCAGACATGCTACCCCTGTTGCCACCATTTCTGTGCCTGCTACCAGGTGTGCTGCCCCTGCTGCCACCAGTACTGTGCCTGCTGTCAGACATGCTGCCACTAGTGCTGTGTTTGCTGTCAGAAGTGCTGCCCCTGCTGCCACCAGTGCTGTGCCTGCTGCCAGTGCTGAACCTGCTGTCACCAGTGCTGAACCTGCTGTCAGTGTGTCTTGTAATACTCAGGAGGGAGGGAAGGAGAAGATGATGCCAAGTGTGACAGCAGAGGACCCTAAGTCACACTTCCCATCCCCAAGAAATAGCCGGTGCTAGTACTACTACTAAGAAGGACCAACAGATAGTTAGTGTTAGGAATCATATTACTGGTGACTGTGAGTAGGAAGACTCAGGGGCTGAACTTGATGTGGTTGGTGTTAGCAGTAGTAACAGTAATGGTGAAGCAGTCTCTGGCCCTGGACTTTCTCTTAACGGTATTGTCCAGGTGGAACATGATCCTGAAGAAGCCAGAACTGGTGGTGGATAGCAGGTACAGCAATAATACCACCACCAGGAGCACAGTCAGCTGCTGGTGCCTGCTGCTACTGCTGCCAGTTTTCCTTCTTCATGTCACCAAGAAATGGCAAGTGTGACATTAGGGGACTATCTGTCACATTTCTTGTCACCTCCTCCAACCAGCAGTGAGACGTCTGTAATAGAGCAGCAGCACGTACGGACTAGTGGTGGTGGTGGTGATGGTGATGGTGGAGAAGCTGGGGTGGAAGAGACATTGATGGCCTTTTTAGCAGAAACTGAGAAGGAATGGGAGACCGTGATAAGTATGGGCATCACCACCACCAGCAGTGAGCATTTGAATTTGGAACTGCTCTAATTCCTGCTGCTGCTGAGTTGCAAGGGCAGCAGGATGCTGAGGAGTAAGCTAGTGTGCCACAGACCACCGTGGACACAGTTGGAATGGGGACAAGTGATGCAGGACTAGGACAGGTTCCACTTGCCAGCAGCAGCAATATTCCTGGTCCTAGTTGCAGTGCTGATTCTGAGGCAGTAGCAGCAACATCATCTACTGCCACAAACATTGAAGGGAAATGTGGAGGACAAGAAGAAAGAGGCCATTCTTTTCCGCCTGTTCCCTATCCCCTGAAGTCATGGGTGCTGGACTATTTTTCTCTTGGGGCAGGCACAGTGCAGTCATCTCCAACAGCACTGTGCACAATTTGTGACAAGTCAGTGAAAAGAGGAAAGGAGGGAACACTCCTTGGCACAACCTCTCTGATAACACACATGAAACACAGACACCATTTATGTCAAACATGTAAAAGCCAAACACCCACAGCAGAAATCAAGCACTGCTGTTTCTGCACCCCCTGATTTTCCAGAAAGGCACAAACCCAGGCAGAGACTGGAAATTCCATGACGAGTGAAACAACTAGCTCACCATCACCTTCTTCCTCTAGGGTAACTACATCTTCTGCCAATCCATCTCGATCAGTGTTACATGCCCCGCCAAATGATAGCCACTCTGTTGATGTTAGGATGTGGCAGTTCATGTCCACCCATTGCACACTGTATGTTGCACTGACCACACATGGCAGTGTGGTGGAGGAGAATCGAAAGCAAGGCATCAAGCGGCACCTAAGGAGATTCCATCCCACAGAATATGCTAAGATGGTGGCAGGGAGATTTCATCATTACTATTAAACTGTCTGTAAGTTGTGTCCTTACCGGGGACAAGGGGTATAGTGACAGCTGAAGTACTTGAGTTCTGATGTCATGGTGGTTGGATACAGTTGTGCCCCCAGATGTTATTTACACACACTGTGCACATTGCAGGTGCTCATGAAAGGCACAGTTCCAGCTCTCAAGGGGAAAAATTCTATTCTAATAACAATACACCCATGATTTTGGAGGAGGGGCAGGTGGAGAAGAATTATTAGCCAACTTCTTATTTTCGCCACATAGATTGTGGGCTACTTATTGTGCTGCTACTGCCTCAGGTGCCTCACTGGAGCTAGTCATGGCAAGTGGAACCTTCATCACCCATCACCCATGTTACTGCTACTGTTGATCCCATTTCCTTTCAGCTGCCAAATCATCCTTCTGCTTAAACAACTCAGCAACAGCAAGTACAGCAGTTGCAAATTCCGCAATTATAGACTCAGGACAGGAGGACATTTGACAATGGCCAGTGGCCACAGGCCAACGTGACCTGCTGGCACTAGGCCAGTAGGGCATTTTTTTTTCTCAGGGCTTGTGCTTTAAAAAAATAATAATAAAAAAAAATAATACCAAAAAAATAGTCCTTCAAAATAAAATCACTTTACATACAAATTTCTTATTTTATTTTATTAATTTTTTTTTTTATTAACTGCCCCCCCAGTACCAGAAGAACCCCCCAAAATAAATTCCCTGTTCAACTGATTCTTTCCCCGGTCTCTACTCACCAACACAGGCACCCTCCTCAGTCCCCTTTTATACCATGTCTTATGGGGTTTTTTAAATTGTATTTAGGTTTTTGTTTTTTTTTAACAGCCCCAGTTCCAGTAAACAAGCCCCCCCCAACAAAACATTCCCTGTTCAACTGATTCTTTCTCCACATAACCACCAACACAGGCACCCTCATGCCCCTTTTATACTATTCCTTTGGGAAATAAAATAATATTTGCTATGTGTTGTGTGTTCCCATTGATTTCAATGGAATGAGCTAGGCGAAAAAAAAAATCAGAAAATCTGCACTTTTCGTGGGAAATTATTCGCCAAGCGGGAAGTGCCATTATTCCGCTATTTCAGCTTGAGGAGAAAATTTCTACTCTTGCTACACCATCATATGGAGATTTATGGTCTATGGACCAGAGCAGTCCATAGAATGGTTTAGCAACAGTGCCACTGTAAATTTTCAGGCCACTGGTGGTATTGCACTTAAAAAATTCAAGTTTGAGCTGTTATAATTTTTTAACAAAATATCTTTCAGCAGTGGGAGTCCTTGTTTTACTCAGGGGGATAAACTCTACAACATATTATTTAACATTTTAAGTATTACTATCTCTTTAAATATACAGTATGGTTTTTGTATCCTGTCCACACAAATGACATTCTGTAAATGGAAAGAGCTGAAAGACAGGTAACAAAAAGAATAATGCAAGGGAAGACTTTAGCTATGAGAAAAGGCTTTCCAAATTGGATTTTTTTTCACTCTGCAAAATTTTATGATTACTATTTACACATTTGTGCAGGGACAGTATGCAATTTAACATTTGCCTAGATTTTGCAGCATAAGCTAAAGCTTTGCATACATAAATCCAAAAGTTAAACCCATGTCTTGTGCAATTTGTTTTAGATATCTATTGATGGTAAAACATGAACAAATCCATTACTTATGCACAGTACATTAAAGCGGAACTACCATGTGCAGTAAAGTCACCCTGCAATTATTAGGCAGGTGGCGACTAGCTTCATAAGAGTTCTCTTACCTCTCACAATGACAGGATGCTAGAGAAATCCTTTATACTGCGTGACCAGAAGCCAGGTATCAGCGCAGACATTTTGTCTGCGCTCCTGTGCTGTCAGTCCCGGTCTCCCTTCAGAAGCATTGCGCTGGCCGGAATGGCAACGGAAGGGACTGACAGCACAGGCACGCAGACTGCACTAACCTGTCCGTCAGTCTCGCAAGATTAAGGATTTCTCTAGCATCCTGTCGTTGTGAGAAGGAAGAGAACTCCTATGAAGCTAGTCGCCATCTGCCTAATTATTACAGGGTGACTTTACTGCGCATGGTAGTTCCGCTTTAATGAAATAAACATTCAAACATTTTACAAAGGTGCATGAAAGAGGTTCACAATTCTTACAGTTAACCAAAACCTGAGTTAAATGAATTACAGCAAAATAAGCACATTTAACTCCAAAAAAGAAAGTTTTTATTTTCCATTTTTCAATAAGTATTTGTTGGTCATTGGTTGCATGTTAGGAGATTGAGGTTGATTGGATCTCAGCTGCCTATTAACATTAAAACTCTGGACCAGTATTTACCTCAACCATAGGTGACTAGCAGGAGAGTAGATAAAAGAGTGCTTATACTCATAAATGAAGTGAGATGGGATACTACAGTGTAAATGAAGATCAGTCATGGGGAACTGAAAGAAACATGTTACAACCACCTTGTATTTCAACAAAACATGTAAGCAACATGTTCTGCTGTGATATGAAGAGGTGTTTCTCAATATTTTTGCCGTAAGAATGGTTATGTTTGCCGGGGTACAGTGTCCAGCCCCTGGTTGGTTAGAACCATGAGTTCTACATAGTCATTTTTAGGCAGTTATTTTGGTCTGAGGGTCACATCGGTATTCACAATGTTGTTAGATGTCCCTATATTTATGTTATGTAGGTGTCAGCATGTAAACAATGAGTGTGTTTCATATATATATTGCATAGTTTACTTAGGATTGGAATAACTTTAAGGAACTTAAACTGATATGCATGGAGAAGGGTGAGTACCGAGTACAGTCCACTGGTTTGCATAAATTACTATTTTTATTACTGTCCACATAAGTTGACATTCTATTCATATGCAGGAAGATGGGTCTGAACATGTTATCAAATATATGAAATGGCATTAACTATAATTAACTTTAAGGGTAGCATTTACTAAGGGTTGAATTCTTGTTATCCTGCAGTAGAAGAAGAGAGCAGGAAAAATCTTGTTCATATCTTGTTCAAATTTTTTTAACCTGGGTTTTACTGTGCAGGAGACAAGTTCACTATGTAGCACTGTATCTCAGTGCCTTGAAGAAAACCATGTTAGTCAGTAGCCGCAGGGCTCCTTTTGACCAGGTTTTTGTAATTGTGCTGCAATTAGCCCTCTGAAAACATTGGTGGCTAAACTGACTTAGCACAGAAAAATCATGTTTACACTTTTTAGAGAATTCAAAACATTTGGTCATAGTAAATGTTTGCATTTGTTTTGTTTTTTTTAATTTCCATTATTGACAATCACTTATTCCATCTAAATCACTATATGTAAAATACTGTTAAAGAAAAAAAAGAACATTTTGTAAAATAAAGAAAGCTAAGGACATATTGTTATAGGAACACCAATGAATCTGTGTTTTTTATTTTTGTTTATATTTAACTATTTAATTGAAAATTACATTTTTAAATTAAGTGGAGAAATTGATAAAATAAAGAAATGAAGGTGGCTGTGTACAAATGTAATGCCTGCTCTGAAATAGGTACAAAAATAATTTTGTGCAGAGCAACTGTTCACCAAAGTATCCATATACAAATATTCTATATAATGCTCAAGTTCTTATTGGAACCGATACACAATACAGTGCACAATCCCTAATAGTCCATAGATTAGTCCTTAATAAAATCCCGATGCTCGATCCAACAAACCAAGCTGTGCCCACTTGTGAAAGCTTAAAAAAAACCTTTAAATACAAAGAAAAGATGGGAGAGCAAAAACGGAATCTAAGTGCAGTGTTCAATTTCTTTAATTCCGTAAAACATTTAAAATACAACCACCCCTCCAAGGTGTCTACTCACAAGACCACTTCTTGTAATATAACACATCAAAACCAGTAAGTCCGCAGTTGCAGGTTCTCAGCTGACAGCACTCCCCGGACGTTCTCCTCGCTATCACACAATCCGTCTCTCCTTGGTGACGTCACTCCAACGGGACTGATATGTTGTGTTCAGAGCCTCAAATCGGTGCTGCAACAATGTATTCCCACACTGTCCTTAGGACTTCTGGTTCCACCTTCTCTACGTACGTTTCGAGGGCTATACCCACTTTCTCAAGCAATGGTGGACAGCCCTATGCTAGCATATTTTTAGCGTTTCTCAATCGTAAATAAATAAAAATCTTTTTTAAAATTACACAATCAATAAAAAAATACATCCTTCACATATAGATATAAATACAAAAACATAAGCAATTCCTTATCACAAAATATATTAAAAATAAATAATAAATTGAAAAAGATTTATACTAAATAGTCACCCAATAGGTGGAGTCCCTCATCTGCAAACCAGGATACCAAATGGTATATAAAGAATCTCACCTCCAATTCTAAAAAATAATAATAAAAACATAATATAAATATATATAAAACAACTTAGAAACAATACATATCGATCTCCTCATTTATGCCACTTTGTTTCAGTGTTTGCAATGTGTGAATCCAATAGGATTCTCTTTGACATAATAGTTTCTTAAATCTGCATTTAGATCCCATTTTTGCTCTCCCATCTTTTCTTTGTACCAAAGTATCCATAGCTTATACAGTGCAAAAATAATGAGCTATGGGGAAATAATTTATAGGTGTGCATCTTCTTTGGATGCTAACAAATTATAAGTTGAAAATGATGCATTTTACTTCAGGACAAACACAAAAACTGTTTTGTACTAATCATAAACAAATGCTAGTTCAAATAAATAAAACAGAATTTAAAAAAAGTCAAGGCAGTGTTGTATTACCTTAGCCTATAGCTCACTTTGAAAACATAGATACTGTTTATTTGAGGCCTGCATGTGCTAAAATCTGTGCACCTAACAGGTTACATATTTACTGTAACAATTAGTTTCTTCATGCTCCAGAATAAGGATTTATTATGGAATGTCAGCTGCTTTCTGTAAGGTGGCAATTCATTATTGTACATATTATTTATACAACAGAATACTTATTTTAGTGCAGGTACACTTTTTCTGTGTTGAATGTTATTATATGTTATGTAGTTTTTAGTATAAATAATGTAAGTGCAGGCATAATAAAATATTGGACATAACGTAATAAAATATTGATCACAGCAGCAATGTTTAAGATATAGAACACTCATTTTTAAGCTATATAGATGAAGTGAAATTTTAGGCTCCATTTCTGAATGGTGTATCTCCTGTACATCACAAAAGACGGACTACATTTCAATATACAGAGAAAAATGGAAATTATTTGCAAAAATACAATCGCTAAAATCTATTTATGGTAAGAAATATTTAGAAGAGCATACGATAATATTCTAGTTTCCTAATGATCAAAGCAGTAGCTGTTTGGAAATCATATAGTAACTACACAAAGTGATAAAGTTTCAATTAAGCTTCAGGGCATAGGTTTAGTGATTTATCAAACAATGGTACAGGACTAATCATGAGCGAGACAATTGTCTAAGCTTAGAATTCATAAGAAAATGCAGTTTCACAAGTCACAAAACACATCTTGAGAAACATTTCATTTTGTGTATTATTTGCATTTTTAATCAATCGGATTCCAATAAATATTTGGATTGACTTACCTTTGGATGTCAATCAAACATAATTTTATCCCGGTCACATGTCTGAGCAAAGTAGGATAACTTTTTTGGTGGGTCAGTAAGCAGGCTGGCAGGACTGCAGGACAAATATTCCCCCTTATCTCACTCTCTCCCCTTTTATATCCTTTTCTACCTGTTCTCTCTCGTCCATTCTCACTCCATAGGGGAGATTCAATAAGCGGTGCTAAAGAGGTTATAACGTGGAGATGACTCCACTTCCTATGTTATTCTATAGAACCTATTCACTAAGATCTCCAAAGTTGAAGAAATCTTAGTGCATAGGCTCCATAGAATAGCATAGGAACTGGAGAACTGATAAACTGCCATCTCCACTTTATCACCGTGAATCCCCCCTCCATGTCTCTCCTTCTCACCAATGCTTAATTTACATTTTTACTTACCTAAATTAGGTTCTTTGATTATTAGGGATGACTAGTAGATACTGGACATTTTCAGATGTTTCCTGCCTTCATGTACCTTTTATTTTTTCCTTCTAAATGAGAATCTGCTGAAAAATCACAGCAAACCTCCACAGTAAGGATTCATATGATTATCCATTATTAGCTTTGTGCATGGGTATAGTTAACCACAATGTGCAATGGAACCTGCTGTGGAAAATTTCTGCAACTGGAGGTAATGTACATTTGTATAGAAAGTGTACTTGTGTTTCTGATTAAATGTACAGTTTTAAATTTATATAAACAATTGCATTGTAACATATCACCTCTCTTGGAACAGATGTAAGGTTAGTTTCCTGGTATTTCCTTAACTGTGTATGCACCCAGATATTGACCAGTGGAATAAGGTGATAGAGCAGCTTGGAACACCATGTCCAGAGTTCATGAAAAAGCTTCAACCAACAGTTCGAAACTATGTGGAAAATCGACCTAAATATGCAGGACTCACTTTTCCCAAGCTTTTTCCAGACTCTCTATTTCCAGCAGATTCAGAGCATAATAAGCTTAAAGGTATGTAGAAAAGGCATTCTTATGAATAATATGGAAAAACAGTTTGTGTTTAGAAAATGGGCCTTATTTACAAAAGAAAAGTGCAGGGCCGGCGCTGCCATTAAGGCAGAACAGGCAGCTGCCTTAGGGCGCCGCAATGGAGGGGCGCCGAAAAGAGGGAAGTTTTTTTTTAAAATAATATATGTATCTGCCTGGGTCTCCCTGCGGTGTGTTACAAAGACGCCGCGAGGGAGCGCTTGGTAGTGTAAATCAGCGCTCCCTTGCAGCATCTATGTTACACGCCGCAGAGAGACCCAGGCTCTGTAGTAATACAGAGCACTGAGAGATTACATCATCTCCCAGCGCTCTGCATTACTGAGAGCAGCGCGCAGGAGCCTCAGCTCTGTGCCGAAGGAGGCACAGAGCTCTAAGCTGTGGCACGCCGCTAGACCACCAGGGACTCAAGGTAGGGGGATGAAGGGGCATTATGGAAGGGTCAATGTGGAGGGGGCATTGTGGAGATGAAGGGGCAATGTGGAGGGGGCATTGTGGAGATGAAGGGGGCATTGTGGAGATGAAGGGGCAATGTGGAGGGGGCATTGTGGAGATGAAGGGGCAATGTGGAGGGGGCAATGTGGAGATGAAGGGGGCATTGTGGAGATGGAGGGGGCATTGTGGAGATGAAGGGGCAATGTGGAAGGGGCATTGTGGAGATGAAGGGGCAATGTGGAGGGGGCATTGTGGAGATGAAGGGGCAATGTGGAAGGGGCATTGTGGAGGTGAAGGGAGCATTGTGGAAGGGGCAATGTGGAGGTAAATATGTGGGCGGGGGCAGGGGATTGTGGCAAGGTCGGGGGGGCATGGGATTGTATCCGGGTCGGGGGGGGGGGGCATCAAAATGCACCTTCGCCTGTGTATACAAAAATCCTTGCACCGGCCCTGGAAAAGTGCAATCATTCTTAGACAAACCAAATGTACCATAGGGGACAAATAAAAAAATGTCCAAAATTCCTAGTGATTTGAATGGGGTTAAATGATCTCCAAAGCACTGTGAAGCAATGCACTGGAAACCTACAATTTAAGAGTTTAAAAACCCCATTTAAGGGCTAGATTCTATAACAGGTACAAATTTTATCTCTGCTTTTATCTCCAGTTTTCCCCATAGACTTCAATAGAAAATGTTTGTTAAAACGGGTGTTACCATTTAGCACCTGCCATAGAATCTAGCCCTAAGTTACTGGTACTTTTTATAATTTTTATATGTCCCATGTGGTTGTCTCCTCTCCAGAAATATTCCTTTTTTCTATTTCTTCATAAGTGGGATTGACATATTCAGTGCCTTTTTGTTTATGGCCCTGAACGGTCGGTATTCTTATAATGTTATATATATATATATATATATATATATATATATATATATATATATATATATATATATATATATATATTGATAGGTAGGTAGGTAGATAGATAAATATCACATCTGCAGCTGAATTTAGTCACACATCCTTATATATAGCAGTCTGCAATTTTTGGTTCTTTATAGTGCACATAAACACTCCCTCCCTTCCATGTCTCTCTGCAACATACCCACCTTGCTCTGCTGAGCAATTCAATAAGTGGATCAGACTACCAAATGCAGGTTTACAGCTATAGGCAGCTGTAGGCTTCTTCTGCAAAAGCTTTCTTACTAGACTATTGTATTAAGGATTTCTACACAGTGTCCGCTTAAAGGGATAGTAATGTTTCACAAAAACAGCAGCTCCAATTAATCTTCATAGTATTTGAGCCATAGAGAGTGTTATTTCAATACTGTCAGAGTTGTGGTTCAAGAGTAATTGAAGGATAAAGTTTCCCCCTCCCACACCTTTTACCTAGTGTAAGCCATCTCTTCTCAGATGTGGAATCCAGTCTATAGAGCAGACAGATAACAGCAGGGGACAGTCTTCTTCCTATGAGAACAATGAAAGCCCTGCCACCCTTGATATGTTTTTCAGGTTTTTCCCTTATCTTAATTGAAGATTGTCCCTCTCTGCAATCTACCTGGGCACCTCCCTTCTGCTCTGGCTGAGCAGTGTTACATCAGTAAAAGGGGCGGGAGGGGGATACTTTGTCATTGAATTACTCTTGAACTACAACTTTGACAAAATTGAAAATACACTCTCCAAAGTCCAAATACTATGATGATTAAGTAGAGCTGCTTTTATAATTAAACATTACTATCCCTTTAAACAAATTCCTGTACTCCATATATTTTTATATGTAAAGTCTTTCTTTAAAATTAACAATATTATGATTTTTGCATAACATTTTATTCCTCAAACATTATAAGATGTCAGTTGGTGTAAGGATGGGTGAAACAATTCATCAAATTAGTTTTTGACCTGAATCATTTCTTGTGAAACTGCTGATTTATTTATACGTTTTATTAAATGGAAATAATCACTTTAGACATCATTCACAGCATGTCCTTGTCCAGGGAAGTCATCTTAACAAGATAGGGAATTTGTCTCCTCCCCCACACTTTCTTTTACGCAGTTAACAGCATCTCACTCGTCTCCCAGGTCCATTTCAGTATCTTTGACTTGATTTTCTTCCTTCTCCTTGTATCACTCCCCTTTACTTTCTTTGGACTACTTTTCTTTTCTTTCATCTCCTTGCCCAATTTCCCTGTTCCTTCATCTCCCTGTCACCCTTTCCTACCCCCCCTTTGCTCCTCATGATCTGCACCATGCCCCCTCCTCACACAAGGATTCTTCTTGCTCCTGCCCCCCTCTTGTTCTGCACTCTTTTTCTTGTGTTCACATTTCCTGCCTTGACCCTGTCACCTTTCCCAGTGGCCCTAAAAACTAAACAACAGCATCAAATTAGTTGTGGAGTAAGAACTGGTATAAGTGCAGACCTGAAAACCAAAACCTGCACAATAATTAAAGGGGATGTATCACTTTAAAACATTTTTGGCCATAGGTTTTGTTAGTGAAGTATTAGGGAAGCTTTTTTTTTTTTTTTTTTTTTTTTTTTTTTAATTTAACTAATTTGCAGATATTCTAGTTTTAAGTCAGATAGAACTGTGCCAAAGAATCAGCTGCATTATGCTGACCGGCACAGCTCTATTTAACTGCCTAATTCTCCTCCCACCTCCCTCCCAGCTGCCCCAGGGAGCGCATTCACGCTTCCTTCAGTGTTCTGTGAATGTCTTCTATCATTATAGCAATCTCTGGTAAGCATTATACTGAGGTTGATACAATGATAGAAGAGGTTCACAGCACACCGAAGGGATGCATGAACGTGCTCCCTGGGGCAGCTTGGAGGGAGGTGGGGGGAGAAGACAAGCTGTGCTGTGCACATTATGTGGAAGTGCACAGCACAGAACATTAAATATCTGCAAAAGTAGTTACATTACAAAAAAATAAACAGCTTTCCTAATAATACTTTAAAGGCATAGTAATGCTTGAAAATAATTTTATTTTATATTGTAGCCCTTAAAAAAACATGAAAAATGATATAAGTCTTATCTCCCAAACCTTTATGGTTAGGGAGAAATTCACATGTAAAATAAAGTAAAATTCTCATTTCCTGGCTGTTTCAGCCAAGTCTGCCATCTAGTGGACAGATTTGGAATTCTGTCCACAGAGCAACTGGCAGCTCTTTAGCAGTGCCGAGATCACGATCTTTGAAAAGAACTACTTAATTGGAACTATCTACAAAGTGTGTCTGGCTTGAAAGCACACTTTGTAGACCATTCCAATTAAGAAATTCTTTTTAAAGATGGTGATCTCAGCACTTGTGGAGAGGCACAGCCAGTCCCGGGACGGATTCCAAATCTGAAGGGTGGAGCAATGACATCACTCCAGGGGAAACTTTACTTCTGAATATCTCCCAAACCATAAAGGTTTGGGAGATAAGACATATAATTTTTCATATTTTTTTAAGGGCTACAATATCAAATAAACTTATTTTCAAGTATTACTATCCCTTTAATAACAAAACCTATGGTCAAAAACATTTTAAAGGGACAGTAATACTTCATTTTATCTTTATTTTATTTTGTAGGTATTAAAAAAAGCATGAAGAACGATATAAGTCTTATCTCTCAAACCTTTATGGTTTGAGAGATATTCACAAGCAAAGTTTTCCCCTCCTGCCCCTTTTACCTAGTGTAAGCCATCTCTTCTCAGATGTGGAATCTGGTTATAAGACTAGACAGATAACAGCAGGGGACAATCTTCTTCCTATGAGAACAATGAAGGCCCTGCCCCCCTTGACAAGTGTTTTCGGGTTTTTCCCTTATCTTAATTGAAGATTGTCCATCTCTGCAATCTACCTGGGCACCTCCCTTCTGCTCTGGCTGAGCAGTATTACATCAGTAAAAGGGGCGGGAGGGGGATACTTTGTCATTGAATTACTCTTGAATTACTACTCTGACAGAATTGAAATAACATTCTCCAAAGTCCAAATACTATGATGATTAATTAGAGCTGCTTTTATTATGAAACATTACTATCCTTTTAAGGTTATGCATCCACTATAAGGCACTCTTGTTGAAGGTTTGAGAGAGAGTACATAAAATATACATAAACTGTTTATCTTTAATTTGATAAGGCAAAACAGTATTTTGTTTAATCATTGGAACATAATAGTACTTTTACATATTCTTTTGTATAAACAAATCACCTCTGGATTTTATTGTAAAAAAAATTAGATGAATCCAGTAAAATGTATATTAATTGCCAAAGAATCCCTCCCACTGTCTTTCAGAATTATTCAGGAAAATGTTTCCTACCACCACCAGCCCCTCCACCCCCTTAAAAAAATAAATTTAATCAATTTCTTATGCATGCTGAGAATACACTGGGGAGCCTATAAATGAAAGTGTATGAATAGGGTTTAAACTGGTAAATGTCAACATTGTGGTAAAGTCAGGTCCTGCATGCAATATATGAAATAAAGTGCAGAATTCAGACTAAAAAGAAAAAAATCACATTTTGAGAGAAAGAGAGAGATGTTATCAAAAAAGCAATCTCTAAGATTAGTTTTAAATGGAAATTGTGTCATTCTGACAATGTTTTCAGAAACATATATTGTGTTTCAAGCTGCTCTGAAACAATAACAGAATGCTATTATATTTGTTTTCCTCAGATAGCCAAGGCAAAACCTATAAAGCATACTAGAAAGGATCCAGGTGTCTCTTTCTCCACCCTCCCCTTTTATCATTGTGACTGAGCACTTAGCATGCTTTTTCCACTTACAGTATCTCAGACTCCTTATTGTCTGCTTTTGTTTTATCTCCAGTTAACCATTATCATACCTACCCTGTCTTTCAGGATCCCGCTTCTCAGTGGGATTTTATTCTGGTTCTGAGAGTGCTTAGTGACTTCAGTTTCCCTGTGTTTCTTGATTCACATTACAGTCTTTCTCTTGGCTATTTTGTCAGTTTGGTGGGTGGCTGCTTTATCTTGTAAGCCTCATTTTCTGGTCTTCCATCCTGATATGGTGGTTATGTGGACACCCATAGGGTTCCTCCCTGAGGTTGTGTCCTTCAGACTTTGCTTTCATCAACGAATCCTCCATTTTCAGCAAATGTAATTATTCCATTAAAAATCAGCCGTTTCCAGCCACAGATAGTCATTTGCAACTTTAACAATGTCTACACTGTGTTTCTGATCCATTTGATGTTATTTTAATGGACAAGATTTGCTTTTCTTCCAAAAACAAGGACATTTCTAAGTGACCCCAAACTTTTGAAATGTAGTGTATGTAAAAATATTATGTAATATATGTTGATTAGTGAAGGGCTGCTGTGAAATTAATAAAATACCAACATAGAAATACAAAGATAAACTATTTCTTCAATTGCTAAATGGTGCTTTAGCTGCAAAGTTTTCATGACGCTACAAATGTTGAGTTACATTTTCTTGTGCCCTTTAGCCAGCCAAGCAAGAGACCTTTTATCAAAGATGCTAGTTATTGACCCAGCCAAGAGAATATCAGTGGATGAAGCTTTACAACATCCGTACATAAACGTCTGGTATGACCCAGCAGAAGTTGAGGCGGTAAGACTTTGTAATCTAATTTATAATTTTATGTTTTACATTTTTATACTTTTATAATTAAACATTGAGTTAAAGTACAGATGCATAAAAAGTAGTGGTTGACAAACCCATTATTTAGAATGGGTAAATGGTAGATAATTTTTATTGTGTTCAGTTCACATCGGTAGTACTGTACTGCTTAAAGTATTTTATAACTCTTACGTGAATATAGTAAACATACTACTGTATATATGTGTAAAATTAACAAAAAGCCTGTAAACACGGGCAGTTGTTTATAGAAATGCATAACATAAACTAAGCAAGGCAATTGGTAAACCACATAATAGTGTTGTAATCATTGAATATGTCTTTTTTTCATGCATGTAAAAAAATGTATTCATTGTATTCATGTGCTTTGTGTAAACTCCTGCTATAATAAACACACCAGAGCTACCTTTTAAATGGGAAAATGAATCCTCAAATTGTAATACCTGATAGTTTTTTCAACACGTTTTCCCAAATATTAAAACAAAACATGGAAGAATGTATTTAAAGGGAGACTCTTCTCTTCCCATGATACCCCTCCCAAATGGTACCTTTTAAATCAGATATGACATGCTAGGGGGTTGACCTGTCCTCTGGGTGCACCTTCCATGGCATCAGGTCCTCTTCATACCATGATGTTAACATTCTCTCTTTGCCTGTCTACTTCCATATGTGTAATTGTTATCTCTATCACATTCATGTATGCAAATAACAGAAATTAACCATTGCACACACATGGTGAATGGAAGTACATCAGGCAAACAGTGCTGTAAACATCCACACAATTAATAAAATGCACATTTTAGTGTCATAAGAATGTGCTGCCTTGGACTCTTTCTTGCCACCTTTGACTCTTTCTCATCAATGAAGTAACTGGCCAGCTTGCTTTCCACCTCTTCTTATACTACATGCCCACTTCATCCAGTTCACGCTCGCTTTATTGAGTCTCTTTCCCTCATGCTACTCCACATTTGCCTCTGCTTCATTTTCTGTTGCCTGTTTCCTTGCAGCTATTACCCAGTCACTCTACTTCGTTTTGCATCTAAATTTCTAGAATACTGCAAATAAATAGAAACTGCTCTCATGAGAGAAGCCAGTAATCTGTAAAAGCTTCTCCTCACTAGTTATCCTGCTTGACCTCTCAACTGCTGTGGACACTGTGGATTACTCTTTCCACCAGAAAATTCTTCACTCACTTGACATCCATAACTTTGGACTGAACTGGCTATCGTCTTGTCTTTCTAACCAATCCTTGAATGTCTGCAATGCCATCTCTTCATTATCACCTCTTAAGGTTTTGTCTTAGAACCACTTTTGTTCGCTCGATACATAATAGCACTTGGTGAACTTAGTAACTCATTTGGTCTCAAATATTACCTCTATGTAAATGATACCCTGCTTTATGTATCCACATCTCAACTGACTCATGATGTCCAAGCCAGGGTCACAAATCACTGCTATTTAAGACTGACTGCCCACTGACTTCTCATACATAACATGCCTAAAACTGAGCTAAACCTCAATATGTCTAGACCTGCCCCAGAAGTGCCCATTCAGTCACAGAAAATGCCACCACCATAAATTATTTGAAGCACTTTGCCTAGGTGTACTAACGGATTCCACCCCCACCCCATCCCACACACACCTCTCTGTACTCATTCACACTGCTACCAAATCATGTAGCTTTACTCGGTTAAAATCTGTCCCTCTTCTGCTCTTCCACAATTAAACTCTTAAGCACTCATTCTCTCCTGCATGCACTATTATAGCATTGTCTCTGGCCTTCTTGCCTCTCAACTCCATTTAGAATGTTGAAGCATGACTTACCTTACAGTCACCTAGATTTGTCTCTGCCCTTCTCATCTTCCAATCTTTCCAGTGGTTGCCCACCTAAATTCATGGCCCACCTCCCCTCTCTTGCCTCTTACATCTCCACCCTGATCTCCAGGTGCACTTCATCTTATACCTTATGACCAGTCATGCATTTCTTCAATGGTCCTTTTTTTGTCTGTTTTTCCCTATTTGCTCCTACTCTCCTGGTATTTAACGCTGTAAAGCTCTTGTGTTACCCTGTATTCTCTGACCCCTTAAATTGGAAAGTGTTGAGTACATTATAATTATGGCACCATATAAAGAAATATATTAATTCATCCATCCATTCATTTGTCCATTAATTAATTCATTCATTCATTTGTATAGAAACCTTCTTCAGAGACAGAGCACTGCATGTTGCATTGGATTCTTCTGAAACTGTAATAAAAAATAAATGTTTGGACTGTGCTTGGATCTAGACAAATAGGATGGCATTCATCAAAAGGGTTTAACTAAAATTCCAATATAAATGTAATGGAGTCTTTAACTGCACCTTGGCAAATTATGAATTGTTCAATTTTATTCCAGATTTGGGATGCATTGAGCCTAAATTTCTTCCTGATCCTGGGAAAGGGAGCTTGGTTTTAGTTTACCTCCCCCCCCAAAAAAACCAAATGTGCCTAATTTATCATTACAGTTAACACATTTAGAGCTAGCAGAAAGTGAACAACCTGATATTTTTCCTGGCATACTGCATGGTTTCACTATTCAGTAAAATGTTACTGTTTTTGGTGATGAATATCTATAGGTGCATTCACTATCAGCTACTGTTTTCTCAGATGTGCCACATTTAAAGGGATAGTAATACTTCGTTTTAACTTTATTTTATTTTGTAGGCATTAAAAAAACATGAAGAATGATATGTCGTATCTCTGAAACCTTTATGGTTTAAGAGATATTCACAAACAAAGTATCCCTTCCCTGTTCAACCAGATCAGAATGGAGATGCCCAGGTAGACTGCAGAGAGGGACAATCTTCTATTAAGATAATGGAAAAAGCTGAAAAACTTGTCAAGGGGGGAAGGGCTTTCATTGTTTTCATACAAAGAAAATTGTCCCCTTCTGTTATCTGTCCTGTCATACAACCAGACTCACATTTGAGAAGAGATGGCTTACACTAGGAAAAAAGGGCGGGGAGGGGAACTTTGCTTGTGAATATCTCATAAACCATAAAGGTTTGAGAGATAAGACTTATATCATTATTCATGTTTTTTTAATGCCTACAAAATAAAATAAAGTTAAAACGAAGTATTACTATCCCTTTAATGAGTGCTCCCATTTCAAAGTCACCCATAGCTTCTAGAGGTGGGCAAAACTTGTAAGATTTGGTTCACTAATCGATATTGATAACATTTTGTTTCCAGCTGAATGTATTTTTAATAAATCCACACACACATATAGGCTCATATACAAGCTCACACACTAACAGTCCAGTCTTGTTCAAACAAATAGGCCAGTCCCTGCAATTTTCCTTCTTTGTTCAGACATGTTTTTAACCTGACAGGAATCTATTTTGAATGACATCGACAACATGCAAACCTGCTTTTTTCTTGGCTTTTCCTGCAGTTGGATTGCTCAGTACAGCAATAACCTAAATAATAAACCTAAATAATAAAGTGTTTTTCTCATCCCTATTTGATTCATAAAAAAAAATTTTTTACCTTTACTCTCCCACTATTTCTCTTTCAACTCTAATTTTCTCTTTCTGCATCAATTACATTGACATTCTCCAGATTCTAGAAATAAAATAATTTGGGCTTGCTCTAAATCATTTATTCAGTGACCCAAAGAAGCAGCAGTAGGGTATCAGTGAGCAAACTGCTCTACCTCTAGTTCTGCCACCAGCACCTAAAATTTAATGAAAACTACCTCCCGTTGTGGCCAAATTCCCCTCTGGGGATGTGTTCTCTGCTTCTGTTTTCCTCAAG
Organism: Rhinophrynus dorsalis; assembly: GCA_037306005.1. Lineage (NCBI taxonomy): Eukaryota > Metazoa > Chordata > Amphibia > Anura > Rhinophrynidae > Rhinophrynus > Rhinophrynus dorsalis. The sequence continues at coordinate 281,025,590 of CM074718.1, read as the reverse complement.
GTCATGTGAGGAAGAGAGAGGCAGAGAATACCGACAAAGGCAATGTATACTGTACATTGCTTTTGTCATTGGCTCAACTGGCACATGTGATATCTGTAGCAGCAATCACATGTAACAAGCTACTGAGGAAATGCTGAAACTGATTGCTCCAGTCCTGGAGCAGTCAGTTACAGACTTCCCGGCATGATTACAGCAATCCCTGAGGCTCCCTGTGATCATGATCATGAAAGTCTTGACATGTCCAGATTGTCACCTGTACTTAAAGGACTGAAGTGTGTGACAGTCTGGGCCCTTGTGAAGGGGTTAAAACTAAATAACTCAATATGGGGTCCATTTACCCTATATTAATTTGTTAAAAAGTTGCTCTCAATGAAATACATTAGTATGGGGTCTGTAGTCCCCATAATAATTTTAAAAAATAACCAAAGGAGGTATCTGCATATCCCTTCCTCTACTGTCCTTACAGGGAGAGTATGTTATTAAATTAATTTGAAAAACACTATTCTGCAGTCTTATGCATAGGTTTGGTTATACGTTGATGGCTCAAATAGCCCATATAAATGATATACCTATGTGGCAAACAGTCCATCTGTAAATTATTTCAGTTCCAATATAATTAAGCCCTCATTTAGTAAATGTTTTTATTCAGATTTATGGAGTAACATTTAGCTAATAAGGAACATACATTTTTTAGTCTGTACTTTGTAAATAGCCAAGATTGCACTATAAACTCCTATATTTTGTCAAGGTTACTGTCAAGGTGATGCAAACCATTGTGTTGTATGATTTTCTTTTACTGAATCCCATCTACTCTACTGGCTAACACTGTATAATTTTCTCTTTTAATTATAAATCAATACATAAACCATTACATTCTTAACTTCTATCAATAAATGAAACAAAAGTACTTCACTGATATCCTTTGGCTAGGCAAAGTACAGAATATATGAAATATATTTAGCTGATATTCTTACACCAAAATAGTACAAATTCAGGCAGTATTTATTATCTTATTTACTTTGGTGACTAGATAATTGGTTGTTCGTCTACCTTTCATTTCATTTGAGTGATCAATATGGCAATAATAAGTATATGGTTTGTATTGAAAATCTGTCAAAAGTTAGTGATTTTTTCATGTACCAAAATTAATGAATTATAGATTAAGGTCGAATTTCATTTTTTCGAAACAATACATAGAGTAGATTAAAGAAAACATATTATTTTTTGCTTTTTGTTTTTTTTTCTTTGCAAACTTTGATATTCATTATTCTATATAAGGATGTGGCCCTTTAGACAGACTGGGAGTGCTGACAGCAGTAACATTGCTCCCAGTCCATGAGCAAGAGATGCAAAATAGCTGTCTTTCACAGCTGGAGACTCCTGGAAGTAAAGAGAGCTGATACAATATTCTCTGTTCACTATCACCTTTAGTTTAACTCATTGTGATCCAAAATATCACCATCTGCAAGAGAATTGGGCTTGCTGCTTTTGACACCACACAATACTAGTGTGTGTGCCCATGTTTGAGATAAATAGTTTGAATGGTAAAACTTAATTTAACAAACACATAACAAGAAACTAAAACTGTATGCAGCCCTTATGGTTAAAAAAGGCCTTGTTCTTAATCATTTCAGTGCCAGAGGAGCGTGAACACTATTCTGGTACTGAGAGGGTTAAGGGATTAAATATGGATTTTTTTCTATGAAACATCACCCATGGAATACAATTATGCATGTCAAATGTATGAAATAAGTACATTTTGTGTTTATTTTTATATTTCTCAAAGTCTACTTATTTGAAAGGGGAGGCGTTGCTTAGGTTGTTCTATGTTTTCTCTGATATATACTCTAATTTGAAACCATGCATTCTTATTGGCTTTTGAATTTGAGAGTCAAAATGAAGTTAGCTCTTCCATATTCTGTTGGAAATTTAAATGAACATGTGGCTAAAGTTGACATAATAAAACAATCCGGGACACTCCAATTGCATAGGGAACAAATAACATTTCCCTTTCAATTAAATGGGGCTTTTAACCTTTTAAAAAATCAATTTATATAAATGGGAATTTTGCAAATGTTAGTCTCTTGTGGTGCATTTGGTTTACCCGACAATTGCTCCTTTTTTACTTTGCATAGCAGCCATGCTATGTTACAGCAGTGTAAGTAATGAAAAGATTTAGGTCTGGAGACTTCCTCTGTGCAACAGTGCTGAGGGCAGTTACCTTTGTTGCCCCTTCCTTATAACAAAGCCTGATTACACATGTATACATTTTTGGTGCTGTATAGTTTATCCAACTCTAACATAACAAGATGAAACTGAAGTCCCTAATCAGAAATAAGCACAGCACATTCTCAAGCATCTTTATGTCAGGATGCTGTGAAATAAAGGGCTTTGTTCAGAAATAAAAAAAATGAGCACTTCTTAATCAAACCAGCTGCACCATAGCAGAAATAAAAGTTACCCAAATACCCACTGATTTAAATGGGATGTTTAATCCCCTGAATGAAAGGGATAGCAATACGTTTCCAACCACTTTAAAACTGATTGGTGTAATATTCCCTTTTAAATCAATGGGATATTGACCCCTATGGTGTAGCTGTATTGCTCCAGAACTGTATAACATTTGCTTTCTTCATTTGCATTTTAAGGGTCCTCTGTTCACAAGAAAAGTAGCACAATTCTGGGAGAAGCCATCTACACCGCAGGGGACAAATAGAAATATCCACTGATTTATATAGAGCTTTTAACTCCATGAGTACCAAAGAGGTCTATATTACATTGTGTTGTAATCTTTTGGAGGCCTCACTGCTATTCCAAGGGTTAAAGGGATAGTAATGGTTAAAATTAAGTTTAATATTGTAGCCCTTAAGAAAATATTAACAATAATGTAAGTCTTATTTCTCAAACCTTTATGGTTTGAGAGATATACATTGCTAAAGTTACCTCGTGAGAGACGTCAGCTCTCTAGCTGACAGCTGCAGAATCTGGTCATTTGACCGGATGGAGGCTCTTCAGCCGAAAGCATGCGATCTCTACATTAATACTTCCTTGGAACGGTCTACAAAGTGTTCCTGGTTTGCAGACACACTTTGTAGACTGTTCCAAGGAAGTATTAATGTTGAAATCGCTCAATTTCGGCTCTGCTGAAGAGCCTCCATCCGGTCAAATGACCGGATTCTGCAGCTGTCAGCTAGAGCACTGACTTCTCTCACGAAGTAACTTTAGTAAGGTATAGCTCTCAAACCATAAAGGTTTGAGAGATAAGACTTACATCATTGTTAACATTTTTCTTAAGGGCTACAATATTAAACTTAATTTTAACCATTCCTATCCCTTTAAAAGCCCAATTTAATTGAATGGTAAATATGGGGATTTTTATTTTCCCCCTGTGATACAGTTGGTTTGCCCCAGAATCACTTCACTTTTCTTTTGATCATAGGGCCCAAATGTGCAGCAGCACCACACACTGCCAATCAGCAACTAGAAAATTACAATTAATAGTACAAAACATCAGCTTATAGACAACAGCCCGAAGCTATGAAAAGGACTTCATGATACGTGTACAATAGCATTGTCAATAGAACAGTGTAGAGAGGTGGAAGTAGCAAATTACAAAAGAATAAAGTATTAAATAGTTAACTGTAAAATAAACCATGTGGTGATTGCATAACTTAAAAGATTAAACCACACATTAAAATAATTGTTGTGCTATAAAGATCATTATTTCAATAAACCATACTGCTAAAGGAGGCAAAACATATTACCATTATAATATTTATGTCTCATACATACTCATAAAATACACAATAAAGTAATTATGAACTTTATATGTGAGTCATCAGATTATGCTAAATAAAAGTTACAGGGTTTTTTAACCTCTTGGATGACTTACAAGGCAATATGTTGGAGAGGTGACATCTCAATCACTCAAGGGGTTACAATGCACCACAAATAAACAGTAATATTTAATTGTATTGAATTTTATGATGCATTTAGCAATATATGCATCGCCTGCTAATATGCACTTAGATATATATATATATATATATATAAATATATATATATATATATATATATATATATATATATATATATTCGTCAATATATACCACTGGAGAATAAATACAGGAGGAGCAAATTAAGACCAGTGATGCTTACCAAAGAGGTTTGCGGGAAAATTAGGAATAAGAAGCAGGCCTTTTAATCTGAAAGGTCAGATGCATCATTTAAAAAATATTAAGAATGCAAAATAATCTGCAAACAATTAGGCTAGTTAAAATTGAAAATTATAAACATTCTAAACATTTTACAAGTATATAAATGACAAAAATATTGATCAGGTTGATCAGTTGCATAACTACTCATTGGAGAGCCCTGAGGAAAGTATTTTTTTTGGAGCTCACTAGCAAAAATATTTTCACAGGCATAACAAAACTTGGACCTTGGGGCAGATGTGGACATCTTGAATGCTGTAACCCTCTGTAATTGCTCCTCTGAGGTTGATATTTGTCTCCTTAAAACTGACACAAGTGAACTAATTAGTTAAGATAAGACAAAGGCTGATGCCTTAAACATTTTTTTTCTTCTGTATACAGAATTGCTCCAATTCACAGACATGTATCAAGTCGAACTAGAGTGGCATTGGAACTATTAAATACAATTGATGATAGTGCTCCATAATGCCAAAATCATTGTTGATTCTAAGTTAACCAAAAGATTGATTTCCTTTCAATGGATTGACTATATATTACATGTTTAGCAAATATGTGTGAGCAACATTTCAGAGTTATCCATAAAACTAGAAACATAATTTCAATTGCTGAAGCAGACTAAATCAAAATGCCAAAAATATCTGCAGAATATGGCAACAGATCCAAGACTTGGGCCAACCTAATGCAAAATTAGTGCACAATAGAATCCAATTGCAGTATAACTAGTAGGAAGATTAGCAGCATTACATGCAATCATGAGACCTGGGGCTTTAGCCCTTCAGCCAATACCTAGCAGCATATGACACTGACAGAATATAAAATGAAATATACATTTTAATAAAGTTAATAAAAATGAAATTATGACTCTCTTTTTAACAGTTCAGATATAACCCCCGGATGACATCCCTGTCATTCAGGGTTTTACATATATACTTCTTTATGTTGCAATTGAAATATATATACATTTCAATATACACATACACACATAGATATACTAGTGTAAAAGCCCGTGTACATGGGCCAAGGTCTGGAACCCTTTGAGTGCCAGAGGAGTACGCAACACATTGCTTTGCAATGCGTTGCGTACCCCTCTGGCACTCAAAGAGTTAAGTGGCCGCTACCTCACTGCTCCAATCAATGCAGTCTTGTGTCGCTTCACTCACTCTCCTCACTCAAGCGATGCAATCATGAGCAGTAGAGACTGCCAAACGTGCTCAGTCTCTACTGCGCATGACGGCTTCTGACAAACATCCTAGTGAATTATTATATAGGATTAACTAACTTTGATTTAAATGAAAATTTAAATCCCTTGAATGCTAGGGATGTCTCCAGTGCCTTGTATTACACACGCACACACACACAAAAGCATAGATATATTAACCCTTTTAGTGCCAGAGGGATGGCCAGTGCATTGCAAAGGGTTAACTTATAGCCTACATTCACTGTGCACACATATGTACACAAGCGGCTGTATATTATTTTTGTGAGGAAGGGAGTATTTTCTTGGCTGCTACATTTTTGAAGACCATAGACATAATGATGGTTACTATTGTCTAACGCATAAAGAAATGTTATGAAATAGCACAACTCTATTGACTGAGAATATGAAATAAATCATTATGGGGTTTTTTTTTTATAAGTTGCTGTAATGAATAAAAGTGAAGATGTGTCTTTCAGATATCCATCACACAGACAATTTGCTGTCTCACTCCAGTAAGACATTGTTACTAAGCACTGTATTCAGGAAGCTACAGATAAGCAGTTCTGGAACAAAGCAACTATCCCATAGGCGAGAAAAGAAAATCCACATCAGTTTAAATTAAGCTTTTAACCCCTTGAATGCTAGATGGATCTCAAATCCAATGCGTTGGAAGCCTTTCTAACATTCAAGGAGTTAAAGGGATAGTAATACTTAATTTTATTTTTATTTTGTAGACATTAAAAAAACATGAAGAACGATCTAAGTCTTATCTCTAAAACCTTTATGGTTTGAGAGATATTCACAAGCAAAGTTTCCCCTCACTGACCAAAACGGTCAAGCCTGCCATCTAGCTGTCAGATTTGGCATTTGATCCCCAGATCAACCTGTGGCTCTTCAGCACAGCTGAGATCGCAAGATATAAAAATAACTATTTCATTGGAAGGGTCTAAAAAGTGTGCTTGCAAACCAGGCACACATTGTAGACTATTCGAATGAAGTGGTTCTTCTTATATTTCGCAATCTCGGCTCTGCTGTAGAGCCGCGGCCAGTCCGCGGACTGGATTCCAAATCTGAAAGCTAGATGGCAGACTTGACCGTTTTGGTCAGTGAGGGAAAACTTTGATTGTGAATCTCTCTCAAACCATAAAGGTTTGAGAGATAAGACATATAGTTCATCATGTTTTTTAATAACTACAAAATAAAATAAAGATAAAACAAAGTATTATTATCCCTTTAAAGCCATATTTAAATTAATGGGAATTTAGGTAATTTTTATTTGCCCCCTGTGATGCATTTGGTTTGCTTCCAATTGCTCATCTTTTGCTTTTTGAATATGATCATATGTGCCTAATTGCACCTTACTGTAACTAGTCTAGCAGAGTTCTTTTAAAGGGACATCATCACCATTAAAATATTATGAACTACTATACAGCATTTTTTCCTTTGGTGAGAAAGTTCTAAATATCTCAAAATAAGCTGATAAAACCATAAAAGGCAATAACTGTGTGTAGATTAGAACCCACCTACTTCAGTTCACTGAAAATATTATACCTTATTTGTATGCTTAATTTAACCCTTTGAGTGCTAGAGGGGTACCCAGAACCTTGTGATACCAGGGCCTAGATGCACTAAAGGTTGAAGAGGGCTACAGTGTTGATGTTCTGTCGGAGCAGTGTTGTAGGCCCATCGCAGTATTCACAAAGTGTCTATGACATCACTTCACCAGAGCTCCGACAAAAAAATACCCACATGGACATCAATACGACATGCCTTCTCCATGTCTATGAATTCGTATTCTTATAATCGACAATTGCTCATTTCCATATGGAAATGAAAAAGAAAAAGAAAAACATATGGAAATGAAGCATAATCAGATACATTCGTATGCAAGGGGGTATGTTCATATTATAATGTGACACTTCGACTCATTCAGTAAACTCCGATAGCAGCCTCTGCTGTAGGAGTTCACAGTCTCCACTTCACCTAACTCAGGCTGTCGTAGCTGGGCTCTCCCCTGTACTTTCCTATGGAGTAACAGCAGAGACAGCTACGACAGTCTGAACAGCATTCTTTGTGCTTCCCTACCTAGTCAGTAGGGGAATACAGAGAAGGCTGTCAGCACTGAATGCCATAGGGATGTGCATTGCTCACCCCTGTGGCATTCAAAGGGTTATAATAAACAGAAATTGTACACCAAGCACTACACAATGCCCCCCCCAAACATCCCCCCTTTTAATATGTCAACATATATTGCATATATTCGACATGCTAACTCCATCCGACAATCACCTTATTAACTCACATATAGTAGTCGAACCTGTCTTTTATTCGACAATTAATCCTTTGAGTACCAGAGTGGTAGGAAAGCATTGCTTTGCATGTGTTTCCTACCCCTCTGGCACCCAAAGGGTTAACAGGCAAGGTATGGACTACATACCTTGCCGGTATATGTGGGTGTGTTTGTGTGTGTTAAACTTTTATTTTATTAAACAACTGTTTTCACATTTATAATATATACCCCTCATGACACCCCCCAAACATGAGACGGGCAATTGCAATGCAATGAGATTAAGCGTATATGAACTTTAAAGCCAATATTTTATAATCAGACCTCAATGGGGGGCACCAGGACCCCTCCTGATAGCCCTCCTACCGTGTATCAGCTATCCAAAAGGATAGCTGATACATGGGGTGACCCCAACGCCATTTATAGCATTCTTTGAGCTGCGGGCTCTACAGCCGCCCGCAGTTCATGGAATGAATGAACTCGTGAGCGAGTTCATATCAGGACAAATAATATCTTTTGGTCTGGTGCATAAGTGACAGATAACACTATTTAAAAAAAAACAAAAACACAATACTTGTAGTTTAAAAAACTTTTTTTTATATTCTTAAAAATTAAAAGATGGCATAATTCAACATATCTCTGTGTTACAATAATATAACTATATTATTTTCTCACTCTGAGAGTATTCCTAATTTTATCCTAATATTTCCCAATCTTATCCAAGGGAACCTTCCTCAAATGAGAAATAATATTTTAAATGTAATTGGGTTCTATCTTCTATACTGCTTTGGAGCTCCCAATCTACCAATAAGATGGGGATACTCCAAAAAAAAAACACTCTCTGCATCTAGCAGGAAAAATCAAAACAATAACTATATTATAGTAGGATATATATGTGTGTCAAGAACCCCATCAAGAAAAACCCTTACACATAGTTGTCATAAATCACACAGTTGCATGAGACCACCTCTCTACTATCTAATCCCTTTCCCTTAACTACCTAAACGATCGATTTTCAAAAAAATATATAAAAATATTTAAAAATGAAAAATAAAAATAGATATAAAAATAACAATTGGCAGACCAAAATGTATGATCTTAAGTCTATAACTCCATTCTCCCATTTTGCTGTAGGAATATAAAACTTTTTTTCTTCCTCCTCAATCTTTACCAATATGTATTGGTATTTGAAGTCACTCTTGTGCTTAAAAATCTCTTCAAAACAGTTTTTATTTACATTGGATAGTGTATTGCCTGTTGATATATTACAAATGTTTCCACATGTAGCTCTATATCATTCTTGTTCTTAGAGCAATCACGCTATTAAAATTGTTCCACAGTATTCCACTTTCCAGTAAGGTGCACAACTTAAAGTCTGTATATGATTATATATGCATGCCAATTAATGAAACAATTAAAGAAACTATCACAGTCCACCACTCTCTTGAAAGTGATTTTTCTTTCTCCACAGTATTTTTCGATGTTTCCACAAAGTTTACAATATTTATACTGGGTCCACAGTATTTCACTCTCTCTCTCTAGCAGCATATACATTAAAATTGAAATACAATTTAAATAGCTAGCCGATTTCAGAGCTATTATACTTCACCAGCACAAATATTGTGTGTTATTTTTTTGTTTGAAGTATTTATTTTTTAGTTAATAAACACACCTGGTATGATGCAATTGTTCTGAGACACCTGGGGGGAGGAGTTTACAGGTATATAGGGTGAGTAAGAGAGATGTTTTGTATATATTTTTATCTCCCTGAGGAAGAAATCAGTTGTTGTATTTTGACAGAAGGACTGAATTTATGTTATTTATATGAAGCGAACAGTCATAAGATTCCCACATAAATAGAGATGCAGAGACCAGCGGGTAAAGAAGGCTTGCTGTACCTCTACTCAAGGACCAGACGCAGGAATCTTGAGTCTATTTTGTTGCAGCAGATAAATAAGAGTTCATTAAGTTAATTATATAAAGCATTAAAGAGATGTGATATTGAACTCACGTTATTACAAACGAATGCGATCATATTTACAAAGCGGGGGTTATACTGTTCGAGAAAGGAGATGGGGATTCTTTTTTTCCACTAGGAAATTATGGGAAAACACCCTTGAGGTGCTGGCGAAGTATAATAGCTCTGAAATCGGCTAGCTATTTAAATTGTATTTCAATTTTAATGTATATGCTGCTAGAGAGAGAGCAAAATACTGTGAAGCTAGTATAAATATTGTAAACGTTGTGGAAACATTGAAAAATACTGTGGAAAAAGAAAAATCACTTTCAAGAGAGTGGTGGACTGTGATTGTTTCATTAATTGTTGCATTAATTGGCATGCATATGTAATCATATACAGACTTTAAGTTGTGCACCTTATTGGAAAGTGGAATACTATGGAACAATTTTAATAGCGTGATTGCTCTAAGAACAAGAATGATATAGAGCTACATGTGGAAACATTTGTAATATATCAGCAGGCAATACAGTATTCAATGTAAATAAGAACTGTTGTGAAGAGATTTTTAAGCACAAGGGTCACTTCAAATACCAATACATATTGGTAAAGATTGAGGAGGAAGAAAGAACGTTTTATATTTCTACAGCAGAAATAGGAGAATAGAGTTATAGACTTTTTATATATTTTTTACGATCAATTGTTTAGGGCGTTAAGGGAAAGTTAGATAGTAGAGAGGTGGTCTCATGCAACTGTGTGATTTATGACAACTATGTGTAAGGGTTTTTCTTGATAGGGGTGCTAGACACACATATATAGCCTATTATAATATAGTTATTGTTTTGCTGTTTCCTGCTAGATGCAAAGAGTGTTTCTCATGCATGAGTAGGATCGTTTAGAGCAGGGCTCAAAATTTCCACTTGCTACTAACCAATGGCAAGTTAAAATGTAGCCCTGGCGAGTAGAAGTTCAGCCCTGATTGGTATGTTATGGCTTGCAGTGGAGAGTAACTTTTCAGGTCTGGCTAGTAGCAAAGGACTTCAACTTTTAAGCCCTGGTTTAGAGTATATTTTGTGTATTTTTTGGAGTATCCCCATCTTATTGGTAGATTGGGAGCTCCAAAGAGGTACAGAAGATAGAACCCAATTACATTTAAAATATTATTTCTCATTTGAGGAAGGTTCCCTTAGATAAGATTGGGAACTATTAGGATAAAATTGGGATTACTCTCAGAGTGAGAAAATAATATAGTTATATTATTGTAACACAGAGAAATGTATATTAAAAAAAAGTTTTTTATACTACAAGTATTGTGTTTTTGTTTTTTTAAATAGTGTTATCTGTCACTTATGTGCCAGACCAAAAGATATTGTTTGAAAATTTTTGGATTGAGTAGAGTGGCGATCCAGGTCAGGTGGCAGAGTGGGGGATATATCTTCTAACTCTCCAATTTTTGTGCCACTTTTTTATACAATTTTTTTCATATCAGGACAAGCAAGCGCTGCGGTCCCATCATTTAATCAGTCACCCGGGTCAAACCAGATGACTGATTAAGTGATCAGAGAGCAGGGCAGCTTCAGAAATGCAGCATTTAGTAAGATGTAATTCATTTATACTTACCTAGCTCCTTTGTCCCGTTGCGATTACTACTTTTGCGCCACTACTTTTGCTTTAAAGCGCAAATAAGCTATGTTTCACCTCATGTTAGGGGGGTGTCATGAGGGGCCATGACCTTGCAAGGCAAGGTCTGCCGTACCTTGCCTGTTAACCCTGTGGGTACCAGAGGGGTAGGAAACACATTGTAAGCAATGCTTTCCTACCTCTCTGGTACTCAAAGGATTAATTGTTGAATAAAAGACAGGTTCGACTACTTTATGTGAGTTAATAAAGTGAATGTTGATATATGAAATATATGTCGACATACTAAAGGGGGGGATGTCGAAGGGGGGGACATTGTGTAGTGCTTGGTGTACTATTTCTGTTTATTGTAACCCTTTGAATGACACAGGGGTGAGCAATGCACATCCCTATGCATTCAATGCTGTTCATGGTGCTGAAAGCCTTCTCTGTATTCCCCTACTGGCTGGGTAGGGAAGCACAGAGAATGCTGTTCAGAATTGTCATAGTGTTGGTGATGTGTAAGGGGAGGAGATCCCTTCCACGCCGACAACATTTCGAAAAACCTGTATGCTAATAGGGACCTTCTCCAACCCTCCCCATCCATCTGACAATTTTTGTGAATATGTTGATGTGTGTGCAGAGCGAATTGTGTGAGTGATTCAAACACATCGACAATATCATACTGAAACCACATCAACCTTTAGTGCATCTAGGCCCAGATGCTGAACACCCCCCTGGTAGTCAAATCAGTCATGCAATACATTGCCCTTATCAATTGTATAAACAAACAGGGGTCAAATGATCATACACAGCTGCCACCAGATGAATAGTAAAAGCACGGCTGTAATATGTCTTGGAGTTTATGCAGCTAAGAAACAGTTTTTAAAAACCCTGGCTACAAGTACAAGATATTTAAAGACGCAGTAGACTTTTGTTATGAAAAAATATACATTGTTTTTCTCTTCCTGTTGAGCAAAATATGGGTACTTCCACTGCTGAGAGATGCATGTTATTACAATTTAAAACTAGTTTATATATATATATGTTAACAGTTCCCTCTATTGGCCAGGTTCCAATTACGTTTTGTTCTAATAGAGAGGAAAGTCACTGACAAACAGTTCTCCATAGAATGTCATATAAACTGCTGAGTCATGTTGTCAGTATATACGCTGGAAATTTACCTCCTGATTATCTGAACTTTGATAATATTTAAATAAAACAACGGACAGAGGTGGAAGTACCCTTATTTTACTCAGCATGAAAATATCTATAACATAATTTTTAAAAAAAAAAAGTTTACTGCACTCATTTGTTACTGTTGGACTTTATATAACAAAAATTAGTAATCTTACTGTTCAGTTATCTGAATGGCTTTTAAAACAGATGGTTCTTTATGTAAAAGCAAGTATTGGCTGCATCTTCAAGTCTGAGCCTGTTAATCACACATATATTCTTTTTTCTATATAAGTGCTAGTACAATGTTTCCTATTCAGCAGCAGTCCATGGTGCTTAAAAAAGATAAAATATATGCTACTAGTTGAACAGCCCGTTACATGGCCCACAGTGCCTCTGGCAGCCGGTCGCGCGGCAGTCACGTGCAGCAGAGACTGCCCGCGCCACTGCTGATACAGAGCTGGACGCTCCTTCAGAGCGCCCAGCTCTGTATCAGAAGCGGCGCGGGCAGTCTGTACTGCGCATGAGTGCCGCACGAGCAGCAGTGTCTACTGCGCATGTCCGGCGTTACACACAACTTAGCGAATTATTATATAGGATATTGTAGCACTGACTGTGATCTCTCAAAAAGAGGAAGAATGATTTACTTCCAGCTGATTCTTGATTTTTAGTTTTCCTAACACATAAGACAGTAGCAATTAAAAGACTGCATAACCATTGTCAACTACAGACAGTTTCACAAATAAAACTCATAAATGTCAGTCCTCCTTGTATGGATTTTACATTGATTCTTCCAGTCAACCACGATTCTGTAACAAAAACACAGTTGGTCTTATGTATAAAAGCAAATAGAGTTCAAATAGAATTCAAACCTACTGAACCATAAGGGAGACATGAAACAACCCTATGCATAGGAGATCCCTCTAGCATTCATAGGGTTAAAATACACATTTAAATCAATGGGGTATTTGGGTTATGTTGATTTTACCCCGAATTGCACTAGTTTGCTTTTATACATAAAGTATATTGACCCTGAATTTGATATAATAGTTTTCCAATAACTTATTTATTAAATCCATATGGAAACCTAGAATATGAAAGAAAGAGGTCAAAAACAAACACCATCATTTAGTACTGATCCATTGTCCCATTGCTCTATTCATGTATTTCATGAGTGGTTTTGGCCAATGAACAATGACTTATTCATACAAATGACTAGGGCAGACATGCTTTGCCAGCTCACATTATAATGCAATGCAGTGTTTGTTCCATTAAAGGGATAGTAATACTTCATTTTAACTTTATTTTATTTTGTAGGCATTAAAAAAACATGAAGAATGATATAAGTCTTATCTCTGAAACCTTTATGGTTTAAGAGATATTCACAAACAAAGTATCCCCTCCCTGTTCAACCAGATCAGAAGGGAGGTGCCCAGATAGACTGCAGAGAGGGACAATCTTCAATTAAGATAATGGAAAAAGCTGAAAAACTTGTCAAGGGGGGAAGGGCTTTCATTGTTTTCATACAAAGAAAATTGTCCCCTTCTGTTATCTGTACTGTCATACAACCAGACTCACATCTGAGAAGAGATTGTTTACACTAGGTAAAAGGGGCGGGGAGGGGAACTTTGCTTGTGAATATCTCATAAACCATAAAGGTTTGAGAGATAAGACTTATATCATTCTTCATGTTTTTTTAATGCCTACAAAATAAAATAAAGTTAAAACGAAGTATTACTATCCCTTTAAGCTTGCAATGCATAGTATTAAACAAAGCAGAGAAGCTCTTAGGCACTCATATTGTACCCCGCTGGCATCTGCTCACATTTGCTCACCTCCCCAAACACTGTCTGGGGAGGTGAGAGAATGTAAGCAGATCCAGTGGTGCAGTTTGGCAAAGTATCCACTGGCATCCATTCACATCACATCTGATCAGGAAAGAAGGCGTACTGACTGTAGGCAGTGATTTGCATTGAAAGGAGGAACAGTGAATGGAGCAAGTTACAATGAACCCTCAAAATGCCATATAGCCTGTCCATGTATATCAGACAAGCTTGAGATGGACTGTGTGATTAACATTATTGATCTCTCCATATCACATTGTGAATAGATATAATTGTAAAATCAGCAGAGTACACCATCAAATATACTACTGCAAATCGTGGGATGAGAGGGGATGCCAGCGGTACAGCTTGGGGAAGCATCCTCACAATATGAGTGCCAGAGAGCTACTCTGTTTTATATAATAACATGCATTGTAAATTTAATGGAACATACAGTGCACTGTATTAGAATGTGACCTGCTGAAGCTTAAAGTGATAGTAATGTTTCACAAAAACAGCAGCTCCAATTAATCTTCATAGTATTTGAGCCATAGAGAGTGTTATTTCATTACTGTGAGCATTGTAGTTCAAGAGTAATTGAATGATACAGTTTCCCCCTCCTGCCCTTTTACCTAGTGTAAGCCCCCACTCCTCAGATGTGGAATCTAGTCCATAGAACAGACAGCTCACATCAAGGGTCAATATTCTTACTGTGAGAACAATGAAAACCCTGCCCCCACTGACAGGTTTTTCAGCTTTTTCCCTTATCTTAATTGAAGATTGTCCCTCTCTGCAATCTACCTGGACACTCCCTGCTGCTCTGAGGTGAGCAGTGTTACATCAGTAAAAGGGGCGGGAGGAGGATACTTTATCATTCAATTGCTCTTGAACTACAACTCTGACAGAATTGAAATAACACTCTCCATGGCCCAAATACTATGAAGATTAATTAGAGCTGATTTTATTATGAAACATTATTATCCCTGTAAGTGTGTTTTTAAAAATTAGAATTTTGTTGCATACCTCGCTTACCTTTCCAAGATACCCCGTTTCAAGCGAGTCCTGTTTAATATACATTGACATCCTTATCTAAGTTTAAAATTGCCCCCGAAGAATTTTTGTGTGGAAATGCACTGGATTTAAAAACATGGTTAAAAACATAAAACAACGTTTCTAATGCCCTTTATGATAGGACTAACATGCTTTCAAATAGTGTCTGGTTGCAATACGTGGGTGGAGGCCCAAGAAGACTGGAGTTCCATTGGTCCCCTTTATAGGTCCTTACTATCCACCACTTTAACTCATATGGGGATTATATATTACATTGATTGGAAATGGACATAGGCCAAGCAAGACAAACAGAAGGCCGTACACTATGCCTTTAAAAACCTCTTTTTGAAATAATAACATATGTGCAGATTTAACTTTTAAGTGCATTTTATTCTATATCATTTATAACAGTAAAATTAAATTAAATATGGTGAAAAAGCAGCTAGAATGAGAAGGAGAAAAGATATGCAAAACATAGTTTTTTGCCTAATTTGGGGGCTTGGAGAATCTGCTTACTCCTTGATTTTCTCCTTGCCTTAGTCACGGCTTCATATTTTGAATTTATGTATAATATGTATATGTTATGCGTTGTTAGCGCTGTGCAAAAACCTAAAGCAAAATCTAAGGCAGAAAAACTCACCAGCACACCTCCATACTAATCAACCAAATTATGCAACAAAACTCTTGTTTTTTGAAAATGTATTAAAACAGTGTTATAATATATAATTTATATAAGGTTCACATTTGGTTCATTTGTATGGAGGAGCTCGGGTGTGATTTCTGTCATATCTTTTGCTTTAGGTTCTTGCCTAATTTGGAGGCTTGGAAAATCTCCGTAATCCTTGGGGCTCTCCATGCCTTAGTCACTTGGGTTTATATTTTGAATTTATTTATTATATGTTTAATTGTTTATGTTATTGTGTGCTAGTGCTGTGAGTTTATTTTCTTCTTTGCTTTTTCATAAGTTTATTCTAATCATTTCTACGAATACGTCATTGTTCATTGCTCTAAACGTGACTAGAGCTGCTCTTTGTGAATGAAAGGTTTTATTAATGAAGGCACCTTATTTACACATTAAAGGGATAGTAATAATAAGTTAATTTTATATTGTAGCCCTTAAAAAAACATGAAAAATGGTATAAGTCTTATCTCCCAAACCTTTATGGTTTGGGATATATTCAGAAGTAAAGTTTTCCCTGCAGTGATGTCATTGCTCCACCCTTCAGATTTGGAATCCGGTCCCCTGACCGGCAGTGCCTCTCCAGAAGTGCTGAGATCATGATCTGTAAAAAGAATTTCTTAATTGGAATGGTCTACAAAGTGTGCTTTCAAGCCAGGCACACTTTGTACACAGTTCCAATTAAGTAGTTCTTTTCAAAGATCGTGATCTCGGCACTACTAAAGAGCTGCCGGTTGCTCTGTGGACCTAATTCCAAATCTGTCCACTAGATGGCAGACTTGGCCGAAACAGCCAGGAAAAGAGAAATTTACTATATTTTACATATGAATATCTCCCAAACCATAAAGGTTTGGGAGATAAGACTTATAGCATTTTTCATGTTTTTTTAAGGGCTACAAAATAAAATAAAATTATTTTCAAGTATTAGTATCCCTTTAAATAGAAGCACCTAGTAATCCATAAGGTTTATTTATTTGTGAGAATTGCTGCCAATCTATTCAGTAGATTTTGCTGTAGGTCCAAAGGATAAAAGTTTCAGTAAAAACAGGGATCTTTTACATGTTATGGTCCTTAAATAATAAAATACTAAACATATTTTTATACATCTTTTTAGTCTTTTCAGTGCCATGTGGATAAGCAATGCACATCTCTATGGCACTGAAAGGGTTAAGGAGGGATATTGTTTGTGGTACTGAGGTCTGAGAACATTCTCTCTGCTCCCTCATTGGGAGAGATGAGAAGCAGAAATAATGCACTCAGGCTTCAGGATTGTGGAACTGCAGGCATCCCTTACACATCATCAGCAGTTTAACAACCCTCCATGCTAATAAGTAAATTCCCCCTCCCCTTGCATCCCTAATTCTTCATGTATATGGAAATGTGTATCTTTATTGACAGCTATACTTCTCTTTTACTGTAAATTGTATCCTTGTATAAAATGTCCAGTAACACCAGGGATAGACACACTAAGGCATGACTAACTGGAGATAATTTCTTCTGGAAATCTTGGGGTTTATGAACTAAGAAGTGATAAAGAGGTGATAACATGGTGGTGTCACTTTTCCAGTTCCTATGTTACTGTATGGAGCCATTACACTAATATTTCTCCAACATTGGATATCTTATCTCCGCATTATCACCTCTATTACATTCTTTGTGACACAATTCTTATTAGAACCACAACCATGTCTACTCTACTTTTTCAGCTGATTTTTATTAGTATTGAGTGAAAAATGTTTATATATATATATATATATATATATATATATCCTTATGTCTCTCAGGATAATTTTACAGACACTTTATCACATCAGTTAAATGTTCTCTAGTATTCAAGGGACAAAAAATTGCTGTGTACACCTGTGGCACTAAAAGGGTTAAGAGAGAGTAAATACTACAAATGATTATTGATTCCTTGTGGTGCAATCCATCTGTACTGTAGGGGGACACAGGAAAAATGGCCATAGATCTAAATGGGACTTTTAACATCATGTATTCCAGACGGGTCTCCAATGTATTGTTTCTCTAGCATTCAAGGGGTTAAAAGCCCCATTTAAATCAACTGGAATATTGCATATGCTTATTTCTTCCCCATTGTTGCAGTGAGTTTGCCCTAGAATTGCGCTAAGTTGATTGTACATATATTGTCAAGGGGATCTTTAAGTATAAAAGCAAACTTGCTGAATTCTGGAGCAAATCATCTGCATCATTCGGGACAAAATAACATTACAAATAAACTAAATGAGACTTTTAACCCACTGAATGCTAGAGAGGTCTCCAAAGTATTGCGAAGGGTTACATTTTTAGGAATTTGGGGAATGTTTACTTCTCCTGTACAGCATAATTCCCAAGTGTCCCTTTTTAAGCCCCCAAGCCCTCTGTCCCTCTTTCCTACCCTGGTGTCCCTCTTTTTAGGAGATCAGACTCTGATGTGTTTATATTAGTGTATCAGATTGCATCACAGCAATAAAATGTTTAACCCCTTAAGGTCCGACGATCCCGCGGTGTCTGGTCCTTTAAGGACCAGACAGACGAGTTCGATGTGCAGTCCCACGTGACTGATCACGTGGGGCGGCACATCGAAAGGAGGACTGAAAGAGATCGCTCCGGTCTTGGAGCGATCAATTTCAGTCCACGGTATTACTCACCACGCTCCTGCAGGAGCGTGGTGAGTAAAACTACGTGACGTACCAGGACCGTCACTGGTCCTTAAGTGGCGGACCAGCGTGATGGTCCGGGTACGTCACAGGACGCGAAAGGGTTAATTAAACTTCAGCATATGTGTTCAAAAATTAGTCTGTGTAAATTAAATACTTTGGTCTTGTTCTAAATAATTTATTCAGTTACACAAAGGAGTTACAATAGATCATAAAATGTACATAAAAAGTTTTGGTAATGCCCCACCCACCAGCCATACCCCCAGCAACACCACCTAAAACAAAAGTGTCAATCTTTGGCCATTTGAAATATTGGGAGGTATGCGTAGAGTGCAGTTGGTTTACCCCAGAATTGCTCCAAATTGCTTTTATACATAAGATCCATAGTTTTTTTTTTTTTGAGTCAAAACAATATTGTATACTGTGACTCTGTCTGTATACTACAATTTTTTCATTCACTTTTTTGCACATTATAAACATACATTTTAATAACCACATACAGAAAACAGATGCTAAAATAATGGCATTCATATCCCCAACCAAAGCATTGTATTAGTGACTTTTTCTTTTATTTCTAAGTCCATTTTTGCTGGAATAAGAAGAATGTTGGCCCTGTGTTCCATTGTCTTTTCTTTCTTTCCTTTTATTTTTCTTAAAGGTCCATAGTTTATATTTAACTATGAGACAAATGTGTGAATACAATGCATATTTATTTTTAAGTTATGTTATGCACATTTGCTATGATTTCATTCACTTGCCATACCCATTCTCCTCTATTTTCAGCCTCAGGACCCTGTGAGGGAGAGATGGAATGGACAGCCAGTCAAAACACAGAATAATGAAAAGGTTATATTCTATGTTTGTAACTGTAATAGCAAAAATGCATTTGTAACATGTTGAGCCACTGAGACAAAAAGTAGTACAGTTCTGGAGCAAGCCAACTGCACTATAGAGCACACATAAAAACTCCTATTGATTTATATGGGACTTGAAATGTCCTGAGTGCTAGCAAGGTTTCTGGAGACCTTTAGCTTTCAAGGAGTTGAAAATCCTTATTTAAATCAATGGGAATTTTAGGAATTTTGAATGCACACAGGAAATTGTAATACTCTGCTTCTGATGCAAACAGTACAACACAAAGGACAAATGTACATTTTCCAGATCCCCATTGATTTACGTCAGGGGTGTTCAGGGGTTGCAAACAGTACAGGAATGTAAGGGTCACCCTGTTTGAGAACAGGTGAGTCAGTTAAAGTAAAAGCACCACTGATTAACTCACCTGTTGTTATCAGTAAATCTTGGCCTGTTTCTGGCTATTGAGGACTGAACTTGGACACTGCAGTTTTAAATAGTGCTTTTTAACCCCTTAAATGCCAGAGAGGTGTCCAATGCATTGCTAAGCAAATGCGATGGACGCCTCACTAACATTCAAGGGTTTGAAAATCCCCGTTTAACCTTTTGAGTGCCAGAAGGCTACGCAACGCATTGCAAAGCAATGGGTATGCATTGTGTACCCCTCTGGCATTCAAATGGTTAAATCAGTGGGAATATGTGGACTTCTCTATGGATTTGAAATTTCAGGGGCAGTTAACCCTTTGAGTGCCAACAAGGTATCCAATGCATTGGATAACTCTCTGGCACTCAAAGGGTTCATTCCAAATCAAGAGCAGCTTAATGGAGAAATATATACTCCCCTCTCTAGCATTCAATGGGTTAAAAGCTCCATTTAGAGCAATGAATATTTTCATTTGTAGCTGGTTTGCCCAGGATTGTTCCACTGTTGCCTTGGTACGTCCCCGTGGACTCAGATCATTGCAGATGTGGGTAACCTGTGGTTTTCCAGCTGTTGTTAGACTACATTTTCCATCATCCTTTCCCTACCAGTGACTGGTAGAGGATGATAAGGTCTTTGATCTATCAAGCGCTGGAAAGTTTCAGGTGCCTCACTTCTACTGTAATACTATGAGGCTTTTAGAAAAAAGTCACACACACACACAATCCAGCCTTGAAGTCACAACTTTACTGAGAGAAAAATGAACAACTCCTAATAATAACAACCTTCAATTAACCATACTATGGTCATGAAATCCTAATGGCTCCTATGCTTTTTTTCCTCCTGCCTTTGTTCAAGAGATAACATCTCCATTCAGACATGATGTCATGTCTATAGAGATGGACATTGACAGTTGTTGCTAGCAAGACCACAGGACCTCATATTCTGTTCATCTCATATGGTAATCTTAACCCTTTAAGTTCCAGAGGATTGTAGAACTCATTACTATACAGGGGAGGGCTGGCCTGGGGGGCAGGGGGGCAATTGCATTTGTCTGGGCTGGTGGGCCACTGCTCCTCACTAAATCTCCCAATTGCTGCTATAAATGGAGCTACACTAGTGATAACATAGAGCTTACAATTGAAATGGAGCTACACAAACACCACCACAGAGGAACAGTCCAAATGGAGCTACACTAGTAGCATAACCCATTTCCTTGTAAGCTCTATAGTATAACTAGTGTAGTATTACTTAAATTGTAAGCTTTGTAGGAGCGCAATAATGTATCCTCATTTCAGCTGTAAGCTACGTGGTATCAGTTGCCTTACTTCACAACATTTTTAAATTAACAAAAGGGGGTGGGCTGGGACAGTGGGCTTGAGCGATATAGAAATGGGCCACTTGACTGAATTTGTCCCCTGGGCCACAAGTTGCCAGCCCTCCCCTGTTACTATACAATGCATTGTGTACCACTCTGGCCTTTAACCCCTTGGTGACAACAGGTTTTTTACACTAGATGACAAGAGCAGTTTTGGCCTTTTTAGTATGTCTTGGTTCAACAATATTTTCCCACTAATTCATTTAGTGCACCCACATAATGTGTATACCATTTTTAAGTAGGGCTCTCTTGTGATGCCATATTTATATGTATAAGTCATCATTTAGTTTGATAATGATATAAAAAATGTAATTAATTGAAAAAACAAACTGTTATAGGTTTTCCTGCATAAAAAGCATGACATTCGTTTATACCTCCCAAGTGATCCTTTTTAGCGCATTAATTTCTTTGTGAGACGCCAATACCTACGTCCTTCTTTCCTACAGAATACAAACTGTGTATATAAGTGTATCACAATGTTCCACAGTAAAAAAAACTCATATTAATATACTCGACCGTTCAAAAGTTTGGGGTCACTTAGAAATGTCCTTGTTTTTGAAAGAAAAGCAAATCTTGTCCATTAAAATAACATCAAATCGATCAGAAATACAGACATTATTACATAGATACATAGTAGTTTAGATTGAAAAAACTTGCGTCCACCAAGTTCAACCCTTTTCCTATTCCTGTTTACTGTCATTGATCCAAAAGAAGGCAAAAAAACCCTCAATACAGCAATTTCATATTCTGCTTTGAATGGGGGGAAAAATTATTTCTTGCTTCCAAATGGCAATCAGATTTCTCCTTGGATCAACAAGCATTAAATAAATATTAATACCAATAATAACATACATAGCCCTCTATGTTCTGCTCTTTTAAAAAAGTATCTAGGCCCTTTTTAAAGGCATCTAATGTATTCCATAGCACCACCTCCTCAGGCAGTGAATAACATACCTTTATTTCCCTTACCGTAAAAATTCTCTTCTACTGTTGTAGACGAAATCTCCTTTCCTCAAGTCTAAGCGGGTGACCCCTTGTTCTTTGTACCGTTCTGTTAATGAGCATGTCTTTGGAGAGCCCTTTGTATGGGCCCTGAACATATTTATATAATGTTATCATATCCTCTCTAAGATGCCGTTTCTCTAGTGTGTACAAGTTTAACTTTTCTAGCCTTTCTTCATAACTAAAGCTTTCCATTCCCCCTTACTAGTTTTGTAGCCCCCCTCTGCACTCTCTCTAGTTCCATAATGTCCTTTTTCATAAAATGCGCCCAGAATTGAACAGCATATTCAAGGTGGGGTCTTACCATGGACCTGTAAAGAGGCAAAATAATATCTTCCTCCGGTATTGGCCTTTGCAGCTGCCAGCTAGCACTGTGCGCTACTGCTAAGTCTATTGTCTACCATTACTCCCAAATCCTTTTCATTAGTAGATTTCCCCAAAGAAACACCATTTAAACTATATGCTGCATTTTTATTATTAAACCCAAAATGCATAATTTTACACTTGTCTGTATTGAATCTCATTTGTCATTTGCCTGCCCAGTTAACCAATTTGTCCAAATCCTCTTGACACATCCAGTTCAGACTTTATTACCCTATTCAATTTTGTGTCATCGGCAAACACTGATACATGACATCCTATGCCCACTGGGAGATCATTAATAAACATGTTGTAAATGACTATTAATGTTGTAAATGAATATTGTAGCTGGAAACGGCTGATTTTTTAATGCAATATCTACATTTTCTGCAAATGGAGAATTCTTCGACATAAGCAAAGCTTGAAGGACACAACTATTATTTAAAGGGATAGTAAAACTTAAAATATAAAAAAAAATATTTATGCCCCTGAGTAAAACAAGGCCACTCCCACTGCTGAGAGGTTTTTTATTCAAAGTTATTACAGCTCAAACTTAAATTTTTTAGAAGCAGTATCACAGTGGCCTGAAATTGTACAGTGGCGCTGTTGCTACATCATTTTATGGACAGCTCTGGTCTTTTGACCCTAAATCTCCATAGGATGGTGTAGAAACAGCGTCACTCTACAATTTCAAGTCTTTGTGATACTGCACCTAAAAAATTGAAGTTTGAGCTGTAATAACTTTTGAATAAAAAAACGTAGTAGCAGTGAGAGTAGCCTAATTTTACTCAGGAGAATAAGCCCTACAACATATTTTTGTTTACATTTTAACTATTACTATCCCTATAAATTAAAATTAATTATTTCTAACCTTGTCAATGTCTTGACTGTATTTCATATTCATTTTGCAACGCATTTGATGTATGTTTTCATGGAAAACAAGGTAATTTCTGAAGTGACCCCAAACCTTTGAACTGTAGTGTATGTGTTTATAAATTATCCTGTCTAAATAAAATATTTTGATGTTGTTCGAACTCATTTTTTCAGTCTTGCAGCAGTTAGTTTAAGCCTCCCTGCCGCAATCATAGTGCACCCTGTGGTGTGCAGTGATCATTAACCTGTACTGTTCAAGGACCGTCATTCTTTCTCAAAAGATGGATTTCTGTGATGGGCCAAGCACATCACCCAGATTAAGGGGTTAAATGATTAAGTAGGCTCAGTTGAAAAAACTGTCAACAACTGTTATGTCTGCCTTCATGATGATGACCAATGACCAATACTAATTGAAGACTATCTCTTGAACAAAGGCACAAGGGCAGAATCCATAGGGTCCATTAGGACATTCTATTCATTGTAAGATAAGTGTGTGTGTGTGTGTGTGGGGGGTTGTTATTAGGAGTTGCTTGTTTTCCTTTAATAATTATTGTAGTCAAAATTCCTAAGTATTCTCTATATTCTGGGCAAGTTTTGATTGTAGTATATTTGAAATATTCCACTAACCTTAGTATAAATTCAAGAAACTGGCAGTTACCGTAGTTAAATTGGAAATATCTATAAACTTAAGTAACAAAAGATGTTATCAAGATAACAGCATTTTATGTAGATTGCCACTACCTTACAATATATGAAGACAATTTAAAATACACATTTATTTATGGATTTTCTTTTAAAACATATTAATATTTCTTTCTTCAAAAATGCACATTTTTTTTTAATGTAAATTATTCCTGTCAGATACATAGCAACCCCCCAGGTTTGGTGTAGTTTTAACCAGGGGTATAGACAGGATTGCTGTATTGAGGATCCTAATTGCATAGATCCTGTGCTATATAATTGGTTACTGAATTGATTGAACTGCATGACAATAGGAGCCTCCTTTCTGTACTCCTGAATATGTAGCGGAGGATCATGGAGTGAGAACAAGGCCATATTTAAATCCCAGGCTAGCCTGTGCCAGGCACTCTAGGATCCCTTAGCTTTGTCCAAAGCCACACCCCTTCCCTCACAAGATACCACCCCCAGACACATCCACTGGTTTCTGGCACTGAAAATACTCTTGTTCTATAACAAGCAAGAATGAAAAATGCTTTAACCCCTTCGTTGCTTGAAATATCTCTAATGCATTGCTCCACAATGCAGTGGGGATCTCGCTAACATCTAAGGGGTTAAATAACATCCTGTAAAAGGGGATATAAACTATTGATATTGTTCTGGCCATGCCCACAAATCAGAATGTGGGAGTGGCCAGCACAGTGGAAGTGTCCATCAAAATCTGCCTGGTGCTACTTATGATGTGAAGCACAATGAGGCATATGTACAACACCATATATAGGTATTTTATTGAAGAATTATGCCCAAGCAGACGTGGGAGTTGTATGCCACCCATACTTAAAATATAAGATTAATCTAAACGAAAGAGGTATTCATATCCCTTTGCCCAATTCTTCACCTAAGAATGAAGCATAGTTCAGCAGCATTGCCCATTCCCTTGGCCAGAGGTCTTGGGTCCCAATCTATGCCTTGCTTGTCTTGACTTAGATTGTGGGCTGTTCTATGTTACTTATCTAGGCAGAGTACGAAAACCTGTAAAGTAATGTGTTTTTTACTCATATCACTCCAGAAATCTAGAGGAGAATTGTGACACCCTGTTCTTCATCTTGTCCCCAAAAACAAATTGGCATATAAAAATAAAATGTTTGTAACAATGAAGTAGTTAAAATGATGTTGAACAAATACAGTAAATCTAACTGCATTCTCTAATTGGACATTACAGATTGAGGTAGAAGGACTATGCAGTTTAATTTTCCTATGTGTCACCATTCTACCTTGCAACAATATGTGACTGTATAATATTCTGCCAGCCATATGTTTGTCACTTCCATCCAGTCACAGGCTGGGAGTACAGTAAAACAAAATCATGGTTAAAATGGGATTGACTGAAAATTATGCATTTATGTTAATGTAGTCTATTTCTATTTTGCTGTCCCTTTATAACATTTAAGAATCACCACATGGGCAGTTAATTATATTAACAATCCATAAAATGAAATGTTTGACACTTTGGGCCCTATGTTCAAAGGGATAACGACAAAAAAATGTCATATGAAAGACAAAATAAGTAATTGTGTGCATGAACAAAATATTTTTCTATAGGGTATACAACAAAAAACTAGTAATGTCCGTTGTGTACGACACAACTCCAGAATTGACAGGCAAAGGAGCGTGGCTAAACTATTCCCCAGTCTCGTATAGAGGAGAATAAAATTTGTCGTAACTAACTAATGACAAAAAATGTCTTACAAAAGACAAAATTTCAACGTTAAGAAAAAAGTGGAGGGAATGTTGTGAATGTGAGAATTTTTGTCTTTAGTTAAGATATTTTTGACGTTAGTTAAGACATTTTATAATACATTTTTGTCGTTAGTTAAGACTTTTTTTGTCATTACATACGACAATTTCAGTCAGGACAAACGACATATTTCTGATCACATCCAACACTCTCTGAAAATATTAATGATCCCAACGACACAGTACTTTGAATAGTCGTTACAAACGACAAAAGCTATTTTGCTACTTCTTTATGTGGATGTTCAACAAAACTGCTGTGCTGTCATTAACTCATAAAGCTGAGCCTTTGTTATAGAAGCTAAAAGAAGGGTACCTAAACAAACAATATAGAGTGCTAACACAGATTGCATTACATTGAAATCCCATACTACTGGGTGTGGAATATGTATGTACATTTTTACATATATGGTGATTTAAAATGTACAATACTCAGTGCCTCACAAAGTAATGCATTAAATTACATGTGGGTGGGAGTTTACAGTATGTGCCAGTAATCAAATAAATAATATTAATGAAATTCTTGCCTGGAGAGCTTACAGTATACATACGATAAATTAGCATTTTGGGTTCTGCAGCTCGAATTATGTACCACCTTATAGTTTCTAAAATTCATCTTAATTTAACTTTAAACTATCTGCAAAACTTAGAGGAACTTTTGCTTATTGGCATGTGCCATGGCTAAGATGACTTGAGCTCTCATGGAATTTAACAAATTATGTTTTTACAACTAATAAAAATAACATTTGTAAAGTCAACTGGTGACCGCTTTTGCTACTTCAATATTAACCAGTTGAGGATTGCATCTGGTGTATACTCAAGCCTTACAGTAGTACAGAAATCAACATTTTTTAAGCATATAACATTTTAAGTCAGCTATGTAATAGCAAAATCTGAATGATCAAAACAGTGTACTTGTGATCTGCTTAGACAGCTTGTCTTCCCTTTATCTAATGCCAAGATGTTACATCTGTCTGATGATTTAAGGAGAAATGAGGTATAAACGTTAAAAACATACATGCCAAAACCCAAAAAAATAAACAATCATTAAGATTACAATGAATTGGTAGGGTTGCTGCCTCATCCCTAATACTGGCTGCTTATAACCAATGATTAATGCAAGACTACATATTGCATCCTTGCATCAGGGGTGGTATACTTAGTACTCTGAAGCTTTTGTTCATCTAAAATTCCAATCAGTAACCATTTTTTGGCAGAGGATAATGCGAATTGCAGTCTATCCACAGTTGATGGAAATGTCCATTTGAGGTTGATGGAAGTTGTTATTTAACAAAAGATGGGGACAAGCAGTTGTCTACCTTTACTCTAGGAACAGTATTAAATGAATAAGGTGCTAACCCTACAAGTCCATAACCTCAATAGCACTCAATAAATATACAGAAATGTATAGATAGATAGATAGATAGATAGATAGATAGATAGATAGATAGATAGGTAGATAGATAGTGAAGGGGTGAGAGACTCCAAGAATCAGGGATTTGACGAAGAAGTGAAAGAACTAAGCAGAAACAGAATAGATATAAGCTTGTAAATTATATTTTGTTTAAAGGGATAGTAATGTTTCACAATAAAAGCAGCTCTAATTAATCATCATAGTATTTGGACTTTGGAGAGTGTTATTTCAGTTCTGTCAAAGTTATAGTTCAAGAGTAATTCAATGACAAAGTCTCCCCCTCCCGCCCCTTTTACTGATATAACACTGCTCAGCTCAGAGCAGCTGGGTGGTGTCCAGGTGGATTGCAGAGAGGGACAATCTTCAATTAAGATAAGGGAAAAAGCTGAAAAAACTGTCAATGGGGGCAGGGTTTTCATTGTTCTCACAGTAGAATATTGACCCTTCTTGTGAGCCGTCTGGTCTATGGACTGGATTCCACATCTGAGGAGTGAGGGCTTACACTAGGTAAAAGGGGCGGGAGGGGGAAACTTTATCATTCAATTACTCTTGAACTACAACGCTCACAGTAATGAAATAACACTCTCCATGCCTCAAATACTATGAAGATTAATTGGAGCTGCTGTTTTTGTGAAACATTACTATCACTTTAATCAATGTTTTACTCACCAGGGAGCTTTTTTCCCGATCATAAAGTTCATATGATACAGTTATTTATCTATTCTCTCATCTGAATGACTAGTCAAAAATAGCATTACTCCTGTATTTTTTTTTCATTTAATAAAGCAGGTCAGCTTGTATTCTTAAACATCTTAATTATTTTGTGGTGTATGTGTCAACATGAAAAACTACCCAATAAGACATGAACAGTTGACACATAGATTGTTATATTAAAATTATTTATTATCATGCTAAACCCTCATGCGTTTTGACCTGCTTTATGTTTTATTTTTATATATTTTAGTGTGTGAAAATACGTGCACTAGACTAGGGGAAGCCAGTCCTCAGGAGCCACTGACAGTGCAGCTTTTAAGGATAACTTTTCATAACAGGCAGTTCTGATAGTGACTCAAAGGCTAATATTCAATCTATAGTCATACAAGAACTTGGAACGAATGTGCTCAAATGGTTCTTAACATGAGAAGCAGCCAATGCATTGCTTTGCTATGTGTTAGATACCTCTCTGGAATTCAAAGGGTTAAACCTTTCGAGCGCTGGAGGGAAAGAATGCACTGGGTACTCCTCTGGCACCTAAAAGGTTAAGGATCGGAGTTGCCTACCCCATTACTAAACAAAATTATGACATTTTAATTCAATGAATTCATAAATAAAAGGTGCCTTTATAAAATGTGTCTCCAAATTATCATTCCTATTTATCTGTCAACAAATTAATGAAAGCTTTGACTGGAAAGATATCAGCGAATAAGGAATGTGTAAACTGAATTTAAAGGGATAGTAATACTTAAAATGTAAAAAAAAATATGTTGTAGAGTTTATCCCCCTGAGTAAAACAAGGGCACTCCCACTGCTGAAAGGTGTTTCATTCAAAAGTTATTAATTTTCAAAGTTGAATTTTTTAGGTGCAATATCACAGTGGCCTGAAATTGTACAGTGGCGCTGTTGCTACACCATCCTATGGAGATTTATGGTCAACTGACCAGAGCTGTCCATAGGATCGTGTAGCAACAGCGCCACTGTACAATTTCAGGCCACTGTGATATTGCACCTAAAAAATTCAACTTTGAAAATTAATAACTTTTGAATGAAACACCTTTCAGCAGTGGGAGTACCCTTGTTTTACTCAGGGAGATAAACCCTACAACATATTTTTTTTTACATTTTAAGTATTACTATCCCTTTAATGCATTTTGTGGTAATTTAGCATGTATAGAACATTTACAGTTTCTGAGCAGCAAAATATTTTTGGATGAAGCAGCACCCACAGAACTTTTTAAAGATTAATCAGTTGCCCAGCTGATAAATGTCCATTCTAGCATCTAAATGTGTATGAATAAAGCCTTTAGGGCAGTTAAAAAGAATGTACTGTCCTTAGGGTTCTGCTTCTCCAAACTAAGTGAATTACCTATTCTTGCACTTATATTTCTCTGTTGTCCAATATAGGTTACTAGTGCATTGGGTAGGTGACCTCCCCATTAAGTAGGCAGGAACAATTCTTGAAGAGAATGCTGGGTGAAGCCTACCTCCTCTCCTTAGCTGCAGCAACCCCCTCCCTCGAGAAATATTTGTTCCTTGGTGAAGATACGGGCAAGAGAACAGTTCTGCAATAGTTTTAGTTTATATCTTGTTTTCTGTTAGATATGGAATACCACCATTAGGCAGATTACCATTACTGACGATTCCCAGGTGGATAGCTCAGTTTCCAGGTGCTATGGTGGACCTTTTAGCCCTGGGGGGGAAATCTTGTTTCACAAGTTCTTTCCTCTGGAGTTGCCCACTGAGGCTTCTTCTTTACACATGGTAATCTGAAGACAGAAGACCTGCTGACAAGGTGAGCAACCCCTTGAGTGCTGAGGTCCACATGTCTCACGGTCCCTCTCCGCACAGATGTCTCCTTTGAGTTCCTAATACATACTCCTGCACTCATTGGGTTCCTCTGTATGTCTGTTAGGGGGCTTGGAGCAGTGTTTCTATGGTAAACTTAACCCTTTGATTGCTAGTTGGCATCCTTCTGGGAATTTTGGGCACTTTTTCCCTTTGGGTATAGTGTTTATTTGAGTTTTAATGTTTTTGTGGTGTTTTTACAACTTTTTTTTATCTCACTGAAAAATATTGCAATTTTGAGTTTGCTTGCTTTACCTCATATGGTCCATTCACCTATATGGAATTTTACAATTTGGACATATCTCTGCAACCGCTCAACATAGCGACTTCAGAGATGGCTCATTTTGTTTGTCTGCCCTTTCTCTATTATCTGGTTAATGTTTTGTGTGTGTTGGGGGGCTCAGGGGGCTTCGGGCACTGTTGGGGTACTTTTGCAAGGGAAACTACATTTCCCATGAGCATTTGCTTTGCGCTCTCGTTTCTGATTGGCACCCATTGTGGCAGCCATTTTTGTACTTTCCCTTCATGAGTATCCTACTCAGGGCTTGGACTCTCCTTCTCTCCTCAGCAGATTAACCCTTCCTCTGACGGATAAGTGTGGAGTTATTGGTGGATTCTGATGAGGGGGAATGCTCTGCGGTGGTCTCTTCCCAATTCTTTGGGGACCCCTTTAAGGCTGATCCTGACCCTTCTGCTGAAGGCCTGACCAAGGCGGTGTTGAACACCCTAAACATTCCCTTACCTCAAGGGGCTCCTGTTTACCCCTCTGATGTGTTCCAGGAACCTAAGAAGCAGTCAACCTGTTTCCCTCCCAACCCCACTCTTGACAAGTTGGTCGTGGATGAGTGGAAAGCTCCTGACAAGAAGCCTTCTGTCTCTAAAAATTTTGCTAAGCTGTACCCATTTTCTGAGGCGGTGTTAGCTCAATGGGTTCATCCACCCAAAGTGGACGCTCCGGTCTCTAGGCTTTCCAAGTCTACAGCCTTGCCTGTGGCAGATGCTTCTGTCCTCAGGGACTGGACTGACAGGAAGCTAGAGACATCCCTGAAGTCCATTTTTGCTACAGTTGGAACTTCATTGCGCGCAGCGTTTGCTGCTGCTTGAGTGAACAGGGCTATTACTGTTTGGACTGAACAGCTGACTCTGGCTGTCCGTCAGGGTGCATCTACCGCTGACATGTTGCGCCTTCTCGCCAACATCTCTGAGGCTCAGCATTATGTTTCCGCTGCCATATTTCATGCCATCCGTTTGGTGGCTAGGGTTGCTATCATGTCTGTGGTTGCTAGACGAGCTCTTTGCCTCAAGATCTGGTCTGCGGACACTGCCTCTAAGAAGGTCATTATTTGTGAGGCCACTGGGGGTAAGAGTACCCACCTGCCCTTGGTTCCTAGGAAAAAGCCTCCCGTGAAGAGGAATAGGCTTTTTAATCCGTTTCAGGCTGAGGTGCACCCCGCGATCCAGACGGTTCCCCAGGCTGCGCACATCTCCTCCAACCCTAAACAACAATGGAGGCCCAAGCAGTCTTCCACCAAGCCCAAGGTCTCCAAACCTTCTTTGGCATGATTCGCCGAACCCCGGTCCCCACGAGCCGGTAGGTTACGCCTCTTCCTCAGTGTCTGAACGGAAACCATGGGGCATCCGTGGGTTTTGCAGGTTGTATCGGAAGGATACAGGATCCCTTTCATCTCTCTTCCTCTGTTTCTGTTTTTCCCTTCTCACATTCCTCAAGGTGCAGAGAAGCACCACCTGTTTCACGGAGCTATCCAGACCCTTTTAGACAAGGAGGTTCTGGAACAGGTTCCGGCACCGGAAATAGGGTTGGGATTTTACTCCAACCTCTTTGTGGTGTCCAAGAAGGACAATGGCTGCTGTCCAATTTTGGACCTCAAAGACCTCAATGCCTTTGTGGTCAAGTCTCGCTGTCACCAGGAGTCCTTGAGGAAGGTGATCGCGGCCATGTCTCAGGGGGAATTCCTCGCTTCTCTGGATCTTCAGGATGCATACCTGCACATTACCATTCATCCAGAGAGTCGGCAGTATCTCAGGTTCGCCTGCAACCAAGGGCACTTTCAGTTTTCTGCTCTCCCCTTTGATCTGACTATAGCTCCACAGGTCTTTAATTGAGTCCTGGGGCCGTTAATGGTTGTACACCACAGAGACGGCATCAGAATCACTCCGTACATGGACAACTTACATCTGAAGGCCTCATCTCCGGATATCCTTCGGCTGCATGTACAGGACTGTATTCATGCGTTGACCCATCATGGCTGGATCCTAAACATGGGCAAGTCAGATCTTGTACCATCCCAGAGACTTGTCTTCCTGGGGCTCCTTTTCAACCCCCGACAGGGTATGGTGTTTCTCACTGAAGAGGTAGCTCATCAGATCATCCGCAAGGTCTCGGCAGTTCTGGCAC
This sequence comes from Rhinophrynus dorsalis, assembly GCA_037306005.1. Classification (NCBI taxonomy): domain Eukaryota; kingdom Metazoa; phylum Chordata; class Amphibia; order Anura; family Rhinophrynidae; genus Rhinophrynus; species Rhinophrynus dorsalis. Next base: position 280,993,182 of record CM074718.1, on the reverse strand, counting down.
TCGACCCAGTTCCAGCCAAGACGCTAACCTTCCTGGTGGGCAAGTTCATTTCTACCATGGAAGCGGTTCCGTACGCCATGGCTAACACCAGGGAACTCCAGAGGTTTGTGATCCAGGTGTGCAGGGGACAACTGAGGATGTCAGTATCTCTTCCGCTACATGTGGAGATGAGTTTGTCATGGTGGCTACACCTTCCCAACCTGCTGAAGGGCAGACCCTTCCTGGTCTCCTTGTGGACGACTGTGACGATGGACGCCAGCCTCTCCGGCTGGGGAGCGGTTCTGGGTCATAGCAATGCCCAGGGCCGGTGGTCTTTGGAGGAATCTCTCCTTCCCATCAATTTGTTGGAGCTTCGGGCAATATTTCATGCCCTTCGCCATTGGACGCATCATCTGCAGGACTGCCCGGTTAGAGTCCAGTCCGACAACACCACGGCTGTCGTCTACATCGACAAGCAAGGCGGCACAAGAAGTCTCGCAGCTTGGTTGGAGGTCAAAGCTATTTTAACCTGGGCAGAAGAACATGTTCCTGCCATATCTGCAGTTCATATTCCCAGCATAGACAACGTGCTGGCAGACTTCCGAAGTCGACACACAGTGGACAGTGGGGAGTGGGAACTGAATCAAGAAGTTCAACCTCATTGTTCGAAAGTAGGGACTTCCTTGCATTGATCTGATGGCAACAAGACACAATCGGAAGGTTCCGTTGTTCTATTCACGCTGGGGGGGGGCCCTCTAGCTCTGGCATTGGATGCCATGTTGAGACCATGGCACTTCCCTCTGGCGTACATCTTTCCTCCCATTCCCATGCTACACAGGGTGTTGCTGAAACTGCGTCTGGAGGGATCTCCAGTCATTCTGATTGCGCCGTACTGGCCTCGTCAGGCTTGGTTTACGGAGCTCCTGTATTTCTGGGTGGCGGAGCCTTTTTGGCTCCCCCGCCATCTGGACCTCCTTCTTCATGGATATCTGTGGAAGGAGAATGTGGATTGTCTGGGTCTGATGGCATGGAAATTGAATCCTCAATACTGAAGAGGAAGGGTTTCTCTTCTGACGTGGTGACCACTATGCTTAGTGCTCGCAAACCTGTTTCCTCCAAGGTCTAACATACAGTCTGGTCTACCTTTCTCTGTTGGTGTGCTGATAGGGATCTTTCTCAGGACTTTGATCTCCCTATGGTCTTGTCCTTTCTGCAGAATGGGATGGACAAGGGTCTCAGTCTGAGTTCCCTTAAGGTTCAGACTTCTGCTCTGTCTTCTTCCAGAGATGTATCACAATTCTTTCTGATGTCAAGGTCTTCTTTCAGGGTGTTGCTCACACTCGTCCTGTCTTTAAGAGCCCTACTCCTCAGTGGGATCTTAATTTAGTCTTGGGCGTCCTTCAGCACCCTCCATTTGAGTCCTTGGCTACTATTCCCTTGCGCATGTTAACCTGGAAAATGGTTTTCCTTCTGGCATTTGTGTCTGTTCGCTGTGTCACGGAGTTGTAGGCCCTGTCTTGTAAACCACCCTTTTTGGTGTTTCACAAAGATAAAGCAGTTCTTCGCACCTCTCTGGACTTTCTCCTGAAGGTAGTATCGGAATACCACATTAATCAGGAAATTGTGGTGCCCTCTTTCTGTCCTGACCCTGTCTCTGACAAGGAAAGCGATCTTCACTTGTTGGATGTAGTGAGATGCCTCAAGTTCTATGTGCACCACACTGAGTCTATTCGCCAGTCTGACGCCTTGTTCATCATTCCTGATGGTCCCAGGACAGGGAGAGTTGAGGAAGAAGCTGGTTCCCTTTAGGGTTTCGGCTCATTCCACCAGATCCATTAGGGCTTCTTGGGCGTAAAAGAACCAAGCCTCAGCTGATCAGTTGTGCAAGGTCACCACTCGCTCACTTTTCAAAGCACTACCATGTGGATGTTATGGCGTCGGCTGACACCAGCTTGGGAAGGAAGATCCTGGAGGCAGTTTTGCCTGTCTAGGTTCTCCTTTCTCCTCTTCAGTGCGCCTTCACTTTTGAGCCCGGTTGGCTCGAGTTCTGTGTGCTGTGCTGTGCTATGTTCCTGGTGCGGTTCTGCACTGGTTTTGTGTCCATTGACACTTCAGTGTTCTTGTTGAGCTGTGTATAATGTGATGGTTCATATAGGCTCTGGTGACATTGCACTTGGTCCATGCCTTACTTCCTGCCCCTTGGAAACTCAATGGCTGGACATCCCAATGTACCAGTAACCATACTGGACAACAGAGAAAAGAGGATTTTAGTCTTACCTGTTAAATCTTTTTCTCTGAGTCCATATAAGTTACTGGTCTCCCACCCTGTCAAGGGACCTGGCTTGGTTCTCCTGTGACTGTACATGATAGTCCTGTCCGGTTCAGCTCACAGGAGTCTTCTTCTCCCTTCTTACTACCTAGTGTCACAAATCTTTCTGGAGAGGGGGGTTAGCTGCAGCTAAGGAGAGGAGGTAGGCTCCACCCAGCATTCTCTTCAAGAATTGTTCCTGCCTACTTAAAGGGGCGGTCACCTACCCAATGTACCAGAAATCTATATGGACTAAGAGAAAAGGATTTAAAAGGTAAGACTAAAATCCTCTTTTTCTTTCATATTGTGTGGAACGCACCAGTCCTGTGTGTATGTCCTATTGTGTGTGTGCATTTCTCCTATCTTTCTATCTATCTATCTATCTATCTATCTATCTATCTATCTATCTATCTATCGATCTGTCTATCTATCTATCTATCTATCTATCTATCTATCTATCTATCTATCTATCTATTTCTGTCAGCTGTGACCATTGGTTGCACAAAAGAACGTTGGTCCCCAGCATAAACAGTGATATAGTTTGATGAATATATGATAAACTGCCCCATCCACATCAAGGATAAATCACTATATGCTATTCCTGCATTATGCATTTTTCTGCACTCTACATTCAGTTCTACATTATTCTTCAAGGTGTAAAATTGTACAGTTTTATTAGATTGATGTTTCAGAGTAGGGGAAATATCTATGCTATTTTTAGGTATCTCACAAAGAAAGTATTTGAGTGAGATAAAAAGAATATATATATATATATATGTATATATATATATATATATATATATATAAAACAATGTTAAAAGTTAATATTGGCTGCTAAGGATTCCTTCTTAGCACATGTAAAGTGGAAGTCAGAGACGCTCAACTAGGAACAAGCCTGCAATACAAATTTGCAGGCTCTCTAGGAATGGTGTCCTACACAGGGTGCAGTCTCTTTTAGCCCACTAGTGCCTTTCGCAGAGAGGAAATAGCCTAAAACATATCATATTGGTCCTGCCCTAACAGCAGTCCAACCACAAAATACCATGCAATTCCTCTCTGAACAAGAGAAGCAGCCAACCCCAGATGTACATTTTGACCTTGATTGGCCTCGTCTGTGAGGTGTAGCTGGTCTCTCTAGGCACAGTGAGCAAGGGGTCCAGTGCTGGATTCCCCTATTACCCTTGAGGTGACAAATCTCAAGGGTAATTTGCATATGTAAAGTGGAAGTCAGAGACGCTCAACTAGGAATGAGCCTGCAATACAAATTTGCTAGTGGGCTAAAAGAGACTGCACCCTGTGTAGGACATCATTCCTATAGAGCCTGCAAATTTATATTGCAGGCTCGTTCCTAGTTGAGCATCTCTGACTTTCATTTCTTAGCACAGACAACTAGTTTTGATACATGCATTACAATGTCACCTGTAGTCATTCTCCCATTTAATATTCCATATCATCAAAATGTTCCATACCTAATGTTGATAGCATGTGACTGAAGAAATTACGCTCATGATGATGATGATGATGAAAATATGAAATCTGTAATAAAAATGTAAGTATACTATAAAATGTGGCAACTGAAGAGCAACAAATGTTTTCATTATGCCTTTCTTCTTCCATTTTTCTCGCAATCATAGCTGCATTTTAATGCAGTGATATTCACATAGCCTTGTTAATGTTGATTTTTTTGCATTACACAGCCTCCACCTCAGATATATGACAAACAATTGGATGAAAGAGAACATACGATTGAAGAATGGAAAGGTACTGTTACATTCACGATAACAAAGTGCAATTTTGTATTTGTATATAATGTTGTGTAAGTGGCCGATTTGTATAAAGCAATGTGGAGCATTTCTGGGGCAAACCCTCTATACCACAGAGGTAAAATAAAATGTCAGTTGATTTAAATATTTAAATTCAGTTTTTACCCCCTTGAATTCTAGCAATGTCTCCAATGCATTTGAGATAATGTGATGGAGATGTTTCTGTCACTCAGGGGGGTGAAAAAACACAATTTAAATAAATGGAAATTTGGGGAATTTTTATTTGTTCCCACACAGTTTGGTTGGTTTACTACAAATTTGCCCCACTTTGCTTTTTGCACATGGAATATTGTACTTAATTTTGGGAACAAGACATATTTTTTCCATTATCACAATGAGGTATAAATTAGACCTTATGAAAATGGTAGTTAGTTTAAGTACTTAGCATAATACCCCATGAGATGTCATATTAATTAGTAGGTGCTAGACACAAGTGCTTTGCAGGGTAAAAAGAAAAGTCACAGAATTTTGGATAGAGAAGGTTAGTTTTGGGAAAGGAGAAAGTCTCAGAAACCTGGTGGGAAGAAGACAAAAAAATATGAATAGGAGCAAGGATATAGAGAAAGACATTAGTGTGGTGAAGATCGACACAAAAGAATTAGCAGGGTAAAGAGAAGAATTGGGGAGTTCTTAAAAAGTATAATTAGCTTACACAGGTTTGACAAACTGGCTCATGGAAGAAGCTGATGTATAATTATGTATTTATAACAATAAATGATATTATTTATAATTCTGCTAACATTCTAGTCTGTTTTAACATTGTTTCATAATATCAGTTGTAAACATAATTGTTGAAGGTCTAATTATTAAGCCTACTAGAGCAAATTCTTGTCTTGCTTCATCTGGGACCAAACTGTCTCAGGTGTCTTACACTCTCAGTTGTATGACATGTTCCATTTGGCCCACCTTTTCTACCTTGCAATATATATAGCACTCACCTTTAGCTATCAGTGTCACTTATTTATATTGTTCAATCCACTTGTTCTCCTAATCAATGTATATTGTAAGATCTCAGGAACAGATCCTCTGCATCTTTTATAGGTGTTTTCAGGACATCATTAAGGCTGAATTCCCAGCTTCTTGTGGGGTCATCAACTCAAGAGCAGAATTCTTCAGCTGAGAATGTATTTTCTGCATATAGTTATATAATAGAATAATTAGCACATTTTGACAAAATCTGTATAAAGAACCACATTTTATCTATGGCATCTATTTTGTTTTTAATATTTGCTAGCTTGTTTTCATAATAAATATATACAGAATATAGGTACACAAAAATATATTTGTAAAGTAGACACTACATATCTATATACTCATGTAGTCTTTCTTACCTTTCATTTGATAGATGTAAAGAGGAGAGTGAGCGATGTTATAGGCATAATTCAGTGGAGTGGAGTACAATTTTCACTATATTATGGAAACATACCTTTATTATGACTTATAGACTAATGCATATTAAAAGAAGCAAGCCAGTAGGGATGGGTGTAAAGTTTTTCCCAAAAACTAAAAAGTGACAAAACCGGCACTTTTCTCCTTTTGTGGAAATTCCGATGTTTAGTTCAGTTCTTCCACATCGATCCCCTGCCTTGTTCCACTGCACTAGAATCAGACACACTGGCCTCCAGCCTTGTTCTAAGGTAGTTATAAAGCCACATATACCGACTACCCAGTCTTGTCCTACTGTCTTGTAGCTTGGATGGGCAATGTAATGCTCTCTACATGCTTCCAGACTATAACGCCCATCAGTCCCCACCAGTCAACTGCTTATGAGAAGTTTTGTGAGTTGTAGTCTGCCAGCAGCTGCAGGTCCTTATGTTGCACCACTGCTGTGACCTCCATTCCCGTGGTAGCCATAGAGCCACATAAACTAACCCCCCTGGCCTTGTTCCATGGTAGCCACACAAACACACATATTAACCCAGCCTTGTCCCATGGACTTTACATAGCCACAAATACTGATCTCTATGCTTTATACCTCAGTAACCATAGACCCACACACACTAACACCCCCAGCCTTGTCCCTTGGTTGCCATAGAACCATACATACTGACATCAGCCTTGTCACACTGCACTGGTATAGCCAGAAAATCAATTACTGAGATTAAATCCCCCTATCATATAAACAAAAGGTTCCTGCATTAAATGTCTTTGGGGTAGCAAAAAGGAGTATATTTTGTGGTTCATATCTATATTTCTTTTCCCCGGAAAGCAGCAAATTGCCAGTTTTCTATGAAAATTCTTGCGAGGAAAAAACCTAAACGTATTGCCCGTCCCTACCAGTTTAGAATCCTTTTTTTGTCATATATAATTTTCCATGATTTTAACGATATTACCCTTAATACTTGGTGAACAACAAAACTTTAAGTAACTCATTATTTTTTTCACAGAACTTATCTACAAGGAAGTTATGAACTTTGAAGAAAAGACTAAAAATGGTGTAGTAAAAGGCCAGCCCTCTCCTTCAGGTACTCTTTGTAAATAGCCATATAATGACCGTTAGTATGTAAGTCTGTTTACCAATCAATCATTTCTTAACAGCAAGTGTTCTTGTTTTTTTAAATATTTTTGCAGAGCTTTAGGAGCATTATATATTTAAAAGGCTTCCTGTGCCTTAACCCTTTGAGTGCCAGAGGGGTACTAAACACATTGCTTCACTGGCATTCAAAGGGTTAATCATACCATACATATATATATATATATATATATATATATATATATATATATACATATATATATATATATGGATACTACACCAAATCTACCTTATAAAGGGCTTATTGATAAGACTGGAAAAGAGAAAGGGACTGTTCTATTCTATTTTCCCTAGTCCCTTGATGTTATTTTTCAGTTACCCCACCCACTCTTTGTTTACCCCACCCAATCATAGCTTACTATCTCTCTCTGTCTCTCTCTCTCTCTGTCTCTCTTTCTTTCATGTTCTTCCTTCCCTCCCCCTTCTTTCACTTGAAATTCCCCATGGTAATAGCAGCCCTAAGCTTTATTGAATACCATCTGTGTAATTTTTAATGCTCATTATGACACTTATAATGAAGTATATATGACATGGGTTTCTATATGTTAATCCCTTAATGACCGGTGGCGTGCCAGGACCGTCACAAGTTTTTTCCCTTAAGTACCAGTGATGGTCCTGGCACATCATATACTTTGTGCTCAGCGCTCTTGCGGGGGTGATGTAAGCACAAACAGGATCTGAAATTGACCTCTCCAAGACCGGAAAGCTCTCTCTCAGACCCCAGTTCGGCGCTCCAGTACACATCACCGGATATGTGTGCCTGCAACAATCAAAGTGATTCCTAAAGGGAAAGTCACTTCCCCGGATTGCTGATCAATAAGGGGTTAAGCCTAGCTTTTTATAACTGGGGTCCAGATTGCATTTCAGATTGTTAGATAAAAAAAAAACAAACTTTTTTTATGTAACTTTTTACATGTTCTTAAGTTACATAACAGTTCTTTTTATATAGCAAACTAGCAGGTGTGTGGCACGGCTTTGCAGCGAACCTTGTTGTTTTTTATTGTGTTAAAAGTCAGATCTCATGGTGGGGCATCAGGACCCCTCCTGATGCCCACCAGCTAGTGATCTCTCAGCCGATTCAGCTAGGAGATCAATAGCGGAGATGCATGGAAGCAAGAGAGACCCCCTGCTTCCATCCTACCCGTACTACAGTGTAATAGTGGACAGGACTGGGAAACCTTTACATGTCAGTGAGGGAGGCTTTACTCTGGGTAGAATGGAATCAGGGGAGCTGTCTTGCCCAGAGGCGTAACTAGAAGCCACCGGGCCCTGGTGCAAGAATTGCCATGGGCCCCGCCCCGACCACATTGGCCCGCTCATCCACATTGCCACTTCCACAATGCCCCCTTCATCTCCGCATTGCCCCTTCCACAATGCCCCCTTCATCTCCACAATGCCCCCCTTCATCTCCACATTGCCCCTTCCACAATGCCCCCTTCATCTCCACAATGCCCCCCCTTCAACTCCACAATGCCCCCTTCATCTCCACAATGCCCCCCCTTCAACTCCACAATGCCCCCTTCAACTCCACAATGCCCCCCCTTCAACTCCACAATGCCCCCTTCATCTCCACAATGCCCCCTTCATCTCCACAATGCCCCTTCCACAATGCCCTCATCTCCACATTTCCCCTTCCACAATGCCCCCATCTTCACATTGCCCCTTCCACAATGCCCCCATCTTCACATTTCCCCTTCCACAATGCCCTCATCTCCACATTTCCCCTTCCACAATGCCCCCATCTTCACATTGCCCCTTCATTTCCACATTTCCCCTTTATCTCAACATTTCCCCTTTATCTCCACATTTCCCCTACCTCCAGTTCCTGGTGGTCTAGCGGAGAGTCTTGACAGATCTGTGCCTCCTTCGGCACAGATCTCGAGAACTGAAGCTCCCGCGTGCCGCTTTATTAATGCAGAGGCTGGGAGATGATGTCATCTCCCAGCGCTCTGTATTACTAGTGCGGCGCGCCGAATGGGAGATCAGTTAATCGACTACAGCGGGAGAGGGGGTCGCAGGGGGCGGCCGAGCGACGGGCCGGGTCGCAGGTGCGACCGCTGCGACCCCTATTGTTACTCCACTGCTCTTGCCATATAGAGTTAATCAATAAGTTATGTACAGCATGGTTCAATTCAGTACAGAGAGGGTATCAAAATATTCCTACATTTTTTTAAATATGGATACCATATAAACCATTGTTTCCAATGCTTTTTAAGCAGGCAAACTCATTTGCACAAAAAATTGTTTGTATATTTCTGAAAAACAGTTAAATAACAAACTTTAATCCTAAATAATTTCCACAAAAAAATAAAACAATAAATAAATAAAAAAAAAAACCTAGCTGCTGATATATCTATATTTCAAGACAAAAAACAATAAAATAAGCAGTTAATGATAGTATTCTAAGTGCCAGAGAGTTATCCAACACATTGCATTGTGTTGGATACCTCTCTAGCAGTCAAAGGGTTAAAGGATTCGGGGGGGGGTTGTGGGTGGGATTTGATTTTTTTAAACACCTAGCTGCTGGTGTAACTATATTTCAAGAAAAATAAATATGCTGTTAATGATAGTACTTTGCAGTGCATTGGATACCTCTCTATCAGTCAAAGGTTTAACCCCTTAACGACCGGTGGCGCGGTCACTTAAGGACCACGGAGCATTTTTTTTTTTTTTTTAATTTCCGGTTCTGGTCTCCCCGAGCGGTGGGTCATGGGTCGTTAACTCAGATCGACCCGTGACGTACTATGACCGTCAAGGGTCGTTAAGGGGTTAAAGGATTCTGTTGTTTTTTGTTTTTGTTTTTTTTTCCCCCCAGACATTCTTACAACATGCAAATGGCAATCATCATGAATAAAACTTTATGTAATACGGGTTGTACTATTTTGATTTCACTCTAAAATAGGAGTTAGAACTGTATTTTTGTGTTGTGTCTGTCCTATCACATATATATGCTAATTTATCTTCACTGAATAATTTTCCATTAATGCTACCTGTGCCAATGGAGGCCAGTGTGAAAGTGTGAAACCCTTTGAGTGCCAGAGAGAGATACAATGCATTGTAGAGCTATGAGTTGGATGCCTCTCTGAAATTTGAAGTGTTAGCTGCATGTACAGATGTAGCTGTCTTTAACGTCACATCTTCAAAGTTAAAGAGATAGTAATGTCTCACTAAAAAGCAGCTCAGATTAATCTTCATAGTATTTGAGCCGTGGGGAGTGTTATTTCAGTACTGTTAGAGTGGTAGTTCAAGAGAAATTGAATGATAAAGTATCCCCCTCCCTCCCCTTTTACTGATGTAACACTGCTCACCTCAGACCAGCAAGACTGTCCAGATTGATCGCAGCAAGGGACAATCTTCAGTGAGCATAAGGAAAACCTGAAACCTGTCAAGGGGGGCAGGGTTTTCTTTATGCTCATAGTAAGAAGATTGTCCCTTGCGCAACCTGACCAGTCAAGAGACCAGATTCCACATCTGAGGGGAGGTGGCTTAAACTAGGTAAAAGTGGTGGGAGGGGGATACTTTATCATTCAATTACTCTTGAACTACAATTCGGGCAGTACTGAAATAACACTCTCCATGGCCCAAATACTATAAAAATCAATTGGAGCTTTTTTTTTAATTACTATCACTTTAAGCCACATCAGTCTAATTGGCTTCTTCTGCTGACAACACACAATATGTACAAATTGTGACGGATATTCTCTAAAGTGAATAGGGCTGCATTTGTATTGACAAAGTGTAGAAAAAAAAAGTTAATTACTCCATTTTCCTGCATGTGCATGGCATAGGGGAGGTATTCAGTGCTTGCTGTCCTTAAAGTCTTAATGATGGTGGAGTATTTTATATGCAGCCTCATTCATAAAGCATTCATATACTCTTTTGAGGCAACCGCATGATTTTTCTGCCTACTTTCAAGCACAGAAAATTAGCTATGATGGCGAATTTGGGCATTTTGGACAATGTCTTGTAGTCTCATAATTTAAGTCATGTTCATTTCTTTCCTCTCTCAGTTTTTTAGATTCTGTAAAATAGGAAAATGCAGTACATTTCATGATTTTGTCTATTATGTTATATAATACACTTGCCTATAGTGCAATTGTGAGTAATTACATTCTTGTTATTTATTTTTCCTTATTCTACATAAAGGATAGCATAGAGGTTCTGTAACACCTCCTAATAACAATCACCATTTACCTTACTAGGGCCAGAAAATCATAAGGGCTCCTATGAATTTTCCGGTTGTTCCCTTGTTCATGAGGTAAAATTTTCAGTCAGTACCGGATTTCATGTCCATGGAGACAGATATGACAGTTGCCAAACACTCTTTTCACTGTGCATGGTAAGCTTAACCCTTTGAGTGCCAGAGGGGTACAGAACACAATGTAATGCATTGCATATCCGTCTGGCACTCAAAGGGTTAAGGACCAGCTGAATGGGAAAAGCATTGCTTCGCTGGTCCATTAACTGGTTAAGCAGGCACATGCACTGTGACTGCTTCAGTTGAAAATCTGAGCAACTGTCATGTCCGTCTCCATGGATATGATATCTAGGTCTGAGTGAAAATGCTCTCTCTTGAACAAAAGAACAAGGGCAGTATTCATAGGGGCCATAAAGGTTTGATGCGCATAGTATGGTAAATTAGGGCGTTATTATTAGGAGTATAGTAATTAATTGAGATTTTGGAAAACTCCTCTCAGTGTAGATTATTAGCTAAAAAATGTGTGTGCAAATACAATTTGATTTGATATTTATGGTGATCTACCTTAACTTCTTGGATGTTGGAAACATATCCCATGCATAGTAAAGCTGTGCAATGGAGATGAATAGATCCACAAGTGTATACATGACTTTAGAATTTAAGGGATTGGATAATACAGGGTGACAAGTGCTTAACAAAGTGAAACACTGACTTGAGGTTCCTGTTTGAAAGCTTACAATCTAAAGTGTTACAAGGAGTGGTATAGAGAATATAAGGGTTAAGTACAGAATACAGTGCTCAATTTCTGATTGGGATAGGGGAACATAAATAAATAAATTATAGAAGCTTTGGATGTATGACATGAGTGCTTTCAAGCTTGTTTAAGCTTTTTTTGAGAAGGTGTCATTATAAGTGAGAATTGAAGACTGCAAGAAAAGTAGAGTAATACAGCCTGGGAGGTAGACCATTACACAGACAAGGAGTAATGAGGCAAAAGGAATTGATATGAGAGAAGGTGTAGACACAAACGAAGCCCAGGGGAGTGGCAGAATGGGTTATAGCTGGAGATCAGAATGGAAATGTAGGATGGGGTAGTGGAGAGACAGGTCTTGAATGGAGATATTTCTTGCACTCAAGGGAGTGGACATGCCAGGACCATCACAACTTGCTGTGCGTTAAGGGCCATGACAGTCCTGGCACATTATAAGTTTTATGATCAAAGCACTCCTTCAGGCACACTGTGATTAAAGGGATAGTAATACTTGAAAATAATTTTATTTTAGATTGTAGCCCTTAAAAGAACATGAAAAATAATATAAGTCTTATCTCCCAAACCTTTATGGTTTGGGAGATATTCACATGTAAAATATAGTAAAGTTCTCTTTTCCTAGCTGTTTCAGCCAAGTCTGCCATCTAGTGGACAGATTTGGAATTCGGTCCACAGAGCAACCAGCAGCTCTTTAGCCGTGCCGAGATCACGATCTTTGAAAAGAACTACTTAATTGGAACTGTGTACAAAGTGTGCCTGGCTTAAAAGCACACTTTCTAGACCATTCCAATTAAGAAATTCTTTTTAAAGATGGTGATCTCAGCACTTCTGGAGAGGCACGGCCAGTCCGGGGATTCCAAATCTGAAGGGTGGAGCAATGACGTCACTCCAGGGGAAACTTTTCTTCTGAATATCTCCCAAACCATAAAGGTTTGGGAGATAAGACTTATATCATTTTTCATGTTTTTTTAAGGGCTATAATATAAAATAAACATATTTTCAAGTATTACTATCCCTTTAAGCCAGGAGTCTAAAACTGACTGCTCCAAGACTGTACGCTCCAAGACCATACACAGTACATTGTATGGGTGAATATGATGTGCCAAACCGTACAACGTACTGACTCAGGGCAGCCACCAAATAAGCTGGTGTTTCTGTATTGCAGCGGCTGCAATGTGAAAAAATGAACCCCCATCTTCTGACCCCTTCCTTGACTAGCAAATATTATGAGGGGGCATCAGCTACTGATCTCCCAGCCAATAGCAGTGCGGCTCTCCAGATTGCAAAACATTTAAAATGTATTCATAAACACTCTTAACTGAAGGGCATGAGGATCCCTCCTGATGTCCCCCCAGGTATTGATCCTCCAATAGAAAACGCTAGGAGTTGAAATTCTGCTCTTCTGCAGTCGCCTATATTTATCTCCTAGCCATATTAGCTGGGAGGTCAGTACCTGGTGGGACATTAGTTTGAAAGCTGGCAAGCCATGCTGCTTTTCAAGATCTTCACTGTTGATCTCCAAGTCAAACTGCTGGGAGATCAGTTGCTGGGGGCATCAGGAGGGGTTGGTAATTGGTGTAGTTTTGTGCTTCTGGGACCCCTTACAATATGTCAAACCATACCAATGAGGTGCCATTTTTCTCTAAGAAAAGTAGTTAATGAATAAAGTAGGGTATTCCATAGCTTTCAAAGATTTCAGCACATTTGAAGAGGTGGAAATTTAAAAAAAATGTCTATTTTTTTTTAGCTCTACCTTCTGGAAACATTTGTGCACAATACAAATATATGAGAGGTCAATACAAGGATCTCTGCGGTGAGCTATTTATTCCAAGGCCTGATCAGGTGACCAAGGGACACCCCTTGAGATTAGAGGAAAGGAGGTTTAGACTTCAGCAGAGGAAGGGTTTTTTTTACAGTAAGGTCTGTTACATTGTGGAATTCTTTGCCCAAGGAGGTGGTTATGGCAGATACAATGGATACATTCAAGAGAAGATTAGATACGTTTCTTTCAAAAGGGAACATACAGGGTTATACTGTTTATTAGGTAGATCAGGAAGGTCTGAAAAAGACTAACTTATTTGGTAGCTGGATAGCTATACAGTTCTCATGTCACTAGGGTATGAGGCAAGGGTTGAACTTGATGGACTTAGTCTTAATATATAGGCTATATAGCAAATATGTGTTATATTGTGTTCATATTCGCTATATAGCCTACATATTAAGACTAACTTGTTTAGGGGTGATAGCTGCCCTTTAATTAGAGGTCTATGCATGCCATGCATGATACCGTAAAATCTCGGGTATAATACGCACAATTTTACCCCACTTCACCTTATGTGAAGTGGGGGGTGCGTATAATACACGAGAGTTTTTTCTTTGCTGACTTAAAAATGTTTTTATTGCTCCCGGATACCTTCCCTCCCTCCCCACACAGCGCGACCCGATTTCAAAAGAATCCTTACTTTGTTTTACTGTGCTGTATCTGGGTGAAGCTCTGTCCCATCTTCCCTGTGGGCGGGCGGCAGGCTTGCATTTGCCGCCTGCTTCCTTCAATGGACTTTTAGGACCTTCCGCCTCCAGCCAATGATAATGCACCTGCATTCAACTACCTCTCTGGCACTCAAAGGGCTAAGAGGCCTTTCCTGCTCTGTGTCCTGCTGCAGACGCAGTCATGTACTGCAGAGACTGGCCGAAAGCACAGAATGCTCCCAACACAGAACTCCAAGCATTCTGAGCGTTCGGGCAGTCTCTACTGCGCGTGACGGCTTCTGATAAACATCCTAGCGAATTATTATATAGGATATATACATAAATATATATATATATATATATATATATATATATATATATATATATATATAATACATTTGAAATGCAACTGCAAGACTGCCAGTTGAGTTAATATTCATATTTTGTAGAATTTCAGTGTGGAGTTTAAACATATAAAGTTTCCTTATTCCTGTACTTTACTGCACTGCAGTCAAAATCTCATTACACAGATAACTGCAAAAATGATGAAGCTGTTTTACTCTCCTGAGACTGAAATGTTGACAGACCAGAAGAAAGTAATTTCGGTTGAATTTGATGCAGATGGAGCAAGTTCTTAAACCTCCTTAGATGAATTGAAAAACTATCCCCAAGTCAAAAATCAATTCTGTAATGCTGCATGAAGTACATTTGTCCTAAAAGACTTTTACACTAGGGGCTGGATTATATTACTGAATTATATCTCAAGAATTCTTATAGCAATCTGGAGTAAATTTGTAGATACAACCCATTATTCCCAGGGAGTAACAATGCATAGTTATAGGGCACTGATTACATTTTATGATACCCTGGGCTATTGAATTTTGCTTAGGTTTTCCCATATAACAGGGACCAGAGCCTTTCACATTTTTCTCACTCAAGCTATTCTGTTCACCACAGTTGTCTCTAGAACTGTTTTAGAGATTACTGCAACATAATCACCTATGGTATTATGTGTGTTTGAAGGTCCAGTAATCTGCACGCATGCACACATACACACAGACAGATATATACAGATACACACAATTGCATATATTTTCATTAATAACAAACAAACAAACAAACAAAAAAAAAAAAAAAATATATATATATATATATATATATATATATATATACACACACTCACAAGCACTCACATACACAGTCTTTTTTGTACTTTTATTTACATGTTGGTGTTATGCATCCTATCTATTGAATAAAAAAATATTTGACAAATATATACCTTAGAACAGTGTTTCTCTACTCCTATCCTCAGGACCCACTAACAGGCCAGGATATAGGGATTTCCCTGCTAGAGCACAAGTGTGGTGATCAGAGGCTCATTCACATTGATTAACTCACCTGTGCTCTAACAAGGAAATCATCAAATCCTGGCCTGTTAGTGGGTCCTGAGGACAGGAGTTGAGAAACACTGCCTTAGAAGAAAAAAAAAACTTTTTTTTTTTAATTTTATTAACCCTTTGAGTGCCAGAGGGGTACGGAATGCATTGCTCTGCAATGCATTCCATACCCCTCTGGCACTCAAAGGGTTAAAAGATAAAAATACAAATACATGCAAATCCATGAGGCAGAAATCCAATGTTGAACATCTTAATAGCATAATATCTGCCCATAGAAATCAGATAAACATTCCTATAGCCAATTCAGCGTATCAGATTCTCTCACAGACTCACAAGTGATGTAGGTTATGACATGGGGCATCCTTGTGACCTTGGGAGATATATTCCATGACCAAAAAGCAATTTCCCATGAGGGATCTAAGTATAACTAAAAAACAATTACCCGTAAGGGAACTAAGAAGAACCAATTGTTTCACTGTTGATCGACCAAGAAGACCATATATTGTTGGATCTCAATAGAAAAAAATCATTATTTTAAAACTAAAGATAGTGGGTTCCCTGGGTGCCAGTCTGGGTTCTACCTTCACCAGTGCCTCATTATGACCTTGGCTGAGTGAGTGCAATATGGTAATATGACCACATCATTCTGATCCCACCAAGTTCTCAAAGGGCACTGGAGAATAAAGAAGCTGGATCATGCTGCCAAGACCCCAGCTTCAGTTCTAAAATAAAGATTTTTTTTCTTCAAAAAATGCTCTGCAGGACGAATCTACTTGGCCAGTTGGCCATATTTTTCCTGCCCCTGATTAAGGGGTTAAATTGGACAGCTGGTATGCTCCAGAATTACTCCATTTTCATTATTACCTTAGCCTCTGTAAAACCCTTGATTTCCATTTGTAGTCATTAGCAGAGTAAACCTGCCATCTCCCCCAATAGGAAGGCTATATATTTCCTCTTTAATGATTCCCTTCACATAGTTATGTAGTAAGGTGCACTTTTACATTTCAGTATCATAGTGTATAGGTCCCATTTTATGAATGCCTGTATCCACCTGTGGGGGTGCACAACTGGTATATAAATAAGAAAACAGTTCAGTGGGTACCTGAATGGAGGTACATCTTGTGCCTCTTATAGGTACACAGTAACATGATTTTTTGTAGATCATTCACATTCTGTAACATTCAAAACCAGTACCATTAAAAAGTTTAATGGGCCATATGTACAAAAGAAACCAAGAGTAATTTTATTAAAACGAGGCTCTAGCAGTACAGGTATTAAAAACTTATTAAATTAGTGGGTGTTTTGGGAATTTTTATTTCTCCTTTATGGTGCAGTTGGTTTACTTCAGAATTACCTTGTTTACTTTCTTGCATAAGGCCCAGTGGGACGTATACATAAAGCATAGGAGTAGCCATGTTGGAGCAAACTAGCCACAACATGGAGTGGGGAGATAATAACCCCCATTGATTTAAATGGGGCTTTTAATCTTTTGAATTCAAAAGGTCTGCAACACATTGTGAAACAGAGTTGGACCTCTCTAGTATTCAGAGTTAAAAGTCTCATTTAACTCAAGGATGATTTGGGGATGTTCTTGTTCCCTATGATATAGTTGATTTGCTCCATAATAGCTCAACTTTTTTTCTGAATAGTGCCCAGTAATGTTTGCTGCATCTGTACTGAGTATATTGCAGATAATTAAAACATGTTTTTCTCATTGTTTCAGTCAAAACTAATTCAGCTAACCCATTCACTCAGGATCTGCTGGGCTCAAGCAGACTGACATAGATCAGGCCAAAGACAGAAATCAGCTGGTTCACATCCAGATATACATCAGTTTTTTATCTGGTGACAGGGCAGATGATTTCATTATCAGTACTGAGGTAATAGCCAGAGCAGTATTGGTCTGCTAGTAGTCATGATCAGTAGTGTTGTGCTAAGCTCTTGTTTGGTGTAGAGCTTTCTGGGACTTGGATTCCACTGTGTCATTCTTTCTGACTGCATAATAGAAGTTATCAGCTTTTTTTAAAAGGCTCCCCAACAAGCAGTCTGGAATTTTCAAGGCACCATAACATATTTTGTCAAGGGAGTAATGAAGGATACAGATACCAAAATAAATAGTTATTCTTAGGCCTCGCAATCAGAATAACAAAAATAAACATCATGTGAATAACTATTTCATACATATACAACTGAAAATCAGCATATTCACTTGTCAAAAGTGTTTGTAGAAAAACGTGGTATCTTAAGTGGATGTGCGTGGCACCCCAGAATGCCACTGCACAATGATTAAGAAGGACTGGTGTGTACTGTATATTGAACATAGGATGCAACAAAGTCATATGAGCCTCTCAGTATGAATATGCTTGTGGAGGGGAAGTGTGAGGGATTGGTAAATGGAGAGGTATGGGACAATGGGTTTCAAAGCAGAGTGAGCCATGGCTCTACTTTTCTCTAAACCTTGTTTGATGCTAAATGTACTAAACAAGGAGTAGAACAAATGCTGTGATTTTATGCTATTTTTTTTCCACATGCTATAGAGCAGTGGTTCTCAACCTGTGCCCTCAGTGGCTACTAACAGGCCAGGATTTGAACATTTATTTTAAGAGCACAGGTGAGTAAATCAATATGACTGAGCCTCTGATCAACACACATGTTCTAGCGGGAAATTCCTAAGTCCTGGCCTGTTAGTGGCCACTGAGGGCATGGGTTGAGAACCTCTGCTATAGAGCATTAATAAGGGGCTTGCTATCATTAATGGGGATCTATCACCCTTATACAAGTTAGTCTTATTAGTTAGATTATTTAGCAAATATGTTTAAAACTGTATTCATTTGTTTTTTAAAATGCTATTTGGGCGAACATTAATGTTTAAAGAGTGCCCTGCCCCCTGCTTCCGGGCAGACTGCAGTTACCTGCTCTGTACTGCAGTTTATCACGCTGCCTCTGCTCCCCTCTCTCTATCCAGTCTCCTTCGATGACGGAGGCTTTCTGTCTGTAAACTAGAGCGATCTCATTGGCTAGATGAGTAGGTATCCACAGTCTGTCCGGAAGTAGGGTGGAAGGCACTCTTTAAACATTAATTTTCGCCCCAAATAGCGTTTTAAAAAAAATAAATGAATACAATTTTCACTCAATAATTTAACTAATAACTTGTATAGGGGTGATAGATCCTCTTTAAGGTCCTAACAACGGTGGAGTGTGCCACACCAGTATGTGCTACAGTGATACTATACTCTAGTGCAGGGGTGGGCTACATGAGACCCTCCAGCTGCTGCCTAAAACTCCCATCATTACCCATGACCTGGTGACTGGCAGGACTTATATTCTGACAGCAACTGGAGGGCCTCACATTGCCTACCTCTGCTCTAGTGCATAACCTGAAGTGCAGCCACTGGCATTGGAGGCTAACTCCACTGGAACCCCACTGAGTCTGATGTAATAAGAATATATGAGTAAACCAGGTGCACCATAGGAGACAGATACAATTCCCCAAATTCCCTTTAATTTAAATGGTTCTTTTACCCCCTTGAATGCTAGAGAGGCCTGCATAGTTGGTCTATTCCCGAATTACTCTAGTTCCTCTTAGTACTTCATTATTATTATTATTAGCACTTCATCCCTAGTACATCAGATACTGAGGCTAATGCACTAAGATGAACTGGAGTAACTGAGAGCTAAACCAACTGCACAGTAGGATGAAATAAAACTCATTAAAGTAAATGAGACTGGTGTGCAAAAAAGAGGGTAAGGTACTGGAAATGGAGCAATCCTCATTTCTTTGCAATGTGCTGGAATCCTCTCTAGCCTAGTTTAACCACTTTACGATCGTGGATATGCCAGGACCATAACAACTGTTGGTCTTTTAAGGACCAGTGAAGATCCTTGCATGACATGAGTTAAATGATCACAGTGTGCCTGAAGGTGCGCTGTGCTCATACCAGGAGACTGAAACCAACTGCTGCAAGACTGGAGCAGTCAGTTCTAGCCTTTCCCTCATTGAGCCCATACATCCATACCTGGGAACTTTGTCTTCTGGTGCCGGTGGGTGGATATAAATGATGCGATTTGTGGCAAACAGGGGTGGGACTTACAAGTGGGGGGTGGGGCTTAATGTACATGTTACAAAGTGGGTGGTAAGTGGGATAAACTGGGTGGGGAAGGAGGAGAAGAGGGAGGAAAATGGAAGGAACAGGGTAGGAAGGAACCAAAGAGGGCAGAGTTTCTTATGAAACGCCCCTCCACCGGAGAACAGTGTCTGTCCCCAGAGACCCTTTAATCAGCTGATAAAACCGGAGTCTCCGGGGCAGATCTGGAGAGTTCCCAGGCATGGGTACAAGTGCAGGCTCACATAATAAAATGGCGCTGACCATTCAGTGTACAAAACCCCTGGTCCGTAAGGGGTTAAATCAATTGGAATATGGGGAAATTGCAAGGGTTACATATGGAGCAACTAGAGAATGTTCCAGTGGCTAGTACATAAGCCTCACTGAGCTGTATGTGACTATGGCAAACTGTATTCTGAAATAAACCAGCTGCACCATAGGGGACTAATACAAATTCCTCAATTCCCATGCACTTGAATAGAACTTTTTTAACCCCTTGAATGCTAGAGAGGTCTGTAGTACATTGCGAACCACTGTGGGTTAAAAGCCCCATTTTAAATTAAATTGTCACCCCCTCCAATGGTTTAGTTGGCGTACTCCAGAATTGCACCTGTTTCACATGATGAATAAGGCCATTTGTTCTTATTTGCATTTCTACTGTAGAAATGCTGCACCACTGGGAATAATCCAGCGAGAAAGACTATGTAGGAGCCATTACATTTACATATTTCAACTGCTGAGAAAACAAGGCTGAGAAACCAGCAAGCACATATCCCAGATAGGTCATATTTTTCAAAAGCAAATCCATTACCACCACAGCAATTCTGGGGATTTTAACCCCTTGGATGCCAGTGAGGTCTCCAGTGCATAGCTTCTCAGTGCATTGCCCACCCATCTGGGTCAAGAACTAGAGGTAAGACTTTAACCCCTTAAGGGCCAGTGAAGTGTCAGGACCGTCTACCGTGTCCTTGCGGGAGCACTTTGAGCACTATCGGGGTCTGAAATTGACTGCTCCAAGACCGGAGCGATCACTATCAGGTCCCCGTTCGGCACGCGGACACACATGATCAGTCATGTATTCCAGTGTGGTGTATAACCCCTTAAGGACCAGCCGCGCACGCATGCGGCCGTCACACAAGGACCACGGACCATTTTTTTCCCTTGAATCTGATACCGGACTCCCAGAATAGCGTGCAGCCACATGGGGGGCCCGGAATTCCATGACGGTCCTGGACCGTCATGGGTCCTTAACCTCTTAACGACCCTTGATGGTCATAGCATGTCATGGGTTGTTATACACTTAATGACCCATGACGTATTGTGACCGTCATGGAATTCTGGGCCCCCCCAACGGCTGCACACCATTCGGGGAGTCTGGAATTAGAATTGCCCAAAAAAACTACTCCGTGGTCCTTTAGTGACCGCAACACGCCTGCGTGGCCAGTCGTTAAGGAGTTAAGGGGAATCCACCCCCAGGGTCACTGTCCTTAAAGGGTTAAGGACCAGGGGAATATGAACCACATTGCTTTGTAATGCATTGCATTACATTGTATTTGATCCATTTCACATATTTGATATTCCTGTATGTGTTTTCCCTATTGTACAGCACTGCAGAATAAGCTGGCGCTATATAAATAAAGAATAATACGAATTGCACACCAGGTACTTAAAGGGTTAAAGGGAGAAGATGCCAGCCCTAATCACAATTAATAAGATTGACTAGAGGAAACAGTACTTCTAAATTAGCATTTGTCATGTACATATTGCAGATGATGATCTAAAACAGGCAGTCGGGCTTATGTTGTTTATCATAGAGCTCATCATGCTGTCTCATGCTGTCATCTCTGGAGTGACATTGTGTGCTGCCAATTCTTTTGTGTTTAGGGCACATAGCCAATAATCAGACAAAATCAAGAGATGTTGCTCTCATTGCACTGAAATAATGTATAAATATACCATGAACATAAGCTTGAGAATCATCCAGCTCCAGATGATAGGAAAAATTGTAAGCCATCACTTATGTCGTACAGCTTAAACAATGGTGGAGCCAGTCACTCATTTGTATGCAATGAGATCTCAAACACATCAGAAGCAAAATATTAGCAATGGTAATTATGCCAAACTCAATTATCAATTGCAATGTAAAAAAGAAGTATAGAACAAAGAAAAATGTCCTTGTCAACTGTAAGTTTCTGGTGTGTATTGTTCTAATGTGCAAATATTCACTGTCTGGTTTCCAAGGACTTATTGTTATTGTTTCTTAATGTTTATTCAGCTGTATTGTCACAAGTCCTTGAGCATCCTGCATATATATATATGTTCTTGATTTATGAAAATGTTCTACAAATATGTATTTTTCACTATAGAAAGAAAAATCCTGCATTATGAATACTAAGGCAACATTTTCATGGGTGTCTTTTGTAGGAGTGAGATCGTATGAAAAACAAAGATACATTCTGCCTTGTAGTGCTTAAAAAGTTCAACGAAATGCAACAAATCCTATCTCTCAGAGCGCTATGGTTTGAGAGATATTCCTATTCAAAGTCCCCCCCTCCCTCCCCTTTCCCTGACGTCAGCGCTGTGCTGACTGCAGGGGAATCCTGTCCGGGGACCAACCGGCGGCTCTGCAGCAGAGCCACAATCGCATTATTTGAAAAAAATAACTTTATTGGAAAGGTCTACAAAGTGTGTCTGGTTTGCAAGCACACTTTGTAGACCATTCCAATTAAGTAATTTGTTTTAAATAACACGATTTCAGCTCTGCTGAAGAGCCTACTCGTTTCAGCCGACACTGATCTCCTGCTGTTAGCTTTATAGCTGACAGCAGGAAATAGCAAACATTAAAGGGGAACTTTCACCCCTTAATAACTAAATCTCCCCTTACTGCTGACCTGGCGACTAGCTGCTTAGTAGCGCTAGTCGCCAGAAATCTTACCCCGTTCTCAAGATTTCGGCGTTTTAAAAGAGCAGGAAGCACGGACGTCTCTTCACAGCGACGTCCGTGCGCCTGCGCTGTCAGTCCCTTGTCAGTCCCTTGTGCACCGTACGGTGCACAAGGGACTGATAAGGGACTGACAGCGCAGGCGCACGGACGTCACTGTGAAGAGACGTCCGTGCTTCCTGATCCTTTGAAACGCCGAAATCTTGAGAACGGGGTAAGATTTCTGGCGACTAGCGCTACTAAGCAGCTAGTCGCCAGGTCAGCAGTAAGGGGAGATTTAGTTATTAAGGGGTGAAAGTTCCCCTTTAAATGCGAATATCTCTCAAACCATAGCGGTTTGAGAGATAGGATTTGTTGCAATTAGTTGAACTTTTTAAGCGCTACAAAACGATAAATATTTTTTCTTGGACATTACTAACACTTGAAAACAAACTGGACATACTCAGAAGATATGTTATTAAACTCGTGGTTTTCTCACGCATTCAAAAAGGTGCAATAAAGTCACCCTTGTGAACTTACACTTTAACCCTTTGAGTGCCAGAGCAGTATGGAACGCATTGCTAAGCAATGCGTTCCGTACCACTTTGGCACTCAAAGGGTTAAGTCTCCCTTTGAGATTTACATTTAACTCCAAGGGCTGTATTCAGAAAGCTAAAAATGATGGCGTAAACCAATTTTATAGAAAATCACTATTAATTGAAATGGGTCTTTTAACCTCTTGAATGTTAGAGAACTTTCCAAGTATCCAGTGATTTGCTTTGCTTCGGACACCTCTCATGTATTCAAGGGCTTGAAAGCCCCATGA
Source organism: Rhinophrynus dorsalis (assembly GCA_037306005.1). Taxonomy (NCBI): domain Eukaryota; kingdom Metazoa; phylum Chordata; class Amphibia; order Anura; family Rhinophrynidae; genus Rhinophrynus; species Rhinophrynus dorsalis. The sequence continues at coordinate 280,969,857 of CM074718.1, read as the reverse complement.
AAATCAAGGCACTTTTCATGTCTCCTACAATTCAGTTGGTTTAAACCTAACATGTTCAACTTTTTCTTCCTGAATATGGCCCCAAAAGCATTGCAGAGTGCTTAGGGTTAACAGTGGCGGTTAAGAGAACACCCTACTTTACTACAAAGCAGTTTATTTGCAGAGGCTGCCATCAGCAGATTCCTAATTACATTTCACAGTACATTCATGTTTGGCGTCAGTAATTATTACCTGCTGTGTTTGGTTTCTGAAGCTCCAGCATGTCATTCCATTCTCTGTGCTAAGTGAATTCTGGTTTAGAGGTGTGCATGCATACTAATTCAGTCCTTATACCAATTAGGACATGCTTTCTTAATTTCATAGAGAAAATGTTTCAAGGAAATAGTTGTCTGAATGTGTCATTTTACATTCATAATCCTTGTTCATTGATTTTTATGGGTATTGTCAACTGATATTGCCGTGGAGAGCAATTATTCAATATTAAATTTTAGATTTATGAATTCACTGCCTTTTCCCTAGCATTTTGAATACATTATGGATCACACTGTTTTTTCTGAAATGTCATGCGCTTTGCATTTTGACAAATCTTTCATTAAACCTTAAAATGGTCATTTGTTAAGGCATCATAAATTACTTTTTACTCAAAATGTGCCCATTTATTTTACTTAGATGTGGATAATTTATCATGTACTTGTTTGCTGGTTTACATAATACATGAAGATGTAAGAATAATTAACACAATGAAAAGCATAGCTATAATTCTCCACAGTATTCCAATATGAAGATTATTTTCTCTAATTTAGGGATGAGTTCCATTGCAGTTGATAACTTTGTCAAGGGTTTTACCTAAACATAATTTTGCTATTGCTGCTTGGTTCAAAAGATGACATCTTCAGTCAGTTTTGGATGTCCATGTAGGCGGACATGACAGTTGCTAGAAGGAGCACAGTACATGAACCCCCCACACACACACACAAACACTGCAATGATAATATTAACTCTTTAAGGGCAGAGGGATCCACCACACATTGCTTTGTTACCTATTAAAGAAAAGCACATGGCTTAAATACATAGAGGCCATTAGGATTTTCTGGTCATTATAAGGTGTGTGTGTGTGTGGGGGGTGTTTATTAGTGGTTGTTACGTTTCCTTTATTTCCTTCCTGTATTCATAATGACACGAATGTAGAAAAGAGATGTGTTAGCAATTTCCGCTATCGAGCACATTAGCCCTGTTACCTTTTTTATACATTCAGAAGAATATTAATCCAGTACTGATTTAAATTCAGTATTGTTTTAAAGCAAAACTTTCAGCAGATTAATATAGAACCCCAAATCATCACTACATTAGCGATATGCATAGATATAATTTTATTTTCAAGAATAATTGCTGCATTAACCCCTTAAGGACCAGCCGCACATGCATGGTGCGGTCACTTAAGGACCATGGAGCATTTTTTTTTTAACCATTTGATTCTGGACTCCCCGAACAGCGTGCAGCCACGCGGGGAGCCCGGGTTTCCATGACGTATATGTACGTCCTTGGTCCTTTATGGATCGCAGCCTCATGACGTACATGTCCATCATGTCGTTAAGGGGTTAAAGAAAAATAGAATCTTTTATGCAAACAGGCACTGGCTGGGATCTTGCTGTAGGCACTCTCTGCACCTGCGCTGTCAGTCCCTTCTGGTGCCTTAAGGCACAAAGGCATTCAACTTGCCAATTGTGGAGTTGAAGGGGACGGACAGCGCAGTCACAGAGATGCTGTCTGTTGAAAGTTCCTCTTTACACGTTTGTATTTATCTTTGTTTTGTGTTGATATTCAGTTCTACAACTACAACTGCTACTACTACTGCAATTCTGCTGCTGCTGCTGCTGCTGCTGCTACTGCTACTACTACTACTACTAGACATTTTTTCTTTATCCTATATTTTTATTTTTGGACTTCCAGGGAAAACTCTAAAAAGGATATGCATGTTGTAAGACATAGACACAGTGTGATGTTAGCAGTGTGTGGGAGTAGCAGCATTATAAACTACCCTGATTGCAAAAGTCCCTTTCCTCAGGGTCCCCAGAACTGGTGCGTTGAGCTCTGGAGAGGCAGATGATTATCACTACTGGCTCCTGAAACATCCCTTCCACATACCCAGGAATTAGAGTAGTGGTTATTAACTAATAAAATACTATTTTTTATTATTATTTTTTGCTTCTTAGTTGCTGTTGGGAGCTCTATTTGAAAAAAAAATATAGACTTGTTTCTCTTAGAATATAAAAGGTATTATAGTAAATAATTATTTTGCATTTAGAGGCCAACATATTTTCTATGTTTTATTGTGATATATGTAATGTCAGTACACTGTAGCAATGACAAAGCAGTGCTTTTGTTTATGTACATTTTGCAAAAGTGCCACGCAGGAGGCTGGTATATAACATAAGGAAATTGAGGCTAGGGGATAACCTTTACAACTTGATAGAAAACCTATTAAAGGATAGGGAACAGTTTGTTGTTGTAAGTGGAAAATTCTCCAATACGGTTAAAGAGTGGGTTCAGTATTTGGTCCACTGCTCATTAAAATGTTTATAATCCTAGAACTTGGTATAGAAAGTAAAAATTCAACATTTACCCTTGACATTAAATTATGGTGATTTATAAATTCAGAATAGGATATTTCTTCTCTAAAGAGAGATTTACATACAATGGCAGATTGAGCACACAAATGGAATATGAAACTGAATGTAGGAAAGTGTACATCTATCCAAATTTGGTTTATATACTATAGAGAAAATACTGTTAAGAGAGGATCTTGTTACATTGTAAACGTGAGGTCAATACAAGGATTAGAGGAAAGGAGGTTTCAACTTCAGAGGAAGGGTTATTTACAGAAAAGTCTGTTAATTTTTGCCCAAGGATGTGCTAATGGCAGATACAAAGGATACATTTAACATAAGATTATATGCATTTCTTTCAAGAGGGAATATATATGGTTACACTGTGTATTCCAGTAAACAGTCTAGTACTTAATTTGGAGGCAGGAATGCTTATTTACTTCTCATTTTTCTGGGTTAGGAGTAAAAGGTGGAACATGTTGGACTTGTGTCCTTTTTCATTACTATGTTATTACTATGTTACATAGAATAGCCTCTTAGGGGAGGAGAGAAGAGGGGGGAAAAACAGAAAAAAAATAATTCAAGAGATTTTGTGATAGTTTCTACGATATACTAAGTGAGGTTTTGATTGAATACCATGGAGAAATGAGTAGACTAATTTGGTAATTTTGTTATCTGCCATGATATTCTATACTTGTATGTGTCCTTTGGGAACTAAGAACCACATTTGAGATAGCAGGATCCAGCAATTGACCCAGGAAAGCAAGGAGAGTTCCCAGATATGATGTTCAATCTCTATATGTATCCTGATATAAGAATCCATAAATATTAGCATTTATATGGTCAGTAACTTTATTATATATGGTATCTCAGACAACTATGTGTCACTACACAGTGACAATTACAAACCTGATACAGGTAAAGCATGGTACCGTGTTAGCCGTAGACAATGCAGGAGACTAGTAGAGTACAAATTATACCTTTATCGGCTAACTGAGTCTCTAGGAGGCAAGCTTTGAAGACAACTAGGTCTCTTCTTCAACCATAATAAGAATGAATCATTCTTTTTATGCCCGAAGAAGAGACCTAGTTTTCTTCAATAGCTTGCATCATAGAACCACTCAGTTTGCCAATAAAGGTATCATTTATAAACCTGATACAATGTAATTAACTGATAAGTCTTCCCCATTATTAGGAAATTCATGGACAAAACACACCTTGTGATTAAATCAGAGTGGGTGATTTTTGTTAAATTAATAATATGCCTAAAACAGACAGTGTGCGATGTAATCAAAGGGATAGTAATTCTTAAATTGTGAAAAAAAATATGTTGTAGGGTTTATCCCCCTGAGTACAACAAGTGGTACAAACGCAAAGCATACTGTTTGCACCACTTGCTCAGTTATGGGCAAAATATGGCTGAAAGTTAATTCTAGTCTAGTACAGGCTCGTGCTCGCCAGGTGACATATCACAAAAGGGCAGGACAAGGAGGACGGGGGCGGGATAACAGAGAACGATGGGAATGACTAAGTAACCGCACGGTAACCAGATTGACATGTGCAGTATCGCTCACAATGCTCTACACATCACAAGGTTAAACTTTAATCTTCTTTTGTGCCTTATCGATCAGTTTTCTGATTTTTAAAATTACACAGTGCTTTATAACTACATTAATGATACACACACAGATAAGGTCATGGTGGGGTGAAAGTTCCGCTTTAATTAGCTTCCATAACTAGCTAATGCTCTGTGTCAAACAATTTGATGAATAATAATGCATTGATATTCAAAGATAAAACGAACTATAGCAACAAATGATACTGATAACATTTTGATTTTCCAATGTTTCCTAACAACCAGAGACATTCAACCAAAACATATGCATTGATATGGATTCAATCGAAGTTTGTTATATGTGGAACATAGTTGGCACAATAACATGAAGAGTTCAATGTGGTGGTTCAAGAAAAGAAAACTACAAACTCTGAGTAATCAATGTGAAATATGTTGCTCTATGAGAGAACTCAGTTATTAAGTTATGGTATTCAGAACAGAACAAGCTGAACCCCACCAAAGGATATAGCATAGTAATGATATGGTAACTGTTCTTTGAAATTAATATATATTTTATGCCCGTAATAGCTGCAATTATGCCAATTAAACAATGTATGTACAGCAACAGAGAAGATTCACGCACCAATATGATACCTATCCTGGTTATATCAGCCCAGTGAGGGTGCCCACAGGAAAAATAAACTATTGGAATGTAAAGGGTGGTTATTGGCCTCCCTTGGAAAAGAACCTGTGTTTGAGGCACTCAACCCCAGTATCTTAGAAAGTAAAATAATATAACCGTTATTAATAATTTATTAAAAGAAAGTGGGGGAGAAAAGAAGAGATTAAAAATGGCTAGGTGATGTGACCGAGGGTCAGTAACTATACTGAATTAAGGCATATATGGGGATTCAGCCAGTGGCTCCTCCTAGTTCACAAAAATCACTTTAGAGCAGTTAGGTGTACGTTTAATAATGCACCAACCTTTCCGTGCTTAATGAGACATCTCTATTAACGCTCTAAAGTGCAGACAGTACGCATCCAGTTATCAGTACATAACTGGCAGGGAGTCTAATAACGGTATATATTATTCAGCTATTAAATAATTGAATAGCAGCCGCCCATATCATCGGAATGCATATATGGCATGTAATCAGTGTAGCCGAATTCAATCAACTCGGCACCTAATCAATAAACACTGAATCTTGTCAATAAATGGACCATAATAACTGGCTGTATTCCTAAAGTACTAGTAACTGTATGTAGAGTGTTAGACAAATACATTTGCTATGGGCAATAATATAGGCTTGAGTAGGGAACTGATCATGTATATTACATTTCATTTATTAGCATTCTCTCCTAATATCATGTCTTAATACATTACATATATAAAAGTACTTTGCAAGTGTACATTAATGTAACTTTATTACTGCTTGTTTTATAGTAAACCTAATATATCAACCTGTCAACATATGCATTATAAATAACAGCACAAGAAAAAATCTTATACCACAATTTTCACATTAAAAAAATGTAATAAAACTAATGCTGAAAAGCTCTACAAAAAGGAAAATCAGAACACAAGGGGGAAGATTCACTAAATGGTGATAAAGAGGTGATAAAGTGGAGATGACTTTCTCCAGTGATATCACTTCTCCAGTTCCTATGTTATTCTATGGAGCCTTTCTTCAACATAGAAGATCTTAGTGCATAGGCTCCATAGAATAATATAGGAACTGGAAAAGTGATGTTACTGGAGAAGTCATCTCCACTTTATCACCTCTTATCATCGCTTAGTGAATCTCCCCCAAGGTTTTGTTTATTGTTTTGAAGAAAGGATTGCTTACACTTAAGACAAACAAGCTGTTAGGGACTACAACTCCAACAGCTGAAGTGCCAAAGGATGCCTACCACTGTTGTAAAATAAAAATTTATGAGATTTCAAAATTTTCAGCGAGATTCCTTGCTCTCTGCAATCCTGTAATTTTATTAAGACAGTGTTCATCATTGTTAGTCTGAGTGTATCAACAGGTCAGCATTTCAGGATGTTCTCAATAACAGGGTCATTAACAGTCATTAAGATTGAGCTGCCTGTGTTAGATTAAGGATACCCTAAAAACCTGACCTGCTACTCTGCCCTGAGGAATGGAGTTGAGAGTCACTGCCTTAAGACAACAGGAAGTGAAGAGTGCAGGACAAATGCATCCAGTAACGTGATGAAAACCATCATGTGCAATGTCATATATCTTAAAAGGATAGCAATGTTTCACAAAAAAACAGCTCTGATTAATCTTTGTAATATCTGGGCCATTTAGAGAATTAGTTCAATATTGTCCAAATAGTAGTTCAAGAGCAATTGAATGATAAAATATCCCCTCCCGCCCCTTTTACCTAGTGTAAGCTTTCTCCCCTCAGATGTGGAATCTGGTTGCTTGACCAGACAGCTCTCAGCAAGGGGCAGTCTTCTTACTGTGAACATAAGGAAAACCCTGCCCCATGACAAAGGAAGGCAGGTTTTTCCTTATGCTGACTGAAGATTGTCCCTGTCTGCGATCCATCTGGACAGTCTTGCAGCTCTGAGGTGTGCAGTGTTACATCAGTAAAAGGGGCGGTAGGGGGTTATTTTATCATTCAATTACTTTTGAACTACAACTCTGACAGTATTGAAATAACGCTCTCCACTGTCCAAATACTATGACGATTAATCAAAGCTGCTTTTTTGTGAAACATTACTATCCCTTTAAGTTCAAGGTATGGCTATTTTTACATATATACTGTGAGGCCAATGTACTAAGAAGAACTGAAACAACTCTTGGTCAATGCAGCTGCACCATAGGACAATTGTACTTCCCAGCGGCATCAGAGGAGTCCACTCCAGGGACTCCACAAATAAAAGTTTCTAGGTATGATCAAGAGTTTATTCACTTGGATTCTAGAGTAAGATGACTAGACCTCACATTTCACTGGCAACACATAGGAAACATGCATATTCAAAGCAGTCCTGCTGTATTCATTTTTCATATGTATCCCAGGTTAAATGTGAGATTTGGTTAACATATTCTTGAGAGGTCTCCAAAGAATTCCTTCTCAAACTATTTGACATATTTCTTAAATTCAAGGTGTTAAGAAAACTGAATAGTGTGCCAATAACTAAATCATAATTATTGTAACAATTTTCTTTGTTATTATAAAATGTTTTCCTGTCATTTCTATTAAATTGAATTACTAAGGTTCAATCGCTTTGCCGTTCATTTTCTTAGCACAGGTGCAGCAGTGAACAGCAGTGAGAGTCTCCCTCCATCCTCGTCTGTCAACGATATTTCCTCCATGTCCACTGACCAAACATTGGCATCCGACACAGACAGTAGCCTGGAAGCTTCAGCAGGACCCCTCGGTTGTTGCAGGTGACTAGCCGCCTGCCTACGTAACCCTACCTTCTTCAGAAGATAATACAATTGGAAAAGAATCATTATATTTATACATTTGCAAGAATAAGAGCCGAAGTAGAAAGCTAAAATTTCCCTTCTAGCTTGCTTCTCCTTAACCTCTTAAGGAACAGAGGGGTGTGCAACGCATTGCTTTGCACTGAATTGCACACGTCTCTGGTCCTTAAGGTGTTAGAAAGTTATGTCATGCAACTAAGCTCAAATATATATTTACCTTATAGTTGCTCTGCTTTGGTCTTTCTTCGGATTATGCTTACTGCAAGAAACAAAAGGGTTATTTCACAAATCCTCTTTGCATACATTGTAAAATTAATGGCTGTTTAACCAGCGAACTGAAATAATCTTTTCCCATTTTAACACTTCACAATGTGCAGTAGCCATTCAGTTGCGCGTGTGTGCGTGTGTCTGTGTGAGTGTATGTGTGTATTGTGTATGCATTTTCCTATCAGACATGTCTGATTATCTGTTTATGAACTGAACCATTCCATCTTTTCAGATAGATGGTTGTAGATATACACACACATGTACATCAGATGTATACATTCAAGCATATATGTATATTATTAAAATAAAAACACAACTGTACAGTAGTTATTAATAGAGCAGTATATATATATAGTAATAAAAGGCCTGTTTTGTGTTAGCTTCAGAAATACCGCTGTAATATTATGCTAGTATGTAAGCTGTAAGGTTCTTACATTTGTCAAATTGTGAAATAAAGGAAACGTTGTATCAAGAAACAAGGCGCTATCGATGAGCAGGAAGAATTTCTAGCTGAAGCATGACCATAAAATAGCCAGAATAATGCAGATCATGCACAAACACAAACTCTCAGAACTGTTCTTCACAGCAACATCTGTCTAATAGCTATTTATTTTTTTACATGCACAAAATGTTTTTATTTCAAACCAGATGTGCTGAATTGAACCAGTGGTTGAAATGAAGCAAACCTGTGTACAACTGTATATTTTGATTTTTTCCTAGTTATGGTACTGTACTTTTACAAAGCTGGCATTGCAGGAATTTAAGAACGGCATTGTGGACATACATTGTCTTGCACAATGATTGTAGACAGGAAGATATATATATATATTTTTAATCTTTTCTTTAGTATACCTGCATCTGTAATGAAAACATTTATGATAGAAAGCTACATAAAAAAACTTACTTGGGTGGATGTACTAAGACAAACTGAAGCCATTCTAGGGTAAACCAATTGCACTGTTAGGGACAAATAAATATCCCTATTGGTTAAAATGTAAATTATTAACACTTAGAATGCTAGAGAGGTGCATTGACAGGCATTAGATATTACTTTAGCATTCAAGGGGTTAAAAACTCAACTTAAATCATTAGTAATTATTTTTGTCCCCTACAGTGCAGTTAGTTTACTCAAAAATTGCTTAAATCTTCTTGGCATACCAGCCTTTCAGTTACTAATACAGGCTGGCTGACCCATCACAAGTCTTTTCTGCATTTTCAGTGATGATGAGCTAGCTAATATTTTTATGATACTTTAGTCATGGATACTACTGATGTCTCCATCAAATTTCTTTGCAACACACTGGAGACATCTATAGCCTCCAAGGGATTAACCCTTTGGGTGCCAGAGGGGTACGGAATACATTGCCCCTCTAGCACTCAGAGGGTTAACATGATGTTCATATTGAAAGGGCTAGTGAGGAAAGAATACGATTGGTTTGGTTTTATTGGCTAGGTTTGTTGTGACATCAGTGAGCTGCTGCATGCTGGGAATGAAAAACAAAAACAATACTTAAGTTGCATTCTGTACATCAGGGATGAAATTTACTTTTGTATTTAGTTATGTTTTATGTTTTCAATCCTCAGGAGAATAACATCTGATAGTTCTGTTCTGTATGTTGACACTAAAACACACTTTCAAAAATAATCTGGAGTTTTGTGAACTGGTTATAGACATCTTCAAAATAAGCTTGTGTCACCAAAGCCTCTCCAATGAGAAGAAAATCAGAGAGTAATAATACAATATTTAAAAATGCTGGCTTGCAATCTTTCTCTTAGTTTGAAGGGCAATATCTCTCTTGCGTTAATGAGATCAATGTACTAATATAAACTGGAGCAATTACAGAGTAGATGAACTGAACCAAAGGGACAAATAAAATTCCACAAAATTTCCATTGATTAAATTATGTTTGACCCCATGAGTTGAAACACATTGGCATTCAAGGAGGAACAAAAAAAGTCAGTTAAGTCAATGGGAATTTTTATTTGTCCCTGATGATGCAGATGGTTTGCTCTAGAATTTCCACATTTCTTCTTAGTATATCAGCTTCAAAGTTAGCAGGACATTAGAGAGTATGGAAAGGGAGAATATTGATTTATAAGGTCACATGGGAGACACCAACACAGTGTTGATGCTCTTGTTATGTCAGCCGTGGTGCAAGGTAACATGCTGGGCTCTGGTAATTTTCACACACGTGTGGCTATAACCATGTGTCAACACACCAAAGTCCAGCATGATTCAACTTTACTCATCACAGCTTCTAATGAATGGCTGGCCCACATGGGTGCCAGAAAATGTTATGGGCTGGAGCTTATGTAGAACGGCTGGCAGGCATGCCTCTTCTGCATACAGATTGGTGATGGAAAGCAGTAGAGGTAAGTGTAATAACACAGGTGATGGAACTGTTGCAGAGGGCTCAACAGTTCTGTCTCCAATGTGAAAGGGGACTAAGTCATGATTTAATCTTGTATAGATCAACATTATGGTTGTGTAAAGTCATTCTTGCAAATGTAGCAGTTTAAATAAACAGATTAAAGGGATAGTAATACTTCATTCTTACTATCCCCCATGCTGTAGCCCTTAAAATTCTGATTTCAACTATACCGCTTTCAAAGTTCCCTTCTCCCCTGACGTCAGCATTCTATCTGACAGCAGGGGAATCCGGTCCCGGAACAGGAGGTGGCTCTGCAGCAGTGCTGAGATTTCGTTATAGAAACAGAAATCCTTCACTAAAATGGTCTTGTACGTGTGCTTGCAAACCAAGCACACGTAGATGACCATCTATTGAAGGATTTCTGTTTCTATAACGCGATCTCAGGACTCTTGCAGAGCTACCGCTTGCTGCAAGGGGAGATTTTTGGTGCAAGTAGCTTAGTATATTGGTGTTAGACTGAAGTTGGAGAAGAAAATCAATTGCAGATCCTATTTTGTGCACAATTGTATTTGTACTCTCCCCCCACTGGGACAGTGAACATGTTCTTAAATCAAAAAAACTGGGTGCAGCCCTATTGTCAGTATTAAACCACAATTACATGTCAACAGCATTTATAGAAATATTTTGTAGGTAAATGTGGAACAATTATGGGCAAACCAACAGCACCATAAGGAAAAACTAGAAATATCCACTGATTTTAAAACCAGGAATGTTAGAGGGATATCCTTATATTGCAAAGCAACCCTTTGGAGACCTCTCTAGCATTCAAGGGGTTAAATCAATTATTTATTTATTTTTTTTAATTTATGGTGCAGTTGGTTTACCTCAGAATTGCTGTATGGGAGATATACATTAAGGTGTGATAAAGAGGTGAGGGTGATACATGTCTACAAGTGTTATTCTATGGAGCCTATGCACCACGAGTTATGAAATGTTAGTGATCTTATTGCATAGGCTCCATAGAATAACATAGGAACTGGAGAGTGTATCATGCTGGAGAAGTTATCTCCACTTTATCGCTGCTTTATTACACATATCTACATCTCCCCTGTGATGTATATGAGATGTAGATATGATCTACTCTCAAATTCCTATGTTATTCTATGGATCTAATGCACTAACATCTCTCAGTTTAGAGACATTTTAGTGCATAGGCTCCATGGAATAACATGGGAATTAGATAGTTTATCATGATAGGGAAGTTATCTCCTTAGTGCATATACCCCAGATTTCCTCAGCAGAACAGCCTCTGTGTCACTGCATACATCACTGGCATTACAAAACAATTTTATTTTCTATTTAGATGAATCTAATATTCACATGTTCTGTTTATAAATATGATTAAACAGGTTTAAGAGGTAGCTGGGATGTTTTGAACTAGACGAGAACACCATATATCAATACACAGATCATAACAGTAAAGTCATTCTTATCTAAGGCAAGAGCACTCGACAGATTTACAATCAATTTGCATTACTGTACACTGCCCATGCATTGATTTGTATAGTGCCATCATTAACACAAGATGGATAAAAGCATATTGTAAAATTCAAGTTATAGTGATAGTAATACATTGCTAAAATTAACTTTAATTCTGTAGATATTACAAAAATAAATTAATTGCACCCAGTCCTATCTCTCAGACTTCTATGGTTTGAGACATATTAGCTTACAAAGTTCCCTGTTCTCTCCCCTTGCACTGATGTGCACTGATGTCAGCTGTCTGTCTTAGAGAAGGAGAACCTGGGCCACAGACCATCCTACGGCTCTTTAACAGAGCCGTAATCGTGCTAGTTAGAAAGAAATACTTCATTTGAATGGTCTACAACATGTGCTTGCAAACCAGACAGGAAGCTGATGTCAGTGCAAGGGGAGGGAAGGGGTAACGTTGTAAGCTTATATCTCTCAAACCATCGAGGTTAATTTTAACAATGTGTTACTATCACTGTAATCTGTTCTGAATCCTTAATAATTAACTCCTTGTGGCCTATCTAAAAACACAAATCAATGTGTTGGAGACCTGTCTAGCATTCAAGGGGTTAAACCTTTGAGTGCCAGAGGGGTACGCAACGCATTGCTTTATATTGTATATTGATGATAATTAGCTTATACCTGATAACGTAATATGATATTTTTAAGTTTGCGCACACAAGAAGAAGAAACTAGATTGTTTTTGTTGGTATGTTATACAGCATACAGGTTTAGAAATCTGACTGTTACACGGCTTGTATTTATAGCATTTTCCCCAGTGCTCCACTAACTTGTAGAAGCTGTTTGAAGGAGCAGTAAACTTTTCATTAATAAATATATATTGCAGGGCTTCTCCTGCTGAGTAAAACAAGGATGCACCCCCTGCAGGGAGGTACATCTTTTGAGTGTTATTATAGATTAAACTGCTGGTTTTTTACCTTAACCTTGCCCTGTACTGAATGCCCTGTACTGGCAAAATTTCAGACAATTATGCTGTTGCTTTCTATGGAAAAGGTACAACACTGACAATAGTTCTGCTTGAAATGTTATTGTAACAGCTGAGTTACTTCTTTTCAGTTTGAACTTTCAGGAAGTAAGCTCACCACATCTCTGTTTCCAGAATATAACAGTTTTAACACCTCAGGGACTATGGATGTACATGTACATCATGGGGAAATGTGCATTAATGACCCATGACATATATGTACGTCATGAAATTCAGGGATCCCCATGCGACTGCACGCCGTTCGGGGACCTCTGATTCTGATTCAACAAAAAAAAAAAATGCCCCGTGTTCCTTAACCATTTGAATGCCAGAGGGGTCCGAAACGCATTGCTTTGCAATGCATTGAGTACCTCTCTGGCACTCAAAGGGTTAAGTGATGCCCGCGCCGCCACGCAGCTGGTCCTTAAGGGGTTAAACTGCCAGCAGTTGGAGTACCCATATTATTCTCAGCAGGAAAAACCCTATAATATTTACATTTTCATTAATAACGTTTACTGCTCCTTTAAGGAACAATAAGGATTGGTGAAATATAAGGTTTTTCTATGCTAATATACTAAACATATCACATGTTTTTCATTTTTCCCTAAATAGTTGTGTTATATGGTACTTTGCAAATAATATGTTCATAACCAGTATTGAGGAGGAATTTTTGCCTTGCATTTCTTAAGCTTATTTGCCTTTGTGAACGTTGTTCTTGAAAATTTCAGCGTACATCAATTGTCATCAAAAACAAAAATCTTTTAACTTATGGATGATCTTAAGTTTTATAAATAGACCTCGAGATCTGTAGTGTGTATTAAAGCCTTAAGCAACTGGCACTACCAATGAATTCAATCTGTACCAAAACACTTCGGTCTTAAGTCGAAGTCCACTCTGCAATTTCCCCTAACGCTACAGGTTTCAGCTATATTAATATCCAGGTCACTGCACCAATGAACTAATCTGCTAACTTGACAGATGTTGACACCGATTTTTATATTATTTTAAACTATAGAACAAGATTTTAGAGAGTGACTGGTGTTACTCTCTCTAAAATGTTGCCATTTTTAAGCTGTAAAGGTTTTGTTCCCCTCTGTCCATTATTACCCCTTACCCTTGCATCAGCTATTTCTCCTGAGAGGGAGATGATATGGGCAACTGTGCAGCTAAAACAAATGGTGGTATTACCCTGCATCTCAGAAATTTCTGTTTGTTTGACATGAACTGAATGGAATTATCACAGCACAATTAATTTCCAGAATGCTGAGAAATGGCTGAGATGCTGTGTAGTACTGACCATATCTTAGGAGTAGGAGCTGACATAAAGGGTGTGTGTGTGTGGGGGGGGGATAAAGCATTTGCAGCTTAAAAAAAAAAGCAAGATTTTATGGTGACTGCCATCAATGTCTTTATAAAACATGTATCTGTAGGTTGTTTTTTTTTTTTTTTAAAAAGTAAAACTTAACCAGTACTATCACTTTAAGACTATACTATCTTAAGCACAACTAGACCAGCAAAAATTACCAGCTGATTCATCCATCTATATTGAAATATAATCATTCTTAACTCCCACATAACTTACTGTCACTCTAAAAATTGTAATGACTCCTATGAATTTTGCCCTTGTGACTTTGTTCAAGAGTGAACCTCAGTCCTGGATGTCATGTCAATGGAGGCAGACATGACAGTTGCTAACACTTTTTTTTTAGACTGAAGAAGAGTACAAGTGCCTACTTAACTCTTATGTACCAGAGGTGTACAATGAAGCAATGGAATGAATACTCCCCTGGTCATAAAGGAGTGAAGATAACCATGTGCAGCGAGCAGAGTTTAAAGTCATGTGGTTCTGCTAGCAACTTTCATGATCACATCCATGGGCACAAGATCCAGGTCTGACTGAATATATTATTTCTTAACACTTTAAGGACCTAGGACATACATATACATCATGGGAGAACTTGCGTTAAGGACCCATGACGTATATGTACTTCATGGAATTCAGGGGTCCCCGCTTGGCTGAATGTCATTCTGGGACCCCCGATTCCATTTTGGCAAAAAAAAGAAAAAAATGCCCTGTGGTGCTTAAGTGCCAGGCACGCGGCTGGTCCTTAAACCGATTAGCAAAGGAAAATGCATAGCGACAAGTAGGTTTGATTGGCCCTTTTAAAGTATTGGTTATCATTAGGTAGTATTTGTTCTCCTTAAATCTTTCAACTCTTATCACACCCCCTTTTTATCATGAGAGTTGCATTCTAGTTAATAAAACATTCTGTTCAATAGTATCTTCATACTATTATCATCCATTTATTAAAATGTCCTACTTATCCCACCGAGTTGCGTAATCAATTTACATATTATTCTCATATAGTAAATCTCCTATATATCAGTCATATAAAGTAAGAATATTTCTCATATTTGGGAATATTGTATTGACATTTAATCTGACTGTAATATTTTAAATAAGTTAAATTTTTCTTGTACTTCTTGTTGATGTCTTACTGTAATTTGAATCACCTCACAATTTTAATAAAAAAGTAAAGCAATGTTGGTACACAGTTAAGCAGTTTACTTGTTTGCAATGATGTACTATTTTGCACTTTTTTTTTCTTATTATATAGTACTGAGGGCCTTATACAGAAAGCAAAAGATAAGCCATTCTGGAACAAAATTAACTGCACCATAGAGGACAAATAAAAAAAAAATCAGAAAATATACATTGCATTGGGTTCCCCTCTGGCAGTCAGAAAGTTAAAGTGGTATTGTCACTTTGTAAGAAAGAGGTGGTTTTGATAGAACTTTCAAAATGGTCTTTTTAATTTCTACAAGCTATTTAACCTCACGTATTTGTCAGTTTATGTAAATGACCTAATAATGGCTGGCAGGAAGTGGCAGTTAGAATGCAGAACAGAGTGGAATGTTACTATCTGGCAGACATGCTTTTGGGGTAAAGTAAACAAAAACTACCATGATTAAAGCTAAGATGGATTACCGGTAATTATTTTATTAAATAGGTACTATTTTGTCTGGTATTAATTTATGCTTCTTTTTTACAGCTACAGTACAATAATATAGGGTATCAACTCCTGTAAAGGTGCCCCCCTACACTATAAGTAAAGCATATTATAACTAAAATTGTTCAATACCTATGTGACTCTCTAATGCGTAATAAGCATTTACATGTGAGTGCCTAATAAATTGTGACAGTAGTGCTTTCAAGATTAAGAATGTATCATTGTTTTTCTAGTGTTTTAGTTCAGTGTATTAAATTATTTGTATCTGCTACCAAAGAAGAAGGCCTTATAACAGTGCCTTTATGGCAGCATTCAGTAGGGGCTTTGACTTTTATGTGTAGTTTCTTTTTTTTTTATTTTCCATTTTTTTATTTTTTACAATATTAAGAATTTGGCACTATTGTTGCTCGTGAAGAGAATAGTCTTACTTTATCGGTGTATATTGTAATTAAAAAAAGAACTACCTATTCACAATTTTTGAATGTCACATACAAATGTAGATAATATAACTGTATCATTTGTCACTCTAAATTATAGTTATTTGTAGTTCTGAAAACCTTTATTAATGCCAGGTGACACACCATATCTGGATCATATTGGAATGCCATATGTCACAGTAACAGTGGCTAAATCTATATATCCTACCATCTGCAATTATGCATCACTCAACCACAGAAATGTCCTACTGACTTCTTATAATTTTTTTTTATAATATTATTATTGGAAAGGCAATCAGAAGTTATTGTTGTATTAGGTAAAATATAGGCACACAGTACCTAGCTGTCTCTTTTTTACCGTTATATAATGCTAAAGAAAGGACTTGTAAAGAGTCATTTTTAAAACTAGTTTTCTGAAGGTGGTGGTATTTATTAAAAGTTAACTTTATTTAAGTTATTTAAGTAAATGTTCGTGGTTATAAATATCTTAGCATACTTTTATGTACTTAAACCTACAGTGCAAGGTCACTTTTTTATATTACACCACTGAGTAATCAGGAACTTAAATGTATAGCAAGTGATCATTCAACAATAGCCATCAACTCAAGTTAGCATTAATAACAAAAATAAAGTTCATAATGATTTTATGAATTGTTATAGTGTCTCATATGATTGACTTTTATTTTATAGCAGGTCCTTCTACTGCAGAAGGGCTACATAGAAATTATCATTTTTATTGAAATTCTGTGTTATTTGTAAAAGATAGCACATGGGACTTAAGGCCAGTATATATCTCATAAATCGCATCTCAGCTTATGAAACCTTCAGTAGCATGATGAATCATATTGCCTTGTCAGCAATAAAAGTTGTACCTAGAGTATCAGTAATACTGCATGAGTTTATGAATGGCATGTACTGTAAACCATATCCTGAAAATAATTACCTTATCTTCTTGGATGCTAGAGAGGTATTCAATACACAGTGAAGAATTATGTCAACTTAAAATATCAACATTTAATCATGGCTCTAGATAAGGAAAGGTCATCATTTGAAAAGATGCACTATAAACTTGTATACTCAATGATAAATCACAGAAATTGTACCCCAGTCCATTCATTTGTATAGGAAATATTTCTGCTTAGATCTTCCCATATTTGGAACAGACGTAAGGTTGAATTAGAGCAACAAAGGTAGGCATTCAGATTCATGCTAATCTCCACTTTTTACATTTATTTTCATCACTTTTTTCAGTAGACAGGACAGATATAACCACCCTTTTTGTCCTATTTTCTGAGTTAAGATTCAAGAAGATATAACTGTAAGATACAAAAATGACTTTGAATTTCATGGGATTTTCCAGAAAGTTTACCTATTATTCTTCAAGGAAGAAGTCAGCTGTACATCAAAAGTGGCCACGTCTCTATATGTACAATAAGCATCCATAATTAATGTATTACAATATGAAATATAAAATATGGATACTTTTCATTATTAAAACTAGAGGTGTATTTGCAGTTCATAGATTTCATGTTGTGGAAGGTCTAACTAAAATATGGAAATGGATCATTAAACA
The DNA here is from genome assembly GCA_037306005.1 of Rhinophrynus dorsalis. NCBI lineage: Eukaryota > Metazoa > Chordata > Amphibia > Anura > Rhinophrynidae > Rhinophrynus > Rhinophrynus dorsalis. The sequence continues at coordinate 280,952,078 of CM074718.1, read as the reverse complement.
TATTATCTATGATTTATAAAATAGTGTAAAAGATCTAAAACTCACAATCCATCAAGTTGTATGAAAATATCTCTCCCATGAGATTGTCTCCATAAAAAAACATACTATACCTAACTTATTAATGTGATTAGATGCTAGAATGGTAAGTGTTTTATCACTATTGAGAGGAGTTTAGTGTAGACAGTTATTGTAATTATCTATCAAATGGATACCAGTGTTTGAATCACTGTTTCCAAAATAATCATTAATAAAATAGATAATATATTTCTATTAAAACTCATTCCTGACACTTCTGATTCTATTACATGCACGTTGACATCTATGAGTCTGGTTAGAGTATGTAAGGGATGTGGGGTTGGGTGGCTTCCAATTCTGTCATAAGTAAATAATCAATCTAAATAATAATAATCAGTGGAAATAGCAGTTTGTCATACTAGAGGCAAACTTTAGACTTTTTGGCCTTATCAAACTGAAGGGTCCAAGGCTGTTTCACTACTTGACCCTCTACTATGATGAGTTATAATTTAATCACTATTGATCTGCATTAGATGATGTAGACATTTTAATATGGAGAAAAAGAAGCCTATATTTTGTTTTATTCATATGCTGATAAAAGTATTAAATTGATATTTTTGCTACCAAAACAGTTTGGAATCTACCCTGGGGATAGTCTTAACTGGATTCCATTTTTACAGTCTTATGTGCATAAAGTAATCTAACCGATCTTGAATACATTAACAGAATCTATACTTTTTTTTAATTTAAAGGGTACAAAAAACGCCACAGAAAAGAGAAATGTTAAACTACAAGTACAATGTGTACAATAAGCAATAAATAGAAAATGATAGATCAGACTTTTGCTAGTGAAATGCAATGTGATGGTTATAAATCTTAAAAACAGGAAATAAATTATAAATTAACCATTAGTTAATATAATTCTAACCACAAGTAGGGAAACAAGAAAACATAAATTATAAATATTTCAGAGAACATTAATACATAGCCATAAATCTAATATGGTTTCTGTATATGGAAGCATTTTGTGTAATATAATTATATATAAATTAGGTGTTGGCGTGCCATTGCTTTACAATGGACAGTTTATTTGTTCTATATTTGTGATCATACATGCATTATACTACTAAAACTAGTTTTGAAATGAAGGAATATCCTTTATAACTATTAGATAAGTAAAGCTACTGCCAAATATCCATGGCTGCTTCTTTGTCTAATTAAACATTTTTATTTGCATTTTCTAAACAGAAATGTATTAGGGCATATCCACCATATATGGGAGATCCTCCTTAATATTTTACTGCCACTTTCTCGTGTAGAGAATCAGTATGTCATGTATTTATATCTTTTATATATTTAATCTTGCAGGAACAATTGGAAAATAAGCTGACCAGTGCATTTTTAGTAATGTATAGCATAGTACTTCATACTGTATATACATTATTTTACATGCTTTCACTCAACAACTGTTTAAACTTGAATGTCTTAATTATTTCCTAATACAAATATATATTAAGGTACAATACAAACCAAGAGCTCATTACGTTGTATCTATTAAAAGTGATTTCAAAAAAAACTCCTGGGTCATACATACCACTCAAGACTTCAAGGGAACCCAGTACATTAGATTTTAAGACAATTCTGCTTAGACCGGATATTAAGACTCAACCTCTTAAAGGTAAGTTCATTAGTAGCTTATTCTGTATGACCTTCACCTAAGTTCCACCAAGAATATTCTTAAATCTAAGACTAATAGCTACACTTGCAAATCTAAGTAAAACATCATTGAGCTTTTTAATAGATGCTCTTAACATTTCTGCATGCAATGACTTTTTAGCAGTATTAGTCTTCATGGTGGATTATTTTAAGTCAAGAATGTAACATAGAGTCAGACTCCTTTTTTATATGTAGTAACCTTAATTAATTTTACAGACACAGCTACAAGAGCATTAATGATCACTCAATGATCTGCCTAACTTGTGTCCACACAATTTAAGGACCAAAAAAAAAGACATATTTAGTTGATCTAATAAATGCCTGGATTCGATTCCAGCCAGATGGAAGTTCAGTTGCCAAACCTGACTCTTGCCCTTCTATTACATACAAATAAATGGTCAAAAGTAGAATTGCAAATGGCCATTCTGCTACTGCATTCTAGCAGCGTGGTCTTGGCAGTGCTCCTTATGGAAGCTGAACAGGGGCAGGAAGTGTTTCTTTATTTTATCACTGTGATCTGGCAAGAAAGGGGTTAAAAACAGGAGGAGGCGATATATGTAGGGCTTGCTGGGACACAGGGATCCTACAGGGAAACAGGCAGGCTTTTGGCCCCCTTGTTTATCCTGCCTGAACCAACCCAAGATAAGTGGACTGTTTCTGACTACTGCCCTTGGACCTCTTGATTCTCGCTGTGGGGTAACTTTGGAATCATTTTTGGAGTTCCCAAAGATTCCAAAGGGTTATTGTAGAGGGTAAAAAGGAATTTGTCAATCAAATGCTGACTGCCAGTCAGAATGTGACTGCAGAATTGTCTAACTAGAAATATCTGCCAATGCTAAAAAAAAAAAGACATTCTGCATATATTTTGGTTGTAATGGAATCCAGCCCAAAAAGCTAGTAATTCCAATATCTCCAGCATTGATAGGATTCATGAAAATGGCATACTTTGTACCTGTTAGTTAATTTCCAGTCATATATTTGGTAACAGTGTTAAGTATATTATGTGTATACAGCCTGGTCATAATACTTTGTCATACAATGAATTTATAAATATAATCTTCCCAATCCACGTATATTGGAAAACATTTTATTAATAAAAAAGAAATGCAATCAAATTTACCATTTAAAATATTTAGCAACTGAAATAATATTAATCAAAATTATGAAGATCATTTTATATTCTTATGTATCTTGAGAAATACAGGATTATTTAATTATTTATTTTATTCCTAAAAGGATGTTCTGAAATACCCACTTGTTTCATTATTGGAACAGTAATATAATGAATGGGATAGTAATGCTTAATATGGAAAAAAATATATATATTGCAGGATTTATCCTCTCGAGTAAAACATGAGGGTTTTTTTTGTTTGTTTTTTGTTTGTTTTGTTTTATTTTTTGCTCAGAGGTGTTTTATTCAGAAGTTATTGCAGTACAGACCCTCAATGTCTGGAATTTTGGTGGCACTGTTTTATAGAAGTCTAAAGACAGCAGTGGTCAGTTGACCATAAACCTCCACAGGATGATGTATCAACAGTTTCACTGTAAAATTTCTGGCCGTAGAGATCCTGTGATCAGAAAATAAAACTTGAGCTGCAATAACTTTTAAATAAAACAACTCTCAGCAATGGGAGTACCATTTTTTTTACTCAACAGGATAAACCCTGCATATTTTTCAACATTTAGCTTTACTATCCTTTATAATGTACTGATATCCGTCTCTGAAATTTTAAAATTTAGCATCCACTATTGAACCACCTGTAACAGACACCCCAGGAATAGTAAAATGCATGGACTGTAGGCAGTGGTGGTGATAGGTATAATCTGCTAATGTATAGTGTAATAAATAACTTTTTTATTCTGTCAACAATTTGCTGTACATTATAGAATCATATTATGGACTCCATGGTAGTGAAAATTAAATAGGAATTAATCAGAATTTGGAAACAGTTTCTATTCAACAACATAAAAACTGCCACAGTAAATCCTCCTACAAAAGAATAATATGTCTAGCCATAGAAAAATGTTATAATTTCCTTAACTAATTATTGAGAACTATTGATATTGATTTACTTATGGGAATGTCTTTTTGATGCTGGTTGAACTTTATAACTTTGTGTAGATTTAATTCTATACCTTAGCTACAAACAAAATGATGTTCACAAAGGTGACAGAACATAGATGGCAGTCTTTTGCTACATCCCCATCTCCCTGCTCTTTAACTCACCACTCCTGCTTCCCCCACCAGCAATAATATGTCAGGGCAGATGTGGCATTGTCCGTTAACTGTGATATCAAAACAGATTCCATAAAGATAAATTATTAGCAATATTTTATTCATTAGCTATTTCTTGTCATGTTTGAACATGTGATCACTATGATAAATGGCACCATGATAGGCAACAATGAATTTGTCTCAGATTTTTTCTCTACATTTTTACCCTATTGCTTTTTTAGTAACAGTCAATTAGATAATCTCCTGAGAGTGGTCTGGTTTTAAAGTGTTTTAATTTGCATAGTATAGTACTACAATTTCTTTTATTTAACTACCTATCTGTACAATTATAAACTATACACTATAAACGATAACTATTAAGCAATTAATAGTCACTTTTAAACACAAGCTTTCAGATGCTATATCCTTTCCATGTTTGGATGGTCTTTATTCACTGGTTATTGGAATATTAATTTTCCAAGCAATGCTTTTGTAGAGGAACTATACTTATTGAAATAAGTGGCTCGTTTAACAGAAATACTTTCATATATACGTGTCCTATGCACAGCAGTGAGTTGTATTTATATTCTCTTTAGCATTAGAGCTATGTTGTAGGCTTTCATTTCACTGTCTGGGCATTTTACATAGTCATGCAGAATTTAAAGGTAGGGATTTTCAAAGTGTTTCTACATAATGTCTGTTAAAAAGAGGCATGGAATCAGTAAATATAGGCAACTGATGATCAATACAAACATGTAAATCAATATATATAGATATAGACTGATGCACATGGCTGCTGTATAATATTAATATCTAATCAAGTCCTTCTACTAAAAAACTACAAGCCACATATGACTATAAGCATAGTTCCCTTTTATTTAAATAAGTTTTAGGGAGCATACTAGCATTAAAGAGAAAGTAATAAAGTATGTATTTTTATTTTCAATTATATTAAAGGGATAGTAATACTTAAAATGTAAAAAAATATATGCTGTAGGGTTTATCCCCCTGAGTAAAACAAGAGCACTCCCACTGCTGAAAGGTGTTTCATTCAAAAGTTATTAATTTTCAATTTGAATTTTTTAGGTGCGATATCACAGTGGCCTGAAATTGTACAGTGGCGCTGTTGCTACACGATCCTATGGACAGCTCTGGTCCCGGGACCATAAATCTCCATAGGATGGTGTAGCAACAGCGCCACTGTACAATTTCAGGCCACTGTGATATTGCACCTAAAAAAATCAACTTTGAAAATTAATATCTTTTGAATGAAACACCTTTCAGCAGTGGGAGTGCTCTTGTTTTACTCAGGGGGATAAACCCTACAACATATTTTTTTGTACATTTTAAGTATTACTATCCCTTTAAAGAGCACACATTTGCTATATAAATGTTATCAAACATTATCTTCGTTCTGCACTCAACTTGTTTGCATGATTGACAATTTTGGCTTACCCTACTGGTATATATTAAGTTGCTCGACTCTGTTCCAGTTCTGTCATTGAAAATGCAAGGTAAGACTACTTGTTGGAATCCCCCTTCATAACATATAAATTATATGAAAAATAACAATGAAATAGGTTGTTACTTTAACGTAGTTAGCTTCAAACAGCTAAAATAAAAATTTGCATCGTGACAGGCAGTGCCAGAAATAGCCTTACTGAAAATCTTATGTTACAGCTTTCCTTTTCGCTGCAGGTTCTTGCCAGTTTAGATTACTATCAGATCTCAGCTGGTGCTCAACATGACTTGTGACATCAGCATAAGAGCAGACTGAAAAAGACACGGGGGAGTCCGCCAATTTCCAGAAGTGTTATATGATAAAAATATTACAAACTGTTGTCCACTACATTTATCAAAGTAATGTATATGATTGGGGTAGGCAAAGCCAGGCCTCATGAGATGCTAATTGTTCATATTTGCAAGATATCCCAGCTTAAGCACAGGTAGTTCATTTGAAGTTCCAGAGCCACTGACTAGTATACCTAAGCTAAAGTAGAGATAGCTTACTTTGGTAGTAATATTTTCTAGCCCTGGTATAGGATATATTTCTACAATACTCAATAAATAACTAGGTTTCAAAGACAGAGATGTGTGGATCTAGAGGTTGTGTGGGTCAATGTATGTAGTTTCAATTGAGTAAGAATTTTTTTATAAAGAAAATTGTTTTGTTTTTAATTACATTGTTTGGAACCAGTTATTCCTACAGGATTAAAACATATTTTAAAATATCAACACTAGAGAGTTCCTGAGAAGTATGCAGTAGTATGGGACTCAATAAAAGGTATCCACTTTTTTGTGTATTTAACTCAACACACATTCCAAATAACCCCCCTCACAAAAATAACTACATTAAAACATGTCATCAATTCATTATTCACTGCCTTCACAGTAAAGAACGCTTTGATGATGTAATACATACAAAGTAATCAAATAAAGTTTCTACCTTTTCCTGGTGCTAAATTACATTTATCTTAGGGATAAATATCATAGCTTCTACAAGAGAACAGATTAAAAATAAAGTGAAAAATGCAACATTTTTGAAGTACTTACAGTGTATTCTCGTTCTGTAGATGTGTTATTGGGGAAGTTAATGACACTTATTTTACTCTGAAATGTGCACCCATAAAAATAACAGTTTTATTTTCTTTGCTCCAGAATCTGTGTATTTTTATTTACAACTTTTTATATGCAATGCAATTTTTTAGATGAATCAGTAGACCATGCAGACAGCGCTAAATGAAAAAATTAAGTAAAATATATTAAATGCTGTTATCTTTTGCATTGTGTTTAAAAATTCTGTTTTGTTGAATTTGTTTACTTGTTTTTTAATTATTTGGTAAATAAAACAACAATTGAATATATATTGATGTGTTACATCTTACCTACAGGTACATGGAGAAATTCCCATCAAACTACATTACTATTAGGCCGTGAGGATTTCTCATAATTCTGTTAGATGTGTGCAAAATATAGAATGAGGGTCTTGCAATTCTTTGTGTAATCTATACAAAATATAGCCTATGTTTGCCTATGTATTCTGAAACCTTAAAGAGTTATACATTTATCAGGTGAAATATGGAGGAGGAACAGATGGATAATATGGGGGATGTCAGATTGCTAAAATTTAGATGTAACAATATTTGTGATAAAAATAGCAAATGGACTTTATTTTGTACTGTTTGTTAACAATTTTGTTCTGGTGTGAGAATGAGACTCGTGCCGGTTCCTTTCCAACAAAGCTTTGTACCTAGGACAGTTTTTTTTCAATTTCTCACAATACATTTTTTTAATGCAAAATAAAAAATATATTCATTTCAATTATCAAGTTACAGCACACAAAACTCTCATCTTGATTTCTTTTGTAATAAAAAGCAAACACAAAACAAATCAAAAAGGCACGCGATATTTTAAAATTACTGTGTATGAATAAAACTATATGTATGTGATTGAAAATAAAAACAAAACCTTTGAAATGAGAAATTAGCTTCACTGTGTGTTATTTTATCTGCATAGACTATAGTTTATCAAAGTCAGATATCAGATCCAAATCTGTCTTGTGGTATGTACTATGTTGTCTTTCCATCATATCCCTGTGATATTTCCACATTACCATGATGACACCATGCTTTCTCCAATTTTTTATTTTGTGGTGTCTAAGTTGCCAGTGTCTAATATGCATAATTAATAAGACTTAATGAAGCATTATCATTTTACACACATTGTCAGACCCAATTTGCCATTATTTCAAATCTTAGCACAAGGACTCCTCAACATTGCAAGTTGTTTCTTCCTCACATTCAGTATTCTTTTTAAAGGGATAGTAATGTTTCATAATAAAAGCAGCTCTAATTAATCATCATGGTATTTGGACTTTGGAGAGTGTTATTTCAACTCTGTCAGAGTTGTAGTTCCAGAGTAATTCAATGACAAAGTGTCCCCCTCCCGCCCCTTTTACTGATGTCACACTGTTCAGCCAGAGCAGAAGGGAGGTGCCCAGGTAGACTGCAGAGAGGGACAATCTTCAATCAAGATAACGGAAAAACCTGAAAAGCTTGTCAAGGGGGGCAGGGATTTCATTGTTCTCATAGGAATAAGAGTGTCCTCTGCTGTTATCTGTCTGGTCTATGGACTGCATTCCACATCTGAGAAGAGATGGCTTACACTAGGTAAAAGGGGCGGGAGGGGAAACTTTACTTGTGAATATCTCATAAACCATAAAGGTTTGAGAGATAAGACTTATATCATTCTTCATGTTTTTTAATGCCTACAAAATAAAATAAAGTTAAAACGAAGTATTACTATCCCTTTAAGGTAATCCTGTGCTTATAATTAATCTACCATTGTTCATAAGGAGGTGACCATCAAATCTCTGGAAAGTCAAAGCAGGTGTGAGGATCTTCAAAATGGTTCATCTACTTTTCTAATGTTACAAAGGGTTTTAAAACTAATAAGATGGAAAAATGCTATGTCCAGACTAGCTCATGCATGTTATTTGAGTCTCATATACTGGGTTTTCACCTGGAAATAGTGATTACAACAACTTGAGTCACCGAACTGATTTGTTACATAATGAAACAATAAAACATTTCATTTTTAATTTAAAAAAATATTGTATTACTATGTTTGGAGGGTTTTTAGAAATTATATATACATATATATATATAGAGAGATAGATACTTTATAAGCTCCACATATTTCTATGTATGAATATCTGTATCTGTTATCCTCTATAATGCACCTCACTTATGAAAACTGTATTCTGCAGATCAGCACAGGAATCAGTGTAACCTTGAAGTTAAAACATTTTTAGACTGATTATAGACATTTTCAGTTGCCACAACTTTTTGAACATATCGCTGTTAGTTACACTAATTATTCCTTTCACTATAAAAAGCTCTTTTTCACTGTCGTCCAATACAGGTTACTGGTAACTCTGGGAGGTGATCCGCCCCTTTAAGTAGGCAGGAACATTTCTCCAAATCTATGCAGGGGGTGGAGCCTCCCCTCCCTCCTTAGCTGCTCCCAGTCAGCTTGATGCCAGAATGATTTGTTCCTGGGTGTGTTCACACCAGGTGGAGAACATCTCTCTTCAGTTTTAGTATTTTGTTATTTTCTGTCAAATATGGAATAGCACCATTAGGCGGGTTACCATGGCTGACAAATGCCCTCTCCAAAGTGGCTAGCTCAGCGTCCAGGGATTTTCTAGTGGACCTTATGCCCTGATGGAGGAACAACTTGATTTCAAGTACTTCCCTGGGGGATTATCCTTTGTGGTAATCCTTTCTTTGCATGGTGACCTGAAGACATGCAGAAAGGTGAGCCACCCTTTGAGTGCTGAAGGTCCACTTGTCCCACAGTGTCCCTCTTTGGGCTTGTATTTGGGAGTTCTCATTGCGCACTCCGGCACTCATTGGGTGTTTATATATTTATATACTTATTTATTGTATATGAGTGTTTGTGAGTTTTGGAGCAGTCTATGTGGCATTTTAACCCTTTGTCTGCTGGTTTGACACGTTTATTAGGGGTTCTGTTACACTTTCTTTATGGAATAGTGTTTTCTCCTCATGTACATGTGTTCTATTTGTGTTTTTAACCTTTTTATAATCAGGGTTAATTTTCTTAAATTTTATGTGCTTTTACCGCATAGCCGCCATTGCTCCTTTACTCTCTATGGGCTTACACTGTGTGGGACGTATCTCTGGAACCGCTCCACCTAGCGATCTCAGAGTGGGCTCATTTTGTTTGTCTTCCCTTGCTCTTTCATCCGGTTCACTAGTCAAGTGTGTGGGGGGACTTGGGGAGCTTCGGGCACTGTTTTGGGTTACTTTGTGAGAAAAACTACGATTCCCATGAGCGCTTGCTTCGCGCCTTTTTTCTGATTGGCTCCCGCCGTGGCAGCCATTTTGTGAGTTCTTCTCATCGAGTATACTACGCAGGGACCGGACCTTCTCCTCTCCTTCGCTGATTAACCCTTCGCTTGCCAGATAAGTTTAGTTTTAAATGTTTCTGGGGTGAATCTTTAATCTTCACACTTTAATTGGCTGATTTCTGTCAGTGGGGTATATTTGACACTGTGAGTATGTCTACACCGCTGGAGCTTGGGACTAGACCTAAGACTAAGGAGGCTGGGGCATCAGTTTCCCCCATTGCGCATTGCTCCTCCTGTCATTCAGGGCTGCCTAGAGAATTCTCTGGTCATTTATGCCCAGCATGCTCAGAAGGTCCTGACAGCAACCCAGGGCCTTCCAGCCATGCTATAGATCCAGCTTAGGTGAAAGAGTTCAAGGCTGCAACTAGGGACCTCAGGTCCGCTCTTCAACTCTTTCCCTCTCAGGTACAGGGAGCACTGCAGGTATGGCAGGCTCCCTCTACCATCAGGACCTCCCTGCCTAAACCACAGGGGGCCCCTGATGTGTCTGATTCTTCTGAGGAAGAATTGTTGCTAGATTCTGATGGTGAGGATGGTACTGTCATTGAGTCTACCAGTGAATTTTCTGCAGAGGGCCTAATTCGGGCTGTTCTGTCCACCCTCAACCTTCCCTTGAGTCAAGAGATTCCCTCTGACCCAACTGATGTCTTTCAGAAACCGGCAAAAGCTGTCACTTGTTTTCCTCCTAACCCTACAGTGGAACGTTTGGTTTCCGATGCTTGGAAAAATCCTGATAAGTCTTCTTCAGTCTCAAAAAAGTTTGCTAAACTTTATCCCTTTTCTGAGGCTGAACTGGCTAAATGGGTTCATCCTCCCAAGTTGGATGCTCCTGTGTCTAGACTGTCTAAATCAACTGCTTTGCCTGTTTCTGATGCTTCTGCTTTGCAGGACTGGACGGATAAAAAGTTGGAGGTTTGCCTCAAGTCTATTTTTGCGTCTATTGGCACTGCTATGCGACCGGCCTTTGCTGTGGCGTGGGTTAACCGGGCCAATGCGGTCTGAACTGAGCAACTCACCAAGGCGGTCCGTCAGGACACGCCGGTTTCAGAGCAGTTGCGCTTGCTTGCCAATATCTCTGAAGCGCAGAACTATGTTTCTGATGCTGCCTTTGATGCTGTCCGCATGATGGCTAGGGCCTCCACTTCTTCTGTGGTGGCCAGACACGCGCTTTGGCTTAAGATTTGGTCCACTGACACTGCATCTAAGAAGGTTTTGCTTTCTTTGCCTTTCCAGGGAACTTCCCTGTTTGGCTCTGAGCTCAAGGAGCTGATCAGTGAGGCTACTGGAGGTAAGAGTACCCATTTGCCCTTGGTCTTCAAGAAAAAGTTGCCGGCTAAGCGTTTCCGGTCCTTTCTTTCCTTTCAGGCGGAGGCGCGTTTGTCCTCCAAGACAGTTCCATCCGATCCTCGTCCCTCCTCCAAGCCCAAGCAGTCCTGGAAGCCCAAGGTTGCCTCCAAGTCCAAGTCTTCCAAGCCTGCTTCAGCATGACTCGCCGAACCCGGGTCCTCACCCTGCAGTGGGTGGACGTCTCCACCTCTTCTGCAGAGTTTGGGAAACATCCGTGTCGGACCCATGGGTTTTACAGGTGGTCTCAGAGGGTTACAGGATCCCTTTCTTTTCCCTTCCCCCCCTTCGTTTCCATCTCACTCGTTCTCCGCAGGATGCAAATAAACTGAGGTTGTTCAAAGGCGCTATTCAGGATCTTTTGGACAAAGAGGTCCTGGAGGCAGTGCTTCCTGTGGACATGGGTTTGGGGTTTCACTCCAACCTTTTTTGTGGTCTCCAAGAAGGACGGCGGGGGCCGTCCCATTTTGGATGTCAAGGATCTCAATACCTTTGTGGTGAAATCTCACTATCGTCAGGAATCTCTGCGCACTGTGATCGCTGCCATGTCCACAGGGGAGTTTCTGGCTTCTCTGGATCTCCAGGATGCGTATCTGCATATCCCCATTCATCCAGCGAGCAGGCAGTATCTGAGGTTCGCTTGCGCCAGGGGTCATTTTCAGTTCTCAGCTCTTCCTTTTGGGCTGACAACTGCTCCCCAGGTCTCCCAAAGAGTTCTGGGGACGTTGATTTCCGTCCTTCATTGGGATGGAGTGAGAGTGACTCCGTACATGGAAGACTTGCTTTTGAAGGCAGAGTCTGCGGATCTTCTTCACCAGCAGGTCCAGACCTGCATTCAGGTTCTCACTCGCCACGGGTGGATTGTGAACTTGGACAAGTCGAATTTGTCCCCATCTCAGCGTCTCATCTTCCTGGGTCTGCTGTTCGACACTCAGAAGGGTATGGTGTTTCTGCCAGAGGAAGTAGCTCATCAGATTGCCCAGCGAGTATCGAGAGTCCTGGCTCTCGAGTGGATTCCAGTTCCGAAGTTGCTTTCCCTGGTGGGGAAGTTCATCTCCACGATAGAGGCAGTGCCATTTGCGATGGCACACACCAGGGAACTTCAGAGGTTCGTGATTCAGACGTGCAGGGATCGTCCAGATCATCAGAAGTTGTTAGTATCTCTTCCTCCTCATGTGGAGTTGAGCCTGGAATGGTGGTTGGACCTTTCCCATCTCTTGAAGGGGAGACCCTTTTGGGTACCCTACTGGACCACGGTCACGACGGACACCAGTCTCTCGGGCTAGGGGGCTGTCCTGGGTCGTTTCAGCGCTCAGGGGAAGTGGTCCTTGGAGGAGTCTCTTCTCTCCATCAACATCCTGGAACTTCGGGTGATTTTCCATGCTCTACGCCATTGGGAATCTCAACTGGAGGACTGTCCTGTCAGAGTGGAATCCGACAATGCCACCGCTGTGGCTTACATCAACAGACAGGGCGGGACAAGAAGTCTCGCCGTGTGGCTAGAGGTAAAGGCCATTCTGTCCTGGGTGGAGGTTCATGTTTCCGCTATTTCTGCGGTGCACATTCCAGGCCTAGACAACGTCATGGTAGATTTCCTCAGTCGTCACACAGTCGACAGCGGAGAGTGGGAGCTCCATCCGGAGGTGTTCCAGCTTCTAACTCAGATGTGGGGTGTTCCTTTGGTGGATCTGATGGCAACCAGACACAACAGGAAGGTTCCGACGTTCTGCTCCAGGTGGAGGGAATCGCTGGCTCTGGTAGTCGACGCCATGTCGATTCCTTGGGTGTTTCCCCTGGCCTACATCTTTCCCCCTCTTCCAATGGTGATCAGGGTGATCCAGAAGCTGAAAGTGGAGCGTTGTCCGGTCATCCTCATTGCTCCAAATTGGCCTCATCAGTCTTGGTATCCGGACTTTCTGGCTCTGTCGGTGGCAGAGCCATTTCTTCTTCCCTCTCGTCCAGATCTTCTGATACAGGGGTACCTATGGAAGGAGGACGTCCATCGTCTCCATTTGACGGCCTGGAGGTTGAATCCTCTATTTTGAAGAAGAAGGGCTTTTCTTCTGCCGTGGTTTCTACCATGCTTCGTGCTCACAAGCCCGTTTCTTCCAAGATCTATCACCGGGTCTGGTCGATCTTTCTCTCATGGTGTGCTGACAGGGACCTGTCTCACGATTTTCACCGTCCTACGATCCTGGCTTTTCTGCAGGACGGGGTGGATAAAGGACTCAGCCTGAGTTCTCTTAAGGTTCAGACTTCAGCGCTTTCTGTTTTTTTCCAGGAACGCATTGCTATGCTTCCTGATGTCAAGATCTTCTTCCAGGGCGTTGCTCATGTGTGTCCCGCTTTTCGGAGTCCGGCTTCTCAGTGGGATCTTAATCTGGTCTTGGGAGTTCTTCAGCGTCCTCCCTTTGAGTCTTTGGCTTTTTTAGTCTTTACGCCTTTTGTCTTGGAAGATGGCCTTTCTTCTGGCCATTGTGTCTGTCCGCCAGGTGGCGGAGTTACAAGCTCTCCCCTGTAAACCTCCCTGTTTGGTGTTTCACAAGGACAAGGCGGTTCTTCGTACCTCCAAGGAGTTTTTACCGAAGGTGGTTTCCGAGTTCCACGTTAATCAGGAGATTGTGGTGCCCTCTTTCGGCCCTAACCCCTCTTCGGATAAGGAGAAGGATCTCCATTTGTTGGATGTTGTGCGTTGTCTCAAGTTTTATGTGCATCGCACGGAATCCATCAGGAAGTCTGACGCTCTGTTCGTCATTCCGGAGGGCCCTAGGGCTGGGAGACCGGCATCCAAAGTGACTATTGCTTCTTGGATTAAGTCTACAATTCGAAAGGCGTATGAATTGAGGAACAAGCATGTTCCCTTCAGGGTTACAGCCCATTCTACCAGGTCCATTGGGGCCTCTTGGGCCTACAAAAATCAAGCGTCTGCTGATCAGCTGTGCCAGGCGGCCACTTGGTCCTCTGTGCACACTTTCTCGAAGCACTACCGTGTGGATGTGCTGGCATCGGCTGATGCCAGCTTTGGGAGGAAGGTCCTGGAGGCAGTTCTGCCTGTCTAGGACCTTCTTCTTCTGAGGTCCTTTGTGCTTCCATACTGTGGAGCCCTGTTGGCTCTAGTTCAGTGTGCTGTGTAACAGTTCCTGGGGTTTGTTTTTACCCCTAGTTGGTGTCCGTTGACACTTCTGTTTTGTTGGGATCTCTGACTGGTAGGTCCATGGAGGTCCTGGTGACTCTGGGGGCCTTGCGCCTGGTCCTTGCCTCTTTCCCACCTCAGGGTAACTCAATGGTTGGACATCCCAGAGTTACCAGTAACCTGTATTGGACGACAGTGAAAAGAGGATTTTAGTCTTACCTGTTAAATCCTTTTCACTTAGTCCATACAGGTTACTGGTCTCCCACCCTGTCAAGAGACCATGCTTGGCTCTCCTGTGGCAAGTTGTGGGAGTCCTTCGGGGCATGTTCACAGGAGTCTTCTTCTTCTCTCCCTTTTCTGGTCAGTTGGTAGGGTCACAAATCATTCTGGCATCAAGCTGACTGGGAGCAGCTAAGGAGGGAGGGGAGGCTCCACCCCCTGCATACATTTGGAGAAATGTTCCTGCCTACTTAAAGGGGCGGATCACCTCCCAGAGTTACCACTAACCTGTATAGACTAAGTGAAAAGGATTTAACAGGTAAGACTAAAATCCTCTTTTTTAGTTTTTATTTTCAAAGGTTAGCAAAACAAAATAAGAACCAATAAGGAAAATTATGGAAAGGAGAGGAGGGGAGAAGAGAAAGAGAAAAAGAGAAAAGAAAGAGGAAATAAAAGAGACAAATTGAGAGGGGCCAGTATATTAATAATCACCTCCTATAAGTGAGATAAATAATAACCCTTATCAAGTACATTTAGCTAAAGAATTTACAACAGGGTTGCTTAAAGGAACACTAACCCTTTATTTTGACTTTCCTTTTCATTGAGCTTCCTGAATCGATTTGCAGAGAGCTTTCTGTCAGGCAACATAAAAGCGAATCTGCATTGTAAAAAAAGAAGCAATGTAAACAACATAGTACACAGAGCATTCTGTTCTACAGAGAGACTGTAACACTGTATATCATCCAGCTCTGATAGTCTTTCAACCAGAACACTCTCTAAGATTCAAGTAGCTCACTGTCAGAGACATAATAATGTAAAAAAATAGGTTAAGAAAAAAATTACCTGTAAATATTGTGTACTTGCAGAATATGTCATTAAAAATAGAGTTACTATTATTTTAAATGTGGGAGAAGTAGGTAGAAAGCCTACAGGTTCTGGGGGTGTTAGTGCACAGTCAGTCAATCCATGTGCACCAATCTGAATAGTAATTGTCTGGGCAACCATAAGATAAGTAATTATACCTATAATTGGGAATGGCCTTATTAATCAGATCCATCCAAAGATTAACAGAAAGAGGGGAAGGTTAGATCCACTTGAGTGCATTAGCCTCCCTATCACAAAATAAAATTATGGAGGCCATAAAACATCTATATGTGTCTGAGATTAGGTCATCCACCAGACTCAGCAAATAAATCTATGCTCATAATATTAATATGGGTGGAAAGGAAATCCAGAATTTAGCATTTTGTGGGCATAACCAAGTCATGTATAAGAAAATACCCTGATAGATGAGGTATTTGGGCCAAACGCCATCTATAGCCTTGCACATATAAAGGGAGTATAGTAGATCGTGAGAAAGAAACTGAGAGATACAAGCTTGTCTCTGGAACTAATGGTATGGGTGAATATGTGGATAATAACTGCTCAGAATTTTTTAAACAAAGGTGAGGGACTATTATCAGTTAGATCACTATATATTTTAAACAAACATTTCTCAAGGGAAATGTCTTCTAAGAAAATGCTTTATTGAGGGGGACTATACCTATGAAAAAAATATTTAAAGTATGACTCAGCTCAACATAATAGGGACCCAGGTGGTTAGAAAGGTCAAATTCAGTTTTGAGCCGTACAAGCATTTTTAATTATTTATCTTAGACCAAACATGTTCAATATTTAACCCTATGGCAGGTCCAAGTATGAAAGTGCTGGTGGTGGAATCAGGAAGATTAGGGTTTTGCCAGAGGGGTATTAGAAGAGGCAGAGATTGTACTAACATATGTCACACTCTTTCCCAGACTTCAACTGAGACAAACAGGTCTTAACTGTGCAAGGTCTCAAAAGGGGCAATATGAGGGGGCTTCAAATTACTTGAAGATTAAAAAAAACCAAAATATATAAAATAATCTTATAAAAACCTTATGTACAGCACTAGTGATAAAGTCAGAAAGACAAAAAACATCTAGCTTAGCAATGATAACAAACAATAAAACTAGAACATTACAGGAGTACCCTACCGGATGAGCATTTCTAGTGTGAAATTGCGAGGATCACAAAAGAGTAAAATTTCCTCATAGCATGAAAAGCACATCCGATATAATAATTTGCTAAATGTATGTTTGTCAGAAACTGTCATGCCCAGTACAGTCAGCTGCACGCTGCAGTCATGCACAGTACAGACTGCCTGCACTGCTGCTGATAACAGAGCGAGGCACTCCGAATTCAAACCGTAGTTGGTGCGCAGAGAGGACTACGGTCTGAATTTGGAGCTCCCCGCTCCGGATCAGGCTCGGGCAGTCTGTACTGTGCATGACTGCACCACGGCTGTTGCTGGGTGGCACTATGGCCCGTGTACACGGGCTCTTCAACTAGTTTATTATAAAGGAGACAAATGGTGCTTCAAACAAGACAAGACAATAACAGCCTTGGACCAAGTCTACATTTGAGGTTCTCTGGATTTCTAATTTAGAAAGTGGGGTAATCACCATTTAGTAACACACTAGAAGTCTCTAGTTTAAGTTAGACCAGGATGCCCTTTTCATGGACCGTTATGGAGTTATTTGGTTCTGGCAAGAGACACCAAGATAAGTAGCAAATCTGTAAGGTGGCATAGGAGAAGTACAGAATGGGTAATGCTATCCTAATTTTTTTTTTTTTTTTAAATGGTTGACTGTAGTAATTCAAGAAGGACATTATGGAAATAGAGAGAGTGCAGAGGAGGGCTACAAAACTAGTAAGGGGAATGGAAAGTTTTAGTTATGAAGAGAGGCTAGAAAAGTTAAACTTGTACACACTAGAGAAACGGCGTCTTAGAGGGGATATGATAACACTATATAAATATGTTCAAGGCCCATATAAAGGGCTTTCAAAAGACCTGTTCATTAACAGAACAGTACACAGGACAAGGGGCCACCTGCTTAGACTTGAGGAAAGGAGATTTAATCTACAACAGCGGAAGGGTTTCTTTACAGTAAGGACAATAAAGGTATGGAATGCACTTCCGGAGGAGGTGGTGCTATCAAATACATTAGATGCCTTTAAAAGGGGCCTGGATACTTATTTAAAACAGCATAATATAGAGGGCTATGCACGTTAGTATTGGGATTAATATTTAGTTAGGGCTTGTTGATCCAGGGAGAAATCTGATTGCCATTTGGAGTCAGATGCCTTCTTTTGGTTCAGCGATGGTAAACAGGAATAGGAAAAGGGTTGAACTGGATGGACGCAAGTCTTTTTTCAACCTAAATTACTATGTAACTATGTAACTATGTAAGACTAAATATAATTAGGGAATACCCCAAAAAAGAATATATGAATCCTAGCCAAGTACTTGTTTTGCCAATAAAGTGAAAACTACAGGATATATTTTAACCCGTTAACGACCCATGATGTACATGTATGTCATGAGGCTGAGGTCCCTAAAGGACCAAGAACGTACATGTACGTCATGGAATTCCGGGCTCCCCGCGCGGCTGCACGCCGTTCGGGGAGTCCGGAATCGGCGGAGCTAAAAAAAAAAAAAAATGCTCCGTGATCCTTAAGTGACCACCATGTGTGTGTGGCCGGTCCTTAAGGGGTTAAGTAAAGTTTTGAGTATGGTTTCTATAATTGCTTATACTTTGAGGTGGAGGCAAATTTAAGCGGGGTGTTCAGTGCAGTCTAAGTGAGTGCCTGTGCATGTGAGACATTCAGGAAACTGATTGATTTGGACCAGTTGACATGGAAGACCAAGAAGAAGCCAAAATCATTAACCAACAAAGGCAGGCCCAAGTATGAAAGTGCTGGAGGTGTAGAGATTCAGGAAGATTAGGGTTTTGCCAGAGAGGTATTAAAAAGATCACTGAGGCAGAGATTGTACTAACATATGTGTTACTCTTCCCCAGATTTCAACTGACACAAAAAGAGAGGTTTTAAATGTGTAAGGCCTCCAAAGGAGCAATATGAGGGAGCTTCAGATTACCATTACTAGTGAAGATGTCAGAAAAGCAAATAAAAAGGTTAGTGATGACAACGAACCAAAAAATTGGAACATTACAGGATTACCGCACCGGATGAGCATTTCAAGTGAGAAATTGAAAGGATCACAAATGAGTAAAATATCCTCATAGTAAAACACAGTTATTATAAAGGAGACAAATGGTGCTCATAAACTAAGTTTCATACAAGACAAGGCAATAATAGCCTTGGATCAAGTCCACTTTTGAGGCCCTCTGAATTTCTAATTTAGAGAGTCAGGTAATCCTGAAAAGTTCTAATTTTGTTTGTCAGTACCTCAAAGATAAGTAACAAATCTGTAAGGTGACATAGTAGAAGTGCAGAATGGGTAATGCTAGCCCAGTTTTTTGGGTTGTTTTTTTAAATACTTGACTTTAGTAATTCAAGGCTAAATCTAGATTGGGAGTACCCCAAAAAAGAATATATACAATTCCTAGCCATGCAATTGTTTTTGCCAATAAGTTGAAAACTACAGGATATATAGTTCAAGTATAGTATTTATATGGGGTGTTCAGTTCAATCTAAGTGACTGCCTGTGGATCACTCAGGAAACTGATTGATTTGGACCAATTGACATGGAGGCCCAAGAAGAAGCCAAAATCACCAACCAAGGAAAATCGAGCATGAGAAAAGGGCCAGGGTCTTCAAGGAGGTGAAGTGTGTCATCCACATACAATGTTATTGTCAGGAACCCCTGGGATAAATGCTCTACCAAGAAGAGTAGTCACGGATACGGCGACTCCTCCAACAAGGATTGGTAGAGTGAAGGCTCGTGTGCGTCGCTGGAGAGCGTGGCTGGTGTTCGCAGGCCCCCTGTAGTGCGTTGTGCTGCGGCCGAGGCCGTATAAAGGTGCTGGCCGCAAAGCCAGATGACCCCCTTCGGTTGAGCCGAAGAAGGCCCAGGAGAACGCAGTACAGTGAGGACACCCACCACCAACCCCAGGGAAGGTCTAGTTCCAAAGATTATACAAGACTCTAAGGCGAGTCCAGAGGCTAGTAAGGAGAAGAGCAGGAAGACTAGCAGGACAAGGGGCAGGAAGACTAGCCGGGAAGGTATTGGAGGCAGCTGGACAAGATGCAGAAGACTGGACAAGATGCAGGAGGCAGCTGGACAAGATGCAGAAGACTGGACAAGATGCAGGAGGCAGCTGAACAAGGCAGCTGGACAGGATGCAGAAGACTGGACAAGATGAAGGAGGCAGCTGGACAAGGCAGCTGGACAGGATGCAGAAAACTGGACAAGATGCAGGAGGCAGCTGAACAAGGCAGCTGGACAGGATGCAGAAGACTGGACAAGATGCAGGAGGCAGCTGGACAAGGCAGCTGGACAGGATGCAGAAGACTGGGCAAGATGCAGGCGGCAGCTGAACAAGATGCAGGAGGCAGCTGGACAAGGCAGCTGGACAAGGCAGCTGGACAAGGCAGCAGGCAAGGAGCTGGAGAGAAGAAATGGCCAGAGAGACTGGGGGCCACGAGAAGAGGCTGGCAGGACCAGATGAACATGGACCGGAGCAGCAGGTAAGGGACTGAGACAGAACACACAGAACGCTATAATCGCGCGCCTATTCAGTGCGGCGCGCCTCTATTTAAGTGCAACCCCGGACGAGGAAGGGGATGACGTCACCACGCGAACGTGGTGACGACGTCAACCCCGGAAGAGAAAGCCGACGGCAGAACCCGCCGCGATAGCGGCGAGGAGGAGGACGCGACACTCCCCCCCTCCTAGGGCCGCCCCCGGAGGCCAGGACGGGGCCGAAGGGGAAAGCGCGCATGAAAGCGCCGAAGGAGAACAGGCGCATGAACATCCGAAGATGAAACCCAGGAGCGCTCCTCAGGACCGTATCCACGCCAATTGACAAGATACTGGAGACGTCGACGAACCAGGCGAGAATCAAGGATGGCATCGATGACGAACTCATCCTGGCCCTCACGAACCACGGGTCTAGGGATCGGGATCCTGGGATGCGAAGGGTGCGTAGGAGACCATGGTTTCAACAGAGAGACGTGGAACACGGGATGCATACGCAAAGAGGAAGGGAGAGCTAGACGATATACCACTGGGGAGAGCCGACGGAGCACTCGAAACGGACCTAGGAAACGGGGACCGAGTTTGGCCGATGGCTGACGCAGGCGAACATTCCTGGTGGAAAGCCAGACCTTGTCACCAACAGAGAACCTAGGGGCCAAAGAGCGATGACGGTCCGCCTGGAGTTTGTGACGTACTTGGGACCCCAACAACGAGGAACGGATACGTTGCCAGTGGTCCACCAAGGACTGCACACGGTCCTCGGCAGCGGGCGCCAAAGCGGTACCTGGAGACACCAGCAAGACTCTGGGGTTATAACCCAGAGCAACAAAAAAGGGCGAACAGCCCAGAGAGGAGTGGTAGTGAGAGTTTAAGGAGAACTCAGCCAAGGGAAGAAGGCGACACCAGTCATCCTGTTGGTGGTTGCAGTAACTACGCAAGAAGTGCTCCAAGGCTTGGTTCAGCCTCTCCGTCTGTCCGTTCGTCTGGGGATGGTAGCCAGACGAGAACTGCAGAGCGATACCCAGACGAGCACAAAAGGACTTCCAGAAGGCTGAGACGAACTGAGGACCCCGATCGGATGTTATATGAAGGGGGATGCCATGGATCCGGACTATCTCGGAGATGAAAAGATCAGCAAGACTCGAGGCTGTGGGAAGTTTGGGAAGCGGAACCAAATGGCATTGCTTGGAAAAACGGTCGACGACCACCCATATAACCGTCATGCCGGATGAGACCGGGAGATCCACAATGAAGTCCATAGCGAGTTGGGACCAAGGAAGAGCAGGAACAGGCAAGGGGTAAAGAAGCCCCGGTGGTCTGCAGCGGGGTGTCTTCATACGGCCACAGATGGTGCAAGAGGAAACAAAAGAAGCCACCTCAGCTCGAACAGACGGCCACCAGAAATGACGAGACAATAGTTTATGGGTCCTGGAAATACCAGCATGACCACCAACAGAGGAATGATGGGCCCAACGAAGAACCTCTGGCCGGTATTGCAAAGGAACAAACAGCGTCCCGGCTGAATGTGGGGTCCCAGGAGGGGCTGAGGACTGAGCATCCCGGATATGTTGCAAGGTCCTGGTAGCCAAAAAGGCTAGGAAACAAGAGGAGGACAGTATAGTGTCTGGCACAGAGGAAACAGCAGACGGCTCTTGGAGACGCGACAGGGCGTCAGCCTTGGTGTTCTTATTACCCGGAATGTAGGAGATAGAAAAATCAAAGCGTGAAAAGAACAATGACCAGCGTGCCTGACGGGCATTCAAACGCTTGGCTGTAGCCAGATAAGCCAGGTTCTGATGGTCAGTGTATATGGTGATCCGGTGGGGAGATCCCTCGAGAAGGTAGCGCCATTCGGCCAAAGCCAACTTAATCGCCAGGAGCTCGCGATTGCCGGTGTCGTAGTTCTTCTCTGGCGCGGAGAAGCTCCGGGAAAAGAAGGAGCATGGATGAAGAAGACCAGTGGAGGGGGACCGTTGAGAAAGGACTGCTCCCGCAGCCGATTCGGATGCGTCGACCTCCACAATGAAGGGCTGCAGAGGGTCCGGATAAGACAGGATGGGTGCCGTACAAAACGCCTGCTTTAAGGCAGTGAAGGCTGACACAGCCTCAGGGGGCCAACAAGAAGGGTTGCCACCCTTGCGAGTAAGGGCTACAATGGGCTGTATGACCTTGGAGAAGCCCTTGATAAAACGCCGATAGTAATTGGCGAATCCAATAAAGCGTTGAACCGCCTTTAGAGTCTGCGGAAGAGGCCAGTCTCGAACGGCAGAGACCTTGACAGGGTCCATGGCCAGGCCTCTAGGTGAAACAACGTAACCCAGGAAGGAAAGACTGGTCTGGTCAAAAAGGCATTTCTCCAATTTAGCATAAAGATGATTGGACCGCAACCGTTCAAGGACCTGCCGTACATGGACGCGGTGCTCAGAAAGGCAGGAGGAATACACCAAAATGTCATCCAAATATACGACAACAAAGGAGGACAAGAGATCCCGAAAAACGTCATTAATGAGGGCTTGGAAGACCGCAGGGGCATTGCGTAAGCCAAAGGGCATAACGAGGTATTCATAGTGCCCGGATCGTGTGTTGAACGCGGTCTTCCATTCATCCCCTTCACGCATCCGGACAAGATTGTAGGCCCCTCGAAGGTCTAGTTTGGTGAAGACGGTGGCTCCACGGAGACGGTCCAGAAGCTCTGAGATGAGCGGAAGAGGGTAACAATTACGACGGGTGATGTTATTCAACCCTCTATAGTCAATACAAGGCCGGAGGGAACCGTCTTTCTTGGCCACGAAAAAGAAACCCGCCCCAGCGGGAGAAGAGGATGGGCGAATAAAGCCCCGAGCGAGATTGTCCTTCACGTAGGCCTCCATGGCAGCGGTCTCTGGGATGGACAGAGGGTACGTCCTGCCCCTAGGAGGCATGGTGCCAGGAAGTAGATCCACAGGGCAGTCATATGGGCGATGTGGCGGAAGGGTCTCAGCCCGTTGTTTGCTGAAGGTCTCAGCGAGATCCCTGTACGGTTCGGGAATCCGTACGGAAGAGTCAGGGGTAGGAGTAGAGAGCAGAACAACAGAACCAACAGAGTTCATGGGAGGAGAGCCAGGGAAACCAAGAGACCCGGCTGCCCAGTCGATGAGAGGGTTGGCAGAGCACAACCAAGGATACCCCAAGATAATAGGGGTGTTAGGCGAGGTAATGACATCCAGCACTGTGGAGTCAGTGAGGTTGCTGCTCACACACAGGGTTATAGGTTGGGTAGAATGTGTGATCACCCCTTTCCCCACGGGTGTCCCATCAATGGCCAGCACGCGTAGGGGTGGAAATTTGGGTTGCAGAGGGACTCCGTGCTGTACGGCGAAGGTAGCGTCAATGAACAGACCAGAAGCACCGGAGTCAATGAAGGCCTGTGTAGCCAGGGTGTGGTCGTTCCAAGAGAGGATGACTGGAACACTAAGGCACCGGTTCTGGCCGTTGGGGATGGTGGCCGGACTCAGGGAGGCTCCCCCACCACCTAAGTCCTGGCGTTTCCCTGTTTGTTAGGACATTCACGAGCTAGATGACCAGGAGCTCCGCAGTAAAGACACAATCCAGCCGCACGGCGTCTGGCTTTTTCCTCATCTGAGAGGCGATAGACACGGCCGATCTCCATCGGCTCAGGTTCTGAGTCGGAGGGTGGATGCTGGAACCGGGCAGCCAGACGGATGGGGGGACGAGGAGCAGAACGACGATTACGATCCCGATCTCTCTCAGTCCGTCTCTCGGACAACCGATGTTCCAGAGAAGAGCAAAGTGCCACCAACCCCTCTAACGTGTCAGGAATAAGCCGGGTGGCTAGTTCATCCTTAAGGCGGTCGTGAAGACCCTTACGGAAGGCTGCTTTGAGAGCACTGGCACCCCAATCGGTATCGTAGGCCAACGTGCGGAATTCCACCGCATACTGTGACAACGTACGTTGCCCCTGTGTTATCTCCAATAAGGCCGCTTCGGCCCTGGACTGACGACCCGGTGTATCGAAAACCGCCTTGAAGGCCGAAAGAAACGTATCAAAGTCGTCTAAGACAGAAGACCGATGATCCAGCAAGGGGGTGACCCAAGCCAAGGCCTGACCTTTAAGGAGAGACACAACAAAGGCTATCTTGGCTTGGGATGATGAATAGGATTCAGGCTGACAACGAAAGTGCAACAGGCACTGATTCAGGAAGCCCCGTATGTCTGTGGATGAACCATCGAATCGCTCCGGCAAAGGAAGACGGGGAAGAGGGGACGTAAAAGCAGGACCAGGAAGCGGCATAGCATGCGCCATGGCAGGCTCAGCGGCTCTGGGTACTCCAATATCCTGTTGCATCTGCTGCAACAATTGCGTAATGGTATCTAGCTTCTGGTCGAGCTGTACTATCTGAGTCGCATGACGACTCAGTACGGCGCCCTGCTCCAGAAGGGCCTCGGACAGCTCAGCGGGGTCCGTAGCCATAGGTCAGGAGGTGGCGCGATTATAATGTCAGGAACCCCTGGGATAAATGCTCTACCAAGAAGAGTAGTCACGGATACGGCGACTCCTCCAACAAGGATTGGTAGAGTGAAGGCTCGTGTGCGTCGCTGGAGAGCGTGGCTGGTGTTCGCAGGCCCCCTGTAGTGCGTTGTGCTGCGGCCGAGGCCGTATAAAGGTGCTGGCCGCGAAGCCAGATGACCCCCTTCGGTTGAGCCGAAGAAGGCCCAGGAGAACGCAGTACAGTGAGGACACCCACCACCAACCCCAGGGAAGGTCTAGTTCCAAAGATTATACAAGACTCTAAGGCGAGTCCAGAGGCTAGTAAGGAGAAGAGCAGGAAGACTAGCAGGACAAGGGGCAGGAAGACTAGCCGGGAAGGTATTGGAGGCAGCTGGACAAGATGCAGAAGACTGGACAAGATGCAGGAGGCAGCTGGACAAGATGCAGAAGACTGGACAAGATGCAGGAGGCAGCTGAACAAGGCAGCTGGACAGGATGCAGAAGACTGGACAAGATGAAGGAGGCAGCTGGACAAGGCAGCTGGACAGGATGCAGAAAACTGGACAAGATGCAGGAGGCAGCTGAACAAGGCAGCTGGACAGGATGCAGAAGACTGGACAAGATGCAGGAGGCAGCTGGACAAGGCAGCTGGACAGGATGCAGAAGACTGGGCAAGATGCAGGCGGCAGCTGAACAAGATGCAGGAGGCAGCTGGACAAGGCAGCTGGACAAGGCAGCAGGCAAGGAGCTGGAGAGAAGAAATGGCCAGAGAGACTGGGGGCCACGAGAAGAGGCTGGCAGGACCAGATGAACATGGACCGGAGCAGCAGGTAAGGGACTGAGACAGAACACACAGAACGCTATAATCGCGCGCCTATTCAGTGCGGCGCGCCTCTATTTAAGTGCAACCCCGGACGAGGAAGGGGATGACGTCACCACGCGAACGTGGTGACGACGTCAACCCCGGAAGAGAAAGCCGACGGCAGAACCCGCCGCGATAGCGGCGAGGAGGAGGACGCGACAGTTATTATATTTAAGTCACTCAGTGGTGTAAACAGCACAGGTAAGAATGACAAAGGGCTCAATAGCAGCACAAAAAGAAGAGAGGACAGCCCTTTCTCATGACCCTATGAAAGGCAAGATAAACGGGCAATATGTCCTAGGCTCCAATGCATATTAGACAGGCATGGTATAACAGCTTGACATATTTGATAAAGACCACACCTATACCACAGATATATTCACATTCAATAGAATCAAATGCCTTAAAAAATCAAGTGATAGGACTTAGGAACATTCTGGATGTGGCACTGGAATTAAGCATCTGAGATTTGTAAAAAGTCATATAATGTTTATTTCCCCAAGTGAAAAGTAGTTTGGTCAGGATGCATAATGTCAAGGACACGCTGTTTCTGTCTAATGACATGAATTTATGTGAGAACCTTGGCATTTCTGTACAATTGACATTGGCCTACAGGATTCATATAATTCTAGATGTTCCCTTCCTTGGGAATGAACACAATGAAAGTATCACACAAAATGTTGTAAAACGATAATCATAGTCTAGGGCATCTAGGTAAATTTGATGTAAATCAGTTAATTTCTCCAACCCAATCGGCCTATTCAAGATCACCCTTCCCGTCCCAGCTGAGTGCTAGAAAGTGGATTTTATCTCAGAAATTTGAAAAGAGCTCAGGAGGATATTTTGCTTTTGAAATGCATAGATCCAGTAGAATTTTGTCAATGGTGAATTCATAATTAGGTGAAAGTTATGGCAATTGTCACCTCACAGGTTAAGATGTGAAAATAAAATAAAAAATGGAAATGATAATAAATAATAATGATTAATAATAAATAATAAAAAGAATCTTGAATAAAACCTAAAATACAAAATATATAGCTACATAGTATGTGTGTCCTATACCTGCTACCATACCAGACATTTTTGGAATTTGAACTAGCAGCATGTCAACCAACGTTATTTAGGAGGATAAAGAGGGTCACAATAAATCTGAAAGTCCATGTACAGTAGCTACCTTAAAAGGAGTAGTATATTTTTTTTAATTAAATTATATACGATATAGGGCTTTCCCTGATAAATAAAACAAGGGTACAAAAGCATAGGTCAGAGATCTTTGACTTGGCTCATGAGCCTGCAAGGGTATGCAAGGGTTTCTCTCGTGCAGAGAGGATTTGCCTGACATTTCGGAGCTGGACTGCCTGAGGGTGGGTTCAGTCTGATATTAATATGGAAATTTTCTCTCTGCAATGGCACATGGGAGCGAAAAATGTGACTTGAGCAGCACCTGAGAGGCTACCATGTTATTTTGTTCTTTCTCGGTGTGTGTTAGTCACAATCATTTGTTTTTGTAGTCTCCCTATAGACCAGGCGAAAGCATCCACTGACTCCCCAGCTGTTTAGGAGTACAACCACTATCTTCCCTGACCAGCCAATGGCTGGTTGGGGATGATGGGAAGTTGCTCTCCCCAACAACTGCCTATACCAGTTATAGACCAATATATTTCTTGTGTCAAGGATGCAGATTTAAATGTAAGATGCTTATTTTCACACCGCCGGGCCTGCAATTGCAGATAAAAGGCAGTAGCTGCATTTGGTTTGGAAAAGGCATTCCACTATGTATAATAGCCTTACATCAGAAAGGATGCCACAAATATAATACTGAGTAACTGACTTTCAAAATGGATTTGCGCTTATGTGACCTCACTGTTGGCACCATGTCAACCAGTCTTGACACTTCTCACTCATTCCAACTGACAGGGGTACTAGGCAGGTTTGTCCCCTTTCTCTGGCTCTATTTGCCATCGTCATAGAATATATTACATTCTTGATACATTTAGATCCCAAAGTGAGGAGTCTGAGGACTGGGGACTAAGAGGAGAAGATTTTGCATATTGATTACCTGTTTCTGTACTTGACTTATCCATGATCCTCCTTCCAGAAGGAGCTGCAGATAATTGTCCAATTTGGCAGCTTCACAAGCCTCTGTATAAACTGGAATAAGTCTGTATTATTCCCAATTAATAATATTGAAGCAGATGCATGACAGCTTCTTGGAATCTCCAGTGGTTTGACTCTTTTAGATATCTAGGTATCCAAGTAACATCACCCAACTCTACTTATTTTCTGTTTAATAGATGACTAATAGTTGATTTCCTCAATAACGTATAATGACTTGGGTCCTCCTTCCCTTAACCCCTATGGGAAGGTCAGTGTGATCAAAATGACATTTTTACTTCAGTTGCAACATGCCTTCTGGGATTCTCCTAAATCTGTCTTTTATCTTATTGATTTCATCATGTTAAAGATTATATGGGGTTTCCCTATCCATAGGGATACGGAATTAGGATGGGCTGGCTCCTCCCAACTTCTTCAAATATTTCTTGTCAAGTCAACTTGTCACTATCCATTGTTGGCTACTTCGCTACTTTGAGAACGTGGAATTCTTACTGAATGCTGCCAAGGGGAGAGATTCACTAAGCGGTGATAAAGAGGAGATACTTCCCCAGTTTATTACTTCTCCAATTCCTATGTATTCTGTGGAGTCTATGCACTAAGATTTCTTCAGCTTTGAAGATCTTAGTATATAGGCTCCACAGAATAACATAGGAACTGGAGGGGGGTTTCTAAACGGTGATAAAGTGGTGATGACGTCTCCAGTTTATCACTTCTTCAGTTCCTATTTTATTCTATGGAGTTGAAGAAATCTTAGTACATAGGCTTCACAGAATAACATAGGAATTGGCTTCACAGAATAACATAGGAATTGGAGAAGTGATAAACTGGAGAAGTAATCACCACTTTATCACCGCTTAGTGAATCTCCCCCCTAGTGTTCTTGATGGAAGCCCTTTCCAACGTATTTTCCAGTGGGCAAAAGTTCTCAAATTATTCTCACTATGCAAGTGATCACATCATTTCTATGCTGCCTATCTTGAGGCTTCTTTCTCTGGATTCTGTTCAGATTTCTCCCGATAGACCTCTATGATTCTATCCCCACTTACCTGAACTGTGCACATTACAAGGCATTCAAATTTGGACCTCTAAGTGATATAAAAACCTAGAGTAAATAATTAAAGATAATAAACTCCTCCCATTTGATCCCCTGAGAGAAAGCTTCAACGTCCCGTCCTTATGTCCTTTTAGATATCAGCAACTGCAGCATGCATTCAACTCTCAGTTTATAAACCCTGCTCTTAATATTAGCTTCATGCACTTCGAAGGTTTACTTAAGAAAATTTCCACTCCGATCCATGCCATTTTCACTTCCTATCTTTTCCTCATCCCTACATTAAGCAAATGGCAGGCTAACATTCCTTCACTTATACCTGAGTTATGGGAGGATGTTATTTTGATTATCCCTAAATCTACTATCTCAGCTAGAGACCACAAGCATAAATATAAAATAATATAAGCATTAAAATCCTGTTGTGTCTCCTGACTCATGAGCTGTCATTTCAAAAACTGTAATGAAGGAAAAAGTAAAGATTCTTATATTGTAATACTTTGCCACTGATACTTCATCACTAGTTGTATCTGCAAATTTATGACTATACTTCAGTGGGAATCCGTAGATACAACCAGTGATAACACGTATTAACTGCATTGTGATTTTGTCTTATAAAATGGTCTTTGTAAGCAAGTGCAAAAACTTGGTCTGTTTATAAATAAATTCTTTATTTTCAAAAGAGCAGTCTTTATTGTACACGTATCTCATACATGTAAATTAACTGATTTGTAAATCTCCATACTGACATTTAATACATCTGTCTTTCTTCTTCTGTACACATACACCATGCTTATAGAATAGTGCAATGAGGAGGATTCTCACCTAAATAAAAAATACAGTTTTAAAGAATATCTTAAAACTGTAAATATATTCAGTTTTTCTGTGGTTTGAACCAGTAGTTCCTCCCATCTAATATTTTTTGTAAAGCGATCAAATCAATATTTTGTTAGGGAAAACTAAGCCTTCAGAGAAAATTAAAATTAAACATAATAAATAAAGTATGAAATTTACTAAAAGGAAAGAAATATTTTTATTAAAATCAAATGGCTTTTACTGAACAAAGGTTTGTTGCTGATTCATTTTACATTAACTAAGTTAATGGCAATCTGTTTGCATAAAAAATTATATATATATTCTTAGAACAGTACTTGTAAAATTCATGGTTTGAAAATCTAAATATTTTTGCAGACATTTATTATTGGTATCAGATTTTTGCATATTTTTTTTTATTAGACCACATATATAAAATAATATATTAGCAGATTTTTTTTTATAAGTGATCATAGAAGATTGATTTAGATATACTGTAGACTTCATGGATTCTGATTTTTTTCTAAGGATTAACTTTTCCTTTGATAATACAAAAATATTCACGGGTTTGTCCCAATATAAAGGTACATTTGAAAAACAAGTAGAAGTTCAGGAACAAGTATGAAAAGAAACTATTAGAAATAAATGACATAAGAATGATATAAGTCTTATCTCTCAAACCTTTATGGTTTAATAGATATTCACAAGCAAAGTTTCCCCCTCCCGCCCCTTTTACCTAGTATAAGCCATCTCTTCTCAGATGTGGATCTGGTTGTAAGACCAGACAGATAACAGCAGGGGACAATCTTCTTTGTATAAAAAGAATGAAAGTCCTTTCCCCCTTGACAAGTTTTTCAGCTTTTTCCCTTATCTTAATTGAAGATTGTCCCTCTCTGCAGTCTACCTGGGCACCTCCCTTCTGATCTGGCGGAACGGGGGGGGGGGATACTTTGCTTGTGAATATCTCTTAAACCATAAAGGTTTGAGAGATAAGACTTATATCGTTCTTCATGTTTTTTTAATGCCTACAAAATAAAATAAAAATAAAACGAAGTATTACTATCCCTTTAAATAATTAAAAGGTGTTAATGGGAGACTAATGAGAGATATTTACATGTAAAGTTTCCCTTTTCCTGACGTCAGCTGTAAAGCTGACAGCAGGAGATTCAAGTCGGCCGACTCGAAGAGGCTCTTCAGCAGAGCCGAAATCACTTTATTTAAAAAGAACTACTTCATTGGAATGGTCTACAAAGTGTGCTTGCAAATCAGGCACAGTTTGTAGACCTTTCCAATGAAGTAACTCTTTTTAAATAACACGATTTTGGCTCTGCTGCAGAGCCGCGGGCTGGTCCCCAGACCGGGATCTCCTGCTGCCAGCTAGACGCTGACATCGGGAAAAGGGGAGGGAACTTTACATGCGAATATCTCTCATGCGAATATGCCAAATAATTTATTTTTTTAAACTCTACAAAACAAGAAGATTTTTTTGTGGGACATTAGTATCCCTTTAAAAACACCATTTAACTACATTGAATATAGAAAATTGTGTCACCTATGGTATACTTTGTTTTCTCCAGTACTTTATCTTATTACCATAACTCATTGAGTGCGGGACTGGTGGCCAGTGTGTGGCAATCAAAGGGTTAAGTCTGAGTCTGGTCTCAGCATCCATCTTATATGTGCTTGTTGAATTGACTAGAGTATGCTTTGTGAAAGTGTTTCAAACCTAGAGCACAAGAGATAACAATATGTTTTCAGAGTACTCAGAATAAATTCTCAAAGTTAAGGAACAATAATCGTGAGAAATAATATACTGCACATTTCACAGGATTAAAGGGTTAGTAATGTCCATTAATAATGTTATGTTGTATTCTAGATTAAAAAAAAAAATTATATGGAGGAAACCCCATTTCTCAAACCTTTATTCACATCTAAAGTTCCCCCCTCCCTCCCCTTCTCCTGACGTCAGCACTCTACTGACAGCAGGAAATCCCGGTCCTGGGACCAGCCAGCGGCTCTTCAGCAGAACTGAGATAGCGATATTTGAAAATAATTATTTCATTGGAATGGTCTACAAAGTTTGCCTGGTTTGCAAGCACACTTTGTAGACCATTCCAGTGAAGTACTTATTTTTAAATATCTCTATTTCGTCTCTGCTGACATGGATCTCCTCCTGTCAGCTTTACAGCTGACATCAGGAGAGGGGGAACTTTAGCGGCAAATATCTCTCAAGCTCCACATAATTTATTTTTTTTAAATCTACAATACAACAGACCATTATTATTGGACATTACTGTTACTTCAAGTATAAAATCATGCTTTGATAGAAGATACAGCATGTTACCGGTGGGTGAAACAGTCTTCCTATTGCGCTCCTCCCTTCTATGTAGAGGGTCATACTATACTGTGTGAGACATAAAAATTGAGGATTGCAAAGAGTGCTTCCCTTGGCTGTTTAACCCCTTAATGACCGATGACATGCTAGGACCTTACATTAACCTTTGAGTGCCAGAGGGGTACGGAATGCATTGCAAAGCAATGCATTCCGTACCCCTCTGGCACTCAAAGGATTAAGGACCCATGACGGTCCTGGCACCACATTGAATTCCGGGATCCCCACGCGGCTGCACACCATTAAGGAACCCCTAAATCCATTGGGCAAAAAAAAATAAAAAATTCCGTACCATATAACACCAAATATCAAGGAATGGAAACCCCTGCAATGTACACTTCACACAGCAAGTACTATTTCAACACTTGTGTTCCTTTATAGACTTTGGGCAATATATTCAAAAGAAAAGTGTAGGAATTCCCGGGCAAACGAACTGTACTACAGGGAAGAAGTAGAGAATGCATGAAACTCCAATGGATTTAAATATGGATTTTAACCCCTTGAATGCTAGACAGGTCGCTGATGCATTGCTTTGCAATTTGTTGGAGACCTCTCTTGCATTCATAGCTTTAAAATCTCATATACACATATGGGAATTTTTAGTTCTTCTCTATAGTTCATTTGGTTTACCTCAGAATTCTTACATTTTTCTTTTGAACACACAGCCCTATAAGTAAGTAAATAGGTTAATTATGTGGTAATTAAAGCTGGGTTATCGATTTGGTTTGTTACATACATGCCAATAACTTAACTATAGTAAGAATATTAACCTGTTAACGACCGCCAGATCCGGCATATGGGCAGCCATTGAGGACCATGGGGCATTTTTGTTGTGGTTAATGGATTCTGGGGATTACTAGTATTCCATGACATGCCAGGACCGTTACCAGTTCTTACGTGCTGGGACCAGTGTGACTGTCTTGGCATGTCAAGAGTCATTAAGGGGTTAAGGACTTCATTCACAACACCAATGAGCAATTCATGAGCTAAATCACTGCATTACAGAGGAGAAATAAATATTCACAAACTTCCATTGGTTTAAATGGGGTTTCTATACACTTGAATTCTAGCAAGGTCGCAAACACATTGCTTAGCCATGAATTCAAGACTTCTGAAGCATTCAGGGGGTTAAAAGACATAGTTAAATCAATGATAATTTTTATTTGTCCTCTATAATGAAGTGGTTATGCACTAAAGGGTGATAAAGTGGTGATAAAGCAGAGATGACTTCTCCAGTTATATCACTTGTCCAATGCCTATGTTATTCTGTGGCGCCTATGCACTATGATGTCCAAAGCTGGAGACATCTTAGTGCATTGGCTCCATGGAATAAAATAGGAACTGGAGAAGTGATATATCTGGAGATGTCATCTCCACTATATCACCTCTTTATCATGCCTTAGTGCATCGCCACAGAATTGTTCCTCATTTGTTTTGTGAGTAAACCCTAAATGTGAAAACAATATTCCAGCTAAATAAACTGAACTAGAGGATTCTAGGAAATCTGTTGGAATGGTATAAGAACATACACTGCTCTGCTCTGTGTGAAGCTACTAAGAAACATCAGATTAGAATATTTGCTGTAGGTTAAACAATTTTATATATCAAGTGATATCTACTTTGATGTGTGAATCTTTCCTTAACAAAATTCATGTCAGCTAAAATGATTATTCCTTTCAGATACATGAAATAGAGATATAAAAAAAAAAAGGACCAGACATGACAAGTCTTGCTGTAATGCTTTATAAAATTATGTACACTTTCTTTTGGTCATAGGCAATTTGGTTGGCACAAACATCAAAGCCACAAAGAATTGTCCTATACTTTTTCCTATGTTCATTCCCAGTCAACATGGGAAGAAAAATGGTTAATATATAAAATAAGCTGATGGTAGAACACTGCGCAAAAATATCTTATTATGTTAAGTGCAAGGATAGAGAGACTTCATATAAAGCTTGACTGAAACAACATATCAATTTGCCAGTTTAAATACAAGACTTGCATTATTATAATTTTTAGAATACAATTTTGTTTAATAGCATAACACTTTTTATCTATGTACACATATCCAGTTGTAACACTTGACAGTAGCATTATGGAGCATGTAACAATATAATTGACTTTGTTAGGTCAATACGGCTGATAATGGTGATTATTCCTACTATGTTTTTCTCCCCTGAAGGGCTTGAGAATGTATGAGTGCTATCCTCAAGTCAGGTGACCAGTCACCTGAATATTTCCTCTCCATGAAAACTGAACAATTGCTTCTCCATGTCCAACATATATAGCTATATTACTGGATCCATATTGTGTTCCCTCTCTCTGGCCTACGGGGTTCAACTGTCAGATCCCCAAAGGTTGAGAAAAATTGCTCCATCTCCTTCTGCAACATGTCATTTCTTTTCTCAGCATCCTCTTTGGCACGTTCAGCATTCCTCATTTTGATTTCTACCATTGTGTATTTCTTTTTTTCTTGATCGAGTTCTTCATGTAGAGCAAGAACTTCTGTCTCCAGAGTAAGATTTCGCTGTTCTAGGCTACAAAAAGAAACAAGGTTGGTAAGTAAAGGTGAAACTGACAGTTTATATTTAAGAAACCATGTAATGGATTCACTAAAGGTCAATGCTGTGGCAATATAATTTTGTTCTTTATTAACAACTAGGTAAGTAGTTGATATTGGCGTATCCACTTAATTAAATAAAAGTGACATATTTTTAACTTTGAAGTAAAAGTAATGTGGCTGCATACGTTGGCTGTTAACCCTTTGAGTGCCAGACGGGTACGCAAACACATTTCAAATCAATGCATTGCGTACACCTCTGGCATTCAAAAGATTAACTATGTGGGGGCAGTATATGTTGAATTTTGATGGGGGCCCAGCATGCCGGAGGTATAGATTGTGGGGCAGCATGGGGAACATCACCATTGTGTGTTAGCACCACATACACAGCCTGACACCCCCAGCCTTCTTCCCTTCCCCAGACAGCACCCATGGTGATTTGTGGCTAGCAGTAGGCAAGGGGAAAAGGCTGGAGAGGGTCAGACAGTGTACTTGGGGATCTGTGGCTACCTGTGGGCAAGGGAACAAGTCTGGAGGCCAGGAGTGTATATGGGATTCTATGGCTCCCAGTGAGCAAGGGAACAAGGTCTTGTTCCCTTGGGAGTGCACAACATGTATCATATATGATACAGTGCTAAGGGGATACCTGTGTAGTGTTTGGCGTACTTTTTTTTTAACCCTTTGAGTGCCACGGGAGTAAGCAATGCACATCCCTATGGAACTCAAAGGGATAAGGGATTGATGCTGTCCATGATGCTGAAAGTATTCTCACCATTCCCCGAGTTACCAAGTAGTTCAGCAGAGAGAACGCTCTTAAACTTCAGAACTGTTGTAGTGTTGATGATGTGTGAGGGAGGAAATCCCTTCCACAGCGACAATAGTTCGCAACCCTCCCTACATGTGATTGATTGAGGGCTGTTACTGTACAGGAAAGTACAGGGAGATCCCAACTTCGCCATCCTTAGGTAGGCAAAGTTGAGACTGTGAACTCCGACAGCAGAGGCTGCTATTGGAGATTAGTGAATTTGTCTAAGTGCCATATTAACATACCAACACACCCCCTTGCATACAAAACTGTCTCATTATCCTGCATTTCCATATGGAAATGAGTCAAAATGCTTAATTTCCATATGGAAATAGGCCATTTGATAAGTGAAAATTCGTAAAACTGTTGGATGGATGTCTATGTGGGCAGGTTTTTGTCAGACTGATGGTGATGTGATGTCGAAGACACTTTAGAGAATACTGTCGTTGGGCCTTCGACACAGCTCTGACAGGACATAGACATTTTCAGTCCTCTCCAAATTTAAGTGAATCTAAGCCCTTGTTTCATTAGTGACTTGAATGTTAGACAGATTTCCAATGCATTGCTTCTTAATTTGTCTGAGAGTTCTCTATAATATCCAAGAGCTTAAAGGGATAGTAATACTTAAATATTACTAATCATCATATAGTAGCCATTTTAAAAAGAACTGAATTGTCCCCAGTGTTATCTCTCAAACCTTTATGGTTTGAGAGATAACCGTACGCAAAGTTCTCCCCTCCCTCCCCCTTCCCTGAAGTCAGCTTTGTACCTGACTGCAGGGGAAGCCTGTCATACGATGGCTTTCTTGGCTCTGCTGCAGAGCCACCTGATGAAAAGAAGACTGTATATCCCTGCAGTCAGCTACAACTCTGACTTCAGGGGAGGGAGGGGGGAACTTTCCATATGGTTATCTCTCAAACCATATAGGTTTGAGAGATGACACTGGGGACAATTCAATTCTTTTTAAAATGGCTGCAATATGGGGATTAGTAATATTTAAGTATTACTATCCCTTTAAATTCAGCCTCAGATAGCATAGTTTATTTCATAAATGCATTTTATAACTGTACTTCAAAAAGTACTTCTCTGTACCAGTCAGCACTATTGTGACATCATTAGTGGGTGTGCACCTCATTTGTTCAACGATGTTTCCTTAATGTAATTGCAAAAATATTAGTCTCTATTAAACCTGTCATAATCAGAAGATAGTTACAAATAAATTGACAATGATTACATGAAAAAAATGTAATGTAAAGAAACGTAATTCAAAGAAGTGTAAAATACTCACTGAGAACAAATAAGAGTATAAATGCCTTAGCCAAACTGTGTGTTTCCCTACAAGTATGGGTATTCCAAAAGCTTTGCTCTCTCTGCCTAATGGATCCAGCTGCACTACACTGATGAAGCCCAAAAAAGGCTGAACACCTCATATGATGTTTGCTGTAATTTTCATGCAGAGGTGATCTACCTGGAATTTCCATACTGAACTATCCTTATGGATTGGGCCAGCATGAAATGTATATGCCACTCATTCCACTGTAGAATCTAAAGAGGGCTGCAATATTGTAAGCTTTGGTGTGTACACATACACACAAACACAGGGCCTAGGCTCTCCTTCTGACAGGCTGGAACAACAGTGTGACTCTGGGTATGGGTAGCATCATATTAACACTAGTGCATGCCAGAAGAATGTCAAGCAAAGCAATTTGGCATGCAAAAAATGTTAAAACATGATAATTAACCAACATATGCTGTTAAGGGCCACATCATAAATGTGCGGGAGCCTCACAAAGCCTGCAAACCTCATTTTTGATTTGCCAGCACTAGAGAGATAAAACATGAAGTTCCTATGTGGTGAAAAATTAATTTATGCTTTTGTTCTTTCTCAGTGAATATTTTACACTTCTTTATCTTAAAAAAGGAATGTTATGCTCAGATTACAAGTAGACAAAATATATACATGTGTATACATATTTATAACTCCCCTTTAAAAAGAAATGTCCCATTTTTGATCATTTTGATAAATTGCAGTTTGTCCATGCCAGCGTGCGCCCATAAGCTCTGCTTAAATCTGTTACTTAACACTGCAATGAGCTTTGTGTTGCATGGAATTTATTAAAGGAACACTAACACCAAAAAATATATAAGTTGATATGACTTTAAATATCACATATTGACAGATAGCATATGAAGAAAATAATTATTCATATATTACAACCATAAAATATCATCTTAAACTTGTTTTTCAAATGCATGTGTGAATTGTTCTGTCCAGGGAGCATTTAATTAAAGTTGTTGTCTGTGCTGCTTTTATTGAGAAATAAGAACTAATTGATTGTGATTGATATCTGGACTTGTCAGAGCGCAAACACAAGAGCGGGAACAAGATAATAATAAAACATATATGAGCATAGTATTTATTAAAAGCAACAAAGAATAAAAACAATATCAATATGCACTCACATGGTGCCCATCTTGTGCTTTATGAGTATATCTGGGTCCCAGCCCCTATAGCTAACGTTCTGTGTCCGCTCACTCCTGCTACAACCGTTAAACCACGATGGTAAATGGTCCTGGTATTATCAGTGAGAAGATACAACAATTCTCTGTTAGATCTTGCAAGTCCAAGGAAGCAAGCACCGAGGTGCACGAGGTAGGGCCGACGCTGTCAGCTGAGCACTGAAAGCTCAACTGGGAGCTGGGGGCGGGTTCTCACAGGGGGCGTAGGAGGGACCCAACTCTAGTGAGTGACTGTTCAGAATCCCAAAGCATATCGTGGAGTTCCGACTCCACTTCCTCAGGGGAATTAGAGAGTCCCATGATGCAACAGGGACTTCTATATATACCTTCAGATACAATATTATGATTCAACGTTCATTGATATAATGTTACATTGCACATATTTCAACCCTAGAATTTCCAATCTTCTGATACATGGTAACCATCATAAATAAACTATAATTGTAAAACATGAATAAAAGACTTTGAATATGAAAGCAACACACATTTGTAATATTCATAATCATGATGATGGTAATCATACAAATCTCTCACTATACTATGGTAAAATATTTCGGAAACCCATTAATGATTGATGATATTCTGTTCTGATCTATGTCATCAGTCACACAGATCAGAGCAGAATATCATCAATCAATTATAACATTGTATCTGAAGATATATATATAGAAGTCCCCGTTGCATCATGGGACTCTCTAATTCCCCTGAGGAAGTAGAGTTGGAACTCCACGATACGCATTGGGATTCTGAACAGTCACTCACTAGAGTTGGGTCCCTCCTACGCACCCTGTGAGAACCCGCCTCCACTCTCGGTTCAGCTTTCAGTGCTCGGCCGACAGTGTCGGTCCTACCACATGCACCTCGGTGCTGGCTTCCTTGGACTTGCAAGATCTAACAGAGAATTGTATCTTCTCACTGATAATACCAGGACCATTTACCATCGTGATTTAACGGTTACAGCAGGAGTGAGCGGACACAGAACGTTGGCTATAGGGGCTGGGACCCAGATACACGCATAAAGCCCAAGATGGGCACCATGTGAGTGCATATTGATATTGTTTTTATTCTTTGTTCCTTTTAATAAACACTATGCTCAGATATTTTTATTATTATTATCTTATTCCCTCTCTTGTGTCTGCGCTCTGACAAGTCCAGATATTCGAATACATTGGTGAACAAGGCCATTGAAGTCGGGCAGCTGCATTACAGTAGTGAGGAATCATCTCTGTGCTTCATCCACATTTCATCTCATCTCCATCTTCATTTCATATTCATCAATCATTGAGTATTTCCATCATTTCATCCATCCATCATGTCTCTCCATTTTTCCAAGTAGTAAAGTACTATGACTCTTTTTTAATTGATGTATATTTATCACCATTCTGAAGTTGGACTATGGGACATTATCAATTAATTCTTTTAGTTGTTCCTTTTCCTAATTCATGTAGAGGTCATGGACTATATTATCAGTTTCATTTTGTGAGATCTATATATTCATATATTATCCGATTGGAGGAGTCAGGATTTTAGACTGTTAGTATACTATTTTTTGCGCAAGTATAGTTTTTAATTTTCTATAATTGATTGTGATTAGTGTTGAGCGAGCACCCCGATGCTCGGGTGCTCTGACCGAGCACCGCCGGAGGCTCGAGTGCTCGGCAGAGCACCCGAGCCCCATTGAATCCAATGGGGCGACACGAGCATTACACCAGGCACCCCCTGCTCTGATGAGGGGAGGGTGCCTGGTCAATGCCCCCCTTCATCTCCACAATGCCCCTCTTCCACAATGTCCCCCTTCCACAATGTCCCCCTTCCACAAAGTGCCCCTTCATCTCCGCAATGCCCCCTTCATCTCCGCAATGCCCCCTTCATCTCCGCAATGTCCCACTTCATCTCCGCAATGCCCCCTTCATCTCCGCAATGTCCCCCCTCCACAAAGTGCCCCTTCATCTCCGCAATGCCCCCTTCATCTCCGCAATGCCCCCTTCATCTCCGCAATGTCCCACTTCATCTCCGCAATGTCCCCTTCATCTCCGCAATGTCCCCCTTCCACAAAGTGCCCCTTCATCTCCGCAATGCCCCCTTCATCTCCGCAATGCCCCCTTCATCTCCGCAATGTCCCACTTCATCTCCGCAATGCCCCCTTCATCTCCGCAATGTCCCCCTTCCACAAAGTGCCCCTTCATCTCCGCAATGCCCCCTTCATCTCCGCAATGCCCCCTTCATCTCCGCAATGTCCCACTTCATCTCCGCAATGCCCCCTTCATCTCCGCAATGTCCCCCTTCCACAAAGTGCCCCTTCATCTCCGCAATGCCCCCTTCATCTCCGCAATGCCCCCTTCATCTCCGCAATGTCCCACTTCATCTCCGCAATGCCCCCTTCATCTCCGCAATGTCCCCCTTCCACAAAGTGCCCCCCGCAATGCCCCCTTCATCTCCGCAATGCCCCCTACCTTCAGTCCCTGGTGGTCCAGCGGAGCGTCTGCAAGATCTGTGCCTCCTCCGGCACAGATCCCTTCCACCCGAACATGGCGGGCGAGCACATGGCGGTACTCGTACGAGTACCGCCATGTGCCGAGCAGAGCGATGCTCGAGCCGATCCGAGCATCGGCCGAGCATGCTTGCTCAACACTAATTGTGATTGATTGTGATAAGTGCCCAAAGTTCTTGTATTCATAACATTTATATTATTTCAGTCTATTCATAGATAATTCTGGACAGTGGGTACCCTGGAAAAGGCAGGAATGGATGC
This sequence comes from Rhinophrynus dorsalis, assembly GCA_037306005.1. Taxonomy (NCBI): domain Eukaryota; kingdom Metazoa; phylum Chordata; class Amphibia; order Anura; family Rhinophrynidae; genus Rhinophrynus; species Rhinophrynus dorsalis. The sequence goes on along the minus strand of CM074718.1, from coordinate 280,911,628 downwards.
TCCCTCAAACCATGAGTTACATTAGATTTTACTCCTCAAAAAAAACAAATAGAGAATTTCTACAGATGCTAGCATGAAGTACAGGGTATTCAAATAACGCCAGTCCATTTTTAGGTGATTGTGTTCCTTTAATTACAAACCGATGCAAAAGATAGGCTTGTACATTGATGAATCAATTATTGTATGACATTTTATTACATTAAATTTGGACTATTTTTAATCCCACAACACCCATTAGGCTAGGGCTTGACAAATTTGGTTGGACTCTAGGAGTCCCCCCAGATATGCAAATAAGCCTTTGCCAATGTTGTCAGTGCAATATAGTAAACCTCTTGAAAGTTGTATTGACAGGAATATGATGGTAAAGACATCTTAAAGGGATAGTAATACTTTCTTATAAAAATCTCTAAAATTGCAAAATTGTAGATAATAATAATAATAATAGAATTAAGATGAGCTACTTCCCAGGTCTCAAATCTTCATAGTTTTAAACTTTCCCCCTCCCTCCCCTTTTGCATACGTCAGTGCTCTAGCTGACAGATGCAGAATCTGGTCATTTGACCAGATGAAGGCTCTTCAGCAGAGCCGAACATGTGACGTTTATGAAGCAATACTTCATTGGAACAGTCCACAAAGTATGCTTGAAAACCAGGCACACTTTTAGACCATTCCAATGAAATATTTTTTCATAAACGTTGCGTTTTCGGCTCTGCTGAAGAACTTCCATCTGGTCACATTACAGGATTCTGCATCTGTTAGCTACAGTGCTGACGTATGCAAAAGGGGAGGGAGGGGAAAAGATTAAAACTATGAAGATTTGAGACCTGGGAAGTAGCTCATCTTAATTATATTATTAATATCTACAATTTTAGAGATTTTAATAAGAAAGTATTACTATCCCTTTAATGCATATAGTCAATATGTCATCAACAAAAATACGACAAGAGATCGCCAAGCTGGCCCCTTATCGAATTTTAATACATCAGGAAGGAAGGAGGGTGAATTAATCAGCTTTTCTCACTTTCAGCTTGATCTTAACTCACCAAGATCCAGAGGACTACAGTGTGGATGGGACAGTGAACTCCTTTGCTCAAGCTTACTCATATCCCAGTCTGTTAGAGGCAGCCTGGGACCTGTTATTTCTATTAGGAATCATTCATAATTCCCAATATTAAGAACATGAAAGGGAATGACATAACTGTGAACTTTATGTGTAAAACACAAACAAGTGTATTCTCTAAAAACAAAAAAAAGAAAAAGAAAAACAAACCAGTCACAAGCACATAGTAAGAAAAATAAAACTTGACTTGTTACTTAAAGGGATAGTAATACTTCGTTTTATCTTTATTTTATTTTGTAGGCATTAAAAAAACATGAAGAACGATATAAGTCTTATCTCTCAAACATCTATGGCTTAAGAGATATTCACAAGCAAAGTATCCCCCCCTGTTCAGCCTGATCAGAAGGGAGGTGCCCAGGTAGACTGCAGAGAGGGACAATCTTCAATTAAGATAAGAGAAAAAGCTGAAAAACTTGTCAAGGGGGGCAGGGCTTTCATTGTTTTCATACAATGAAGATTGTCCCCTGCTGTTATCTGTCTGGTCTTACAACCAGATTCACATCTGAGAAGAGATGGCTTACACTAGGTAAAAGGGGCGGGAGGGGGAAAATTTGCTTGTGAATATCTCTTAAACTATAAAGGTTTGAGAGATAAGACTTATATCATTCTTCATATTTTTTAATACCTACAAAATAAAATAAAGTTAAAACAAAGTATTACTATCCCTTTAAAGAAACAGTAACAAAGCCTCATAATAACCCACAACTTACCTATGAGCAACCTTGTGCCTTTGTGCAAGAGAATAACATTTTCAGTCAATCCTGGGTTCTGTTTCCATGAAGACAAACATAACAGTTGCTATCAGTTTTATATAACCCTTTGAATACCAGAGAGGAATCCAATGCATTGTAACGTATTGTATCGGACATCACTCTGCCATTCAAAGAGTTAAACTGAAGCAGGCAAAATGCATGAGCTTACTTAACTTACACGGATACTTAAAGGGTTAAGGCTGTTCAATGAATAGAGTTTGAGGTATTTTAAGAATGTCTATCTCTTTAAACATTTCTCTGGAAGTATATCCTTCTGGAACTACATCTGTCTGTAGTAACATCCCTATGGAATGGATTGTATTACCTGTGAAAAAACTATATTTCCATGTTAATGCTCAATAACACTATATTTTTTTATTTTATTTACCTTTTTATTCTTGTCTCAAACTCCAGTTTCTGTTTTGACATCTCTTGCTTTAAACTAGATACAAGGCTATGGAGTGCACTGTGATTGCTTGTGTTGCTCACTACAAATGTTTCACTGTTGTCACTACTGCTAGTAGCCCTGCTGCTCCGACCACCTGCGCTCCTCCTGTCAAATTTGCTCTCAAAGTCTGTTGCATTGGCAATGTCCTCATTGGGAGGTCCATCTAAAATAGGATCCTCAAAGTTCCCTCCATAAAAGTCCTGCTCTGGACACGTTGTGGTAGAAGAGCGGCAAGAGTTGGAATTTTCAGGAAGAGATATTTCACAAGATGATGTAGACCATGTTGCACTGTCTATGCTTTGCTTGTCCTCAGAGTTCAGTATGGAGAACTGCTGGTGAACATTATCATAAGTGGACAGTCGGTGCTGTTGCACAGAATCACTTGCAGATTCTTTTTGTTTGTTGTCTCTCATTGTGACATAACCATTAGGCAACCAGCTTGTGGTTCTACTGTTCAAAGTGTTGCTCATGGTGTCAGTGCTTGATACTCCCATTTTCACTGTTCCGTTTTGTACACTGTGAGTACCCATTTTTGTACCTGATCCTTTCAGAGAAGAAGTTCTTCTGGCTTGTAAGGTGCCATTTGGTAATGAATGGTGTTTGTCATGGACTTCCACAGAGGTACTGAAAGACCCATTGGTGACAATTCCGCTACCCTTATTAAATGCAGGGTTTTTCTTCACCATTAGTGGTGGACTCCGAGTAACATCCAGTTTGTGAATGCTGTTTCTTGGACTGTTTGATTTACTCCCAGATACAGAAGTGGGAGAACTGTTGTCAATAGCAGACCTTTGTGGAGATTCAGATTTTTCCCAAGAACATCGTCTCACTGCTGCATCCTTTGTGTTATTATTTTCTTTGTTCTGTATTTGACCTATCATCATTTTCTTCTGTATTTCATTGTTATTGTTTGTGAGTTCATGTCCAAGTGGAACCTGAACTTCCACATCTTTGGGAAAGAGTATTTCGTGCTCACTTATCATCACTGCCATTAACTGCTGGACAACTACTGTACCTATAAAACACACAAAAATAATAATAATAATGTTAAAGCATTCCAAAATATTTATTTATATATAGTTAAGTAAACAAGGAATATGCTTAAGGAAAAAGATAGTAAATAGCAAGATAATAGTATGTTTCTTCTGTGCATAAGATTAACATCACAGGCAGATCCTATATAATAATTTGCTAAATGTAGGTTTGTCACAAGCTGTCATGCGCCTTGCAGTCGGCTGTGCGCACTGCAGTCATGTGCAGTACAGACTGCCCGTACTGCGGCTGATAACGGAGCAGGGTGCTCCGAATTCAGAGGACTATGGTCTGAATACGGAGCGCACACAGTCTGTACTGTGCATGACTGCACTGCGGCCGTTGCTGGGTGGCACTGTGGCCCGTGTACACGGGCTCTTCAACTAGTATCATATAATCAACGTCCAACATTAATATACAATTTCAAGTATGCAAAGAAACAAAAACAAAAGGTGTGATAAAGGGGAGATAACTTCTCCAGTGACATCACTCCTCCAAGTCCTTTGTTATTCTAAGGACCCAATGCACTAAGATTTCCCAGCTTTGGAGATCTTAATTTATAGACTCTATAGAATAACACAGGAACTGGAGAAGTGATATAATTGGAAGTCATCTCCACTTTATCATACCTTAGTGCGTAACCCTCAACTTCTTCATAGTACTAATCTGAAAAGTTGCCTTAATACATTATAATTGGTAGTGTTTCCATTCCTTAACCCCTTTGGCAATAGAAAGGTCACTGGTGCATTGCTTCACAAAGTAATCAAGACATCTTTAATATTCAAGGTTTTATTTTTATAGTATTGTTGTGTTGGCCATAGAGTGGACCTGTCATGTAAAATAAATTTAGTTAATTTTAAAAATAATTCAAAACTACCTATAAGTCTTGCTAGACATTTGTTTGTGATATAAATTGTAATTGAGAGCCTTTATTTCAAGGCGGCGCAGTCTGTCACTTTATGGCAATTGTTTCTGTACAAGGCCGATATTATCATGCACCGTATTCTGAATGAATCTAGGGAGAGTCCACACACTATGGGCATTTCTAATAGCACAGTGAATGATGTTTGGCATCAAACAGAATAAATTAGTGACCTGTTCAGATAATTAGTATAAATTATTATTATTATTATTTATTTATATAGCACCAACTAATTCTGGAGAGCTTTACTATTAGGAATAGACAGAGATATTAAATAGTACAAATCATGTGTGAAGAACAGAAGGATCAGAGGGCCCTGCTCGTGAAAGCTTACAGTCTAGTGGAAAGTAGGTTTGACACAGAAGGAGTAAGTGTTATTGAGTGTAAGTGCCTCCTGCCACATGAACTGCCAGTCAGTGGGTAGGAGTGAGAAGTGCTGTTGAGAGCAGTGGTCCAGGCAAGGGATGATTCTTGGTGAAAGTTTATGGATGTAGTTGATAGGCTTCCGTGAAGAGTTGGGTTTTCAGGGAGCTTCTCAAGATTTGAAGGCTGGGTGAGAGTCTGATTGGGCATGGGAGGGAGTTCCATAGTTGAGGTGCAGCACGGGAGAAGTCCTGTAGGTGGGAGTGGGAGGATGTGACAAGAGCTGTGGAGAGCAGAAGGTCGTGTGCAGAGTGAAGATAACAGGTTGGAGTGTATTTGGAAATGAGAGATGAAATATAGGGTGGTGCGGTGTTAGTGAGGACTCTATAAGTTAGCACCAGAATTTTGAATTTAATTCTGTATGCTAATGGGAGTCAGTGTAGGGATTGACAGAGGGGTTTGGTGTCAGAGAAGCGATGAGTGAGGTAGATTAGTCTTGCAGCAGAGTTCATTATGGACTGTAGTGGGGTTAGTCTGGTGAGAGAAAGGCCAATTAGTAATGAGTTACAGTAGTCAAGACGGGACATAATGAGTGTTTGGATTAGAATTTTGGTAGTGTCTTGTGTGAGAAAGGGTCGGATTCTAGAGATGTTGAGGAGGTGGAGGCGGCATGATTTGGAGACTGACTGGATGTGAGGAATGAAGAAGAGGGCAGAGTCAAATGTGACCCCCAGGCAATGAGCTGTAGGGGTTGGTGTGATGGTAGCATTGTTAATGGTGAGGGTAATATCTGGGTTGAGGCTGGTTGGGGAGAGAGGGAAGATAATTAGTTTAGCTTTGCCATGGTTAAGTTTGAGTTGACGGGACGACACCCAGGAAGACACAGCGGACAGACAATCAGATACTCAGGACAGGAGGGGAGAGGTCAGGGGAGGAAAGATATATTTGAGTATCATCAGCATGATGGTGAAATCCAAAGGAGTTTATTAGTTTTCAAGGGAAGCAGTGTAGATTGAGCAAGAGCAAGGGTCCCAGGACTGATCCTAGAGGCACTCCAACAGACAGAGGGAGGGGTGGAGAAGTGGAGCCAGAATAGGAAACACTGAAGGAGCGATTGCAGAGATAAGATGAAAACCAGGAGAGTGCAGTGTCACAGACACCTAGGGAGTGGAGGGCTTGGAGGAGAAATGTGTGATCTACTGTGTCAACGGCGGCTGATAGGTCCAAGAGAATATGTATGGAGTAGTGGCAGAGAGCAAGTCATTGGCCACTTTGGTGAGGGCAGTCTCAGTGGAGTGATGAGGGCGTTATCCAGATTGCAAGTGATCTAGCAGGGAATGGGAGAGGAGGAATTTAGTGAGATGGTTATATGCGAGACGCTCAAGGATCTTGGAGGCGAACGGGAGTAGAGAAATTGGCTGGTAATTTGACAGTGAGTTTCGGTCCATGGAGGGTTTCTTTAGGATGGGTGTGATGAGTGCATGTTTGAAAGAGGATGGGAAGGTGCCGGTTGACAGAGAGAGGTTGAATAAGTGAGTAAGGATTGGAGTTAGTACAGGGGAAAGTTTTTGAGTGAGTTGAGATGGGGTCGAGAGGGCATGTGGTTATGTGAGGAGAAGGGAAACTTCATCCTTGGTGACAAGTGAGAAAGAGCTTAGTGTGTATATGGGAGAGGTGACAGGGCTGGGCTGGCTGGGTGGGGGTGGGAGTGATGGAATGTCATGTCTGATAGATTCGATCTTGTTCTTGAAGTGGGTGGCAAGATCTTGTGCAGAGAAGTTCGTGGAAGGTGTGTGTTGGTGGTTGTAGAAGAGATTTGAAGGTTGAAAAGAGGCATTTTGGGTTAGTGGAAAGATTAGAAATTAGAGAGGAAAAGTATGACTGTTTGGCCAAGATGAGGGCAGAGCTATATGAACAGAGAATGAATTTGTAGTGTATGAAGTCAGCTGTGGAGCGCAATTTCCTCCAGTGCCTTTGTGCAGTGCGTGAGCACCTTTGGAGGTGTCGCGCTTGTCTTGTGTGCCTGGGTTGTAGTGGGGTTGTGCGTAGGTGGCGTGGAGTTGCAGGTGCAGCTGTGTCAAGGGCTGTTGTAAGAGTACTGTTGTAGAGAGCAGTAGTTTGTTCTGGGCAAGTAAGTGTGATGATGGGGTTGAAAAGAGGTTGCAGGGATGTGGAAAATTGTTGCGGGTCAAGAGTATGCAGATTTCTCCACATGCTCTTGATCACGGCAGGGGGGATGGGTTTGCGTGGTATTATGAGGTTACCGGTGAGGAGGTGGTGGTCAGAGAGGGGAAAGGGGATATTAGAGAAGATGGAGACTGAGCAGAGGTTAGTGAAGATCAAGTCAAGGGAGTGACAGTCACTGTGCGTGGGAGAGCTGGTCCATTGTGATAGGCCAAATTGAAACACTGTGCCATCAAAACACATAAGGTGAATTTCTAAAAAAAACCCACATATTTTAGTAAAATGCCCACCTTCTCGTTACAACCAAGAAATTCCTACAATAACCTTGAAATTCCCTTCTATGTTTCCTAGTGTTGTGAGAATTCCTGATACAATACTACTACTTCTGAGTGCTGCACAGGTGAAAGTAACAGCAAAAGCAGCACTAGTAGTGGTAGCCTAGTACCAGCAGGGAGTACTGACACAACATCAACAAAGACCTGGGGCATGTTTTGATTTTAAACAGGTATATATGTGCAGTAGCATCATAGAGGAGCAGCTACCTGAGCCTGCTGTGTCCAAGAGTCTGACATCAGATGCACCATCTATATCACCACAAAGAGAGGAGAACATTTCTGGAGGTGCTGATGATGAGAGTGGTGATGATGATTATAGTGAAATGAGAGCTTGCTTAGCTCAGTTAAATGAAGAGTGGAGTGGGAACTTCAGAATGGAAAGCGCATCATTCACCACCACTACTGACCTTGTGGTGGTTGTCAGTTTAGTTTCTGCTGAGTAGAATGAACATCAATTATCACAAGATCAGACTTACTTTGCTCTAGGCATCACCCTGCTATCATTCTTTAAGGATGAGGCCATGACAATGTAAGCTTTGAAGAAATTGATAGCAGGTCTAAAGCAAGGTAAGTCTCAGAAAAAAATTTAGCAGGCTGAGTTTCTTTCTGACCCTCTCTGTAATAAGCTGTATACCGTGTTCATTCAACAGGGTGGATAGTCTTTAGATGTTCTAATATACCCTGCATCCTATGTTTCTCTGCCATGTGTAAAGACATATTGCCTTCATATGCAGAATCAATGTCTACTGGTGATATTGATAATGGCAAAATTGGGGCTGAAGAGGAAACTGAGGGCACCGGGGGATACTTAGAATGTTAATATTAGCCTTGTCCCAGACACTAGCAGAAAAAAAAGCAGATGATGATGTCATCATCATTCTGCTCTTGTGGAGGATGATAGAACAGGCATATCAGTGTGGGATTTTTGGTCCTGTCATCATCATTCTTGGTTGGTTTAACACTGGCAAAATGAACCTCAGGGTAGTTCTGTAGGATGTATGTAATTAGAGCAGATGTGCCAAGGTAGGATTTCCCCTCCCTCTCTTCACAACCTTTTCTCACACTGCGCACATTGCAGTTGTTGTTTACTGCACAGACCCTTCCCCAAGGAAATATACTTCCATATCCATGAATCAACAACTATCTACCACCAATACTCTTTAACCCACGCTTCTTCCCTTTGCTCGTTGCCTACACTAGCTAGCCTAAAAAAATTTTCGCAGCTGTCTCCCAAGAACCACTGAAAGCATGAAATTGCATTTTACTCAGGGTATTGTTGTGGAAGGGAGGTACATAGGACCCTGGCACTCAAAGGGTTAAATGTTTGATTTGGCTATAACGTTTGATTGCAGTAACAAAGTTGGCTGTAATTTTGGATTCCATGTCTGTCTGGCAGTCCTTTCAAATCCTGAAAGTTTCATAAAAACTGGTTGTGTGGTTCCCAAGTACCAGATTGCTTACAAAATAAAATTTTCCATTTTGACTATATGAGAAAATTTAGTCAGACCTACAGCCCAAACTAACCTATGCATTCTGACCACCACTGCTAGGGACATGGGCCCTAAAATAATACATGCTTTAAAAAAAGAAAACAAAAACACAATTTATGGCCACAATGTATTTGTTTCATATATTCAGGAGAGAGCATGTTACTATAGGTAGGTTGCCATCTAGTGGCAATTGATGGAATTGACCTCTGAGGTGTTTAAGATCTTATCCTGGCTGATAGTTTGTTGTACTGCACATAGATTACATTAACGTCAGATGGTGCTCAAGTAGGTTTTATTGCGACAAGTTACACTCTTCATTGTGGACTATTACATGTCTCTTTCAGAGATCATAGCTTCGGCTTGGAATGGGCTGTAAGCAAATCAGGGGGTGGGTTAATGTATTACATTGTGTGTAGATGATTTTTATGAAACATATATATACATTTTCATGTTCTCACATACACTGCAAACATCCCAACCTTGTTCTGCACATTCATAGTCAATGACACTAACACACACTGCCCCAATGTGAGACTTCTCTAACATTCAATGGGTCAAAAGCCCCATTTAAAGCAAAATGAACTCACTGATGGCAAGCATCACCGGTGAGATCACAAACATTGGCAAAATCGCAAATTATCTCATCAGTGACAATGGCAGCTATACTGTAATACATCATTTATATAAGCAGTAGTGCCAGTACTGGGCGATGTTGTGCAGTTAGTATTTGCGGACATTTTGTGTTGTTATTTTAGTGCGTTTTGCTATTGGAAGTGCTGCAGTGTGGCTAGATAAGCATTTTGTTGAAGAGTTGTCTTCTTAACAGTGTTTCTAGAGGCACTGTATTGGTGCTGGGTAAAGATGTATAGCTTTGCATTAGCAATAGAAGAGCACGTTGGTGTAGTGTTTATTGGTTTCGGTGAAATGCAGCTGTTGAAAGCATAACTGAAATGTTGATGTGTCAGGCTTCCTGGTTTTGTAGAACACAGGAACATGGGGTGAAGTCCACTCCACAGGATGACAGGGCACACGGGGAACAAGAAAGGGAATCTCTTGAAGAAAGAACCCAGGAGAACCTCCCTGCCTGGGCCTCAAACCAGTGGTTTTTGGTCCTGTGTTCCAAAAATAAAATAAATGAAACATAAATACTGAAATGTTGAAAGCCGGAGGTCAACCCTTATTTAAAGACCTTGCTAAATTATTATTAAACTGCCTGCTACTCAACAAAGTGCCTATAACATGGAAAATGCAAAAGCCATCCTACAGCACAAAAAAAGGTGATAAGGTGGATCTACAAAATCTACTGATCAGAAAGCCTATTGCCAGTCTGCAAGGTTTTTACAATGGCACTGTCACGAAGAATTGACACACTACTTGATGCTGCACAACCTAGAAAACAAGCAGGGCACAGAAGCAGTTTCAGTACAATGGACTGTATCCAGAGAGAGCAACAAGTTATAGAGTGGCATAATGAATATAGCCTACCATTACACTAGTCTTCACTGACTACGAAAAAGTATTTGACTCAGAGAAAAAGCAAGTAATTATCAATACCGTGATAAACCAAAGAATAGAAACATCTTACTTTAATATCATCCAATCAGTATGTAAAAATGCAACTGCATTAATACAGATCAACATTGATAAAGCTCAAGTCGACGTAGAAAAGGGCATCTGAAAAGGAGACACAATATCCCCATAAAATATTTCTACTTGTTTAGAATAAAATCTTCCACAAACTAAATTGGAACGAAAAAAGGACTTAAGATGTAGGAGATTACCTGTCTCTCTTTGGCAGTAGTTCTGAAGAACTACAAGAAAGCATTGAATAACTACAACAGGAAAGCAAACATTTTGGTCTGAAGATGAATGTCAACAAACGCAAGTCATTTTTAACAAATTTACCATAGCAAGGAAAATTCCAGTAGACTGGCAAGAACTAGAAAAAAGTGGACAGTACGTTTACCTTGGACAGGAAATGTCAGTAGATGGATACACTATGATGGAAACTGAGGGACAAACAGAAAGCAAGCATTTGGAAAAACCTAGTAGTATTGTCTTAAGTGAAACTTCTGACTCTGTCTCAAGCAAAATGTTTTTGAACAATGTGGCCTCCCAGTTCTTGCATATGGCTGTGAAACATGGAAATGGAATGCCAAAGCCATACGAAAACAGGATTACTCTGAGAAGTATGGACTGTCAAGTTTTGAAGATAACAAAAGGAGACAAAAAAGTGTAAGCATGGATTCATCAGCAAACAATGGTTTATGACATCATTAAAAGAGTAAAATACCTAAAATAGAAATGTCATGTGACATAGCAAGGATACCTGATGGTAAATGGACCAAAAGAACATTGGAATGGAATCAACATTATATTAACCATTCAAGAAGAAGTCCAAAGACAATATGGGTTGATGAAATTACCAAATTTGTTGGTATATAGTGGCAATAGAAAGCCCAAGGCTGTTGTGATCCCTCTTTTTTCTTAGTTTAATTATTACTTTATTTTTAAAGTCAGACCTCTTGGTAGGTCATCAGGACCCCTTCTGATACCCCCCCTACTGATCTCCCAGCTGAGGTGATGCACTACCCTGTAGCAGTGGACAGGATCAGGAAAGCCTTTCACTTCATTCAAGAAAAGCCTCTGACATTGATGTGAAAAGCTTTCCCTATCTGGATACTTCAAGTAGGATGGAAGAAGTGGATCCCTGTTGCTCCTCTGAGATGCCTCTATTGATCCCTCAGCCAGATTGGCTGAGCGATCAGTATCTGGGACATCAGGAAGAGTCCTGATGCCCCTCTGTGATGACAGACCAGATAGTTGTCCCTGTCATGGTTTGTTTCTGGCCAGTTAGCGTTTGTCTGACATTTTGTCCATCCCCCATCTTGGAATTCTTGGAAAGTGATATAATGCCAGGGGTGGCTTAGAGAGATGCAGGAGGGCTGGTGTGTTAAGAAGTGTAAGGGTGGGAATTGTTTTTGTCTGGAATTATAAAAGGAAAAGGAAATCTTCATGGTCTGTTGGAAAGAAAAAGGCCTAAAAACTCCTGGAATGCTGTGTATTGCACTGCCTGGCTGAGTCTTCTCACAATAAAGGTACTGCCCAGGTCTACATGCTAACTAAGGGTCTGAGCTCTGCCTGGATTACTGTGTATATTTTCTGATTTATTAGTCTAATGCATATCCCTTCATTTAGGACCCCTTTTGGGTACTGCTGTGGTATATATAGTTTATATTAATGTATTAAATGTGTATAAAACATTATAGCCGTGCCTTTTGTATAATGCTTTCGTAGAACTGCTGAATGTATCTTGACCCAGTTTAGAAGGTATCTCTACAGGTTTTTAGTGTTTTAGGAGTCTCTTAAAGGTGTTGTTGACTGTGAGATACCCCTCTACCAGGTATCTCACTGTCACACCCACTATGAGATCTGATTTGTTTTTTCTAAGTGCAGCTTATGCAGCAAACAATGTACAGAAAGCTAGCAAGGGAAGCAGATGTGGTGAAATGGAGGCCAGATGAAGGGGAGGGCCACATGTCAGTTCCTCAGGCAAGGAATAGCAGCAAAAGGGAGGAAGACAGAGGAGTAGTAGCAAAAGGGAGGATGGGGATAAAAAGAGGAGGTAAAGGGAGGGAGAGGGATAAAAAGAGAAGGTGAAAGGTAGAGCGAGCCATGGTGAATGAGAGGGGTCATCCTGTTCATCGTGCAAAGGGGACGGGTCACGGTGGCTCCTCTCCTTTGCCATGACAAGAAAGTTGGCCTCTCCCCTTCACTGTGACAAAAGTGAAAGATGTGACAGGGCAGGTGATGTGGCGAAGGGTTTGGTAGGGACAGCTATGGTAAGGTGAAGAGGAGGGGCCACCTTATTCGCCGTGGTGAAGGAGAGGGGCCACTGTTATCAGGAACAGCAGACTGCCAAGCATGACCACACTGCTGGAGACTAGGCCTCAGCCACAGGTAGTCTCTGCAGGAACCAGGAGCAGGAACAGGAACACAGGATCTTGATCCGATGTAGCCAGAATACTGACTCATGCCTGCCATCAATATGGAGTGATTTCTGACTCAAGCCTGCAGTCAGTATAGGGAAATGGATACCTGACTCACACCTGCAGTCAGTATCAGAGCTAGTCTGCCAGAGGTCCCCTAGATTGTGTGTCTGCTAGGTACAAGGGACAAACGTAAGAATAGTCAGACAGAGCCACAAGTCAGCACCAGAGAGGGTAATCAGAGAAGCCAGGTCATACACAGTTCTGGTAGTCAGCCAGAGCCACAAGTCTGCACCAGGTTGAGTGTCCACTATAGGGATAGACAAAAGAATAGTCAGACAGAGCCACAGGTCAGCACAAGGTTGGACGGAAGACAAGACAGGTCATACACATCCCAAGGTAATAGAACTGCTTTGAACAACAACACCAGGGCAACTGAGTCAGGACTCAGACTGCCCTTTAAACCCCTCCTCAAGAAGTAGGTAGGAGGAGCAAGCTCAGAGGAAGGAAGTAGGCAGGAGGAGACTACAGGAAGCATGGCATAAAACAGAGGCCTGCTTCACTGTGAAGCCTTGCGCCTACATATGACGTGTGGAAAGACGCAGAGTGTCGCTGAAGCGGCGGCACTGGAAACAAGGTAAGCTATGACAATAGCGCTGCAAGCTATAAGTTTGACTTGAAATAGACCTAGTTAGCATACTGTACAGGAAATTAGCATGAAGTATCATAATGTGCCACAAAAAAATAAAAGGTTATTTTTTAAAAAACTATTTATATAATACAACATAGATGCAGATTTGAATTATCTCTAAAGCAAACTGATCTTGTCTTTGGGTCACAGCAGGTTCACTTTAAATATGTTTGTTCAACTACTTGAATATTAGAGCTAACTCCAGTGCAGATGTATCTAGGGCTCGATTCTATTACCAGCACTAAAAAAAAAACAGGCGCTATGTTTTTTTAAGTCAGTTTTTGGTATCCTATTACCCAACTTGTGAAAACAAAATTAGAGCTAATTACACATACCGCCAGTCAAAAAAAAGCCCATAGGAAGCAATTAAAAACAACGTGCAAGTAGTATCCTATTACCCACGCTCAGTATTACAAGTTAAGTTGGAAATTCTGCACCTCAGAGGTTGAGGCGTAGAAGCCACAACGACAGTAATGTAAAATTGTGATAAAACTAAATACTCAGTCTTGGTATGTATAATTCTAGTAAGCACCACGTTGTATCAAGTATTTAAATATAGCTAGAAATAATTATAGAAACAGCAGCATGGCGGTGATAAAAGGGTTAATATACCCACAGAAGGATATTCACAATAACTGTGCAGGCTATGGCAGCTAAAGAGCTAAAATAACCCGTGGAAAGACATATATTACATCTGATAGCTCTCAATAATTAGTTTTCGGTTTCATACCGAGATGGGAATGGGATGAATGAATAAATAAATGCTTCTAATACAAGTGAGTCTGTCGATAAGTTAGAGATGTTTATATAATTATAATCAACAGGATTAGAATTTGTGATGGGTGTTTAAATTAATGGACATCTATCTATTGACACTTGCTAGAATATTGATAGTGGTCACACCACCTTATAATCACGTAAGGAGAGATATAGTGTGCATATTTTGATTATAATGAGGGTTTATGATTTTAAATATTTACTAATAAAGTTAGAATATTACTGCATCTACACTTCATAGTACCACTGAATAGGGCCCTCCAGCTCTACAGCTCTGTAGACATTGGAAGAACCAAGGGGTTACATGAGGATACTCTCTGCTACATGCGCGATTGACCACAAATTGGGGATTTCCTTTTCTCACCACTAGGAGCGGATGCCTATAGCGACATGAAAGCATCTACAGCATGTCCAGATGGCTTAGAGTTAGACTGGGACAGGCTCCACTGCTTTGACATTGGATTTGCTTACTTGACTATACTGTTGGCTTTTCCAACATAACCCGAACTTTGTCTGCAAGGCTGGAATACTGTACAGCCGCCTATAATTTATTTTGTTCTAATACATTTATTGCTACTAACATAACATAAATGTATATACAACCAATGAGTTGCTACCTCTCTGGTATACATAAGGTTAATCTTGCAAAATAAAATACAAGGGCATGTCGAAGAAAAAAAATGTTGTATATAAATGGTGAAAGAATGTCATGGGGGCACTGTAAGTCGAACTTTAAAGGGGGGGTTAAAGTGTCGACTACAATATTTGTCGAATAAATGGGGTGAAAAAAATCACTGCAGTCGACTTTTAAAAGGGGCGGGGTTAATATGTCGAAGGGGGAAACTCTATGTCGGATTTTGGTAATGAGGGGAACATCTAACACTGAACTTGATCTTTCCGTCGCCAAACATACTCCTATTTCCTTTTTTATTTTTGTAGGCGGTAGTCGAATAAAAGCAGACAGCGCCAGTTTTGTTAGTACTCTGAAAAGTGCTGTCTACTCCAGTTTTGTTTTACTGTGGTTCTGCAATAGAATACGGATGTAACATGTTTGCAAAATTCACGCTACTTGTTTTTCTTGTAACGCCGGTTTTATCGCTGATAATAGAATCAAGCCCCTACTATCTAGTCTATGAATTAAATAAATGTAAATATTTTAATGTGCTCAACCCTCCAGGACATTTCACCTATTATGTAGATTTTTCTATTCCTAAACTTTTAATTCAACCAGGTCTTGTTTACTCTATCGCATAGCACACACTGTAAAGCGATATATTATATTCAGCACTGTCATGTTTTATTCTGCTGCAATGTAAACCAATACCCTGAATTATTTTAGATATACAGTAATAGTGAAAGAGCAAATGGGAAAGATATTTCAGAGCTAATTCTCACTCTCTTTAACTCTAATCCCATACCCTATGAAACAGATGTTCCTATGCTATCTATGTAATGTCCATCTTAATAATAAATAACTTTTTTTTTTTAGCTTAAGGGACAGCTAAGGGTCAATACAAGACACTTTTAAACCCTTTCTTGTGTCCTCAGAGCTATGGGGACCATGTTGCTATTGCTTTGACCTTTGTTCTCACTTACTTTGCAGTGTAGGACACAGAGATCGAAAAGGCTGGATGATGTCAGGCTCTCTTTCGGGATTCATGGGAGATTACTCTCCTTCTTATAGAAGCCCATGATGAAGGATTAGCAGACACTGGGTTTCTATAGCAAGGACAGCGAGGATAGAAGTTTAACTTCAGATAAACTGCATTTTAAGCAGTGTAACTGACATTAGTAATACTTTTAAATATTGAATATCAGGTTTATATAAATGTATTTTTATGTATCACTATATCCTTGAGAACCTATCTGGGTAATTAAAAAGCATGATGCAGCTGGTTTATAATAAAATTGTTCCACTTTCTTAGTACATCATCTTCACAGTGTTAAGGCTTATGAAGTCTACATGAAAATAATAAAACTATGATGTTTTTATTTCTTAGACCTCGATTACATTGCAAAAAGAATATGTGGCTCTTGAAGGGCTATGTTTCAATTTTGGAGATTTTGCCATAGAAATATTGGACTCTTACAGTGCCAGACAAGCACATTAAAAGTTTGACTCTGAAATGAGTATTTTTAAAATGGTGATATGCTGCCATGGTGATTCCTGAATGACCATCAGGATAGGTGAAACATTCTCCCAAAAGGCTCCCAGGTTGAGGTTCTGAAGGTGTGGGGAAAGAATACAGACTAAGAGCTTGTTGTCTTTCTCTGGATCAAAGTTAAACCCTGTTTCAAGATTACTCTAGCTGTGTAGTGTTTAAGAAACATAAAATAAAATAAGCCCGTCTAACCTCCACTATCCTAACCTCACCTCAAATTAACCATTCTGCTGCCTTACTTGACTTGGATTAGCAGCACATATTAAGAGGGAGTGGCAAAATTGTTTGCCAGTTCTCATGAAAATGACCCTTCTGTTGCCCCGCCATAGCCCTACTGACCACCCCCAGCTTCTTCCCACTGCACTGGTAGCCATAGTCATAGAACTAGACATACTGAACCCCCCCCCAGACTTGTCCCACTGCACTGGTAGCCATAGTCATAGAACTAGACATACTGAACCCCCCCCCCCAGACTTGTCCCACTGCACTGGTGGCCATTGAACTACTCATCCTACTGAATTCGAACCTCTGAGGAATGTCTTAAGAATAGGTGGAAATCAACAAAGTTCTAACAAAAATGTTTAGGGTTTAGCAAAAAGGCAGATATTTTATGTGGTTTATAGGTGTGGCAATTTCTATAACAGTACAGTGAGTGTCAATGAATAATATGGGATCCATATTATTTATTTTGGACCAAGATAGAACTTTCTCTCCCTGAAGAAAAAAAAAATTTGAATGGAAGGGCAAATAGTTTCTTAATATATATGCAGGGCTCAAAATTTCAAGTCCTGAGCAACTAGCCAGGGCTGAAAAGTTACTCGCCACCAGTTTCAGGCCAAGCCCCACCTTTAACCCCACCCTTAACCCCACCTATGTCAGATTCTCTTTGATGAAATGACACTAGTGGATTTAACAAGATAATATGGGAGATACTTTACTTGCTACAAGCAATACTGTTTTTATGGAGCCACAGCAATCGTTTTAGCAACAGTAGGGTGAGCCTTTCTATAGATAAAAATTCCCCCTGCTGCATTATTTCCAGTCCAGTGTGTGTGTGTGTGTTCAAACTTCAAAGCATAAATTATTTTATAGCTGTACTTTTAACCACTCCAGTTCCGAATCTCACTACAATGCATTTATCTTTTGAATGTCGGAGAGGGAGTGGTATACAGCTCTGACACTCAGTGCCATAAGCATGACATTAAATGTGATTGAAACACTTCTGAAAGGAAGTAATAATGAATGTTTTCAATGGACAACAAATTTAAGTAACAATTACTCAATTTTGTTGTCCATTGAAAACAACATTCATATTCCTATAGATTACAATCCTAAGAAGTTGTAGATAATTAGTCCGGAATATGTCTATAAGCATACATAGGCACTGATACTGTATAAAAAGTGTCTCCCTTTTTAGATTTTTTCTTTATAATATTTTAATGTGGGAAATAATAAAAATGTGTTTTAATAAACTCTTTACTCATCTTGTCATTATCACACAACACTGAACTAGTCCCTTTTGTGAATGATTTCCATACTTAGCATCTTTGTACTGCGGTTACTTGTAAGTGAATAAATCACGTCCTCTTTTCTGTCTCCTTGTTTCTTTTAAGTTTGGTCAGCCTTGGTGCCTCAGTCAGTGCCTCTGCAAGTCAACCTCGGTGCCTCAGTCAGTGCCTCCGCAAATCAGCCTCGGTGCCTCAGTCAGTGCCTCCGCAAGTCAAACTCATTGCCTCCATCAACTTCCCATGCATGGAAAGTGAGCAGGAGATATTAATTTGTGGACGCCGGCCGGTGAATCAGACGCAGCTGCGCAACTCCTCACCCGGCCCGACCGCACGTACCACATCAGCAGTGAGTGAATGATGAAGTGTCCTCTCAGTCTTGTCCTACTCGTCAAGCGGTAAGCAGTAAAGGAGCTTTAAAATGGGCCCTGATACAGGACTTCAATTTCTACTCACAGTCACTTAATTTCCACTAGCCAAATGCGAGGAGGCGAGTGGAAATTTTGAGCCCTGTATATGTTTTTAATATATGTTTTTTTAAAAAAGATGATCTTTAAAGTTGGTTGTTATGTAAGAATTGGTACATAAAATGTGATTATTAAATGTAATTGCCCACTTATAGACCAGAAAAAATATTGCTAGATGAGGGAATCCTACCTTGATAAGTCCTTCTGTAAAACAAATTAAGACCCACTTATTCCTGTAGGTATAATTTCCCTTTAAGCAAAGGATTTATATGGAAAGAAGGTTTTGGAAGTATTCATTATCAACAAGGCTAAATTTTCCACAGCTGCTGCAATATTTCTATGTAAAGCAGATCTTCCGGTGGAGTTGAGGCCCTAATGATGGCAATGCTCTCAAGGTGAGAGAATGAGGATTTCATTTCAGCTCACTTTCACTGTTTAGGTGCCAAGCCACAATACAGCCCACCAGTAAGATTCCTTGCATATGACTAAGATGGGACAGCTGAAAAATTCACTCCCACGAGTTCAAGGCCAATTAAATGACACCACTAATGTCTTTTTGACTATGAATTTTTGCTAACCATGAAGCTATAGTAGATCCATATAATAATATAACTGTCCATTGATCTTTAACCCTTGGATTCCAGTTATATCTCCACTGCATTGAAAGTGTCTAGCATCCAAGCGATAAAAATTAAAATCATGTATTTATATTTTTGTTTATATTCTGGTTTACAGTATATTCAGGACAAAATTAAACTAAATGTTTTAATAGTGATAGATAGACAGATAGATAAATAGATAGATAGATAGATAGATAGATAGATAGATAGACAGATGATCGATAAAGTAGCCCTGGAAACTCATGTGGCACTCTGATGCTCCTACCGAGGTCTCCAGTCTGTTCTCTGGGAAGAATAGATCACTTCTCTCTAACACACATACATATGCACAAACAAATATACATTATGGTGTAATATGTAAAAAGCTATGTAAGCACCCAAGCCAGAAAATAGATAAAATGAGAGTGCTGGTCCGTATATCTTAATACACCACATTCACAGCTCTGCTAAATTTTATTGCCTGTTACACTATAAGAATGATGCATTGTATCAGAATTGTGCTTTGTGATAAAAAGAATCATACTTCCTCTGCAGAGACAGAGGTGATATTTTTTCTATATAGAGGGACTTTGTATTTGTACAGTTAGCTGTACCCAAGGGCCAGATTAAATAGACCCATGGCCTGGATCAAGTCAGAAAGTAATATTTTACCATCTAGATGAAGGTGGATTGCATCAAGTCCTTCTGATTAGACTATGTTTCCTTTGCACTCCTTACTTAATCTTCATACAACACTAATGTATATCCCAGGCATTCTTTAATTCTCTTACTGTGTTAGCTTCTACCACTTCTCCTGAGAGTCTATTACAGGAATCTAGCACAGTTTCTGTAAATGATTTACACCATGCCCTCTTGTTCATGTATTTCTGAAAAATACTTCCTTCCAAAACATTACTAAATGTATACTGTAGATTTGCTTTCCTTGTCATCCTTGACGTCATAATTTAATTTTCATGCTACATACATTGTATAACACCCTTGTCCCACTGTCCACTGGTAGAAATAGAACCACATATCTATGTTTGAAACCCAGCCTTTTTCCTGTCTCCCTAGTAGCCACAGAACTACACTACTGTTTGACATCTACTCAGCCTTGTTGTATTGTCCACTGGTATCCACAAAACCAAATATGCACTGTCTAGCACTCCTCCCGTGTTGTACTGTCCACTGGTAGTTAGAAAACCACGCATTCCTTGTTGAACTCTCCACTTAAAGTCACACACTGGTCCAACTGGTAGCCACAGAGCCACACATACACTGTCGGGCACTCCAGCCTTGTTCCACTGCCCACACATAGTCACAGAACCAAACACTCACACTGACTGCATCCCCAGCCTTATTTCATTGCCCACTGGCAGTCATAGAGCCACACATACCCGCCTGACAATCCAGTCTTGTCCCACTGGTAGTCACAGAATCACACATACACTGCTTGCAATTCAAGCTTTGTTTCAGTGTCCACTGGTAGCCACATAACAATGCATACACTGTTTGACATCCCAACCTCGATCCATTAATAGTAGTAGAATCAAACAAACTGTATGGCATCCAGGTTTTGTTCCACTAGTAGCCATAAAATAACTCATAGAATATCTGACACCCCAGCCTTCTTCCTCTTTCCACTAGTAGCCACAGAACCAGACATTAGAACAAGGCATCTCAGCTTTGTTCATCTGGTAGTCACAGAACTATACATACACTGTCTGATGCTCCAGCCTTGTTCTACTGTCCACAGGTAGCCACAGGCTAACACATAATCTGACACCCCAGCCTTGTCCGACTGTCTGCTGGTGGCCACAGAGCCACACAAACACTGACTGCTTCCCCAGCCATGCTATACTGTCAAGTGGTAGCCACAGTGGCTGACAACCCCCTTATTCTACTGTTTACTAGGAGCCACAGAACCACACATGCTGTCTGACTCTCCAGTCTTATTCCACTAGACATAGAACCACAAATACACTGTCTGGCACCCCAGCCTTATTTCACTGTCCATCGGTAGCCATAGAATACAATATCAAACACCCCAGCCTTCTGCTGTCCACTAGTTGCCACAGAATTACACATATGTTATATAACACCACCAGCTTTGTTCTACTGTCCACTGGTAGCCACAGAATAACTCAATGTCTGACAACCCAGCTTTTTTCCACTGTCCACTGGTAGCCACAGGCTAACACATAAATCTGACACCCCAGCCTTGTCCCACTGTCAGCTGGTGGCCACAAAGCCACACAAACACTGACTGCTTCCCCAGCCTTGCTATACTGTCAAGTGGTAGCCATAGAACACACAGTGGCTGACAACCCCCTTATTCTACTGTTTACTAGGAGCCACAGAACCACACATGCTGTCTGACTCTCCAGTCTTATTCCACTAGTCACAGAACTACAAATGCACTGTCTGGCACCCCAGCCTTATTTCACTGTCCATCAGTAGCCATAGAATACAATATCAAACACCCCAGCCTTCTGCTGTCCACTGGTTGCCATAGAACCACACATATGTTATCTGACACCACCAGCTTTGTTCTACTGTCCACTGGTAGCCACAGAATAACTCAATGTCTGACAATCCAGCCTTTTTCCACTGTCCCCTAGTAACCACATAAATATATATACATTGACACTCCTGCCTTTTCTGTTGGTAGCAACAGAACCAAATATACAGTTTGGCACTCCAACCCTGTTTCACTGTCCACTAGTAGACACAAGATGACACATACGTCCAACACCCCAGCCATGTTCCATTTCCCACTGTTAGCTGTAATCCACAAGAACACTGTCTGACACCTCAACAGTCTTACTAGTAGCCATGGAACCACATATACACTGTCTGACACTCTACCCTCATTCCACGGGTAGCCACAAAACTAAAAAAATACCGTGCCTGCCATACTAGACTTGTTTCACTGTCCACTAGTAGTCCAGAACAATGCATACATTGCTTTTTAAAATAACTCTTTGAATGCCAGAGGTGAGTCCAATGCAATCTCTGGCACTGAAAGTTTAACATGCTCAATGCGTGGCTAAATGATTGATGCTGTGATTACCCAGTGTATCCATGAAGCAAGCTGTGCCCTGATGTGATCTGCTTCTTCATTTGTTCTCTGTGCACCTGCCAAGCCCCAGTGCCTAAGTATTTTTATGACATCATGCCCAGTCACCTGGGCTTGGGATTTGTCATGTCCAAATTACTGCCTGTTGCTAGCGCTCAACAGTCGAGTTCTTGCAGGGATTTGGACATATATATTATTGACTTCACCCATTGTAAGCCCAGAGGTGTGGCAAGAAACTCAACTCATATATATCTAAAGTTCAATGTTATTTAACACTTTTATTTGTCCATAACATTTTATTGTAGCACTGAAATTGGTTGACTTGCTGTCCCCTCAAACCATACAAGTTTCATAAAAATTATTGTGTAGTTTTCGAGATCCAAACTCGAATATACATTTCCCATTTGGAGCTAGTGACAATTTTAAATAGTCCTACAAGCTGCAAAACTATTTTATGGACTGTCATTATAATTGTTAGGGAGAAGGGCCCTGAGAAAAAAGTATTTATGGCCAAAATAAAAATGGTGCACGTAATCCATTGAAAGCTCACAGTGAAACAATAATCACTCTAGGTGCAGTAACAGCTTCATCAATAGATGGCACTGCAGGACTACAAATGAGATGTCTGGACATAAAAAATATAAACAAAACCACTTATAAATGATGGCATACGTTGGTGAAGATAGGTAAACCCAGGCAATTCAATAGTGAACAAACAGGATCAGAGAAGTTGAGAAATCAGGTGATTTGCGATTGTGTGTCCAATCCTCATATTTCCCATCAAAGTCTTCAATTATAGTAGTGTTTACAGAAATGATTCACATATTTTAATATTTTTAATAATGCTATGTGTCAATTAAATGTGAATATGTTTTTGTTATATTGTAAATAATGTATTATCTTACCTTCCATTATAGTCATAGGGTCTTCAACCTTTGGCCGTAGAATGTTTGGACCAAACACTGTAGCCAGATTCTGTACACTCATTTTATTGACTCCAGAGTATGACTGAACTTCATCCAGGAATCTGTAATAAATAGCAAGACTAAGGAGTGAGTCGGTATCCTCATTTATGCAGTAGTTCTAAGCCAATCATTCAATAAGCAAGTAACATCACAATGTAGTACATCATTTATAACTTAAACAAGGTCCTGATAAAGTGAGCATTAGCATCCAATATCATAACCAACAGAAAGGGATTAAACATGGCTCCACAACATTTTTGCTGTAGGGAAGTATTCCAAAAACTGGATTACTACAGGTTGCCTGCCCCTGCACTAAGCTGCTGAGTGATAAAAATACAATTACCTATTGCATGTGCATTATGTTAAGAATGAATGTAAGAAACAATTAGTTTAAAATTAAAGTAAGAAATTAATGGTAGGTACCGGGTTCATTTCATTTACTTGATTCACTCCCTTGTAAACAAAAAATGTATTTTTAACATGCACTGGCCAGCTTTTAAGCCCTCAAAGGACCCTCAAGACAGAGAGAAGGAATACAAAATAGGTTTATATATCCTAATTGTTGGGAGGAGTGAATGTGTAGTAACCAATAGGGAAGACCATATCCACAGAGTGCATAAGTGACTCATGTGAATAGAGAATTAAATGATGCAGGCTCAAGACATAAGCCTCATTAAGTATGTATGCAATAACAATCCATTTGTAAGTGCAAAAACATGAAGTTAAAACATGATTAACCCCTTAAGGACGACTGTTTAGATCCTTTCAGACACACTGGTACACGTGATGTGTTACGTGTACCGGCTTGCCACGTTGGGTCTAAGACCGATCCAGTCTTGGAGTGGTCAATTTCAGACTCTGTTTTTACTTATAGTGCTCCTGGAGGAGCTCTGTAAGTAAAATGTACATGATGTGCTATGACCGTCCCCGGTCCTTAAAGGGATAGTAATACTTCGTTTTAAGTTTATTTTATTTTGTAGGCATTAAAAAAACATGAAGAATGATATAAGTCTTATCTCTCAAACCTTTATGGTTTATGAGATATTCACAAGCAAAGTTCCCCTCCCCGCCCCTTTTTCCTAGTGTAAGCCATCTCTTCTCAGATGTGGATCAGGTTGTATGACAGGACAGATAACAGAAGGGGACAATTTTCTTTGTATGAAAACAATGAAAGCCCTTCCCCCCTTGACAAGTTTTTCAGCTTTTTCCATTATCTTAATTGAAGATTGTCCCTCTCTGCAGTCTACCTGGGCATCTCCCTTCTGATCTGGTTGAACAGGGGGGGGGGTACTTTGTTTGTGAATATCTCTTAAACCATAAAGGTTTCAGAGATAAGACTTATATCATTCTTCATGTTTTTTTAATGTCTACAAAATAAAATAAAGTTAAAACGAAGTATTACTATCCCTTTAAGACAAAAAACGTGTGATGGTCATAACACGTCACTCGGTCCTTAAGGGGTTACAAACAAATAAATACACAGAGTAGTAACTCAGAACATATGTAGGACTGACATGTGCAACTTATGTTGATGTACAGGTCTATATATACAAAATTGTTAAAGATATTAGCTGGGACAGAGTCTAAAAATTACAGACAATGAAGATAAACACAAGTTAATAACACAGAAGCATATAAAACTTATGTTTTATCTTAATTATCACCCAAGATTGTTGCAATTTCTGGAACTTTTTCTAGCATGTTATGACAATATTTTAGCCACAGCTGGTGAGTGTGATAGTCGTGTGGGGCTCCCTGTTCCAGCTGATCAAGCTTAGTATGACGGTTACTATTGCAGCTTATTTTGACTATAATATAGGCATGTACATCAACATATGTTATGCATGCCAGCTCTGTCTATGTCCTGAGTTTCTTTTCTATGTATTGATTTGTTTTTCATCATGGTTTTAGTTCATGTCCTTATCCTCACAACACTTTTCTCTTGACCTAAAATTGTGAATGCTTATCTTTTTTTCTATCATGCTGTTTCTGTAATATCTATCTATCTATCTATCTATCTATCTATCTATCTATCTATCTATCTATCCATCTATCTATTATTACAGCTCCAACTTGAATTATTTAGTTGCAGCATTTCAATGGCCTGAAATTTTACAGTAACACTGTTGCTACAACATCCTAAAATGACTCTGGTAAACTGAACATACATTTCCACAGGATGGTGTAGCAACAGCGCCACTGTAAAATTTTAGGCCATTGGAATACTGCAACTACATAATTCAAGATTGAGCTGCAATAACTTTTAAATAAAACACCTCTCAGCAGCAGGAGTAAGGGTTATAGTCAGGAGGAGAACTCCTACAACATATATTTAACTACAAATTATGTGTTACGATCCCTTTAAGATTTACAAAGCTTGATAATTTGGGCCCACTTAATTTTTTTAACCATTAAAACACTTGGGGCAATAAGGGGCCAGGATGGAGATATAGTGTAGATTTTGTGTTGACAGTATGCGCTGAGATGTCTTAGCCAACATATACCTGTGAATCTTCCACCAATCTGTTGAAACTGCCATGAATCTGCCATGCCTATACTATTATGCACTAGTTTGACAATGGCTCATTTGCATATGGAAATGCAATTTAATAAGCCATTGCCATATTCCTATGGATGTGTTTAGATGTTAATGTTGCTATTTGCCGAATGCTCTAAGCCCTCATAGCAGCTTCTGCTGTCTCCCTGTAGCTCTCTATGAATCTAGAGGACAGTTTTCTGTCTCTACACTGGAGCCTGCTCAGCTGGTTCAATCAGTACAGAAGGGCAGAGAACCTGTGATATATATAGCTTCTCTGCCATTTTCTTATTTTAGAACCCTTTCAGAGCATCCATTATACATCGCCAGCATAAAGACAACCCTGCATGATAATGTGTCAATTCCACCCCCCCACACACGTCATCCCTAATAGTTTTTGCTAATGGAGATGTATGTATCCAATGTCAAGGTGATGTTCTTACCACACAACACCAGACACACACTTCCATAGCATCAACCCTTAGCGCATCCCCCCTTGATCTTCAACTGGATTTAGTTCCTCATATAGTTTGGTCAAATGTGTCTTCCTTCCCTAATATTTAAGGTTCCTGGAATCTATAAACTGCATTCACTTTGCATGCTCATGCATACTTTAATTATATATTTTTTTCACATGACCTGCTGGATAGATTCCAGACACTTAATTGGTTTCAAGTCTCAAGAGACCTTTTGGATAATTTAGATTGGCAAGAATATACTGCCTAAAATCAAGATCAACTTAAAAAATGATTTAAAATGTAATAAAATACATGCCATGGAATCTGCACCAATCTTTAGCTCTCAGACACAGTTATATTGAGTGGCTTGCCTTTTTTTATTTTTTTAAACCCTTTAAGGAACAGAGGTGTGTACAATGCATTGCAAAGCAATATGTTGCATAGCCCACTGATCCTTACAGGGTAAATTCTTTGGATGCTAGAGTGGATTGCACTGGAGACCTCCCCAGCAGCAAAGTTAAATGTTTGTCGGAAACTAAAATCCATAATGCATGGAGAACAACCATGGGGTTAAAGCTTTTTTTGTCCTTGTCTATTACAGACCAAAGCTATTTTCTGTGTCAGGAAACAGTGGATGGGTCTGGGGGTGGGGTCATGTGAGGAGTAGGGTGTGACCATGGGCGGAGCTAAGGTAACCTACAGTGCCTTGCACAGGGGTGCTGGGATGTAATTCCAGCCTTGTAAGTAACAATTTAATCTTGTGTATATTAATATTGTGGTTGTCTAAGGTTTTTCACATGAACACTACATCTTTACCTTTTATCGGTGACCTTATCGTTGCTCATAACTTTATATCTAGGGACATGTATAAAATAAAAGTAGAATCATTCTGGGACAAATCAGCTGTATCGCAAAATAAACAAACAAACACAAAAACAATAAAAACTTGAGTTAAATGGGACTTTTAATTCACTGAATGACAGAGGTCTCCAAAGTATTGCATTGGATCACTCTCTAATATTAACTTGGTTTGAAGCCTGATATAAATTAAAGGGATAGTAATGTTTCACACAAACAGCAGCTCCATTTAATCTTCATAGTATTTGGCCCATGGAGAGTGTTATTTCAATACTGTCAGAGTTGTAGTTCAAGAGTAATTGAATGATAAAGTTTTCCCCTCCCACCCCTTTTACCTACTGTAATCCACCTCCCCTCAGATGTGGAATCTGGTTCACAGAACAGACAGCTCACAGCAAGGGGCAATCTTCTTACTGTGAGAACAATTAAAGCCCTGCCCCCAATGACAAGTTTTTCAGGTTTTTCCCTTATGTTAATTGAAGATTCTCCCTCTCTGCAGTCCACTTGGACATCACCCTGCTGCTCTTAGCTAAGCACTCTTACATCAGCAAAAGGGGCGGGAGGGGGATACTTTATCATTCAATTACTCTTGAAGTACAACACTGACAATACTGAAATAACACTCTCCATGGCCCAAATACTATGAAGATTAATTGGTGCTGCTTTTATTAAGAAACATTACTATCCCTTTAATAGAAAATGTTATTTGGCCCCTATGTAGATGATTTCAATTAATGCACTATTAACTGTGAACATGCCTCTAGGTCATCACCTATAAGGAATACAGATGGAATGTAGGCACTATGTAAAGCTGACCCATTTCTGTAAAGGAAAAGAGATGGATAGACTTGAAGGTGCTAATCTGATGAATTACTCTGCATTCCACACGGAGGCAGATGTGCCAAAGGTGACAAATATAATACATACCTATATATTACAATTTGTTTTTTAAACCTTAGCATGCTAGAGAGTGCTCCAACATATTGCTTTGCAATGTGTTGGAAATGTCTCCAGCATTCCAGGAGTCTAAATCCTTATTTAATACAATGGGAATTTGGGGAACTTAGTTTTGTCCCCCTGTGGTGTATTTGGTCCGCTCCAGAATTTATTCTGCTTTTCTTTGTTCATCAGCCTCCTTTTGTGCAAATTAGGAAAGAAAAGAGAACTGAGGTGTGTTTGGGTTAATAGAAAATAGAAGAATGAATTGTGATTTAGGAGAGCTGTGTGGGACATCAGTAGCTTGGTTAGTTGATGGGATCAAGGTTAAAGAATATCTTGGCATATAGCAGAAATATTAGCAATTAAAGAATTAGATTTGAAAGTTCAATGGTAGGACTTCCTTAATGGAGATGGAAGATGGGATATTGATGAAGCAGATTTCTTCAAAGTGATTAATTACTACTAGCTTAACCCTTTAAGGAACAGAGGGAATGAAAACACATTTCAAATCAATGAGTTGTCCATCTCACTGATGATTAAAGGTCAGTCTTATTGATAAAAACCAGAGCAGCCTATAACCCTTTGAGAGCCATAGAGGTATCCAATGCATTGTGTTGCAGTATGCTGGATACCTCTCTGGCACGCAAAGAGTTACAGTTTTAACTTGGGGCCATATAAGAACAAGTGACAGTGAAATAAAAATGCTATAAATGAAGCCCCAATGTACACTTCTAAATATCAGAAGCTATCAGATATTATTCTTCCATGGATGCTAGAAAAGTCTCCAAAATGTGTGAAAAAAATGAAAGCAAAAATGAAATTTTTAATATTGTGCATTTACAATTCGCATCTATAAACATTGGCTATTTTATGTCAATGGCTTTTTATATGGTCAGTCTCTGTTCAAAATTAATGCCAGCCTCCAATTGCCTGGGAGGTGCGCTTACGCACCTCCCAGCCAATCAGTTTCTAGAGGGTTTAATCAACCCCCCAAATCTATGCTGATTGGCTGGAAGTTGCGTAAGCACACATCCCAGCAAATTAGAGGCTGGCATTAATTTTGAACAGAGACTGGACATATAAAAAAGCTAGTCTCTGTTCAAAATTCCTTCTTTGGGACTCTGTATGTATTGAGGGGTGGGTCTGTGACCATAAGCATGCCTGCCACCAGCAGAGCCAGAGCTGGAGGCAGTGGACATTTCTCCATAATTTGGATCCTTTTTTAAGTTGACAAAATAAGAATAACATTAAAAAAAAAAAAAAAAAAAAAAAAAAAAAGGCAATGACAACATATTACTTTGAAGAGAGATGCCACACTTCTTTTAACGCTTTGAGTGCAAAAAAGGTACCTACAACACTCAAAAAGTTGACTGTGGAATCTCTTGAGGGCATTTTTTCTGGAAAAATGAACTCTCATTGGATGTTTCTTTTCAACACAGATTTTACAGAAGAAAGGAAAGAAGACAGAAGATTCAACAAGAAGATGGATAGTAGCTGACCAGGGTGCTGAGGACCCCGTTGGACTTTACAGGTCAGTTTTTATTTTTCAAGAGATGTGTTAACTTTAGTGAGATTAACCATATGAGTGCGTTCCTTAGCGTGAGTTAAAGTCACCAAGTGTAATAGGATGCCAAATTCAACTTGTTTTACATGGTGTCCAATGGGTCCAAATGTACCCGTTGGAAATTTTGACGAGAAAGTAGTTTTTGACAGCACAGTTGATAGAATACCAAACTATGCTTTCAAAACCATCACAAGTTTTTACAAATAAAATGAGTCGTAGAATCAAGCCCTTGATGTGCAAGCAGATTTTAATAAAGTTTTCAAATGTGCAAACTTGATTCAAAGTGACAAGTCACTTTAAACTGCAATTTTGTATTTGATTTCTTTTCTTACCTACAGATGTACTTTAGTAGATTATAATTGACAGATGGTAGGCTCTTCACTTGCTTCCCCAGTTCTGCCACACCCTGTAATTCATAGAAAATGTAATTGTCATTGATACAATAACATGAAATGGTTAAACGAATGTCAATTTTATGTGCCCTTTACTGCTCAATTTTGCTTTTATTCATAAGGCGTGTTTTATTTACTTTATTTCCAATGGCAATGTGAATTCAAAAGGGTTAAACCTGATTTTATGACTTAATATTTTATTTTTGGGTGAGTTCATTAATGGCTTGATATTACAGAATTAGTTTTATAACATATTGTGAAGAAACTATTGAAATCTCAGTAGAATAGACCCCCTAGGACAGAGGTTCTCAAATGAGTTAATGAAAAGTCAGCCAGAGGCTTAATCACTTTGATTGACTGACCTATGTACAAGAATAGATACCTCTACATCCTGGGTTTTAAGAAGATAACATGACATGAAAAATATTACTGTTTCATGAATACAACAGATTTGTCTGTAACATTCTCAAAATAATTTTCTACATGAAGAAGGCTTATGCCTACCATTTGATAACAACAAATAACCATATAATTGCTGGAATTCAGCTGCAGGATAACAACATTAATAAGACACTACTAGGGTACCCATTTCCATGTGGTGCTTTTCACTGAAAACATACAATTTAACATTTCTGTTCACATAAAATTATTAAAGAATGTTAGTGTGTGTGCTCAGCAAGGCCAGTGAATATGTACCTTTTATTGGTGATCTGGTACCTTTCATCAGTGACTTTCTATATTTTTGGCACTCTGACCACCAAGGATAAGACAACTTTTCTTTTTTTCAGTGGGAATAATTATTAATTGCCTATGGTGCAGTTGGTTTGCCCCAGAATAATACCTGCGTATCTTCCTGCACTGAGCCCTTGTTTAAACAGTTAAGCAAGGGTATTCTGGGAGATGCTTCATTCAAGTGTCATTATAGAGAAAACTTGATATTATTGTGACTGGGTTTAGCATGCTTATGTCCTTTCCATTCTATGGTGGCATCTTTGCTATTTCAATCTAGGAAAAGCTTGTGAAAGAGAATTTGCCTCTCAAATGCAGATTTTGTCTGTAATAAAAGTTGAATGAACAGGGTTGTCTTAAGTCACTGGTAGGCCCCATGCAAAGTGTAAAACAGAGGATAGCCTTAACCCCTTGGATGCTAGAGATGTCTCCAAAGCACTGCTTCACAGTGCATTGTAGACCTCCCTAGGATACAGGGTGTTAATAATAGCTACACCTGCTTCCCAAATTTACAACATTTCTAATATATATAACTTAATGTTACATATTGCCCTTTGTTGTTGTTCATGTATACCCTTGCTACTTTAAAGGATAACGATTCACATTTATCTCCAATTTTGACCCTGAATCTACATTTGTAGCGACTCACCATCTGTGCTGCGATGCTGATATAAAAAGGATGAAGAAAGCTATTCACTGGCTATTCAAATATATGTGAC
This sequence comes from Rhinophrynus dorsalis, assembly GCA_037306005.1. Classification (NCBI taxonomy): domain Eukaryota; kingdom Metazoa; phylum Chordata; class Amphibia; order Anura; family Rhinophrynidae; genus Rhinophrynus; species Rhinophrynus dorsalis. The sequence continues at coordinate 280,880,553 of CM074718.1, read as the reverse complement.
ATATTGTGGAACGTCTGTACTGGTATGCCTTGAACTCGTTCTCAATCGCGAACCGGTACGAACGTTCCACAATATTTCACATATATTTGAATAGCCAGTGAATAGCTTTGTTCGTCCTTTGTATAACACCATATCCCTTATAAGGCAGGGATTGTATGAACTGGATGTTGCTGAGAATATGGGGACATTGAAAGAACAGCAATTTGGCTTGTGATTAGTCATATAATTGGGATATTTCTTCTCCTAAGACCACAAATGTTAACATTGGTGATAGCCTTTTTTTTTAATTTGATCATTTTTAATTTTTGAACGATCGATCATCTAGATAGATTGAGAGTACAGGGGCATGTAGATAGTATAGGATGGTGTTTACATGTTTCTTTATGTGAGTTGTGCATGTTGACTGGTATATCCAGACATCATAGCACATACCGACATAGATATTTATATTTTGTGTGTATTTTCTCTGCTTGTCTCTTGCATTGTTCCCATTACGTGCACGGAGAGGGTCTCATGCACTATATAAGAATAACAGAATCATTTTTGGGAATGTCCTTGTCTTATTAGTGATTGGGAATTTTGAGTGTCAGATTATATACCCAGTACAATAATTATAGGTAATTGTTGGTGGGAATTATTCCTTCTATTGTTTTCTGAGAAATGCATTGTAAATATTGATGTTACCCAGAAATAAATATTATATTTATAAATTGAAGTGAATGATTTGGGTTAAATTGTTTGGTACATATTGTTTTTGTCCTGCACCTGTGCGCCAGACCATAGTTTGTATATTACATCCATGTCACAGAATGTTGGGATCACACTTGGATTCATACAATGAAAAGTGCACCAACTTTACCTTGACAAATAAAAAGTATTCCCAGGGTTCTATGCCTGGAATAGTTAATGCTATTGTATATAATTCGTTATATTTTTTCTTAATATCACAGAACTACCTTTTGAACATTTTAATCATGTAACTGGACCACTTACAGATTCCTCTTCTTTGCTCAGCTGTTTTGCGCAGGAGAGAAAATCTTCATACTTTGAATAAGGGATGACAGGCTCCGGTAACTCTCTTAGGTACAGCTTCAGAAGTGATGCAACTGTATGGACATCTGTGTTACTGTAAACAACAAAATCAATGGATTATAGTTATAAGTACTAACACTTACAAGTTAATCTATTAAATATATCTCAGGTTGTAACCGAATTGCAATAATGGTCGAAATTCTTCAAAGGGCTGGAAAAGAAATTTGCCAAATATACTGCTCTATGCCAGCACTTTGCCTCAATCATTGATGGATATCTTTAAGTATTCATCAACAATTTATTGTATTTCTTTGCCTTGCATATATGAAATAGGGAAATACTACAAAAAATGGCATAAATGGTTCCATTCCATCAGTAAACACTTATGCATTCAGCATTTCTGTATACATGTTTGCCCCCACTGACTGCAATGGGATCCTCCAGCTTGAAGCTGGAGCATGGAAGATCTACCTGGCCTTCACTTACTGATGAATGAGCAATGGCCAGATAAGATTCAGCCACTTCCGAAGAGGCAAATTGCTACTCTGAAAGGCAATCCTATGATGTCCTTCCTTAATGACCTGTTTTCACCTTGAATTCCAGCCAGTGTGTTAGTACACCTATTTAACCCTATGAAAAGCAGAGCGACATTTTTCAAGCACTTCCCCAGAATTACCCCGCTTCATTGTGCATAGTGCCTGATGTCTTATTATAGTATCTATATATTGAAATCTGTTGTTCAAAACTATTTTTTGGAAAACAAAAAAGTCCTCAAACCAGTGTGTCATGAAAACTTTGAGAGTGATATATGCATTATGGATGAACCCTATGAAATGCTTTGGAAGGCTCCCTAGAAATTAACCCTTTGAGTGCCAGAGGAGTATCCAACACATTGCAAAGCATTGTTTTGGATGTCTCATTTACTCAGAGGGTTAAATGGGATTAGGGGTGTGATAGAGGGCTAGCATCTTGATTGTCTATTGCAGAACATGATTAAAATAACGATGGGGTATGCCGGTAGGGTACTAATGCCTCTCTCTCATTTAGGGTGATGGGAGCTGTAATGAACAAACAGCTAGAAGCCTTTACATTGCCTACCCCTGCCCTAAATCCTATCCTCAATGACAATCATTCACAAATGATTTTATCTGCCTATTTAGCATATATTTATTGTCACCCAAGTAAATAATTGTGCGTGCACACATACTGTGGCACTATAGTCCCCAAAGGCTGGAGGTCCTCCAATTGACAGTTCCTGCTGTGACACATTTATTGCTAAATGATGCCAGTGATGACTAAGTTAGTTTACATAAAACCATAGGACAGGCAACATGTACACAACCTCGCTTTAACTCTCTGAGTGACAGAGAGGTATCCAACTCATTGTTTTTATACATAATAATGATAATTTAAGATTTTCATAGCACTTTTCTCCCTGTGAGACTCAAAGCGCTTTATAAATATACAAACAGACATAAAAATTAAGAGTTCCTTATGGTCAGATGAGTTGACTGAATGCCTGATAAAAGAGATGGGTCTTTAGCCTTTTTTAAAAGTCTATAATGATGATGCCTCTCTGATTGAGGATGGTAAAGAGTTCCAGAATGTGGGGGCAGCGTGGCTGAATGCCCGGGAACCTGAGGTTGTCTTTATTCTGGGTACTGATAGGAGGGATCTGTTGGCTGACTGCAGCGAGCGGGATTGAATATAGGGTGTCAGGAGCTCTTTCAGGTACTGTTGGCCTTGATTATTTAAGGCTTTGAAGGTCAGTAGGCCAATTTTAAAATATGTTCACCATTTAATTGGAAGCCAATGCAGCAAGTGGAGAATAGGTGTTATGTGACATGAGCGAGTTTGATTAGTCAATAGTCTGGCTGCTGCATTTTGTACTGTCTGTAGAAGATCGAGTTCTTTTTCTGGGAGGTCCAAGTAAAGTGCATTACAGTACTCTAGACGAGAGGACACAAATGCATGGAATAATGTTGGCATATCATCCTGTGGAATTAAGTGTTGTACCCTGGCTATGTTTCTCAGATGAAAGAAGGTACATTTTATTACGGAAGAAATCTGCTGTTTAAGTGATAGTCCAGAGTCAATAATCACTCTGAGATTTTGTACCTCTGTTGAACTAATGAGTTCAGAGGCTCCAAATTCCAGGTCAGTTGGGAGATCATGTTACTATGTTACTATGTATGTTACTATGTTACTATATTCTTGTTGCCCGGGGTCCCCTCACCAAGAGTAGCTCTGTTTTGTCAGGGCTCACTTTTAGCCAACTAGCATTCATATCACTCAATGAGATCTGCTAAGCAACTGCTGATGAGGCATGTTGGGTCTTTAGTCTCTGGAGCAAAGGAGAAGTAGAATTATGTGTCATCTGCATAGCAATGATATCTTAGGCCATGTCACCTGATGATATCCCCCAGTGGTAGCAAGTAAATTGCGAATAGCATGGGAGACAAGATAGAACCTTGTGGAACTCCGCAGGCTAATGCTGTTGGTGCCGATGAGCAAGATCCTGATGTTACTCTCTGTGATCTACCAGTGAGGAAATATTTAAACCAGTTTATAACTGTGCCTCCTAGACCACAGATGTGCTGTAAGCGCTCTATTAAAATCCCATGGTCAAAGGTGTCAAATGCAGCTGAGAGATCCAGGAGGATTAGGATGGAGTAACCACCTTTGTCTTTCGCCAAAAGGAGATAATTTAGCATTCGGACTAGCTGTGGCGGCATCTGAAACCTGACTTGAAAGGATCAAAGATGTTATAGCCTGATAGATGGGCCTCCAGCTGAGTTGCCACTAATTTTTCAATGATGTTCCCCAGAAATGGAAGGTTGGATACTGGTCTGTAATTTGCTATGCAGTCTGGGTCTAATGAAGGGTTTTTTAGGAGGGGATTTACCACTGCTTCTTTTAGAAAAAATTATTTGATTCCCTGCTTATTTTGTACGTTTGCCCACTGACAAAGAAATGATCAGTCTATAATTGTAATGGTAGGTTTCTTTGAATAGTGAGAGATAGAATAACAACTAAAAAAATCGTAAAAAAGGAATTTCAAAAAAGTTATAAATTGATTTGCATTTAACTGAGAGAAATAAGTATTTGACCTCCTATCAATCAGCAAGATTTCTGGCTACCAGGTGTCTTTTATACAGGTAACAAGCTGAGATTAGGAGAACTCTCTTAAAGGGAGTGCTTCTAATCTCAGCTTGTTACCTGTATAAAAGACACCTGTCCACAGAAGCAATCAATCAATCAATCAGATTCCAAACTCTCCACCATGGCCAAGACCAAAGAGCTGTCCAAGGATGTTAGGAACAAGATTGTAGACCTACACAAGGCTGGAATGGGCTACAAGACCATCGCCAAGCAGCTTGGTGAGAAGGTGACAACAGCTGGTGCGATTATTTGCAAATGGAAGAAACACAAAATAACTGTCAATCTCCCTCGGTCCGGGGGTCCATGCAAGATCTCACTTCGTGGAGTTTCATTGATCATGAGAATGGTGAGGAATCAACCTGGAACTATACTGGAAGATCTTGTCAATGATTTGAAGGAAGCTGGGACCATAGTCACCAAGAAAACAATTGGTAACACACTACGCCGTGAATGACTGAAATCCTGCAGCGCCCGCAAGATCCCCCTGCTCAAGAAAGCACATGTACAGGCCTGTCTGAAGTTTGCCAGTGAACATCTGAATGATTCAGAGGAGAACTGGGTGAAAGTGTTGTGGTCAGATGAGACCAAAATCGAGCTCTTTGGCATCAACTCAACTCGCCGTGTTTGGAGGAGGAGGAATGCTGCCTATGACCCCAAGAACACTATCCCCACAGTCAAACATGGAGGTGGAAACATTATGCTTTGGGGGTGTTTTTCTGCTAAGGGGACAGAACACCACATCAAAGGGACGATGGACGGGGCCATGTACCGTCAAATCTTGGGTGAGAACCTCCTTCCCTCAGCCAGGGCATTGAAAATGGGTAGTGGATGGGTATTCCAGCATGACAATGACCCAAAACACACGGCCAAGGCAACAAAGGAGTGGCTCAAGAAGCAGAACATTAAGGTCCTGGAGTGGCCTAGTCAGTCTCCAGACCTTAATCCCAGAGTAAATCTGTGGAGGGAGCTGAAGGTTCGAGTTGCCAAACATCAGCCTCAAAACCTTAAAGGGATAGTAATACTTCATTTTAACTTTATTTTATTTTGTAGGCATTAAAAAAACACGAAGAATGATATAAGTCTTATCTCTGAAACCTTTATGGTTTAAGAGATATTCACAAACAAAGTATCCCCCCCTGTTCAACCAGATCAGAAGGGAGATGCCCAGGTAGACTGCAGAGAGGGACAATCTTCAATTAAGATAATGGAAAAAGCTGAAAAACTTGTCAAGGGGGGAAGGGCTTTCATTGTTTTCATACAAAGAAAATTGTCCCCTTCTGTTATCTGTACTGTCATACAACCAGACTCACATCTGAGAAGAGATTGCTTACACTAGGAAAAAGGGGCGGGGAGGGGAACTTTGCTTGTGAATATCTCATAAACCATAAAGGTTTGAGAGATAAGACTTATATCATTCTTCATGTTTTTTTAATGCCTACAAAATAAAATAAAGTTAAAACGAAGTATTACTATCCCTTTAAAGACTTGGAGAGGATCTGCAAAGAGGAGTGGGACAAAAGCCCTCTTGAGATGTGTGCAAACCTGGTGGCCAACTACAAGAAAAGTCTGACGTCTGTGATTGCCAACAAGGTTTTTGTGACCAAGTACTAAGTCATGCTTTGCAAAGGGGTCAAATACTTAGTTCACTCAGTAAAATGCAAATCAATTTATATATTTTTTTTAAATCCGTTTTTCAGGAATTTTTGTTTTTATTCTGTCTCTCACTGTTCATATAAACCTACCATTAAAATTATAGACTGATCATTTCTTTGTCAGTGGGCAAACGTACAAAATCAGCAGGCAATCAAATAATTTTTTCCTTAACTGTATGATAGGATTGTAAAAAATACACGCATTTCCAAGTATGAATATTGAGTTAACAACCACTAGATGGCAACATTTCCCAACAAAAAAGTAATGTCTAAAAATACAGGCTTGGAAGTGAGTTAATCTGACTTTACAGCATACAGGTTTTCAGCATGCAGTGACTATAGAAGCTTTCCTTGTTATTGTTCTAATACATATTCATATTTTCAATCACTTCTTAATTATAACATATTTTAAAAATAATTTAAATTGCACTCCATTAATGATTCAATGTGCATTTAATTTTTGTAAAAAATTATCAAAATGCAAACTCAATCATTTAGTGACAGTATGCATGTTTGGCATGTTTTTCTGACCAAACTTCAATTACTGAAATGTGCATTTAAACCCTCTGAATGCTAGAGAGCTCGCAATGCATTGCAGAGGAATGCACTGGAGACCTATCTCGCATCCAAGGAGTTAACTGTGTTTTCAATAAAAAAGTTACAGTGATATTTGCGATATTTATATTGTACACATTTGTCTTCCTGTGCAATATGTCTTAGATACTCTTCAGCTTGTGGTTAAGAAAGATGAGTTTTAAAATATTGAAAGATGGACTACATATATTGATAGATTTCAGCCTGATACTAGATTCCTGGTTACTGTATTTTCTTGGTTCCTGTGGGTATTATTTTTTCTTTATTCTGGCTCCCTCAGGGTGGTGTTTTGACAGATAACTGTACAGTTATAAGAAGATGCTGTGGAAAAATCCTGTCAGAACCAATTATATAGCTTCAACATTAACCGTCTGCCCTTAACCAGTCTCTTTAAACAACAATTACTGAAGCACAACAGGTCACAAGGAATACATGCGTAGTTCTCACACTAGCTCAGAAAAAACAGGCTGATGACCCAGCAAAGTTTTGGAATCAGCATTCTAGTAAAGATAAGTCAACATGAACTTTTAATTTGGTCAAAGATAAAAACAGAGCACAATTAATTGTTTGTTGTTTAGCAGGGGAGGGCTGGCAACTTGTGGCCTGGGGGGCAAATACAATCTACTGGCCCATTTCTTCAGTCGCTCCAGCCTAGTGTCCCAGCCCATCCCCTTTAGTTACTTTTACTATTGGTTTTAATGCTGTTAAGTAAGGAAAACGAGACCACATAGCTTACAGTTGAAATGCGGCTTCTCTAGTGATACCATAGAGCTTACAATTTAAGTACAGCAACATTACTGATACCATAGAGCTTACAAGTGAAATGGGTTATGCTGTTAGTGTAGCTCTATTTGGATTGTAGCTCTGTGGTATCATTTATGTAGTTCCATTTCAGTTGTAAGCTCTGTGGTATCACTAGTGTAGCTCCATTTACAGCAGCAATTGGGAGACTGAGTGAGGCAGTGGCCCACTGGCCCAGACACGTGACCAGCCCAGGGGCAATTGCCCCTCTGCCCCCCAGGCCAGCCCTCCCCTGTTGTTTAGTGTCAGTCGGGTCTTGCATTCTTGTAGCTATAGGGAGGCTGATGCACTAAGGAGAATTGTAGCATGTCTGGTGCAAACCAGCTGTACCATAGTGGAGCGTGGGGCATGATGTCACATAGGGGGTTGCCCTCAGGAAAACTATCATTAATGGTAGAGAGCCTGTACCTTCTGTCTTGTCAAGGTCATATAAGAGATTGGTGTGGTAGGGAAATCCAGCTTCCCATTCTCAAGGATGCTATGACATACAGCAAGTCATAAATAAAGAATGATAGAGTCTGTGAGACAAATACAGTGTGTGCTTTAATCCTAGACATTGTTGTGGGGGGGGGGGAGTGTCTATTTAATGCCATAGTATCACCATTTATTTTTACTTTGTGTCCCAGTCACACACTGTTATAGCCAGTAAACTCTTTGGAATAGTTGGGTGCCTGTAAGTTTTCCAGCTTGTACTCACAATTCACTGTGATTCAAAACTGAGCCTGATATACTAATTCTGGGGCAAAATAAGTGCACCATAAAGGACAATGAAATATTCCCATTGAATATGCTTGAAAGTTATTCAACATCCTGTTTTCCAAATGCATTGGAGATCTCTCTACCATACCATTAACCCTTTGCGTTCCAGAAGGGTATGCAAACACATTGTTTCTCAATGCTTTGACTACCACTCTGGCACTCAAAGGTTTAAAATCCAGACAGGAGTCCAGGGCATTGCTTCACATTCATGAGTTAACCATTTGAGCACCCAAGGAGTACACAACACATTGCAAAGCAATGCCTTGGGTACCCCTCTGGCACTCAAAGGGTTAAAAGACCCATTTGAATAAATGGGAATTTTCATTTGACCCAGGAGGTACAATTGGGTCAAAGAATTGTGCCACTTTTTTTTTGCAAATATTTCTGAGAGGTTTGTCAGAGTGTGTACAGTAGGGTGACCATACCTCATCTTAAACCGGGGACACATATGAAAAATGCATACTGCAGAGTTGCTTTGATTTCAGTGCGATCCTGAAATATGCCTATTTCCTGTGTGTCCCCAGTTAAAAGGTAAAGTCTGGTCAGTCTAGTATACAGTAAGGTATAAGAGTTACCAGTGGCTATAATACTGAATTCAAGCGTCTGCTTAAGTTGGTCATTCAGCTGCACATTGTTACAATTTCTGTGTTAAAGGGATAGTAATACTTAAAATGTAAAAAATATAGTATAGGGTTTATCCCCTGAGTAAAGCAAGGATGCTACCACTGCTAAATAGGTGTTTTATTCAAAAATTATTACAGCTCAGTGACTAGTAATTGCTGTATTGTCAGATGGACCGGTTATATTTCTTCCAAAACTGTTGGAATTTTAAAAGCAAATGTATTTTTAATTCATTTCTATTGCTGTGAGGGGAGTTGGAGTCTGCAGAATAATTCTGCACTCCCACAATTAAATAATAAAAATAAGACACCAATTAGCCTGATTTACAGACACTGAGATTACGCTGAGCTAGGAACTTGTATTCTAATGTGCAGAACAGTAGGAACTGCTAAACCATGAGGAAAAAAAACAAACAATGCTTTCTGAAAGACTAGGGGTGATATGCACTAAGAGGTGGTAAAGTGGAGATGACTTCTCCAGTGATATCTCTTCTCTATGCAGTCTATATATAAGCTGGAGAAATCCTAGTGCATTGGCTCCATAGAATAACATAAGAACTGGAGAGGTGATCTCACATGAGAAGTTATCTCCATGTCATCACCTGTTTATTGCATGTTTATCACACATTAGTGTATAACCCCCCATATTGAATCAGGATTCAACTGGTCAATAATGTGTTGTACATGTTCTGCATTTAAGGGAACCTAAGATTTTATTCTGGTTTCTGTAACAAATACATGTTACTGAAATTTAGTTAATAAAATATATTATATATTTGGGATGGATGAAAAATTCAGATGAGGGAATACTAGCGGGAACTAACACCTTTCACCTTCAGTGGGAATTTCCAAAACAAGGATGTTTCCACTGTTACAGTACATAAAACAATATCTTCTTTCTTGACCTTCTCTGCATGTTCAGGCAGTTCATGTGCTGAGTCTGCCAGAATATGCACAGCAGGCCAAGAAATAAGATACATTGGAAGCAAGAGAAAATAAAAATCCACCTAAGTTAACATGTAGGTGTGTATGTGCAAGTACATATATGTTTTGGTATGTGGCGACATGAGTTTTGCATGCGCATGCATGAGTGTGCATGATGATGTGTGTGCATGATTGTGCATCAGATGGTTAAGCCCATTTTCCCCCTACGTTTCTGCATTTTTGCCACGTTTTCCTACCAGAGAGAACTCCCGTGGAAAGGAGAATATCTGTCATTTCATAAAAATTCCCACACGAAGGTAATGAAGTGTTCATCCACTCCTACCCAGATATCTAAAAGTTACGTATAAAAGGATTTTAATCTTACCTGTTATATCCTTTTCTTTTAGTCCATACAGGTTACTGGTAACTTTGGGTAGGTGATCCACCCCTTTAATTGTATGCAGGAACAATTCTAGAATTGTATGCAGGGGGTGGAGCCTACCTTCCCTCCTTGGCTGCAGCTACCCAACCAACTCCAGAAAGATTTGAGACACTAACTATTGACTAGATAGTGGAAGGGAAAGAAGACTGACCCCGAAGGACCCCCACGGTCTGCCACAGAGAGACAAGCATGGTCCCTGGACAGGGTGGAAGACCAGTAACCTGTATGGACTAAGAGAAAATGATTTAACAGGTAAGTTTCCCAGAGGCGGGAAGTAAGGCAAGGACCAGGCACAAGGCCCCCAAAGTCACCAGAGCACATATGAACCATCAGATCAGAGATAGCCCAACAAACAAAGAAGTGTCAACGGACAATGAACAGGGGTAACAACACCCCAAGTGTTACACAGTACACTGAACTAGAGCCAACGGGGCTCAAAAGTGACGGAAGCACCAAGAACCAAAGAAAATCCTAGACAGGCAAAACTGCCTCCAGGATTTTCCTCCCAAAGCTGGCATCAGCCCATGCCAACACATCAACACTGTAGTGCTTCGAAAAGGTGTGCATAGACGACCAGGTGGAAGACTTGCACAACTGATCAGCAGAGGCCTAATTCTTGTAAGTCCAAGAGGCCCCAATACATAGTGTAGAATGAGCCATGACCCTGAATGGGACAGGCTTCCTCCTCAGCTCATAAGCCTTACGAATAGTGGACTTGATCTAAGAAGCAACAGCCACTTTGGATGCAGGTCTTCCTGCCCTAGGACCCTCTCCTTGTCAGAGGTGGGGTCAGGGCAGAAAGAGGCCACCACAATCTCCTGATTGATGTGGAACTCCGAAACCACCTTGGGGAGGAACTCCTGAGAGGTGCGAAGCACCACCTTGTCCTTGTGAAACACCAAATAGGGTGGTTTACAGGACAGACCAAGTAACTCCGCGACACAGCAGGCAGACACAATTGCCAGAAGAAAGGCCATTTTCCACGTCAAAAGGCCTAAAGAAATAGTAGCCAAAGAACGCCCAAAACTAAATTAAGATCCCACGGAGGAGCAGGATTCTTGAAGGCAGCACGAGAATGAGTAACGCCCTGGAAGAAAACCTTGACATCAGGAAGGATGGCAATGCGACTCTGAAAGAAAACAGATAGAGAAGACGTCTGAACCTTAAGGGAACTCAAACTGAGGCCCTTATCCACACTGTCCTGCAAAAAGGCCAGGACCGTAGGCAGATCAAACTCCTGAGACAGATCCTTATCGGCAAACCAAGATAGGATGGTCGATCAGACACAATGGTAGATCTTGGAAGAAACAGGCTTGTGGGCACTGGGCATAGTAGCCGCCACGCTAGAAGAAAACCCTTTCTTCATCAATATCGAGGATTCAATTTCCAAGCCGTCAAGCTAACCGATGAACATCCTTCTTCCAGAGGTAACCCTGTAGAAGAAGATCTGGACAGCAAGGGAGCCGGAATGGCTCCGCCACTGACAGATCCAGAAGCTCCGGAAACCAAGCTTGGCAAGGCCAGTATGGAGGAATCAGAATAACTGGACAGTGCTCCAGTCGTAATTTCCGTAACATCCTGTGCAACATTGGGAGGGGAGGAAAGATGTAGGCCAGAGGAAATAACCAAGGAATGGACATGGCATCTACCGCCAGAGCTAGAGGGTCCCTCCATTGAGAGCAGAACCTTGGAACCTTCCTGTTATGTCTTGTTGCCATCAGGTCCATGTATGGAAGATCCCACTTCTGAACAATGAGGGGGAACACCTCTGGGTGCGGTTCCCACTCTCCGCTGTCCACTGTGAGCTGACTGAGGAAGTCCGCCATGACGTTGTCTACACCGGGAATGTGCACTGCGGATATGGCAGGAACATGTTCTTCTGCCCAGGACAAAATAGCCTTGATCTCTAACTGAGCAGCGAGACTTCTTGTTCCGCCCTGCTTGTTGATGTAAGCCACGGACATGGCGTTGTCGGAGTGTACCCAGACTGGACAGTCATCCAGCTGAGATGTCCAATGACAAGGGGCATGGAATATCGCCTGAAGCTCCAATATGTTGATGGGAAGGAGAGATTCCTCCGGAGACCATCGACCCTGAGCACTCAGGACCGCTCCCCAGCCAGAGAGGCTGGCATACGTCGTCACCATGGTCCAGAAGGATACCAGGAAGGACTTGCCCATCAGCAGATTGGAGAGGTCTAGCCACATGAAGAGGGAGGGACACAGACATCTTCAGAAGGTCTGGCTGACCCCTGTATACCTGGATCAGGAACCACTGGAGTTCCCTGATGTGCTTCATGGCAAACAGTACCGCTTCTATGGTGGAAATGAATATCCCTACTAGAAAGGACAGCTTCTTGGCTGTAACTGGATCCTGAGCCAGGACCACAGAAACCCTGTGGGCGATCTGGTGAGCCACCTCGTCCTTGAAAAACACCATGCTCGTCTGGGTTTCGAAGAGGAGGCCCAGGAAGACCAGACGCTGGGATGGAACAAGATCTGATTTGTCCAAGTTGGTGATCCACCTGTGATGGATGAGAGCATGAATGCATTGTGTATAAACTGGGCTGCATGTTCACCTTGAAAATAACATGTATGCAGGGTAGAGGGTATACAAAGGCCAAAGTGCATAAAACCGCAGAACTACACCTTCCAGCATTTTGTGCATTCGGGCAGTCTCTACTGCGCATGACTGCATTTGGGCAAACATACATCTGGCCTTTTATATTATAGGATTTGTGCACAAGACAAAAGCAATGGTGTTCCAGTACATAGGAAAGGGGTAGGCAACATTTGACTTTCCTGCTGTTGTATACTTCATCATGATGGGATTTGTGGTCTCCAACAGCTGAGGATCCAAAGGTTGCCTATCCATGGTATAGGGGAAGATGTATAAATAACTGATTAAGACAAAAATTGCTACTTATGTATTGTATTAATTTGTGAGCTAGGTAATATACAGTATATATAGATATGTGTAAGGATAGCCAAAAAGTCTAATTCTTTTCCCATGGGAATTCTCACAGAAACCTGGCAATTTGAAACCTTTTCAGACAAAATGTGTACCTATAGAAACCTCTCAAAATATCTTCCTCTTCGCTAACCCCCTAAATTTTCCCACAGGAAAATTGCCAATTTCCAGGTAGTGGTTAGGCTCAGAATGTGAGGTCTCTGATATACTGCTTCAGTAGGACAAGGCTAGAGGACAGGAGGTATGATTTTATGGATACCAGTACAGTTGGACAAGGCTGGAGATCAATAGAATGTGTGGTTCTGTGGCTACTATGGGATAAGACTGGGAGGTCAGTATGCATGAGTCTACGGTTATTGTAGGACAATGCTTGTGAGGGGTTAGTATGCATGTGACTATTGTGGACAGGTATGGGGGACATAGTATGTGTGGTTCTATGGTTCTATGTTTACCATGGGGCAGGAAACCACAGCTGTGGTATGCAACATGAGGCCCTCCAGCTGCTGCCAGACTACAATTCCCATAAATACCCAACAGTCTTTGGATGGAGGTGACCAATGGGAGGCCTCACACTGTTCAATCCTTCAGCTACTAGCCAGTAGGATAAAGTTCGATAATTAGTATATGTGGGTCTATGGCTATTAAGAAACAAGGTCGAGTATCAGTATATATGAATTCATGTCTACCTGGGTGGGGGAGACACTTTTCACAGAAATAACTTCACAGAAATCACTTTAGAAGGCTTAAACTGGAATTTTTCTATTTTTTCTCTATTTGGGCAAAACTTTTCTCCGATCCCTAAATATTTGCATGAGCCATATACCTTTGGGCAGATATTTTTGCAATTTTTTATTCTTGTAATGTAACACATTTTATATACATATCACTTACAAATTCTGGAACTCTTGCAGTTACTTTAATGGTGGATACATGAGACAGAACTATGATTTTAAAACTGTGATAGAATGGGATAAGTTTATACAGTACTTGTTATAAAATTCTTACCAAGCCATGACATAATGTACTTGTCGCAGTTAGAGCAAATAATGAATTTTCATGTGAAAAGATCTTTATACATGTGTGCAATCGTATCTAACATAAAGGCCTTGATAACATTAGCGCCAAATAGCTCACTGACAAGGAAAATAACTACAAAAAGGCAATTTTTAGCTTTTTTGGGGATCTAGATTTTACATTGAACTTGCCATGTATCTCATCAAGGTAAGTTCAAGATGCATAGCAATTTTCCCAAAAAATGTGACAAAAACAACACAGCCACTCTGCTAATTACAATACCATAGCCTTTCTAGTTTGATTTTTTTTACAAAGATTAAGCCTTTTCTGCTTCTTCAGCTCATGGCTATAGAAGGAGGAAATTAGGCCTAATTGACGGCAAAAGGCCACATCCTTACATGTATCACATATTCTCCCAAGCCCCCAAGCACATTTCCTGCACTCAACATCAATAGAGTATAAATATCCTGGGCTGTCCCTCAGCCACATTATGCAAGCATAGTCACTGTTGCAGCTTACATACATTTTGCTCATGACCAGCCGAGAACTTCTATAGTGTGGACAGGTCCTCACTTCAGGTAGTAACCCCTGCCTTGTCTCAGATACTTCCAGGGATACTAGCACTACAGTTTGAGAAACAATGCCTTAGTGCATAAACACCCTCTACTTCCATTGAAGGCCTTACTTTAAACAGTGGTTCTCAACATCCTCCTCAAAGCACCTAACAGGCCATGCCTTTAGTATTTCCTTACTTGATTGCCATGAGTTAATCAGAGGTTCATTCATTATATTAAACCATCTGTGCACAAGCAGGTAAATCCTAAATACATGGTTTGTTGGAGATCTTGAAGATAAGGTTAGGAACCACTGCTTTAATCCATTCAGCATGATCATTCCAGAACTTTCTTCCTTGACAATATATCATGCTGTTTATATGGTTAATTTGGTCCGTAAGTACAAAGAAAGAGTGGTGCAAAAATCAATGGCATAACAGAGGAGAAACAAAAATCCTCATTGGTTTTAATGACACTTGAATGCTACAAAGGTTTGCAATGAATTGTGAAGCTCCATTTGGGATTCTGGGCTTTTTTTCACATTAGTTTGCCCCAGAATTATTCCACTTTACTTTGTGAACATTACCCTTTGTTGTTTATCTAGGCATGGGATAAATGACTAAAATACCAATCATCTCCTAACATTTATTGCAATGTTGCTATTATAATAATAATTCGTATTGGTTATTATTATATTTTATTATTATTATTATTATTATTATTTTCTTGAATCATATTTATCTGACACTATGATTTTATTTTGGTATTCTATAAATGTATAAGATGTTTCATTTAATGAAAAAATGGTCATTACATTACAGATTTTATTATGATATCTGCTGTTAAAGACATGTAAATTGCTTGGTTTCACAAAAAGATTCAGGTGGAAAGAAAATTAGGATGACAGAAAATGAAATAACAGCTGTTGAGAAACTTGCAGAACACTAAGAACTTAATGTTGCACTAAATGACACACTTTATGATGGGCTGCTCTATGGTCTGTGCATTGAAGCTATACAAGAAAGTTTATTAACAGAAACAGCACTTACTTTGCAAAAGGCCATAGAAACTGCATTGTATATGGATAGTATAGAAAAGGAAACTAAGAGAACATGTACATTATAAATAGTATACATACTATTGACTGAATACACTGAGACAGGGATGTCCCGGTTCAGTCTTTAAGGGCCACCAAAAGTTCAGGATTTTAAGGATTTTCCTGATTAAGCACAGGAAGGAGGCACTGATTAACTCACTTGTTACATCCTGGCCTGTTGGTGGGACTTGAGGAATTAACTTGGACGCCTGTCCAAGAGAACAGATCAGCAGGAATTGCATTACTGTAGAAAGTCAGGATATAATGCAACAGAATACTGGAGTAATGTTACTGGTTGTCATAAATTCAGCAACATTGGTCATGCATAAGAAAAAAAAAAAGATGGAAGTGGAAATTAAAATCTACAAATAAGAAAGAGAAAATGTGTTAAATTGGCACAGAGAAAACAAAATAGAGACTAATCATTGAGATTGCCCGGAGAAAATCAAATAGCTAAAAATGTTTACATTTTAGTATTTTACAAGGAATGGTACAAACATGTACTGGGTCCTCATTTTATCTACCTCAGAAGGATGAAAGGCTGAGTTGACCTTGCTGGGACTAGAATCTGTGACCCTGAGGTTGAACAGGATCTACAGCTGGTACATTATCCAACTAAACTACCTCGCTGGAGAACATAATAGATTATGGGTGGGTAATCTGAGTCCCTCTAGCAGCTGTGAGATACAATTTCCATTGGCTTGCTTGGGACAATGTGAGCTGTAGTCCACAAAAGTTGCTTGGCCAAAGGTTAACAATCCCTATGTTACATGGGCTACAATATTTTTCTAGGGCTGCTGCCACCCTATAGAACATACTTACTCCTAGACATCATACATTGAAATAGTCTTAGTGTACCTAGTGTACCTAGTCATGTAATATCACCCCCTCAGAACCCTTCATAGCAAACATCTACTTAACCTTCCCTTGTAAAGTCACTTCTCTCTCACTATATGTTGCATTGTGGCACAACCTTACTTAACTTTTTCTCTTCTTCTGCACTGGGCAAGCTGATTTTCATGTCCCTACTATGTTTATTGCAACTATATACTCTATGCCTTCCTCTCTCTCACTCCTCATTAAACTTCCATAATGCTCTAAGATAAAGGGCTGTTACCTTCGGAACCCAACAGCACCAACTGGTGACCTGGTAGAAGCAGTTATATTGAGACAAGTCTATATGGATTTTTTTTCTTTTTTTAATACTATTTTAGGATGACAGGATGATATTTCCACACTGGTATCTCCAAAGAAAGATCATGGATGTGGCTACCTTGACCCTAACAGCGGAAGATTAGTGCAGGAAAGTAGCTGTGTAATTTTTGGAAATGTTAACAAGTTTTAAACCAGTAGGCTATGAATTCACGTTAGCAGAAGCAGGCTAGTGGAGGACTGTTGTGGGCGTTGAGGGGTTTTTCATAGGCTGCATGTGAGTGACTGATACCAGGTGAGTCTACTTCTGATTTGTACATCTTGCCTACAGGACAAGAGAGAGAGAGCAGTATTCTTTGCTTTTAGGAACTTAATCTAGGATAAAAATAATTATACCCAGAGGTCTAGTAACTTTCCCACCTAATTAATGAGTTAATAATAAATTACTAGTCAATCCTGGACCACATGTTCACCTACCTGACTGTGAACCTTCATGAAATTAAGCTAAATGGGTCAGAAATAATTTTTGCAACACCACATAATCAATGGTAAATGTGTCCTAATTCTACTTATGCAAGTGGACGTCTGCTATCACCTACATCACAAATTAAAAACCTTGTGAAATGTTATGCAGCTTCCAAGGCACTATTTAAGTAACAGCATTCCACATTTTATCGCTCTGGAATTTGAAAGCTTTACGTGAGCAAATTGTATAAATCATGTTAAAGAGCTCTTGACTATTCATCTACTAATGGATTTGCAGAATTTTCCAGACTATTAAACAAAACTTTAAATACTACACATGGTCAGTCACTGAGTCAAATGTGCAAGGATTTATTTTTTGTTTTACAGGAAACCCATCTCCAACATCTGTAATAATGGGACATCTGTACTGTACTTGCTTTGATCTGCTAAATACAGTTGATGTTTACAAGTTTTACAACAGCACCAACAAATAGAACAATCAATAGGCAAATTGCACACAGATGAAAGAACCAAATATCTGCTATGAGACAGTTTATCAAAGCCCAGAACTAGGCAAACAGATGGGCTCCTGTTATAGTCATTGATCAGACAAGGCCTGTTTCTAACTCTCTTCAGACCACAGATTATCCCTCCTGCAGGAGGCATGTTGGTTGAATTTTGCCAAAACAACTCCTTTCACACAGTGAGCATCTTCTGAAGTACCAGACCCCAATTCTATATGAAAACTAGTTCCCCATCCTATCCCTTCTCCTATTTCTAAAGCTTAACCTGCATCAGAAACAGTTTCTAAACAATGCCTAGTGTCTTTAACTACCTCAAAAGATCTATGAGAGGTCATCTTATTTCAGATATTGCCCATTTTGAGAAAGGAAAACCCAATAATGTTTGGATGTAGTGTTAATGGATGTGCATTTTATGAACAATGTAAAATTTTCTACCTGTATTAAATGTTTTAACTGCAACTGCAATTTCATTTCATTTTGTAGTGTTTTTCAAATAAAACTGTGGTGAATTCCACCATTACTAGGGATAGTAATGTTTCACAAAAAGAGCAGCTTCAATTAATCTGCATAGAATTTGGGCCATGGAGAGTGTAATTTCGATACTGTCAGAGTTGTAGTTCAAAAGTAATTAATGATAAAGTATCCACCTCCTGCCGCTTTTACCTAGTGTAAGCCACCTCCCCTCAATCTAGTTCTGGGACCAGACGGCTCGCAGCATGGGACAGTCTTGTTACTGTGAGCATAAGGTATACCCTGCCACCCTTGACAAGTTTTTCAGTTTTTTCCTTATACTCACTTAAGATCTCTGCGATCCATACAGACAGTCTTGCTGCTCTGAGGTGAGCAGTGTTACATCACTAAAAGGGGTGGGAGGGGGATACTTTATCATTAATTTATCTTGAACTACAACTTGGACAGTATTGAAATAACACTCTCCGTGGCCCAAATAGTATGAAGATTAATTGGAGCTACTTTTATTGTGAGACATTGCTATCCCTTTAAAGAGTGACTATATCTCTGATATTGCCCACTGATAGATCTGCTCCCTTCAGTGAAGATCTCTCTATGAAGCTGGGGCTGCATTGTGAGCACCAGCAGACCAAAGGTAGAGCATAAAAAAAAAGAGCTCTGTAGAGCACCCCGACTGCTCCTTCCCTGGAAAAAAAACTGAATTATGAAGCTGAAGTCTTGCATTCGAATTTTGTGTCCTTTGAGATGCTGTCCCCATAGACCCTCTGTATTGGGTATGAAATGCCAGTATGTTTGTGCCTGAGAGCCAAATACTTAGGAGTTGCATTTCATCCAAGAGTGTCAGCCATTTCAGTTTAGCACGGTAAACCCTTTGGACCAGAGGGTAAAATGTGATAACTGCCTATGAACTGATTCTAGAACACAATATATTACTTATGCATGAACTGTAGCCTGATTGCCTTGTTACCAAAGACTGGGTTAAAACAAACATTAAATATTTTTTTCTTCTTCCCATCTAATCTTTAAACCTTTGAATGCCAGTTCAAAGCGTTGCGTACCCCTCAAAGGGTTAAACACATCTGAAACATATCTTTTGGGCCAAATCCACAAAATAAATACATTGCTTCTTTTACATTGTGTATATGACCCTTAGGGCCTTACGTACAAAAGAAGAGGAACAATTTTGGAGTAAACCAACAGTATCATAGGGGTGAAAGTAACATTACCCAAACACCACTGGTTTAAATGGGTATTTTAAAGGGACAGTAATGTCCCATAAAATATTTTTATAGTTTTATAGAACCTTAGAAAATAAGCAGAATGGTGCAAACCCTCTCTCTGTAGTCTGAGAGATATAGGGATTCAAAGTCCCCCTCCCTCCCCTTCTCCAGATGTCAGCTGTAAAGCTGACAGCAGGAGAATCGAGTCGTACGACTCGAGGAGGCTCTGCAGCAGAGCCAAGATTGCGTTATCTATAAAGAATTAATTAACTGGAAAGCTCTACAAAGTGTGCCTGTTTTGCAAGCACACTTTGTAGACATTTCCAGTGAATTAATTCTTTATAGATAATGTGATCTTGGCTCTGCTGCAGAGCCGCCTGCTGGTCTCCGGACCGGAATTTCCTGCTGTCAGCTAGACGCTGACATCAGGAAAAGGAGAGAGAGGGAGGAGCTTTTAATGCCTATATCTCTCAAACCATTGCAGTTTGAGAGATAGAGTTTGCACCATTCTGCTTATTTTCTAAGGCTCTATAAAACTATAAAAAGTTTTTATGGGACATTAGAAAACAGGGCTTAAAATATGAAGCCCTTTGCTACTAGCCAGACCTGAAAATTTACTCGCCACTGCAAGCCATAACATACCCACCAGGGCTGAATTTCTACTCGCCAGGGCTAAATTTTTACTCGCCATTGGCTAGTGGCGAGTGGAAATTTTGAGCCCTGCATTACATTCCCTTTAAAGGGCCCATTTAACCCTTTGAGTGTCAGAGGTGTACGCAACGCATTGCAAAGCAATGCATTGTGTACCCCTCTGGCACTCAAAGGGTTAACCCACTGAGTGTCAGAGGGTTTCCCAACACATTGCAGAGCAATGCGGTGTACATGCCTCCGGCACTCAAAGGGTTATCAAAAGGGGAAGTTTTGTATGTTACTTATTGTGCAATTAGTTTGCTTTTGCCCACAATTGTGCATTAGATTCATGAACATTAAATGAGCAGCCCCAACCATATTTCATTGTTTATTGTGAACGTGCACTGTATATGGGAATGAGGATGTTTATCAGACCTAGGAATTCTGGTATGTATAGCAGCTGCACTTTGTACTATAACGTACACTTGAATAATAAATCAGTGACGTTACATTGCTACAGCCAATATTTGTACAATTGCTTAGAATCCTAACTTGGATATCCATGATTCCTGATAGATGGTCATAAACACAATGATTTTGCTAAATCTCAGGGCTAAAAGTTTAAAATATTTTATACGCTGTGTACCATATTTCAATATGTTGACTAATATTTACCTAATGTGGCATTTTATACGTTATAAGAGAAAAGCCTAAATTCACTACATTATTTGATTAGACTGTGAGAGACTGACTTTCAGAACTATAATGCTAAATGTTTATCCTGCCTGATATATCAGTGGATATATTAAAAAAAAGGAAAATAATATACAAACATTGGGGTGAATGTACAACTACACTGGTTATACTAATTCAGCTGTGATTCTGCTCTAAATCAAGCACTGGTATCTCTGTTATGTCCTTACACCTATCTAATCACAAGTTACTAAGCTATGTAAGCAAAAAAGTCTGCCCTTAATACTACTTGCTCCAAGTGGAGGACAGTGAGGCAATCTGTTGATATTTAGGGAGTTTGTTTAGTCAAAATATGCACAATGCATTAACATGGCATAGACAGCCTGGTCATGCACATTGTTATTGTCTCTGCACAAAGTATGGGGCAGGTGTGCGGGACTTGCTGAAATTAAACTCCAACACTGGTGGAGTGTGACGATTTACACACAATCATGCACTGCAGTGCACTCCCTTAAAGGGATAGTATTACTTCAAAATTACTATCCCTTATATTGTAGCCCTTAATAAACTGAGTTAAATGACACCAGCGGCATCTCTCAATCCTTTATGGTTTAAGAGATAGCCACTTTCAAAGTTTCCTCTCCCCTGCTCTCAGCGTTCTGCTGCCAGCAGGAGAATCCGGTTTCTGAATCAAGAGGAGGCTCTTCAGCAGAGCCGATATCTCGTTATGGAAGGAAAAATGATTAACTGAAACAGTCTTCTATGTGTGTTTGGTAACCAAGCACACGTAGAAGACTGTTCCAATGAATCATTTTTCCTTCCATAACGAGATATCGGCTCTGTATAAGAGCTTCCGCCTGTCCAGGGACCAGATTCCCCTGCTGGCAGCAGAACGCTGACAGCAGGGGAGAGGAAACTTTGAAAGTGGCTATCTCTTAAACCATAAATGTCTGAGAGATGCAGCTGGTGTCATTTAACTCAGTTTATTAAGGGCTACAATATGAGGGATAGTCATTTTGAAGTAATACTATCCCTTTAAGTACAGCCACTGGAGTAAAATGCTAACGCCATGCGGTTTCAATGGTACATTTTTATATATGCCCCACTGAGGCTGATGTACTAATAGGAATTGGAGCAATTATGGAGCAAATCAGATGCACTAAGGGAATAAATGATTCATATACCTTTTATTGATTAAAAAAGGCATTTACCCCATTTAAAGGGGATCTATCACCCCTACACAAGTTAGCCTTAATAGTTAGATTATATAGCAAATATATGTAAAATTTTATTAATTTCGTTTTTTAAAGCACTATTTGGATGAAATTGTAGGAATAAACTCTGCCCTGCACCTGCTTCCAGTGCAGGGCTAGATATCGATCTCTGCCAATGAGACAGCTCCAGTTTACAGGCAGAAAGCCTCTGTCATTGGAGGAGGCTGGATAGAGGGAGGGGAGCAGAGGCAGAGTGACAGATTGCAGTACAAAGCTGGTAACTGCAGTCTATCTGGAAGCAGGTGCAGGCAGTGTTTATTCCTTCAATTTCAGCCAAATAGAGCTTTAAAAAAATGAAATAAATACACTTTAAAGTGATAGATCCCCTTTAAAGCTATAGAGATTTAAAACACATTGCTTTGAAGTGTATTGTTGACCTCTAGCATGTAAGGGGTATTAAAGTTCAGTTCATGATTTTTTTATTTACCTCTATGGTACATTTGATTTTCCCCACAATTATTACAATTTTTCTAATGACATCAGCTTATATGTGTAACGGACCCTAGGCTGTTACATGGCAGCAGTTTATATGACTATGGCAGCAAGCCGCCTAAGGGTCATTGTGGTGGCCCGTGGATCAGTGTCTGGCAGTTTGGTTAGGGGTTACATGAAGAACAGCTCCTCCAAAAGACTGGATTCACGGCCATAGGCCGGTACATGGAACTTGGTGGAGTTATGGAGAATAAACTCTTTCCAAAAGACTGAAATCCACAGACTATAACCCGGCCGCGGGCTGGCTGCCGTGCGGGGCAAACTATTCAAAATCCCAATAGACTTAACATGGTAGGGCAGGCGGCTTCCTGATTGGCCAAAGGTCCCCCATTGAGTTAACATGGGGGAAAGTAGGCAGCCCAGGGATTGGTCGGTTAGCTGCCTGCCCACTGGTTCCGATTGGCTGAGACAGCAATGATGATCTTGGCCAGCACTGGCCATCGGATTCCAGGCCCCTGATTGGCCAGGGGTTGAAGCGGAATATTCAAAGATGCTTCAACCCCCTGGCCATTGTGTGAAATGTGTATTTGAGTCCCTCAGCCTTTTGTCACAGTGTTTACCCTTACTCAGTCCCTTTGTATAAATAATGTAATCATGTCTGGCCCTTTGTGTTATGTTTACACCATCTGTCACTGTCCTTTGTCTAGTATTGTATCTTGATGTTGTTCACCATGTATAAAAGAGTTGAAGTTTGTGCAATAAAGTGTGTTACAGTTTGGACTTGAACTGCCTCCTGTCCCTTTGTCGCTGGATGGTATCAAGGGTCTTCTGTTGACCCCCATCCTAGGAAGAAAAGCTGATTGAGTAACCGGTGGAGCTGTCTGCTTGTAGCTGACCGCAGGAAAGAGAAACCTGGAACGAAGGCCTGAGTCCAACCCAAGGACTTGGGTATCAGTTACAATATGTTTTGCTCCAAATAATGCTATTATCACATTGACGTTTGACATCCCCTGACAGCATAAAGTATCCACATAAACTTCAAATAAGTTGGAAAAACAGCTATCACATGCAGAATAAGTAATAATGTCACTTTCTAATGGTGCAGATGGGAATAGCAGCATAGGTAGAAGTTAAAGTCCTCTCTTCTAACTGATTGGTTAGTTCCTACCATCTTCTCACTGAGCAAGGTGAGCAGTTATGGGGCAAATCAACTCCACCTTATGGGTCACATAAAATCACCATTGTTTTAAATGGGACTTTAAACCCACTGAATACTAAATATGTCTACAATGCATCCCTACAATGAGATATCTTTATTGTTCCCTATGGTGCAGCTGGTTTGCTGTATAATTATACCACTTTTCTTAGTATATCAGCCCCACTATATTAACTGATGACCAGCTCATCTTTTCTAAAATCAAGTTACTTTTTGTATCAGTTTTCTGCTTCACTTTGCTGTCCTGGAAGGATCCCAAATTGGTATAGGTGAAAAGTATAATAGAATTTCCATGGAACGATATATGCCTTACCTTTCTGTGGAATTTTCCACTAGAAGGAAAGCACCACTTTTGTCTATACCACAAGATAAAGATCATTCAGTTCCATGGGATTTACCTTCCCGGAGGCACTCACAAAGATTAATAAAGCACTCTCCCTGAAATGGCGTCGCTAAAATTAAAAAAGCTCAGCTGTTGTAAACGGGTTAAATAAAATCAAGGAAAGGTTTTGTTTCATTTCCAACATATCCTGAAATTAGCCAGCCAGATAAAAAGGAAAAGACTGCTACAGCAAACGCTAAATTTGAAGGATATCATGCAATGAATAATGTGTCACAGCTAATTCCTTGTAAAGGAACAAGATGGCTGATAATATAGAAATGCCTGCTGTTTCCTATATGCACAGAAGGTACAGCATGTGTTACTAACTCATTAGTTTAAACCACTTGCAACTTCACCTTCAGGAAAGGTGAAATGTGCAAAGGAATTATTTGTATATATCAGCTGTGTTGCAATCTGCTATAAATGAGCAGTCATTTGCAGTGAAAACATATCTTTACTCCCAGCTGTCTGTTTATATAATAGTAGCAAAATAATGTGGAGTCTCTCCTTTCCTGGAATGTCCATAATATTTGTGTTAATGCCAAGTGATCTATTGATATGGTTAGTAATAGTAATAGTAGTAGTGGTAGTAGTATTAGTAGTAGAAGTAGTAGTAGTAGTAGTAATTGTTGAAAATGTTGAGGTGCTCAATCAGAAGTACCATTGCTGGAAAGGTGATGATCTCTCTTTTCTTACAATGGTACTCATGTTGGGATACATACCTGGTGATATATAAGTACACAAATGAGGGGCCCCATCCCCCTCTATGCATTCGAGAACAAGAGAGTCAAACAGGGGTACACTTTATGATGCCTATGTTAGTGGCCTTTTGATCACCCGATAGTAACAAAAAAATAAAATAAAAAAATGTGATCTCCTGACAGTAACAAAAAAAAATGAAAAAATGTTTTTGGGGTAGGAGCATTAAAAAATCCACCATGCCCACCCACTGCTTTCAAGAATATAATAATTTCCTAATTTGAAAGAAGAATCATGCCTCTTTCAAATTATGATACTCCTAGGAGTAATAAAATATGATGAACATGTGATCATCCAAAATTGTATCTAAGGCAGGGCTTAAAATGTGAAGTTCTTTGCTACTAGCCAGACCTGAAAAGTTACTCGCCACTGCAAGCCATAACATACCCACCAGGGATGAATTTCTACTCGCCAGGGTTGAATTTTCACTCGTCATTGGCTAGTGGAGAGTGGAAATTTTGAGCCCTGATCTAAGGTATATTTACCGAGCAAGGGTGGTTAGAAGGTGCAACAAAAGAAACACCATCTCACCCCTATGCCGAAGAAGGAACAGTATATCTTACTTTTAAACAAGACGCAGCCTCTTTTAAATGAGAGTACTTGTGAAAATACGAATGTTGGGAGATCATTTAATCTCCTGATGAGGAAAATAAATGTTTCTAATCTCATTCACCCCACCCCTGAAGGACAAAATTAACCTTGTTTGAAAGAGGAGCTACCCTTTTTCAAATTAAGGTGCACATGCCTATTTTCTGTTTTCAAGACATTATATTTATGGTGTGAAATAAAGTAACTATTAGAAATTCTTCCCAGTTGCAATAAGAGTTGTATATTGCCAACTATTTATCAGTTGCTGGGTAGATTTTTCAATGATATGGTAGGTGACACTAACTAATCTATTGGCATCTTCTAAAAGTGCACGTGCTGCTGAAAAATAATGTATAATATTTGTTGCTTTTGCTCAAAAATGTCATTGAAATTGATATGTTTGACTATAAACAGCAACTACAGCATGAAAACATTCAGCAATGGGTCAGTTCACAATATAGTAATGAAGATGTGAAAAGTAATTTCCACATATAACTGAGATTGACATCTATATTAAAGCGGAACTTTCATCCGCTATAAAGTTGCCCTGCAATAATTAAGCAGGGAGCGACTAGCTTTATAATATATATTACCTCTCAAATGTAGCTGATTATAAAGAAATCCTTTATTTTAGGAGACCAGAAGCCAGGCATCAACGCAGACATTTTGTCTTAGCACCTGCGCTGTAGGTCCCGGTCTCCACTGAAAAGCATTGCAGTTACCACAAGGTAGCCGGAAGGGACTGACGGAGCAGGCGTGCAGACTGCACTAACCTATCCGTCAGTCTCCTAAAATAAAGGATTTCTTTATAATCGGATACATTTCAAAGGTAATACACATTTTATAAAGCTAGTCACTACCTGCTTAATTATTGCAGGGCGAATTTATAGTGGATGAAAGTTCCGCTTTACGTGTGACCATTAGACTGGTACATAATTATAAGTGTGACAATTAGACTGATACATAATTAACCCTTTAAGGTGTACAACATGAAATCTTTAATGGTTAATAATGAAAAACATATACCAGGATTCTAGATTCTGAGGGTCACATCTCCCGTAGAATGAACTTGCACTGTAGTTAAAAGTTAAACATAAAGTACAACAGTTTGATGTGTAATAATGCTGGCATAATCCATCTCAGTTTTTAATCACACCCTTTGTGATCCTTAAAAGGATACAATTATTGTGAAATTAGAAGTGTAACTAGAAAATGTTCATAGTTGCTACTATACACACCTGTCAAATGATGGTTTCTCTCCACAGTCAAAGGCATCTTGTAATTCTTTAACCAGATTGGCTTGACCTGGCAGTCTAAATAATCCTTCTTCTGTTAAACCTCGTTGCCTGATAAAATCCACACACTGTTCCACCAACATGGGAGCAAGACGTGTCCCATATCTTTTCTCATAGCGAACTGTGTCTTCCAGCTTCTGGCCAAAGATGCCTGCACATAATAATACAAATAAAATAAGTTATATAATGAAATCATATGCATCAAGAACATTTGCAACAAGTTAAACTATAATAAAAGGAGGAGTAAGCTTGTCTTATAAAAAAAAATAGTTTAGGCTAAGTAAAATAAATGTATTTCAAATATATCAAAGTTATCACAAATCAAATAGTTACATTTTGTATTAAGCTCTTAACAACATTGCCGCATGGTGTTGGGACAGTTTTTTATTGCACTCTGTGGGAGATTTAAGCCTTATTCTAAAGTTTGCCATAGAGTATAATATTAACAGCTTCACCATAATGTGATAGTTTCAACTGTAACAACTTTTGAAGGAAACATCCCTCAACAAGAAGCACCCTATATGTTTTTATAATAAAACTTTACAGATCTTGACTTGCACAACCTCTGGTTTTTAAAAGGTTAAATTACGCTGTACAGATGAGAGTCACGTGTGTAGAGAGATTTCAAAATCACCTATATGTTATGTTAGCTATTTTGCTATTTAAAAATATAATTAGAGATATTTCACTTTACTTGTCAGTTTATACAAGTTAGACAGTACTGGCTGGTACAGATGTATCCTAAATAAAGCAATGTTTTGTACACTGCTCTCGTACTCTAGGGATTAAATGGAGAAAGGAAGTTCATAACACACCTTTCTATAGTCAAAAATCGAAAATGATCATGTTTTTTTAAAGAAAACCGTACTCCAGAAACAAGAATGGTGAAAAAAGCCCATATTAATCCCATGGGAATTTTTGAAAATAAAAAGAGCGGAGGAGGAAGACAGTCAGCAGCAACAGCAGCAAAGAGAGTCCACATTCCCCTGACCCAATGTACCCCAGTCCTCCGCATCCCTTGGGGTATGGGAAACTATATTGAAGAAGATGAGGCTGACTAGAAGTATGAGCAGCATATGTCAGTTTCTTATGCTTGCTGTTACTGCTGTCAGTGTGCCATCTATTGAGGAGATGGCAAGTGTGACAGCAGAGGACCCTTTGTCACACTTGTCATCCCAACCAGTCCCATAGACCAGCATGAGGTTGGTGGTGGTGGTGGTAATGAGAGTGAGGGTTGTGTTAGAGAAGCTGATGTGGAGAAAGGTATGAGAACACTTTTGGCAGAATGCAATAAGGAATGAGAGAAAGAAACACAACCGGGGAAAGGCCTCACCACCACCACCAGCAGTTACATTCTCGCCTTTGCCCACTGCTGAAATTCCTGCTGTTGAGTCATCAGAGATGGACATGTCTCAGCAGCAGGATGACGATGAGCAGGCTGAAGGAGCTTCAGTTAAACTTGTCTGTCTTGTCTGTCTATTGAGTGTTAGTCTGCTAAATATTCTGTCTGTCAGACAGAGTCTCAGTCCGTTCAGGAAGGAACTTGAATCACAGCTTCCTGTGTCTTCTCAGTCACAGAAGATTTTGGGGTAAATCTCCTTTGCTCCCTTCAAACAACCCAGATCCCCATAACACAGAGAACAGCTAAATAAGGAAGAAATTTGGATCACCTGCTTGTCTGAGTCACACAAGATTTTAAGGTATTTTGTTTAAATCTCTTTTCTCCCATTATGCTCCCCCAGATTCCCCTAACACAGAAGATAATTTGCCTGCCCACAAGACTCCCTAAATTCCAACTTCACTTTTTTGCCTATCCTAACTAGCTCAGAAAGTGTGCTGTTTTCTCTACTTGTCATAAACATTTCATTTCAAGAAGAGAAACTTGCGGCGTGTGTGTGGGGGGTAGGATTCAATCTCACCATAGATTTCGATACAATGAGCTAGGCTGGAAAAAAGTGAAAAAATCTGCACTTTTCACGAAAAAATTCCCACTTTGTGGAAAGTGCCATTTTTTAGCCTGTTTCGCTTTTGAGGCAAACACTTTCACCCATCACTATCCAGGAAAACATTGTGGTTTAAATGATTAAAAACATTCTATACTGAAAATACAGTAAAAAAAAATGGAGTAGGGTGTACAATTCATAGTGATCAACAAATGTTGGATGCGTACTGTTCTGCAATAGCATAAAATATGTCAGATGTTTCTTGGCCATTATGGTTTATAGGCTATTTGCCATTTTTTTATTCTGAATGTATTTTCATTAGGTAGTTTTCTTAATAATTTTACCGTAGTGTTCTCCTAATGGAGTGTGGTTTTCTTTTAACCTTGAGCAAGTGCAGGTGTACAATCCCTTAACCAGCACGAAAGCATCGTATTGTGGGGTGAGTGATTTTGTTGTACCGGGAAATAGTCACAGGTGTCACGGACTGTGTTGTATATAGAGCTGTACCTCCCTATAGCATCTATATACATTTTGCTTAACTCTTTGAGTCCTGGGGAGTGACAGATGGGAGGGAGGACAGTGTAAAGTGTTGTTTTACCCAGCAGACTACATCCTATAGTATATGTTTTTCATTATAAGATTTTACAGATATTCTGAGATGTATTTATATTAATATTTTCCCCCTTAACAAAGAAATATCTTTGCATGTCTTTGACTTGTGTTTTCCTAAAACCACCTAGACATGTTCTCTCATCATTTCTGCCACACCAAACCAATAAATGTCTGAACTGTATATAGCAGTTTGCTGCATAGTTGAAATGAATAGGATATCACCATGACAAGTGGCAGATTATTTATAAAATCCTCCAAGTTACAAAGGGTTTTATTACTTTAATATAAATATGCCCAGAAGGTTATCTGAAATATGATGATGACAGTGGAATGTATCTGCTGTTTACCTGAAAAGAGTTATAGAGCTGTACGTTTTATTAAACGTAGAGTAAAATTATTGCTTTCTTCCAAGGATCATGGATTTAAAACTGTCAGTAACAGTGCTAAAGTGACAAATGACTGTCAGGGTTCCCTCAAACAAATTTGTAAAGAGATAATTTTTGGGACTCAGAGGAAAAAAGAAAATGTTATATTAGCTTTTTGAGAGCCAGAGAGTCAGGGTGTCCAACCATCAGTAAATTAATGAAGATTAATGTAGCTGAATGTCTAAAGTGTCATTCTAGTGCATACCCCACAGCGTAGCAGCAGGGAAAGGAAGTCAAGATCCCAATTCAGCAAATAAGCTGCGCTGGCAGATCTGTACATTCCTCCCACTGACAGTCAGTAAAAATTGGGAGGTATATGTGAAAATGACTATGGTGTCATAAAAATTTGACTGGTAGAAGAAAGGTGTCAGAAAAAAAGTACTTGTGTAGTAACTGCAATGAAAACATTTTCAGGGTTTCCAACCTTGAAAGGGGTGTCCAACATATTACCCATGAAATTAGTGAGAATTTTCTCTTTCATCTCTTGTTTCGCTCTAAAATAGCAATTTAGTAAATAACTTCTAATTTTTACATCAACCTGTTGGCACATTTCTGGGGAAAAAAACAAATACATTATGGGAGACAGAAAAAAATCCTAAAAATCTCAATAATTCAAAATTGAAATTTTACCCCATTCAATGCCAAGGAGAGGTCAAATCAATGCACTGTATACTCCTCTAGCATTCAAGGGGTCAAATTCCCCATTTATCTCAATAGTCATTTGTATTTGTCCCCTATAGTGCCGTTCGTCCATTTCTGAATTGCTATACTTTTTTGCTTAAAGTCATAGGCTTCACAACTCACCTGTTATTGGTCCAAAATTGAGTAGCACAAACATATGCTCTGTTTCACTTACTAATAAACCACACATTCAACTGCTCTGGGGGGAATGGAGAGAGAGTTTTATTTGTGGATCCCACCTAAACTGTATTTTGTAGGCTGTTGCTTGGGTTGGTGTGCTCTGGGATGCCTTTTTAGTGAAAAGGAAAAACTCCCCACATTTATCTAATTCTATTTGTCTTGAGACAAGGATATGATTATTCTTAAGCAAGGATATAATCAGTTTTGTGTTGAAAAAATACAGCCATGAAACTGTTGACGAGAAAGAAAAATATTTCAGTTGGTTATTCCTATCTTTAAAGCAGTATTTGAAGAATGTGCCAGAGAGTGGGTGGGCCTACTTTAAATATTTCTAGGGAGTGAGATTTCTGTAAAAAGAGATAACGTACACACAGGTATGTGGTGGAATTCTGTATTAGAAGCTGATTTAAAGAAGCAGTAAACTTTTTTGTGAAAAAATATGTAATAGGGAGTAAAACAAGGGAACACCCACTATGGAAATTTTAATTAAAATGTTATTACAGATCAAACTTATTTTATATTATTTATTTAGTAATATATAATTTTATGTGCACTGCTGTAAGAAGGATTTATTTTTTAATAATGTGCTGTATATGAACGAATTATTGACTATGGCTTTTAATGGTAAGTGGTAAGACAGACCTAATGAGTGCAAAGAAAAATGCAATTTAATGAATGAAATAAACAAGTTTGAGCTGTGATAACCTTTGGAAGAAAAATATCCCAGAAGTGGGAGTTTATTTGTTTAACTCAGGTGATTGATCTTTTCAGTTGCAGGAAGAAGACTACATCTAAAACTTACATGAGTACTTCTTTTTCTGGTGTAAATCAAAGAATGAAAATCTGATCTCTCCTTCTATTTTATACATTTGCTGCATTTTAGAATTTCTGATAGTTCAGTTTCATAAATGATTGTCTCCTAACACACACAAAGTCCAAGTTTCAGTTTCAGGAAGTATCCTGCGATGCCCCTTCGCTGATCATCACTTAATTAAGAGATTCATTAAATATATTAAGAACCAAATACCCAGAATTTCCAATCCTCCATATGATTTGACCCTAATCCTGACAGTTCTCAAAAAGAACTATTTAAACATCTAGAAGATGTTCTCTGAAGCTTCTTTCTCTTCAGACCTTTTAGTAGTAGCTCTTACTTTTGAAAGAAGATTAAGAGAATTACAAACTCTTTCTAAAAATAGCTTTTTTTACTTTGTATGCATGGCCATTACTAGCTTTTGCAAGAGTTTGTTCCAAAATTGTCTCCCTCTTTTCACAGGAATCAATATATGTATCTAACTAGCTTGCTTCCTACTCCTTGAAAAGCTGGAGTTGCATAGACTGGAAGTGAAAATTAGGTTGAAATCAGACACAAGTTCAACCTTTGCCTCATACACTAAGATTTCTCATCTTTAGTGCATAGGGTCTATAGAATAACATAGGAACTGGAGAAGTGATACCACTGGAGAAGTTATCTCCACTTTGTCACTTCTTTATCACTCCTTAGTGCATACCCCCCTTGTGTTTGAACCGAACCAGAAAACAGACACATTTTTAATAAAAAAATATTATCAAAAATGTATGGAGACCATGAAGGAAAAGTAATGACAGAAGCACATCTGAGAGAGGTAACAGAGCCAGACTATAGGGAGTGCTTGAAATAATGGCAGCTTGAAGCAGTTTTATGCCAAAACAGCCTGTCCAGTAGCTTTAAGGTCCACACTGTCTAGTGAGAGCATGAATGCTTTTCCAGTTGGCTGCTCTACTTCATAGATCATAATGATTATAAAGAAAATCAAGCTTGCGCTAGTTAGATATACATGTTTGTGGAACTGCTAAATAGTTCTTAAATATAGAACAATTAATGTTCAACTGGCACTTCTTCAAGTGAACATCAGTGATATTTCTGGCCTTTCAACTGACCTGTATCTGTAAAATCCCATTAAAAAGGACTGGGTACATTCACTGGTTTTTTTTTTCCAACAAAGTTTACATATCAACATTGTTACTATGGTGCAATAATGTATATGTCATAAATGATGTACAGTATTGCCAATATTTGGAGCAGGACTGCAGTCTGCTCCCTTCAGGACAATACAGTGCTCATATCACTGTTTCTCTTAACCAAGAACCAAAATGTCATTATTGGGAATCCAAACATTTCAGCACATTCTGTCATATATTGAAAAAAACAATGGCAGCACTCTACTGACAAATTATGAACACTACAACCCTCAGCAGTTAGTAACTGAAAAAAGACATGCTTCCATCAAGTTCAGACCATGCCAAATCATCCTACTGATCCAGAGGAAGGCAAAAAAAAAAAAAACAAACAAAAAAACATTGAAGCCATTTACAATTAAACCCCAAATGGGTAAAAAAAACATTCCAAATGGCAGTCAGATAGTTCCCTGGATCCAAAACCTGCACTGAAACCAACTGTCATCATTTTCAATGTTGTTCTGTGCTAGATATGTATTCATTACTTTTTTAAAGCAGTTACAGTATCTGCAAGTACAGCATCCTTAGCTTATTAAACAAATAAATATATTAGACAGCTGACTGGGAGCCTGATATGAGCTCTGTGACTGAGGCAGACTTGATAGACAGCAGATGACATTGAGGGCCAAGGCAAGACATCACACTCCATCAGTTGTGTACTGTAGAGAGTAAAAACACACACACAGTAGTTTAGTAATGTCTAGCACAAGTGGGAAGGGAAAAGGGGATGCAGTGCAGGGATGTGAGAGCAAAGTGGAAGTTCAAAAACTAACTGCAGCAATGGTTGCTGCAGCATGTGAAGTACATGATAATGAACCCTCTCCTCCCCGGGTGGATGCAGTTTGTCAAGGTCCCACGAATCATACCACGCCAGTCTCCCACCTTCACTACGATAGATACACATCTATCACATTGTAGGTTGTACTTTATTTTTTTTTATCACTTGACATCATCATGAATATGCGCCAGTGTCACCTAAGCAGGAAGATAGTGTTGTGGACAAATGCACTCTGCATACTAACACATTTTTCAAGGTATAGGTCACTGTAGGACTCACAACTTTAACTTCCATCTACTTATTTCTCCACTATAGCCCTCAGAAGATGTAATATTGTGCTGGGAAATGTTGCACCATATTAAACATAGGAGAAAATGTGTTAGAATTGGAGAAAAATGTGTTGGAATAGGAGAAAAATGTGTTGGAATAGGGGGAAAACGTGTTAAATAGGCAAAAAATGTTACAATAGGACAAAAGAGGATTTTAGTCTTACCTGTTAAATCCTTTTCTCTTAGTCCATATAACTCACAGGTACCTTGGGGGAGGCAACAGCTCCTCCCAGTGGGCTGGAACATTCTCAAAGAAGTGCAGGGGTGGAGCCTCCCCCTCCTCCATATCAGGCTACCTCACTAAGCCCCGCCCAGACAGATTTGAGAAAAGAAACCTATCAAGTAAGATAGCAAGAAGGAAGAAAGGAAAACTCCTGTGAGCGATGAACCCAAAAGGGCTACCACGTCCAGCCACAGGAAACCCAGCATGGTCCCTTTTACTGGGTGGGAGACCTGTGAGTTATATGGACTAAGAGAAAAGGATTGAAAAAACTGAATGAACATAACACAGCACACAAGAACAAGAGCCAGCAGGGCTCAAACAGTTAAAGATCTATAAGGCACAGGAATATAAAGTTCTAGACAGACAAAAGCTGCCTCCAGGACTTCACTGCCAAAGCTGGCTTCAGACAAAGCCAGAACATCAACACGGTAGTGCTTATCAAAGGTGTGCACAGAAGATGCAGTGGCCGTCTTGCGCAGCTGTTCAGCTGAGGCCTGATTCTTGTAGGCCCATGAGTGCCCAACAGACCTGGCAGAGTGTGCTGTAATACGAAAGGAAACAGGTTTCCTTCTGAGCTCATAAGCCTTGTGGATGGTAGACTTAATCCAAGATGCGATAGTCACCTTGGACCAGCCCTACCAGCCCTGGGATCCTCAGGGATGACAAATAATGCATCATCTTATGGAAAGACTCCGTATGGTGCACATAGAACTTAAGGTAGCGTACCACACCTAACAAGTGGAGATCCCTCTCTTTGTCAGATTTAGGGTCAGGACAAAAGGAAGGCACAGCAATATCCTGATTGAAGTGGAACTCAGAGACCACCTTAGGAAAAAATTCTTGGGAAGTACGGAGAACAGCCTTATCCTCGCGAAACACCAGGAAAGGTGGTTTGCAGGACAAAGCATGCAACTCAGCAACTCTGCATACAGAGACCACATCAAAAAGAAAGGCCATCTTCCATGTCAGAAGACATAGAGGAACGGTAACAAAGGACTCAAAGGGAGGCTGCTGCAAGACACCCAAGACCAAATTAAGGTCCCACTGGGGAGTGGGAGCCTTATAGACAGGGAAAGCATGAGCAACACCTTGAAAGAAGTTTTTGACATCCAGCAACATGGCAATGTAGGCTAGATGAAAACTCCAAGGAATGGACAAGGAATCCACTGCAAATGCCAGAGGATCCCGCCAGCGAGAGCAAAACATTGGAACCTTTCTGTTGTCCCTGGTAGGCATCAGGTCTATCCAAGGATGGCCCCATTTCTGGACAAGCAGATCGAAGACCTCCCGATGGAGTTCCCACTCCCCAGGGTCCACCACCTGGCGACTGAGAAAGTCCGCCAGAACATTCGCTACGCCTGGAATATGCACAGCGGAGATGGCAGGAACGTGTTCTTCTGCCCAGGCTAAAATAGCATTGACCTCAAACAAAGCGGAAGCACTGCTTGTGCCTCCTTGCTTGTTGATGTAAGCCATGGCCGTGGCATTGTCTTACTGGACACGGACTGGACAGCCCCTCAGTGGAGAGGACCAGTACAGCAGAGCGTAGAGAATCGCTCTGAGCTTCAGAATGTTGATGGGTAGGAAGGGCTCCTACGCATTCCAATGACCCTAATCCCCCATGTGACCCAGGACAGCTCCCCAGCCAAAAATGCTGATGTCCGTCTTCACCAGGGTCCAGTAGTGTACCACAAAGTTTTCCTTTTTTCAGGTTGGAGTAATTCAACCACCATATGAGGTCCTGTCTCACCTCCTTAGGAAGAGAGACCAGACAATCTAAGATTTCCGGATTCCCCTGGTAAGCCCAGATAGTGAACTTCTGAAGTGCCAGGGAGTACTGAACCGCCTCCATGGTATCATCTTGCCTACAAAGGATAAGAACTTGCGTACTGGGACTGAGGTCCACTGAGGTAACTGACCATCCACTTAAAACTGAAAGTATTCGAAAAATGCATGCTGCAGAGCCAGTGGCATAACTATAGGGGCCCGGCCTCCCCCCTGCGGCCCCTCCACCTGGCGCCCGCAATCTCCTGCCAGAGCTCAAATAAAGCAGAGCGCTGGGAGATGACATAATCTCCCAGCGCTTTTCATTACTAAGAGGACAGCGCGGGAGCTCCAGGTAGGAGATGGGGGCATTGTGGAGGGGGTCAATGTGGTTGAGGAGGGCCAATGTGGTGGTGGGGGCCCGTGGCACTTCTTGTACCAGTGCCTGGAGGCTTCTAGTTACGCCTCTGTGCAGAGCTGCAATGTATACTACAATGCTGTAACATCTCATTTGCAGCCCTGCACCTGGCATTTTCCTTATACATTGTTTACTAAAGGGGGGACATGTGAACATTATATATAGTTGTCAGTCCGATCAACAGTAGCGTAACATATGATCAAACTAATATTTAGGGACTGACAGTTGCTGGTGACAGTTCCATCACAGAGTAGTACTCTTTCATCTCATCTTTTCATTTTAGATTATTGTGGATTGGTGAACTGCTAATTCTTTTCACTTTCCTTTTGATTCTAACCCTTTGAGTGCCAGAGAGATATCCAATCCATTGCAAAGCAATGCACTGGATACCTCTCTGGCACTCAAAGGATGCGCGAGAAAATTATTCTCTAATCACTACTGGCGTATTGACATCCGATAAGGTACCTACTCCCAACTGAAATCTTTGTGCATATCATGTTATATATAATGTTTTCAAAACCCTTAAAGACTAATACATTTGTATTTAATCACAGACACTGAAATGCTGTCTTTTCAAGAAAATTTGTCACAATTTATTGTATGGAATTAGTACTAATTTTATTTTCTGGCTAAGCAATGTGCTTAAACCAGTTTAGTCATCTGAAAATTAATCTGTTAATCTAACTCTCCAAATTCTGCACATTCCATTACTAAAGGGGGGATGGGAAGTCTCTGCACTAGACTGTAACTGACTTGTGCAGCTGAAAGTTCATGGACTCACCGAGTAAATAAGGAAAAATAATGGACTCACTTGTAATTAAGGAAAATGGTGCAATTCTTGAGTAAGCCAAATGTACCACATTGGTTTTGCTTTAACCCTTTGCAATGCTTTGCGTACCCCTCAGGCACTCAAAGGGTTAAATATGACTTTTAACCCTTCAAATGCTAGAAAAGTCTCCAACTCATTGCTAAAGCAATGCATTATAGACCATGTAGAATTCAAGAGGTAAAAAGCTCCATTTAAATCAATGCAAATGTGAGTAAATGGTATTTGTTCCGTATGGTGCAGTTGGTCTGCCCCAGAATTGCACTGTTCTTACTTAGTACATCAGTCTCACTCACACTCACGCACACGGTAAGTATTATTCTGCAAGATGGAACCTATCAATGTACCTCAACACACACTGATATATACTGACATAATAATACTACACACAATAGTGCCAATTTGTATACACAGTAATAAAAACCTGACTGCAACATACAAAATAAAGCTTCCAGACATGCACTGAATATATACCTCCCAACATTTCATATTGCCAAAGAGGGACATTTGTGTTTTAGGGGGTGTTAATGTGGGCGTGGCTGGTGAGCAGGACATTACCAAGAATTTTTATGCTATTTCATGACAGACTAATTTATAAACACATATACTGATGTTTAAACAAACATTAATGTGAGTTTTATTGCTGTGGAGCAATGTGATACACTTATATACACACCATACAGTCTGATCTCCTAAAAAGAGGGGCATTAGGGTGTGACAGAGGAACAAAGGGATTTGGGTCTAAAAGAGGGACTGTCCCTCCTAAAGAGGGACACTTGGGAGGTATGTGAATATCTCCCCCCTACTTATATGCGACATCCCAGCATAAAGTGGGTTAAAATATGGATTTCTAATGGTTCAAAAATCAAATGCTTGGTAATATTTTAACCCACTGAGTGCCAGATAGATATCCAACGCACTGGAACTGTCATATTGAACTTTTTTTAATCTCTGTGCTCCACTATGCTAGGAGTAAATTCATTTAAATACCTGCTCTCCTGTTTAATGTGGACATTTCACCTTAAGATAAGGTTACTTTAAAGATAATTAAAAGTGGTCTATATTTTGTGCTAGCTATAGACTTTTATTTGTTGGCTGCACAGTGTTACACTTTGTGCTAATTAGTTTTTTCTGGTCTAATATTACCAAACAATGCACTGTGAGTCTAGACAGAGTCCAAACATTGCGGTCATATCTAATAGCACAGCAAGTGACAAGTCTGGCTTTAAACAAAAATAATTAACATAGTACGCGGGGAATTAACTTAAAGGGCCACAATGTACTTTCAAACATAAAGGTTAATTTCCCAGACAATTTATATTACAGAAAAATGGTTTGTATAATATAGATTTTAATTCTCTGTAAACCAAACTAAATTTGCTTTTAGGTGACAGGTCCACATTAACCCTTAGCCAGAGGTTTTTTTTTTGTGAAAGTATCATACCAGGAAGAATTCATCTTTTTCAAGTATGTCCTAGACTCATTTTATCTACCTCAGAAGGGTGAAAGGCTGAGTTGACCTTGCCAGGACTAGAAACAGTGACCTTGGAGTTTGAACAGATTCTACAGCTGGTGCATTAACCAACTGAGCCATCTCACTAGCTAGCTAACACACTGAGTCGCAATGTGTTCAATACCTCTCTGGCATTCAAAGGGTTAAATCCTTTGAAAGCATGGTAGTGTATCACAATATTTGCACAGCCCTCTGACACTCAAAGTGCTATATCCACCATCCCAACTTTCAAAAGCTTAACACCATTATCATCAATTACATCTTAGACCTTAATAATTATTTGAACCCAACTATTAATATAAAAAATACTGATTTTTTTTTCACCTATTAACATAAATCTCTGCATCTCCACTGGAGACACCAGATTCAAACTTAAAGGGATATTAATACATAAAATGTATAAATATATATTTTAGGGTTTATACTCCTGAGTGAAACAAGACTACTTCCACCGCTGAGAGATGTTTTATTCAAAAGTTATTGCAGCTCTAATTTGAAATTTTTAGGTGCAGTATCTGACTGGCTTGAAATTCCACAGTAGTGTTGTTGTTATTGCACCTTCCTATGGAGGTTTGTGGTCAACTGATCAGAGCTATCCATAGGATGATGCAGTAACAGCGCCACTGTAAAATTTCAGGCCATTGAGATACTGTACCTAAAAAAAAATCAAGTCTGAGTTGCAATAACTTTTGAATAAAACACCTATTAGCTGTGGGAGTACCCTTGTTTCACTCAGGAGGAAAACCCTGCAATATATATATTTTATTCGTAAAAAATGACTGGGTCTCTGGGGACAGAGTACGATTCTCTGGCTTCCTGAGTTCCCTAGTAACTCTGCTCATTCTCAGCCCAGTTCCACCTACTCCTGACCAATTCTGACCAATTCTCTTGGAGAGATGCACTAAGGGGTGATGATAAGGAGGTCTAGCAATGGGTGGCAAGCACATCGCCTTGGTGATGGAGACTGAGAATTAGTCATGTAAGGGATAAGGAAGAGACTGTGATCATTAACATATCATTGCAGCGTAACGGTGTTGAAGTGTTAGGGAAGTTAAGGGAGGGAGCTAGGGTTACCACCCAGCCGGTATTTTACCGGCAGGCTGGTAAAAAATTGGCTTCTGTGCAATGTTAAGTCTATGGAGGGAATGCCTTGGCCGGTATTTTTTTGAAGAAAAGGTGGCAACCCTAGAGGGAGCAGAGAGACTTCAGAACCAAAAACAGCAGCCCCCACTCAACCCTTCGAGTACCTGTGTAGTAAGCAACACATTGCAGATCAATGTGTTGCTCACCTCTCTGGCACTCAAGGGGTTAAATGATGAGTGCTTCAAGGATTTCAGCACTGAGTTCTATTGTGCACTTCTACTATTAATATGTGTCACGAGATTCCTTGTAAATGAAAACATGCACTGTCTGCTTAAATGAAAAACAGAAGTCAAAGCACAAATTCATTTCACATTATAGAGAGAGCTGTCTGAACAGGAGTACACACTTCATATGCTGGGGGTAGGGGTTACAGATAGAACAGGGTTTTCTGGGGAGTTACACCTGCCTTAGCTTGTGTGGTCCCAGAAAAAGTGACACTGGGTCCTCGGTCCTTGAACCCAGCAGGGTTACACTGTGTGTTTATTGCAGCCACCATGATCAGGCAGCACTGTCCAAAATGTGAAATTAACTTAGCTTTTGCTTTGAATTTTGTTTTTCATTTAAGCAGA
The DNA here is from genome assembly GCA_037306005.1 of Rhinophrynus dorsalis. Taxonomy (NCBI): domain Eukaryota; kingdom Metazoa; phylum Chordata; class Amphibia; order Anura; family Rhinophrynidae; genus Rhinophrynus; species Rhinophrynus dorsalis. The sequence continues at coordinate 280,840,430 of CM074718.1, read as the reverse complement.
CAGTGCATGTTTTTCATTTACAAGGAATCTCATAACACATAATATTAGAATTGCACAGCAGAACTAAGATATTTGCTAAAATTCTTAAAGCACTTACCATCTACTTAAAGGTGGGGGGTGAACATGGCTATAGATGAATAGGAAATCTCAGCATCGCAAATTGCAAAAATAAGCTAGGGAAGGAGGAACACAGTGGGAAAGAGCAGATGTGGGTAGAGTTTTAGTAGAAACTCCCCACATCCGGAGATTCAGCCTCTGCCCTGGAGACTCAGTAAAGCAGTGTCAAAACCGGAGTCTGTGGGGCAAATACGGAGAGTTCCCAGCTATGGAAATTAGCCATTGTCAGTTTGTTAAGTGCAAAATCTTACACATGTCAAACACATGGTAGATTCATGGTGTTGTTGGCTGATGTGTTCCAGAAACAGAAATGTGTTTATTTTTCTGTTGATTCCATTCTGGTTATCATATAACATCTGATGTCATCTAAATCTAGATTATAGTTCCCATCAGGCAGTACTAACCGGCAGTGTCGTTCCAGCTACTGTCTGCTATAATATCCTCCTCAGTGGCCACTTGTTGGCTGAGAATAATAGGATTTATAGTTCTGAGACCTACTGTCCACCTCAGTTTGCAATCCTTTCAGAAATACCCTGGCAGAAAGGGTTGTCAATTGGATGGTTCAGCAAGGATATAGATCAGTTAGTCTCATGTTTTACCTTACTTCAGCTCTGTGGTCAACTATTGTGGCAGCCAAAAGAACAATACGTATCTTGCTTGCACTGTTGATTCCTGCTCATCAGGTGCTAGATTCTATTACAGGTGTTAATTTTATCTCTGCTTTTATCTCCAGTTTTCTCCATAGACTTCAATAGGAAAATGTTTGATAAAACAGGTGTTTACATTTAGCACCTGCAATAGAATCTAGCCCCAGACCAGTCTCCCTTTTTACCATTTTAAGTCATACATTCTCTGTTTGATTCTTAAAAGAAAACATGTAGAAAAATTATGACAATGGCCTCCCAAACTAATAAATAAGGTCATAATAGTTCATGCCTGCAGCAGTTCCAAACCATGTCTCAAAATGTCTTCTTCAGTACACATTCAGACTTCTATAGGCCTGCAACATACCTGTGCAGACTGTCCCTAAACATCAACTCATCTTGTTTCTACCTGGTGTAAGCAGCCTTTTGTTCCCCTGCTGTTGAGGATGACAAATTTGATAAAGTTAGGCCAAAAAAGAGAACTGAACAATTTAGATTCATTATCAGTAAAAATATTTTTAAATTAAAAAAAAAAACATATGGAGGAGGAACTGCATACTCTGCCTCCAGCTCCTTTGACTGTACTCTGGGGTATGCACAGCTGGTAATTGGCGCACTGGAGTCAGTGCCGGTATAAAAACTATTCCGGCAATTGAAAAAACAGTATTTGTGTGCATCCAGCAGGGAGGAGGGCGCTGCAGTCTGCTGAAGTGCTCTGCCTCTGCTGTGTGACGTGTCATGCCGGGTCAGGTGCGGAGTTGTCATGGTAACATGTATTGCCCACTATGAATGAAGCAAGAAAAGCGTGGCAGGAACCTTACTGCAGGGGAAGCGGTACCTGGGGGACATGAAACAGAAGACACTATCTGGCATAACTAGGGAGTGGGGCAGCAAAGTACCAGAAGTTTGTCCAATGGCGGATTGAGGACTGGAGCTCAAGGAGCTGGTGAGAGTCGGGCTGCTGCTGGCCAAGAAGGAAGTTCGGTGAGAGGGGTTTAGGGAAAGTGGCATTGTAAGAGTAAAGCTTCACCCTTCCTGCCACCAGCACCTTATCTGTATCTGAGGGTATGGAACAGAGTAGGAGAGACTAAGGACAGAAAGGTGGGGAGGGAATCAGATACTAAGACTAAAGGACAGATAGAGGAGAGGCACTGGTGTAGAAAGGGACACATGATCTTTCCTGTATGGAACTAGTGTCTTCTCAACTGTCATGTATGCTAAAATGGAAGGATCAGAAAGGGTACTGAGTGCTCACCATGTATTATACTGCTGGCTAATCCTGAGACTAGTTCCTAGTGACCAGGTTTGCACAGAGAGGGTACGGAGTGCTCACCATTCATTATATGGCTGGCTATTCCCGAGGCTAGTGACCAGTGCACAGCCTTATACTGAGCATTCACCTTTTATTATACCGCTGGCTAATACTGAGACTAGTGACCAGTGCACAGCCTTGTACTGAGCATTCACCTTTTATTATACCGCTGGCTAATACTGAGACTAATGACCAGTGCACAGCCTTGTACTGAGCATTCACCTTTTATTATACCGCTGGCTGATACTGAGACTAGCGACCAGTGCACAACCTTGATCTGAGCTCTCACCATTTATTATACCACTGGCTAATCCTAAGACTGGTGACCAGTGCACAGAGAGGGTACTGAGCACTCGCCCTTTATACAGCCTTGCACAGAAAGGGTACTGAGCGCTCACCTTTTATAATACTGCTGGCGAATACTGAGACTAGTGACAAGTGCACAGCCTTGTACTGAACTCTCACCCTTTATTATACCACTGGCTAATACTGAGACTGGTGACCAGTGCACAGAGAGAGTACTGAGCACTCGCCCTTTATTATAATGCTGGCTAAGCTTTGAGACTAGTGACCAGTGCACATCCTTGCACAGAGTGGGTACTGAGAACTCACCCTTGACCAAAAGACATCCTTAGATTTATAGACTCATGCAACATTGAGTGGTTCTGCCCCTTTTGTGGCTCCTCCCTTTTGTGGCTCCGCCCTCACCAACCCAAAACTGATCTCCCCACCCCGGTGCAAGCCAAATGCAGAGGATAATTTTTGCCCTAAGTAGCTTAGTGAATTGGTGTTAGGCAGAAGCAGCACTAAGAAATCGGTTCCAGCACATGTTATTACTAGGAATCCTATTTGTACATTCTGCTGGAGTCTCTGGCTGTCAAAACCACATGTAATCAACCTAACTCAGCGTGACCTTGTCATGCAAGCTTAACAGAAATCCTATTATCTCTTCATGGCTGTGGTCTAAACACTGGTTTCACCTGTCTGTGATGCATTTAAGAATAGTAAGTTCAGTTAAAGGCAATGGAAACATTTTTAATTTGTCAAAATTAAATGTTTACCACACCAAATTAGTCTAACTAGAATAAAAATAACCCTTTGAGTGCCAGAGGTGTGCCCAAAACAATGCATCGATCAACACTCTGGCACTCAAAGGGTTATATAAGTGAACTGACCTCTGTGATGATCGCTTATCTCTTTTAAAGTTATACTGAACTGAATCGGTTTCTTTCATTGTACTTTGATATTTTCATAGAGCCTTCAGACATAAAATAAATGCTTTCAGAGTTTCTACGTTTCGTGGCTATGAAGAAAAGTGGGGCCCTTTCATATTGCCATTTTTTTTTAACCTATTTTCTTCTTGGCAATTGTCCTTGACTCCCATTGATACAATCAGTGGTGTGTATGTGTGTGAGTGTACGCACTTAAGCCTATGTGGGAATTTGGCTTCTCTTCTCATGCTGCTGGAGTCAGGCTTGTATTTATATACTATAATTGCTTGATGTTTTCTTTTCTACTGCTTGAAAAGGTCACAGCTTAGCAACCCCACTTTGCTTCTGATGAAAACTTGTCAGTGTTTCACTTAACCATTCTTATTCCCTGGATTTAGGCAATCTGCGAAAAAAAAAAAAAAATTGCCAAAATAAAGGTTTGCTAGAGTGCAATTATCTTACTGGATATTGATTTAACCCTTTAACTGTCATAGCGCTGCGCAAAGTGGAATGCAAGGGGTTAATTAAGTGGGGTGTTTTGCAATAAGGAAACAGAAACACAGGGTCTTATGTATAAAAATCAAACTGCGGCAATTCTGGACCAAACCAACTACACTGTAAGGAACAATTAATTTATCTTTGATTAAAATGGGACTTTGCATTGGAAACCTCTCTAGCATTCAAGCAGTTAAAAGCACAATGTAAATCAATGGTAATGCTTATTTGTTCCCTAGGTGCATTTGGTTTCCTCTAGAACTGCTCCACTTTGCTTTTACTCAAAAAACCCAGAGACTTTGACAGCAGATTTGAACCAACTGGCCAATCTGCCCATTGTTATTAATATTACATGTCACCTCAGTTATTAAGTAAATAAGCAGTGTCTTCTGAAATGTTATAGTTCAACATTGCTTTTGCTAGCATCCTATGTTGTTACTCTTCAAAGAAAGATATTTATCCTAGGAAAATTGGGGTCATATATATTTTTTCAAGTCTGCAACTTAGAACAAAGCAGCAGGAGGTACCAGACACCATGTGTGAATTTTTCCTCACAAAGCAGCTGTCGCTAACCCCTACCCAAACCACTGTAATTTGGTCACATAAGCCTCAAAATGGCTTTATTATGGGAGATTTACTGATACGATTCCACACTCCAATCGGTGCAGATACTGTGTGTTGTTTTTTTGTACCACACTGGCCTATAACTTATTTATCAAGCTATTAATGCAAATTATCCCATTAACACCACATGTGTCAAAGGCAGGGCATTGTGACAGTATATTAACCCTTTGAATGCCAGAGAGGTATACAATGCTTTGCAACACAAGTGTCAAGGCATGCCATTCAGGTGAATAACTAATCACTAGAGGGACCAGGTGCAAAAATGTTTTGGGCATGATACCACAAAAATATATTGCCAAGGGTGTAACTACTACTACTGGGCATGGTGAAGGTGAGGCACTCAGGCCTTGCTAGCATTAAAGTTATATTAATGGCATACTCTGGGCACTGGTATGCATTAAAGTGATAACATGCTGTAGTACATACTCCAAAGGCCAAGAGCATGATTTCTATGGAAAGAGAAGACACACAGGGGTGCCCTATAAGAAACTTGTATGTATGTATAACTGTATTTATATGGCACCGCACAGTGTACGTAGCACCTCACAACAGTAGTGTGTTACAGTAAATACATGGGGATAAAATAAGTGTCACAGTCATAGAAACAATAGGAGAGGTCCCTGCCCCAAGGAGCTTACACTTGTTAAAATTAATATATAAGAAGTTTACTCACTAAAGGTAGAAATTGATCAAGGCCTGTCACTAATAAACAACATTTACACAACAAGGAAACCTAAATATAATGAACATTTCTATGGTAAACCCACTATACAAAAAAAAAAAAAAAAAAAAATCTATAAATTTGACTATGCTTCACCTCTCTTGTAAAATAGTCTTTTCTTCAAAAAGACTGAGGGCTAAGTACTGAGCCCAATGTCATCATAAGGCCACAGTCCCATAGGCCTTCTTCCTTCCTACTGTCTGGGTGAGGGAGACCACAAGAGTAACAATAGTGGTGGACTGGCCTTCCCCAGGTGGTGGAATTCAGTGACGTATGGGGCAGAGCCAGATTTGTCAATAAGGCCTAATAGGCACTAGCCTAGGGTGCTTGATTTTCAGTGGTGCCTGGTAATTGCCTTGTTACACCCACCAGCCTGCCCACTTTAGATACCCATATATTTAATCCATAATATATGGTGCATGGTGTGCAGCGTGCATGCAAGGACATTTGGTTTCAATTTTAGTTAGTGTCTGACTATGCTGGTGCCTGTACCTACTCGTCTGGGCCTCCCCCGATGACTCAGTGCTTTTTTATTGCTACCCTGACCTGCCGGATCTTATTTCTTGGCTACAGTGTGACTGTCATGACGTAATGTTGCATGCTCAAATGCAGCCACACACTACCCCTTCATCAGAGTAGCTTATGTGGGCTGCATATACAGAACAGAAACCAGCTACTTGCACAAACTTTGCAGTGCGTAAGTGGTGAAACTGTGTGCAGGGAGGGTAGCGGCAAGTGAAACCAGGCCCCACCAACAAAAGTAATTGACGGCAGGCAGCAGAATCAACAGCAGCAGCTCCTCAATAGCCAGGCATGTATATACTATATGTGTGTTGCCTCCTTCAGCTCAGAATTTTATGAAAATAATAAATGTTTTCCACATCCCAAAAAATCCACTTAAGCAGTTTGTCTGCTTTACACAGTGGCAACAGGAGAGATTATTATAGTATAAACATTTTATAGGCTCTTCCATAGGTTGTTGTCAGTTTTATTGATAAATATGTCAGTTGAGTTACAGTTGTATATAATTTTCTCCATAAACTGGAAGAAGCATTCCATTTGTGATTGTGCACAGCCCCCAGCACATAACTTGCTCTCTCTCCCCTGGTGATATAGGGGATATTCTTGGTAACTGGAATAGCGGGGGCAATGGCATTTTATATTGGGTCCCATAGTCCAGGCTTATTGCCTGTGTTCACTCAAATATATAGCCTATAGTAAAAGTAATTTACTGATATGCAGGTCTTGAAAGCAAATGTTCTTCTGTGGAGGAATTAACTTTCACTGTGGCTGGGATTAGCCGTTCCTTTGTCAGGTGGACTATAAGAGGACTAATTCTCCATCTGCTATTGATTAAACAATTATTCATTTTCTTACTTCACCGGATGAAACATTAAAACCATGAATTAATTATCTTCGTACATCAGAAGATACAAGATCGTATTATACCCTTTTGTTTTCATGAACTGTGTATCAGATAATTGGTAGTAATTAGTTACCACTGCATTGAGTGTCTTTATATTATTTTCTACTCCATGATACTGGGGTCCCTGATCGTATGTTGAAATGTTGATTAGGGAGTCATGTGCTCTGTTCCACCCCACTGGTGGAAGTTTCCAGGATGTCTCTTGACTGTCCTCATCTCTAGCATTTAATCCAGTGGAGATCACCTTGCATCCCTCCAGCTGTTGTTGGACTCCATATGCCTTCCCTTCTAATAATGTGAATGGTGAAATCTCAGTACTTGTGACTGCAGTAGAGTTTTCTAACTGCCCTCAAGGACCACCCTGCTACCAGACTTCTTTAATTAATAGTCAGACGTCAATAAGCTGCCTGTTGAGTATTTCGGCAAGCAAGGTGTTTGCCTGTGTTGCCTAGAAAACATGACCTGTTGATAGTTCTTGTGGATATGGGTTGGACAGTCCTATACTATAACATTTTGGACACTGCTATCCCAACTACTTCCCGTAATGGATAACTGTTATCATTTAAATAAATTTAGTACCTTATCTAAAACAGAGGGGCAACCACAAAAAAACTGAATTGGGGTCTAAATTAGGTTTTTACAGTCAGCAAAATATCACAAAAAACAATCGCCCGTGCCGTAAGGGCTAAAACGTAGTCCAAACCGGTCCCAGTCAACTGTCCAATAGTTCAACAAAGACCTGTTTTTGAGATGCAATACTATCAAAAATTGTGATATCCAAATATGTTAATAATAACATATTACCAGTAAGGCTTGATATAAAACTGAGAAACACAAATGAAAATGGAGAATGATGTGAAATGAAGATGGATGAGAAATGAATCATATGGATGTGAAGCTCAATGGAGATGAAATATGGATATGTACAAATCCCACAACTCCTGTGAAATTGTCCAATGCTGCTTTTAACTTTTGGTGGCCTTGTCTACCTAGAGGAAGAGCAATCTATGTACTGTAGAAGCTCAAAACAAGACAAAGGTACAAGAGAGAGTAGAATCCAGTCTAAGTGTAGTATTTAATAGTAACAATAAAAACAGTAAAAAAATACAATCAGTATACTCACATTCCACCTATCTTTGGCTTTAAAGGGATAGTAAAAAAGCAGCTCAAATTAATCTTCACAGTATTAGAGCCATGGATAGTGTTATTTCAATACTGTCAGTTGTAGTTCAAGAGTAATTGAATGATAAAATATCCCCCTCCTGCCCCTTTAACTGATATAACACTGCTCACCTCAGAGTAGCAAGGTGGTGTCCAAGTGGAGTGCAGAGAGGGACAATCTTCAATTAAAGGGATAGTAACATCATGTAACAAGTACTAGCTATATCGTAGATACAATAAAAAGAGATTACTTGCAGTTATTCCTATCTCTCAAACCTTTATGGTTTTAGATATATATATGAAAATAAAGTTATCTGCTCCAGCCCCTTTTTGTTTGACAAGCTGTAAAGCTGTCAGAAGCAGATTCTGGTTGTGTGACCAGACGGTGGCTCTTCAACAGAGCTGGAATAGTGATATCTAAAAATAAATACTTAATTGGAATGGTCTACAAAGTGTGCTTGCAAACCAGGCACATGTAGACCATTCCAATTAAGTAGTTATCTTTAGAAATTGCTATGTCGGCTCTGCTGAAGAGCCACCCCCTGGTCCTGGGAACAGGATCTCATGCCATCAGATATACAGCTGATGTATGAGAAATAACTTTATTTTCGTATATCTCTCAAACCATAAAGGTTTGAGAGATAGGAATAACCGCAAGTAATCTCTTTTTATTGTATCTACAGTATAGCTAATACTTGTTACATGAAGTTATATCCTTTTAACATAAGTGAAAAACCTGTCAATGGGGGCAGGGTTTTCATTGTTCTAACAGTAAGAAGACTGTCCTTTGCTGAGAGCTGTCTGGTCTGTAGATCAGATTCCACATCTGAGGGGAGGTGGCTTACACTAGGTAAAAGGGGCGGGAGGGGGATACTTTATCATACAATTACTCCTGAACTACAACTCTGACAGTATCGAAATAACACTGTCTATGGCTCAAATACTATGAAGATTAATTGGAGCTGCTGTTTTTGTGAAACATTACTATCCCTTTAAACATGTAAAAGGTCCAGACCTCTGATAGCCAATGAGCTGTGACCCAATTAAGGGCTAGATTTAAAGGCAGCCGTTAAACCATCCGCTAAGTAAAAAAGGCACGTCGGCCGCAAAGAACACATGTTTTACGGCAGATTCAAAGGTAAGCGTTCAAGAATAGCTATCGGGCGTAGGCACTACAAAAACACGTTAAACAAAAACCAGCGTCGCACCTGATTTTGCATCACCGTGCGTCCCAAACACCCGTTAAAACACAACTTAAGTCAAAATGTTACATTACGGCTGCCGTTGTCTAGCAACCCTGATAGATGCACAAACAAAATTCAAACCTACAGCCAATCCCAAGGCCCCAAAGTATCAAAAATGTCCAAATACACCTATATATACCTCAAAATAACGGTTACACCCTGTCTGTGTTTCGAGTTTCAGCAAGCTAGAGCACAGGACCCAGGAGTGGAGGATAGCATTTAGAGAGAGAGAGAGAGAAGCATACAGAGGAGTAAGGTAGAAGGATTTTGGAGAGGAGAGAGTTACATTTAAATAGACACATAGCACACTTTTGCACATAGCACATACATCCATACAAACACATACACATACATACACATAGTCTTTTTTTTTTCATCACACCTTACACATTTTAAACTTTATTTTTACAGTGTGAATCCGTGAGTGAAAGTGTGTGACAGAGAGTGAGTGGGATCGAGTGTGTCTGTGAGGGCGTGTGAGAGTGCCTGGGTGTGAGTGGGTGAATGATGGCCAGGAGAGGAGGACAGGAGAGAGGGATGGGGAGACTAGTGGAGGAGGAGGAGGAGGAAGGTCAGGAGGGGATCCCTCAGCAGAGCAGGGGTGGGAGAGGGAGATACGCAGGGCGGAGGGGGACCAGGCCCACAAGAACAGGCACACTAAGAAGAAGAGGGACAGATCCTGCAGTGGGACGAGGGGTAGTGCCTGGGGACCACCACACACAGGCAGGGGCAGAGCAGGCAGGACACTCCGGGTCTGACTCCTCGCATGCCGGAGCTGAGGGGGACAGGCTCAGGGATCCCCGATATACCGAGGAAGAAAACACGGCCCTCGTGGAGGCTGTGCTGGAGAGGGAGAGTGTCCTCTTCCCGGGGGACAGACTCCCTGGCCTGTCTGCGAGGAGGAGAGCTGCCTGGAGTCAAATCTGCAGCAGAGTTAATGCGGTGGCCACCTGCAGACGGGATGTGGACTCAATCAAGAAGAGATGGGGCGACTGCAAAAGGCAGGTGAAGAGGAAGATGGGGGATGCCGCCCTGCACGCCAGAGCCACCGGAGGTGGGCCACCTGTCCCCATCACCTACAGCGCATGGGAGGAGAGGCTGCGGCAGACACTGTCGTCCACCCTCATTGAGGGGGTCCCTGGAGGATCAGACACTGGGGAGGAGAGGAGCCTCCACACCACCGGTAAGTGCATCACCCCAAAACCACACACCACCCCAAACCACACACCCATCACAAACAAGCACTCACATCCCAACATCTGCTCTTCATTCAACCACACAATTGCACCAACACAGCACCCTGAGGGTTTAAACAGGGATCAAGACAAGGACAAATGTCAATGTTCAACAAGGCCTAAACCTGTCCAACTCCCTGGTTAACCCTCATGTTGCTGTGCTCATCACACACAATACACACAAACCATGCTCAGTAAAGTGTTGTATGTTAAACATCACAATTGTTGTCACACAGTGTTACCCATGTTCACACAGGGAATCCAGCACATAACCCCATGAGTGCCAGAGGGATCATCAATGCATCGATCAACAATGCTTTGGCAACCCCTCTGGTACTCAAAGGGTTAACCAGACAACAAACACATGTCGATAGGTTAACAATTACATGACACATAGGGGACATTCACTAAGCGGTGAAAAAGAGCTGATGTAGTGAATTTGACACTTGCATACCCTCACTTTACCAATTACAATGTTAGTCTATGGAGAACATCCAATAACAGGATTCAAGCTGCACAGGCCCCATTGTGTGGACTCCATAGAAAACATTGCAGATGGTGAAATGAGGTCAGCGGAGAAGTCAGCATCATAATCAGTTCATCAGGTCCACTTAACCGCTTACTGAATCACCAACAGGATGGATCAGGTCACAAATCACAGTGCCACTGAGAATAAATGCTTGTATGTGCAACACACACGCCAAAAACAATCACACATAAGTAAAGGTGAAAAAGTTGGCCTTGGTGTTGTGTATGCAATCATTTACTCTAACTTCAATTTACATAGCTCACATTTGATTCACATATAGATCCTCAGGAGTGCTGATGCCATGGATGGATGGTACACCAGACACTATTTGCAGGATAAATATGGGAACCAAATATGAACCATTGAGGTTTGGTCAATAACAGGCCAGGGATTATGGATATCTATGATCGGGTCTGGCTGCCTCACACAGAAGGATGGATGGGCTGATCCTGGAAAAAAAAGGCCTCAATCAATGATATCCTTCAAGACTGGCTTGATTGTTGCCCCTCAGGATTCAACTTGAACAGACCTCATGGACAGAATCCTGTAATGTACATCAATCCCTGATTGCCACGGTGGTATCCCATGCATCACAATGCTATGCATAGGATACCATCATGACAACCAGAGAGGGACATGTCTAATCTGACAAAATCCAGCACTGTACGGGATGAACTGATAACATAGGGATGAATACTACTTGAATCACACTGCAGATCTCTTCAAAAAAGATATGTACAGAAAGAAAAACAACCAGATTTGTATGTGGATATGTCCCTTTCAAATGGGTACAAATAGGTCCCAACAAGATGTAAACCCAGAGTTCGGTTCAGTACGTGTGATTGTCCAACTGCCCATATATGTGCACCCTCAACAAAATAACTCATATTGATATCATCATCACAGTACATATACCCAGTATATTACACCTACTTGGATGGGTATCACTTGTATCTATGAAAGGTCATTTGTGATGGCTGTACATATATAGGCAGTTAGACAATCACATGTTCTGAACAGATCTCTGGGTTCATATCTATCAAGGATATGTTTGTACCCGTATGAAAGGTACATATACACACATATCAGACCATATTCCTCACTGTGTACCTTGGCATGGCAATGGTTAATTTCACTTGATGTAACCTTGCAGGCATCATAAAGAGATGTTTAGAAAGATGTTACTGTATGTGACAGCTGGAGATGTCAGTCATATGACCACACGGAGGCTCTTCAGCAGACCCAAAATTGAAACAATTGGAGATGGATCCATCATTGACATGGTCCACAGAGCGTGCTTACAAACCAGGAACACTTAGTAGACAATGGCAAAGATGTAGTTATCTCCAAATGGGTCAATGTGGAGTCTGCTGAAGAGCCTCCGTGTGGTCAAATGACTGACATCTCCAGCTGTCACATACAGCAACATCTTTCTAAACATCTCTCTATGATGCCTGCAATGTTACATCAAGGTGAAATTAACCATTGCTATCCCGTTAAAGAGATAGTAATACCTAAAATGTGAAAGGAAAAATACATGTCATAGGATTGATCCACCGGGTAATGTAAGGGTATCCCCACTACTGAAAGGTGTTTCATCACAAGAGTATAACAGCTCAAAGTTGAATATTCCAGGGACAATATCACTGTGGCCTGAAAATGTACTATGCCAATGTTGCCAGACCATCCTCTGGCTAGCTTTGGTCCAGGGAACAGATATCCACAAAGGATGATGTGGCAACAGCGCAAATGTACAATATCAGGCCACTGGGATGTGGCACCAAAGGAATTCAACACTGAGCTGCAATACATGTAGAATACAACACCCATCACCAGTAGGAGTACCGTTGTTTCACACAGGGGGATACACCATACAACATATATGTTCCTTTACACATTTCAAGTATTAATATCAATTTGACACCATCATGGCTAAGTTTACTGATCACACAATCTCAATCCTCCACACAGGTTATGTGTCTCCAGCACATCAGGAGCCCATGGAGGAGGCCACCTCACCACCCAGTGAGGAGTATTTGGAGGAGGGGACCAGCCAGTGGGCACCGTACCCAACGACATCCACACCTCTTGGCCAGCTGGATGCACCAACTCTGCCTGCACCAACTCTGCCTGCACCAACTCTGCCTGCATCAACTCTGCCTGCACCAACTCTGCCTGCACCAACTCTGCCTGCATCAACTCTGCCTGCACCAACTCTGCCTGCACCAACTCTGCCTGCATCAACTCTGCCTGCACCAACTCTGCCTGCACCAACTCTGCCTGCACCAACTCTGCCTGCATCAACTCTGCCTGCACCAACTCTGCCTGCATCAACTCTGCCTGCACCAACTCTGCCTGCACCAACTCTGCCTGCATCAACTCTGCCTGCACCAACTCTGCCTGCACCAACTCTGCCTGCACCAACTCTGCCTGCATCAACTCTGCCTGCACCAACTCTGCCTGCATCAACTCTGCCTGCACCAACTCTGCCTGCACCAACTCTGCCTGCACCAACTCTGCCTGCATCAACTCTGCCTGCACCAACTCTGCCTGCACCAACTCTGCCTGCACCGACTTATTACAGTGACTGGATGCCCCCCACCACCTCCAGGAGCTATTATCCCCCAGCAGCAGCAGCAGCACCACCACCACCAGGGAGGCAATGGCTGCCCGGTGATGTGGCCACCACCCAATACGGGCCATACCCACAGATTGACCTACCCTCCTGGATGGCTCCCCAGCATGGCCCCAGGTATGATCCTAGGTGGGGGCCAAGCACATACCAGTGGCCAAGGTTTGACCCTTGGCCACTCGACTACCAACACCTGGGCCTGCTTGGGGAGCCCCAACAGCCTATGCGAAGGGACGTGTTTACCCCACCACCTCCACCAGCACAGACATCGGTGGGCAGCAGTGGGTCAATTGATGTGGTGGGCACATACCCATCTGCAGCACAACCAGCACCAGCAGAGGAGGACACAGCACCAGCAGAGGAGGATACAGCACCAGCAGAGGAGGATACAGCACCAGCAGAGGAGGATACAGCACCAGCAGAGGAGGATACAGCACCAGCAGAGGAGGACACAGCAGCAGCTGATTCACCAGGCACAAGCATCACCAGCAGTGAACGGCCCACGGGGATGGAAGCTGAGTGTATGGCTCTGCAAAGGAGACTACTCAGGTCAAGCCTCCGCACCAATGACAACATCACCAGGAGCCGTAGGGAATCCCGTATAAACACTAACAGGATAGAGGCAAGGATCCATGCCCTGGAGTCGGAGGTCATGAGGATCAACACTCAACTCCATCAGCTACACACGGGGGTGATGGACCTGCTTGCACAGCTACTGGTGGAGTTGAGAGAGCTGAACCGCAGGGAGGACTTACGTTTGGAGAGGGAAAACCTGCGCTCCACAGAGGGATCCACTGCCCCCACCACCCCCTGTAATGTGACCCCCGAAGCCACACCTAGGGGGCAAAGGGTGACCAGGAGATCATCCAGGTTATCCACTTCTGCCACACAGTCTAAGCCCCCCCCCCCCAAGAAAAAAAAATAAAATGCCCAACATGTTAAATTTCCCCTGAATAAAGGAACATTGTGCTTTTGAATCCTGTCTGATCTGCTTTGAATTTGGTCATAGATTTGGGTGGCAGAGTTGTCTCCAATGCATTGCCAAACAATTCAGTGAATACAACTCCTGCCTAGGTAAGATGTTTGTGGGATGTTACAACATGGGTTCACATACATACACATCGTTGTACAAAATCAACTGTAAAAACATCCCTGTTGCCATATTACACAACTGTGTTATATGGCAATGTTGTGTGTTGATTTTGCATAACAAAACATTCCCCTTAGCCCAACATTTGGTACAACATTGAACATTCATCTACATCATATGTAGTGTTTAACCCTTTGATATCCAGAGTGGTAGGCAACGCATTGCAAAGAAATGCGTTGGGTACCACTCTGGCACTCAGAGGGTTAAGGGGATAACCAAACAAACGGCTTAGCGGTGAGATAAGAAGCAGGACAGATAAATGGGACATGTATCCATATTGTCTTGGATTCACACACTCATTGTGCAACAGACTGACTGGGGAAGCCAATGTTTTCAACCTAGGATTTCAATGTGTAGCACACACATTGATATCCTGGGGTGAGCATTGGGGCCTCCAGTAAGTTGACTTGTTGTTTTTTCTAAGGGTGTAACAGACTTCCCCAGTGAAAACACTTGTCCACTTGGTCATGTACTGTGATATGTCCCAGTGGAGCAATATCACTGAACATTGAGCAACACATTAACTGTGGACAGGAATTCACTGTGGAAGTATGTCCCCTTTATCACCTCTTTATCACTCCCACAACACATTAGTGTATCACTGCCACCATCTGTTAGCGTGAATACATCACTGAGTCCACTCACTTGCAAACAAGTGCTGGAGTCCTGTGATATGGGTGATGCCTTTCCATGTATGGGGATACTCTACCCTGGGTGTGGTAACGCATTGACAACTGTGTTCTCAAATATATCCTCATACAGACACAGATAGAATGGTGATGGTTCATCTTTATTGTGTCTCAAAGTACATTAGGATGTACATGTGTTTTCTGTGTATTGCCTATATGCATTGAACACCTGTATGAGAACACTAAATGTACTTTGAAACAAAAAAATAGTACTTTAGTTACACTGCTGCCCAGCTCATGTGTTGTCCACAAGGTTTGACAACTCTGTAGCTGAGCATCCTAACTGTACAGGTTATAAAACTCAGGAATTAGTGTTTTCTGTGTCTATATGAAAATGATCCAGTAGAGGTTTGTGTGAACCTCAGGTCAAACTTTGCATCACCAACAACATCAACATAAACAGCAAGGGGTGATCTCCATGAAGGTGATGTCAAGACATCAATCCAGTCACATAGAAGAACTTCAGTTCAAGGATGGATCATGTTACGGATGCCTGTGGAAGAAGAGGACAGGATTTGGAGTAGTTGACTTGAACTGATCATCAAGCAACAACAATTTAGTCTTTTTGATCCCCTCAATTTTCACAGTTACAGGTGAGTACACAAACCATTGCTTGACAATGTGTTGTGTACTCATCTGTAACCAATTATGTGGAGAACTAAGGACATGTGCCCCAGCCCTATGGATATGTGCCCCTGACATGGATACACACATCAACAAGTGTTCTGAGAGCTCCATGGAAGTAATGAATTTGGGCTGCCACTGTTAATGTGACAGTGGCAGCCCAATGTCATTTGTTCCATGGAACTGTTAGGACACATTTGTTGATGTGTGTATTCATGTCGGGGGCACATATGTCTGCACACTCACAGGTCAGCATGGTGTCCCTGGTAATCTGATCTACGTCTCATGACCTCTACATTGTGTGCCCATACCACTGTACATCCACCCCTGTGCTGCTCTTCTCAGCTGTAGCACAGTACAGGTTCCATATTGAGTCCAATGGCCCTTTAACCCCTGATGTGACGGAGTATTATCCAATGCATAGCATTGGATAACACTCTTTCGCTACAAGGCTAGCATGGTTGCTCTGGCTATGCTCATGGCAAATCAAGTTAGCTGCTGTCAATCAAGCCCTGTAAGGCGATGAACATGGGTTATGTGTTGTACCTTGTTTCTCCTGAGGGTGTGCGTGATATCCTTGGGGTCTGTATGTCAACGTGGAGAGTGGAATGGAGGATGGTTTTTGAGTCCACACACACAATTTGCCACGTCCGCTGCAAGTGCAGTGCTGTGTCACTGTTCCTGTGGGGTGAGACAGAACAAAATGTGCAGTGTGGTTAGTGTCACAGGACTGATGGGGGACTTGCATGGATTGTTTGCATGCCTGTGTTATACTCACATGTAAAGTGTTCCGTGATGAGCCTGTCTCTGATCTGTGTCCCTCTCAGGGTCTCCTCAACGTGTCCGATGTCCATGGGCACTTCCTGTATGGGGGGGGCCTGGATGTGCTCCAGCAGCCTGGTGTCCACTGCGATGTTGTGCAGTATTGCGCACGCCACAATGATGTCGCACACCTTTCCAGGTGCATACTGCAGTGCTCCCCCCGAGTGGTCCAGACATCGGAATCTTGACTTGAGGAGGCCAAAGGTCCGCTCAATGGCATTCCTCGTTCTGCCATGAGCCTGGTTGTAGCTTTCCTGGGCATGTGTTCGAGGATTGGCCAGTGGGGTCAGTAGCCAGGACTTGCATCCATAGCCAGCATCACCTGTGTAATGTGAGTGACATGGTGAGACAGGGAGCACATGTTGTGTGAATGATGTTTTGTGTGGTAGACGTAGTAGCTGTGGGTCAGGAGCATGCTAAGCAGCGTTGTGTGTACGCCTGTGTATGTGATGTGATTTTGTATTGTGAACTCACCCAAAAGCCATCCCCCTGTAAAAGTTCCATTCTCGAAATCTCTGTGGACTGAGGAGTTTTGGAGAATGTATGAATCATGTGAGCTGCCAGGATACTTTGCACAGACATTCATTATCCTCATCTGGCTGTCACACACCATCTGCACGTTGATGGAGTGAAAGTTCTTCCTGTTGATGAATATCTGTGCGTCACGTGCTGGGGCCTTAATTCGGACATGGGTGCAATCTATAGCACCCATGACCCTGGGCATGCCTCCCCTGGCGTAAAAGGCCTGCTTGACTTGTATCCAGTCCATGTCGGTGGTGGGGAAATGTATATAGGTACTGGCCTTGCTTTTGAGGGCTGGCAGGACCTGGGCCAGCACCCTGGAGAATGTGGCCTGTGACATGCCAGATGCGTAACCCTCTGTGGACTGGAAGGCCCCGCTTGCCATGAAGTGCATGGCACAGAGTAGTTTCTGCAGGCCAGTTAGGGCATGGTTGTAGATGTAGATGGGATCCACCTGCTCCTTGATGACCTCATACAAGGCAATGATGCTGTCAGGCCTCAACCTGTAGCGATCAATTACCTCATCATCGGTCATTCCAAAGAGGGTGACCCTTGGGCGGTATACCCTGGGCCTTGGTGGTCGTCTATACATCCTGTGCCCTCCAGGTGGGGATGGGCTCCTGTGTGGCTGCTGAGCCAGAGCCTCCTCACTTGCAACAGGTGAAGGCTGTTGATCAGGCATGCTTGGAGGTTGCTGATGTTCCCTAGCTCTCTCCCTTGCACGCCTTCTCTTCAGTCTTCGCAACAATATGTAACCCAACATACTGTTTGCTCTCTCTATCTGTCTCTATCTGTCTCTATCTGTCTCTCTCTCTCTCTCTCTACCTCTCTCTCTCTCTCTCTCTCTCTCTCTCTCTCTCTCTCCCTCCCTGAGTGGAAAACAAGCCACAAGTGAGTGTGTTGAGTTGTCCCTTTAAGTACTTGCTAGGGCGTTGTGTGGGTGTGGTGATGAGGTGAGTGCTGACCAATGGTGAGTTGTTTTTGTCCAGGTAAGTGTTTGCAGGTGTGTGTGTGTTATAAGATGTGGTGTGTTGTGCTTGTTCTGTGTGTGCCATTTGCGGACATGCAGTTGTGGGGTGCAGGTGGCGTGTTGATGTTGCCCAGGTGAGCTTGTATTTGCAGGTGTCCGCTTTGTGTGATGACCCCCATTGTTCCGTGCCATGTTGTGTTGTTGTTTTTTAGTGTGTCGTTGTCCCTGTGGTGTTGGTTGTTGTTGTGTGTATAGTGATTTGTGTTGTGTGTGCATGTTTTTGTGTTGTTTTGGCATTGCACGGGTTAATTTTCCCATTTACATGGTTGTGCGGTAAGCCTTTTGTGTCTTTTCCTATGTAACGGGTGTTTTGTTTTGGCCGTTAAGTGTCTAACGGCTAAAAAAAGTGGGTCTTAACTTTTAGCCGTTAGGTGTGTCTTTTTTTCAGCCGTTATCAGTACCGCAAGCCTTTGAATAGCTCTGGGGTATGTTTTTCCATGCGTCTGAATGCACGTAAGTGTATCGGCCGTAAGGATTCTACAACTGCCGTTAGTTGGTCTTTAGACGGATCTTTGAATTGCAACATGTCACTTAACGCACCCGTTAGTGATTTTTTTGGTTAACGGCTGCCTTTAAATCTACCCCTAAGTGTGCTATTGTATTTATTTTCGCCAGTTATTATAATTTGCACACAATCACTTTTCCACCTTACCTCCCTTAACTTGCCCCATATAAGTCGACCATTGTGATACACCTTTCTGCCTACTTGCAGTATTAATATGTTAATATTCCCCTTCATCGTTACACAGAAATGTTACTAGAACTCCATATTACCAGGACAGTTTTTTTAGATTTACGCTGGCATTGCATTCTCTCTTCATTTAAATGTAACATCTAAATTGATCAATTAGGTTCAGCAAACAACACCAAACAACCCTCTATGAGTTTTAAATATAAGAAAAGTTATTTCAGCTATGAATGTTTCCAAAAGACCCATTCTCTGTTACTGGATATGTTTGTGTTTGGGCTTGCAATGTGGGAGAATAATGCATGTAAGGGTATTCTGGGATTTCTAATCCTGAGCGTCTCTTTCTCTATTTCACGGACGCTCTTTAGCTTTAAAAACTACAAGCCACCAAAAGTAAAATATAAATTCTGTAATTTGTAACAAATTGTGTTTCTATTATTTGTATATTATCATTCAACTTAGCAGAGTTGGCAGACTCAGTAGAACGCCTGATTCTATAAAGAGTACAGACTAAGGCAAGAGTTGAATCATGAGGCTCTCCAGCTGTTACACTTCAACTCCCATCATGCTCAGACAGAGAAATAGATGGACATATACAGAGAGAGAGACACGCACAGACACACAGATAAAGAAATAGATGGACAAAGAGAGTAAGATAGAGATGGAAAGGTATTCACAGACCAGGAGAGAGACTCCCAGAGAAAAGCACAGGATTAGAAAAATCCCTGGTGTTGTGAAATACAGAATTCAACAAAATAGTTGTATTCACTTATTCATACCTCCCAAGTGTCCCTCTTTAGGAGGGACAGTCCCTCTTTGAGACTCAAATCCCCCTGTCCCTCTTTTCTACCCTGGTGTCCCTCTTTTTAGGAGATGAGATTGTGTGGTGTGTATATAAGTGTATCACATTGCTCCACATCAATAAAACTCACATTAATGTTTAGTTAATCTTCAGTATATGTGTTTATAAATTAGTCTGTGTAAATAAAATACTTTGGTCTTGCTCTATATCCTTTATTCAGTTACACAAAGAGGTGTCGACAGGTCACAAAGTAACCTAAAAATTCTCAGGAATGCTCCGCCCGCCAGCCACTCGCCCAGAAACACCATCTAAAACACAAGTGCCCCTCTTTGGCCATTTGAAATGTTGGGAGGTATGACTTATTTATACAGTGTCAACTAATTCTCCGCTATATATCACGTGAGATGATACACACTACAGCAATGGACTCCAAATATTCTTTCCACCATGAAGATATAGCTTTTGGACTTGCACCCACATCTACCCCTTTTGGAAATCCACCATTACAATTATACAAAAAAAATATAAATAAATGAAAAATCCCAAATCTCACAACCTCTGTACTTTATACCACTGTATCATACTATTTGGAGACTATTCCTCCTTACTATGATCACAGCTATAACCAAATATACATTAACCCTTTGAGTGCCGGGGGGTATGCAAAGAATTGCAGAGCAATGCGTTGCTTATCCCTCTGTCACTCAAAGGGTTAACTGAAGTAAGAAAAGCAATTCCCCTGGAGCAGAGATATGAATTCCTTCTTTTTGCTAATGTACACTCTTATCTCATCAAGTTATTATACAACCAGGCCTTATTTCAAAGAAACAACTCTCATTCTTCAAAGAAAACATTTATCTTCATCTAGAAGCCATTCTTCTCCTATCTCATTACTTCAAAGAAGGTATTAGAAGTCTTTTTAATTTTTCCAACTTGAAAATCTCATTTGCAAGCTACTCAGTTAATTCCAACGTGCTACTGAGTGTCACTGGAGTGTTTTCACCTGGAATCTAAATAAGCAAAACACATCATGCTTTTGTATGTGTTAAGGGCCTCCTGTGTTTTTCATTTGCATGACCATGGTTACATTTTTGTGCTTGCATTGTACAGACCAATGGTGTATTCTGGAAGTTTAAAAGGATCAAGCCTACTACAAACCAACACTGGGGACAAATAAATGCCCATAGGATTTGCAATGCATTGCAAAGTTTTCAAAATCCATTGAACGCCATAAAAGTATACAATGCATTGTAATGCACCAAAAGGGTTAAAGGGAAAGTAATGTTTAACAAAAAAAGCAGCTCCAAATAATCTTCATAGTATTTTGGCCATGGAGAGTGTTATTCAATACTGTGAGAGTTGAAGTTCAAGAGTAATTGAATGATAAAGTATCTCTTCCTCCCCTTTTATCTAGTATAAAAGCCACCACCCCTTATATGTGGAATCAGGTCCTGGGACCAGACAGCTCACAACCAGGACAATCTTCTTTCTGTGAGCATATGGGACAGGTTTCTCCTTATGCTCACTGAAGATTGTCCCTCTCTGCGATCCATTCGGACATTCTTGAGGTGAGCCGTGTTAGTAAAAGGACAGGCGGGGGATAATTTATCATTTAATTTTTATTGAACTAATTGAGAATGATCCCTTTTCCTCTATGCAGTTGGTTTGCTCAAACATTGCTCCTTTGTAGCTTCCTGGATAAAGCTCTAAATTTATTTTCTGTCAGGCAACAGTGGATGGAGCTGGGGATGTCATGAAAGAACTGGAGGTTTGGCCTAAGGCAGGGCAAATTGTGCCTAGGGTGCAATGCCTAGTGCAACCAACAGTGATTGAGATGCTAATTAGTCCAACTGTCCTTCAGCTGGAATATCCAGAAAATATGCACTGGCAGGGCTTGAGGGCCAGGGTTGGCTACCCCTGGCCTAGGGGCACCAAATATGTAAATCTGGTTGTGTAGACTGAAAATAATAGTTACAGCTGCATTACCCATCTGTATGTTTGAGCCACCAATTCTTGATTTTTATGTAGCACTCTATGAACCTATACTCTTTCAGCATAAATCTAAATGAGAATGTATAATTAAAGGGATAATAATGTTTCATAATAAAAACAGCTCTAATTAATCATCATAGTATTTGGACTTTGGAGAGTGTTATTTCAGTTCTGTCAGAGTTGTAGTTCCAGAGTAATTCAATGACAAAGTGTCCCCCTTCCGCACCTTTTACTGATGTAACACTGCTCAGCCAAAGCAGAAGGGAGGTGCCCAGGTAGATTGCACAGAGGGACAATCTTCAATTAAGATATGGGAAATCCTGAAAAGCTTGTCAAGGGGGGGGGGCTTTCATTGTTTTCACTGTAAGAAGATTGTCCCCTGCTGTTATCTGACTGGTCTTACAACCAGATTCACATCTGAGAAGAGATGGCTTACATTAGGTAAAAGGGGCGGGGAGGGAAAACTTTGCTTGTGAATATCTCTCAAACCATAAAGGTTTGAGAGATAAGACTTATGTCATTCTTCATGTTTTTTTAATGCCTACAAAATAAAATAAAGTTAAAACGAAGTATTACTATCCCTTTAATCCTGCCCTTCGGCATATCATAATGTTTTCATTAGGTTCCAGTGGAAGATTTCAGTCAAGCCAGTGAAAATATTGCTTGCAAAAAAGAAAAAGGCGATAGATTGGAAATAGCCTCTAAGTTTCTAGAGGGTAACAGGGAGAACTAAATTATGCATGGAAATACATCAACATGAAATAACGTCAGTCATGAATTAATCCCTTTTATAATATAGAAGTTTGCAGAGTATGGCTTTGCAATGTAGTGGAGTTGTATCTAGCGTCAAGAAGTTAAAGGTCAGTAATGTCCCATAAAAAATGGTTATAGTTTTGTAGATGTTAAAAAGTTAAACTATATGCCACAAATCCTATCTCTCAGACTGCTATGGTTTGAGATATATTCGCTTTCAAAGCTCCCCCTGCCTCTCATTCTCCTGACGTCAGCGCTGTGCTGACAGCAGGAGATCCTGGTCCAGGGACCAGCCGGCAGCTCTGCAACAGAGTTGGTCGCATTATAGTAAAATAATTACTTCATTGGAACGGTCTACAAAGTGTGCTTGCAAACCAGGCACACTTTGTAGACCGTTCCAATGAAGTAATTATTTTTAAATAATGAGATTTTGGCTCTTCTGAAGAGCCTCCTAGAGTCGGCCGACTTGAATCTCCTACTGTCAGCTTTACAGCTGATATCAGGAGAAGGGGAGGGAGGGGGGAACTTTGAAAGAGAATATCTCTCAAATCATAGTGGTTTGAGAGATAGGATTTGCGACATA
This sequence comes from Rhinophrynus dorsalis, assembly GCA_037306005.1. Lineage (NCBI taxonomy): Eukaryota > Metazoa > Chordata > Amphibia > Anura > Rhinophrynidae > Rhinophrynus > Rhinophrynus dorsalis. The sequence continues at coordinate 280,817,424 of CM074718.1, read as the reverse complement.
TAGTTTAATTTTTTAACCTCTACAAAACTATAACCATTTTTTATGGGTCATTACTGTCCCTCTAAAAGTAAAACCATGTACACGTGTCATGAAAAAATATATTTAGTTCAGCTCTTTTTCAAACAAGTAAAATAAAGGTATTCACTGTTGGAAGTTGCTTAATTTTAAATTATTACATGGCGAACTTGTTTTTTAGATAGTGGGCCTTATTCATCAAGCTAAATGGTGGAGTTCCGCAGCAAACCAACTGCAAAATGTGGTTGAATTGAAAATTCCTCAAATCTTAGTTGATTTAAATGGGAGCGGTTAGATTAACTCCAGGGATGCTAGACGTCACCACTGCAATGTTGCATTTAAAAAAAAACATTTAAATCAATGGGAATTCCTCTTCTCCCTTATGGTGCAGTTGGTTTGCTCCAGAATTACACCTGTTTAGCTAGATGAATAAGGTTGTTTGAGAGCAACATGCTTGTGGCCATTCATTTCATGATGGTGCTGTTGCTATTACAGTCTATGGAAAGGACTTGCCTCTGGTAAAAGCTATCCATAGACAGTTCATCTATTTAATATTTACTGGCGCAGTCTACATCAGTATACACTTGCAAAGAAAGAAACACAGCCATTGAGCAATACCTGAAGGGCAAAAAGCCAAAATGCAATGAAGGGCAGCTGGTTTACTTGCTGTTTATATGTTTGATATGCTATTTAATCCCCTATTTTGTAAATTAACCTGAATGTTCAGGGATGAATTTACTTCTCAGGTGCCCCTAGGTAAGTCAACCTGGGTTCATCACAAAAGAAATGTCAAACATCCTGCCTGTGGCCTGTGGGTCGGCAGTGTAAGGCCCTCCATAGAGATACATTTTTTTAATGTCCAGCATCAAGGGGTTAAAAGCCTCATTAAGAGCAATAAGATTTTTTCTCAGTCCCTTTAAACCTCTGAATGCCAAACATGAATTAGACATATATTTGCCACTCATCGATCCACTTGTGTGCCCCAGTAAGGGAGAGATGGAGGTGAAGAATGAGAAAGAAAGAGAGAGAGAGAGAGAGAGAGAGAGCGAGATGGTGATATAGAAAGAGAACAAGCAGGCTTAGGTAGTGGTTTCAGTACAGCAGACCATACCATATCCAGTCAGTGCAACAAGCTATATCTAAAAACAGTATGTAACTGTATATAATTTTTATGTATGTATGTATATTTATGTGTGCATGTATATATAATGTTTCTCAGTTTGTGTAAATATGTAACCCTATACTGAAAACTATCCAGAACATACTTGAAAATGAGAGAAATCTTAATGTATTCTTCCTGGTACAACATTTTCTAAATAAATCCTATATTATAATTTGCTAAGGATGTTTGTCAGAAGGCATCATGCCCAGTAGAGACGGATGCATGAGCTGCAGTCATGCGCAGTACAGACTGCCCGCGCCGCGGCTGATACGGATCAGGGTGCTCCGAATTCAGACCAGAGTTCTCTCTGCTCACCTTCCTGGGTATCTGCAGCGGCACGTTTGGGCAGTCAGTACTGGGTATGCCTGCAGCACCGCCAGTATTGGCCCTTGTACACGGGCTTTAAATCTAATAAACACATAAATAAATAGAGGAGCATAATGAATACATTGTTCCATTATGCATAGCCTCCACTGACTACAAAAAGGCCTTTGACTCAGTGAAAAAGCAAATAATAAGCAATGCCTTGATCACCCAAGGGATAGATAGAGTTTACATCAATACCCTACAGACAGTATATGAAAATGCAACAGAATCAATACAGGCCAATGACAAAGTTCAGATCAATATAAAAAATGGCATTCGACAAGGACACACAAGCTCCCCAAAACTAATTTCTGCTTGTTTATAAAAAATTTTCCACAAGCTAAATTGGGACAAAAAAGGACTTAAGATGAATGGACATTACCTACATCACATACGTTTTGCAGGCGATCTCATTAGTCTTTGTCAGTAGTCCTGAAAAACTGCAAGAAAGCACTGAAGAACTACAACAGGAAAGCAAACATTTTGGTCTGAAGATGAATAGCAACAAAATGTCATGTTTAACAAACTTATCATACCAAGAAAAATCATGGTATATGGACAAGAACTAGAAGTGGAGAACTATGTTTACCTTGGACAAGAAATGGCAGCAGATGAAAACATCATGATAGGAATTAAGTGATGAATAAAATTGAAAATGAGTGACTAATGAAATTGGGATCACAAGCGTTTGGAAAACTTAGTAGTATTGTCTTTAAAACAAGTTTGCCAATCTGCTTCACGTGAAATGGTTTTGACCAATGTGTCCTCCCACTTTTTACGTATGGCTGTGAAACAGGGACACTGAATGCCAAAGCCATACAAAATCTTAGGTTTTGAAAAGAAGTATGGAATGTCAAATTCTGAACATAACAAAAGAGACAGAAAAATGCATGCACGGATTCATCAGCAAACCAGGGTTTATGACATTGACAGAGTAAAGTACCTAAAATGGAAATGGCCAGGTCACATACAAAGAAGACTTGATGGTGGAAGGACCAAAGGAATTCTAGAATGGATTCCACATGATATTAAAAGCACACGAAGAAGCCCACAAACAAAATGGGCTGATGAATTTACCAAATTTGTTGGTGACCAGTGGTAACAGAAAGCAAAAGAATGAACTTCTTGGAAACCTGGTGAGGAGGCCTTCATTCTACAGTGTGTGTTTGTATGTACATACACACACAAATATGCAGACCCTTGAGGGAAATGTTGAACATTCTGTCCTTGATGGTATTTTAGGTTGACAAGGCTGACCTAGACTCACAAATGTTCACACACACACTCATTACATCAACACCCCCCCTGGCCCAGCTACTGCTTTTTGGCATAGAAAATACAATTAGCCTTTGAGTTTCAAATGTAAAAACACCTTTTAAATAAACTGGCCAACACAGGGCTATGTACTGTAAACCAGTAAACAAACTGGCCATAGCCTACAAACAAATTCTGAAATAATCTGACCACAAAAAAATCAGGTGCAGGTGTCTGTTATGAGTGAGTACACTGGCCACTCCCACAATAGTATAATGGAAGTAGCTATGAAGACTAAGGCTCCCTTCAATATTTAACAACCTAGGCAGTTGTTTGTGCTTCTTAATGGGATATCTGGTTTTGCCCAGCGATCACTCTCTCACTCTTATATATGAGAATGTTTGTTTTACAAAAAATCTTGACGCAGCACAACACGAATTAAAAGGTTTGTTACAAAAATGCATTTGCCATGGAAAGCACTCATGATGAACATAGACAGAGTGGAAATGAGTGGAGGATTGGATAATCTGATAGACTAATGCAGTTAGATCTAGACACAGTACTTCTTCAGAGACTACTTTGGAGTAAACACTGTAAACTTAAAGGGGGACTTAACTTTAAAGGGATAGTAATACTTCGTTTTAACTTTATTTTATTTTGTAGGCATTAAAAAAACATGAAGAATGATATAAGTCTTATCTCTCAAACCTTTATGGTTTAAGAGATATTCACAAACAAAGTATCCCTTCCCTGTTCAACCAGATCAGAAGGGAGATGCCCAGGTAGACTGCAGAGAGGGACAATCTTCAATTAAGATAAGGGAAAAAGCTGAAAAACTTGTCAAGGGGGGAAGGGCTTTCATTATTTTCATACAAAGAAAATTGTCCCCTTCTGTTATCTGTCTGGTCTTACAACCAGATTCACATCTGAGAAGAGATGGCTTACACTAGGAAAAAGGGGCGGGAAGGGGAAACTTTGATTGTGAATATCTCTTAAACCATAAAGGTTTGAGAGATAAGACTTATATCATTCTTCATGTTTTTTTAATGCCTACAAAATAAAATAAAGTTAAAACGAAGTATTACTATCCCTTTAAAGGGGGACTTAACTTTAAGAATAAGCAGCTGTTAATTTGTTTATTACCAGGACTTACCTAAGTAAATGTCCATGAAATAGCAGTCACTTATTCCTATTTACTATTTTTTTTTCTATTTTATCTCTGTTTTAGTATCTTGATAGGTATTTCAGTTTCAGTCTGTTTTGATCTAATTACCACTTGTGAGTTATTCGGCTCTATTGGAGCAGATTGTGTGCAGTGATTGTGACTAGACACAGATTTCAGCAGAGACCACTATACAAGAAACTGCAGTGTATAATGCAAAATATGTATAGACAGATGTACCTCACTGCTGTATGAAGGTTACCTGCCTAGGCAATGAATCTGTTAACTCTTTGCAAAGCAATACGTTGCTCACCCCTCTGGTACTCAAAAGGTTAAACAAATTAATAGCGGCTTATTCCTAGGGAAATGTTCCCCTTTAACCCCTTAAGGAAGGCCGATCGCGCATGTGGCCATCACAGACTTTTTTTTTTTATTTGGGCATCCGGTTCAGAGCTCCACAAGTGGTGTGCAGCCGCACGAGGAGCCCTGAATTCCATGGCACGTCATGGGTCCTTAACACAAATCTACACATGATGTGCCAGGACCGTCAAGGGTCATTAAGGGGTTAAAATTGTTAGAATTATAACAAATTTTAAAGAGCTTTTGTACATTCCTATACAGTTTTCAGATAAAAGCATATATTTTTTTAACTATCTGAGAACCAAGAAGGTATCTATGCCATTGAGTCACAATGTGCTGAAAATCCAGATGACAGATTGCTAAGAAGAAATTTTAGAGCAAGAAGCAATTTTAGAGCAAGCCAACTGTACCATAGAGGACAAAGAGAAATTCCCAGCATTCCCATTGATTTAAATGGTTATTAACCATCTGAATGCTAGAGAGATCTCCTATGAGTTGCAAAGTTGAAAACCTCTCCAGAAATTATTGAGTTAAAAAAATCAGTGAGAAATGGTATGTGCAATTCACTAAGCAAAAATTATGGAGCAAACCATATGCACCAAAAAGTGGTCAATAAAACATATCAAATTGGTTTAAATGGGGTATATGTCCATTTGTATACTAGATAGGTATCCAATTAATTTAAATAATGTGAATTTTATAAACTTTTATTAATGGTTAAGTTGTTTAGCTTATTGAATTACACTCTCCTCTATGGCAGGGGTATCCAACCCAGGTCCTCAAGAGTTACCACCAACAGTGCCTGCTTTCAGACTATCCCAGTTGGAGCACAAACAGACTAAATAGTGGCTCAGTCCACCTGTGTTGATTCATGGACATTCTGAAACTAGCACTGTTGGTAGCTTTTGAGGACCAGGGTTGGCTACCCTTGCCCTATGGTGTAGTGGGTTTGTCTCAGATTCATACAATTCCTTCTTAGTACATCAACGTAGAGGTGTAACTAGAAGTCAACTGTCCCTGGTTCAAAAATTGCCATGGGCTCTGTGACCACATTGCCCCCATTGGGTATCTCGACATTGCCCCCAATGTCCACCTCTCCACATTGCCCCCAACTCTCCACATTGCTCCCAATGTCCTCCTCTACACACTGCCCCAACTCTCCACATTGCCCCCAATGTCCACCTCTCCACATTGCACCCAACTCTCCACACTGCCTCCAACTCTACACCTCTTCACATTGCCCCCACTGTCCATATTCTACCTCCCTGGTGGTCCAGCGGCGTGGCAGGAAAGGCCTGTATCTCCTTCGGCACAGACCTCTATTAAGAGCTGGAGCTCCCACGCGGTCCTCTCTCCAGTAATGCAAAGCACTGGAAGATGATGTCATCTCCCAGTGCTCTGCATTACTAGAGTGCCAATGATGGAGAGCTCAGCCGCTAGAGGTCCATGGCGCCGGGCAGGGGGTCGCAGTGGGCGGCCAGGCCCCTGGAGTGATGGACCGCTTGCAGGTCTGACCCCTTTTATTACGCCACTGCATCAACATCTCAGAGGGTTAAGCTATAAATACAGAGAGGTAAATAGTTCTGGAAATCCACACATACCTTTCCGGAAACTAAAACACCTTTTAATTTTTCTGTATGTTGCTTTAGGTATAAATGGAGTAGAAGACAATGACACAGAGGAGCACACAGCAGCATTTTGATCTTCAAGCATCATACAGGTCCCGGCCTGTGTATAAATTAATAATGTCTCTCGAAAGTAGCATTTGGATGAGTACAATTAATCATATCCATTTGTGTTTGTATATCCTTGTGTATCTGTATATATTTCATGTGCACTTTCAATAAGAGCACTTCCAATGTCAGAGGTGAAATAAAAGTTCAGTAATATATTTCAGATCATCTCTTTGCATGGCTAGTCTTGCCTGGAGTGCAAAAAATAATCAAAAAACTTCCTTCCAGCTGGAAGTAAGATGTGAGATTCCTCTGGCAAAAGTCAGCAAATAACTCTGTTTAAGGCACTGGAGAGGAAAACAACAACTCTAGGACTCCTCAAGGCACATTTAAACACATAAAGAATCTTGGATTCCAAATCAATGAAAATGTGCACACAAATTCACACCTCTAACGTATTCCGATAATTGATTCTTCCAGCCAGACTACTGGCACATCACATCCCCTGGGAGACTTTTCGGATACATAAGCCTGCCTTGAACCAGCTTGAGAGATGTAAGGTACTGGGAATTTCTTGTAGATCTGTGGGAGAAATGTATTGTAATGTCTTCTTCAGGATGCTGTATCTTCATCAGTCTTTTTCTTCGTAAAGACAGAGAGAGCGATTATTCATTTTCTCTGAAAATTTGCATGCAGCAGGTGTTGCTCAACTCCCCAGCTATGAAGTAAACACAGATCAGATGCAGCAGGAACACTGGATTCTGCTCCTTTGACTTTGAGCTGACTTCAAGCAGGCATCACGTGTGAGCTTAGATATTATTAAAGGTGCAGTGCTCCTTAAACATTCCTAGTTAAAATAACCTTTACTTGCCCTTTTTTTTTTTGGATTACAAACTTAATTCTGAGATTCTACAATAGATTTCTACTATTACAGGTACAATCTCTTCAAGATTTAAGAAAAAGGCTTCATTATTGCATTTTTAACTACCAGAAAATAGTAGTTTCTTAAAGTCTGATTTATTTTTATAGCCAGTTGCATCGGACACCCCTCTGGCTCTCAATGGAATAAACATCTATCAAATGCAGGAATATACAGTAGAATGCAATATTTATCAAACAAAAGAAAGAAACTATAAACTGTAGCTTGGCATGCATTGTACTGCAATCATTAACCCCTTAAGGACCAAGGACATACATGTACGTCAAGGGGTGAACATATGGCTGCACACCATTCTGGGAGCCCTGAATCCGATGCAACAATAAAAAAAAAATGCTCTGTGGTCCTTAACCCCTTGAGTGCCAGAGGGGTATGCACTCAAAGGGTATGCACTTGCGTCTGGTCTTTAAAGGGATAGTATTGGATAAATAATACAAAATTTCATCTTGTAGCTATTAAAAAAATAAATCAAACAATGCATGTCCCACCTCTCAGACCGTTATGGATTGCGAGATAATGGCAGCTAAAGTTCCCTCTTCCCTCCCTTTTCTCATACGTCAGCGCTCTAGCTGACAGAGGAAGATCCTGGTTCAGGGACCGGCAAAGGCTCTTCAGCAGAGCTGAAATAGCAACATTTAAAAAAAAAAAAAAAAAAAAACACTTAATTGGGACGGTCTACAAAGTGTGCTTGCAAACCAGGCACACTTTGTAGACCGTTCCAATGAAGTATTTATTTTTTAAATGTCGCTATCTCGGCTGTGCTAAAGAGCCTCCTCTGGTTCTGGGACCAGGATATTCCTCTGTCAGCTAGAGCGCTGACATATGAGAAAAGGGAGGGAAAGGGGAACTTTAGCTGCCATTATCTTCAAACAATAAAGGTCTGAGAGGTGGGACTGGCATTGTTTGATTTATTTTTTTAATAGATACAAGATTAAATTTTGTATTATTTATCCAATACTATCCCTTTAAGGGGTTAACACAGCATAGTATGAAAAAGAGGTGCAATACTGTGGCAAACCAACTGCACCACAGGTAGCAAAAGAATCCCCCCATATTTTCTTTGACTTAACCCTTCAAGTGCCAGAGGGGTATCCAACTCATTGCTTCACAGTGTGTTGGATACTTCTCTGGCACTCAGAGGGTCTTTTAACCCTTTGAGTACCAGATGGGTATCGGGCACATTGGCAATCACAGGGTTAAGCCACTGAAATATAGAGATAAATGCCTCAGAAACCCTGTGAGTGCCAGTGGGAAGTCCAACACAATGTAAAGCAATGCAGTGAATACCCTCTTGCATACAAAGGGTTAAGTCAATTGATACTTTTATTTGTTCATTATGGTGTAGTTCGTTTGTCCCAGAATTGATCTAATTTTGCCTCACAGTGGTTTATATTCTAAACTAGTGCTGAAGCCCGTGTACACGGGCCAAGGTCCGGGTAATGTTAATCCTTTGAGTGCCAGAGTGGTACGCAACACATTGCTTTGCAATGTGCTGCGTACCCCTCTGGCACTCAAAGAGTTAAGCGGCCGCTACCTCACTGCTCCATGCAATGCAGTCTTGCGTCGCCTCACTCACGCGAAGCAATCATGCACAGTAGAGACTGTCCTGCCGGAACGCGCACAGTATCTACTCAGCATGACTGCATAGTAACAAACATCCTAGTGAATTATTATATAGCATAGAGACTGCCTGAACATGTGCAGTCTCTACTGAGCATGATTGCATTGTGACAAACATCCTAGCAAATTATTATATAGGATGGTGAAGAGAAAATATTCAATAAAATACATTATATGGAGTAAAAACCAGTACCATATTTAGCAGTAATAATGTCACAACTTTGTATTTATTAATATGCAAGTATAAGTATATACCTTGAAAATGTGATATACCAGGCCCTGTCTGATGTTACCTGTGTTATTCAAAGGGAGCGAATACTCACATCTAGAAAATGCATATTACTATTTTTTTACTGATTGTATACGTAAAGGCCAACATATTCTCCTTAACTGGCATATTAACCTAATATGACAATGTAGTAAGAGGAATGTACAACAAGTTGGGGCTAGTGCTAAGGTTCAGAAATGAGCCTTGCATCGCCCAGCAGCATATTTACAATACTAATGATCCTCTCACCTTTCTAATCTCGTTGACTTTGCTGCAGATTCTAGGGGAAGTAGATGTATGGCTGAGAGTACAATGTACAGTGAAAGCACTACAAGCAAATCATTGTTTGGCTAAATTGTTCACCACCTTAACCCCTTAAGCACCAAAGAACATTTTTTTTTTAACCCATAGGATTCCGGACTCCCCGAACACCATGCAGCCAGGCGGGGAGCCCAGAATTCCATGACTAGGGTTGCCACCCAGCCGGTATTTTTTCCGGCAGGCCGGTAAAAAATTGGCTTCTGTCCAATGTTAAGACTATGGAGGGAATGCCATGGCCAGTATTTTTTTTGAAGAAAAGGTGGCAACCCTATCCATGACGAACATGTACACCCTTGGTCCTTTAGGGACCGCAACATCATGACGTACATGTACGTCATGGGTCGTTAAGGGGTTAATTAATCTTCAAAGTATTTGAGCCATAGAGAGTGTTATTTCAATACTGTCAGTGTTGTAGTTCAAAAGTAATTGAATGATAAAGTATCCCCACCCGCCCTTTTTATCTAGTGTAAGCAATCTCCCCTCAGATGTGGAATCTGGTCGCATGACTAGACAGTTCGCAGCAAGGGACAATCTTCTTATTGTGATCATAAGGAAAACCCTGGACAGTCTTGCTGCTCTGAGGTGAGCAGTGTTACATCAGTAAAAGGTGAGGGAAGGGGATACTTTATCATTCAATTACTCTTGAACTACAACTCTGACAGTATTGAAATAACACTCTACATGGCCCAAACACTATGAAGAATAAGTGGAGCTGCTTTTATTGTGAAACATTGCTATCCCTTTAAAGGGATAGTAATACTTATAATGTAAAAAAATATATATTGTAGTGTTTATTCCCCTGAGTAAAAAAAGGGTACTCTCACTGCTGAAAGGTGTTTTATTTGAAAAGTTATTACAGCTCAAATTTGAATTTTGTAGGTGCAATATTACAGTGGCCTGAAATTGTACAGTGGCGCTGTTGTTACACCATCCTATGGACAGCTCTGGTCCATAGACCATAAATCTCCATAGGATGGTGTAGCAACAGCGCCACTGTGCAATTTCAGGCTACAGTGATATTGCACCTAAAAAATGTAACTTTGAGCTGTAATAACTTTTGAATAAAATGCCTTTCAGCAGTGGGAGTACCCTTGTTTTACTCGGGGGATAAACCCTACAACATATTTTTTACATTTTAAGTATTACTATCCCTTTAAAGTGACAAACAAATATCACTTCCACAGCTCCATATACAAACAAGCTGCAGTGGATATGCACATTTTAGTTTAGAGTAATGCTGTTTTTAGTGCTCTGCACCCTTAAGCCAGAACTTCTGTTTTTTTTACAGTACATGCTGTTCTGAGTAAGATACATGGTTGACTGGCTCAACCTATGTTCACTCCTCTTTGCATATTATTTACTAATGGTTAAATTGCCACTGTAGGCAAAAAAATGAATATTTTATAATCATCATGTTTGTCAGTGGAATTCAATACCAGTTCTAGGTGTATTTTGCATATTTGATCACTCTGAATGGCATTCATTCACATTGTATCTTTTAATTCATTTTCCTGTGCTCTGATATAAGTATCAGTAACATTTCAGAGAATGATATAAATTTAATGTTAGAATAAGAAAAATGTGCTGTTTAGGCGTATAATGAAATGCTATAAGCACTGCCGGTCAAGCTGATTTTTCCCCTAGGAAATACTAGCCTGTGTCTTAGTTTAATCGCTTTACTTAAATGTGATTCAGAAATCAAGATTTGTTTATAAGCGTTACAGGATTGGCTATGCCTGAAATATTCTGTCTGCATTGCTCCATATTCTGTCTTCACTATTATATAAAGTTATTACTATTTTTATTATTACTATAATTATTATTATTTAAGCATAATATATTAGAGAGTGTGCCAATGCATTGTATACCACCCAACATTTCAAATGGCCAAAGAGAGACACTTTTGTTTTAGGTGGTGTTGCTGTGGGCGTGGCTGGTGGGCAGGGCATATCAATAATTTTTAGATTATTTCATGACCTATTGACACCGCCTTGTGTAACTGAAAAAATTATTTAGAGCAGGATCAAACTATTTTATTTACACAGACTAATTTATAAACACACATACCGAAGTTTACACATACATTAATGTGTGTTTTATTGCTACAACTATTGTAAAAGCCCATGTACACAGGCAAAGTGTTCAGACAGGGTCTACTGAGCATTACTGCATCAGACAAACATACATCTGGCGTGCATTCGGGCAGTCTCTACTGCGCATGACTGCATTGGGCAATCTCTGCTGCGCATGACTGCATCGGACAAACATATAATACATCTGGCCTGCGTTTGGGCAGTCACTTCTGTGCATGACTTTATCGGACAAACATATATCTGGCCTTTTATATATACTAATTGAAGAGCCCGTTACACAGGCCACAGTGCCACTGCCAGCCGGTTGCAAGGCAGTCATGCTGAGTAGAGACTGCGCACGTCGCGGCTGATACAGAGCTGGACGATCAGCCGCAGCGTGGGCAGTCTCTACTGCGCATGACTGCGGCATTACACATGTTTTAGCAAATTATTATATAGGATATTGAGGAGATACACTTATATACATACTACACAGTCTGGTCTCCTAAAAAGAGGGACATCAGAGTGGGAAAGAGGGATTTGGGTCTCAAAGAGGGACTGTCCCTCCTAAACACTTGGGAGGTATGCATTGTGAAGCAAGAGATTTCTTTAGCATCAAAGAGGTTAATAATTATGAGCAGCTTCAACTTCAGTACATAGAGTACAGGTGTAATTAAGACTCTGCATCTCTAAAAGATGAGTTTCCTCATTTTCTACTTATTTGACAGTAGATTATATTCCTGTTTCTGTAATTTCCACCTGACTTTTCCTTTCAATAATGCAGTTAATGTATTTTGTATGCAAACAATGCTGTTATGTCCTAAATGACTTTGGTGAGCAATGTTGATGCAAGTAATTCTATTCTTTTCTATTCTTCTGTTAATCATATTCACTATGCCTGAATCCACCCCCTGCAAGACTGAACAAACATGAATTTAATCAGGTGGTTAATGTTTAATAAGGCTGCCACATCACAGAATAAACCCGATGAGCCAGGTCTTGTGAACAGAACAAGCATTAGTTATTTAACTGCTGTCTTTGTAGGTACTGAGATGGAAATTCCTATGAGGAATACAAAATGTTTTCTTTTCTTAACTGCAGGCTGATTTGGTACAGAAAACACTTTTTAACATATGATTGAAAAGGTAAGCCATCGGGGAAGCAAAGTGTTGCATACCCGGCTGGTTCACCATAAGTTAACATTAAAGGTTGTAAAATATCTGCTGACAACACCTACCGTCAGATATAATCCTTGCGGCATCAGAAGTAATAGTTAACATTACCCATAACAAACCAACATAACCTGATCTATAAACTACTATACATCTAATACAGAATTTAACATCTCATATAATATTGATGCAATCAGGTATTCACAAATAACATGTTTACAAGAGGCAAGTTGGAACAATATGGAGATGTAGTCAGTCACCTTTCATTGTCTCACCAGGATACCCACCCCCCTATAAGCAGTTTCATGCCATCTAATAAATGGCTATCAATGTTTCCAACAGGGTACCTCTAATTCAAACACTGTAGACCACAATTCTCCATAGGATGGTGTAGCAACAGCGCCACTGTAAATGTTCAGGTCACTGTGATATTGCACCTTAAAAATTCAAGTTTGAGTGGTTATAATTTTTTAATAAAATATCTCTCAGCGGTGGGAGTACCCTTGTTTTACTCAGGGGGATAAACCCTACAACATATATTTTTTTACATTTTAAGTATTACTATCCCTTTAAGCTCTACAAAACGAGAAACAATTTTTATGGGGCATTACTGTCCCTTTAAACAAATAGTTACCTAAGATACAGTAAAATCCTCCAGCCAATCAAAAATAGAAAAGGGCAAAACAAACAAGGGCCTTATTCAGATAAAGAGGAGCAATTCTGGCCTTAAAATCCTTATTTATAGAACTAAAATATTTTAGTAAATAACACACAAGGGGCCAAATGTTTGGCAAATGACTAAAACTATTGCACCATTTGTATGAATCAAATAAATAAATCCCATTGAAATCAATGAGACCTTTTCATTGATACATACAATACAATTGTTTTTTATACTCATTTACTAACTGCCTTGTTACATAATACCAGTGAGGGGAGACACCATAAGAACTTTCTTTCTAGACAATTCACTTTAAACATCTACTGAAAATTTGAGCATTAACCCCTTCAGTGCTAGAGGTGTCTCCAGTTCTTTGAGATTGAAATGCCATGTGTTGGAGACAAGGCTGGATTTCCCAATAGGCAGACTAGGCACCTGCCTAGAGCTCTAAATTTTGAGGGGCGCCTCAGCTGTGCTGGCCACACCCACATTCTGAATTGTGGGTGGGGCCAGAGCAATCTCTCTATCCATGCAGTAGTTTATACACCCCCTTACAGGCTATTATTTAACCCCTTGGATGCTAGTGAGATCTCCCATGCATCTCTCCAGCAAACAAGGGGGTTAAAGCTTTTATGTCCTTGCTTGTTGTAGGCCAAAGCTATTTTCTGTTCAAGGAAACAGAGGATGAGACTGGTGTCATGGTCATGTGAGGAGTGGGGTGTGGCCATAGGCAGAGCTAAGGGTGCCCAGAGTGCCTTAGTTAGGGGAGCCTGGGAGGTAAATCTGGCCTGGTTGAAGATATCTTTAGCATCCATCAGGTTAAAGGAAATATTGTAACCATTAACTCTGGGGCAAATCACAGGATCACTTTGAAAATTGCCATTGAATTAAATGAAGCTTTTTTTTGTAACAACAATTTATTGAGTCATGTAGGTAGTACAGTAATGAGTATAGAGATTCAAAATTCTGTAGGCACAATCAAGAAATTGTAGATGTTACAGTGGTGAAAACCATAGTGAATACAGGGAATGACTCAGTGTTTGTCAATCGCAGCCGCACACAGGGTACAGCTCTTTGTTCCTTTGTGTGCCAGAGACGTATGCAATGCATTGGAAACCTCACTGGCGCTCAAATTGTTAACCCTTTAAGTGCCAGAGGGGTACACAATGCATCTCAGACCAATAAGTTGCGTACCCCTCAGGCACTTAAGGGGTTATACCCCGTTCTACATCTCACCCCTCAAAACCAAGGGGGCAAAACCAGAAACAACAGAAAACAAATGGAAAGACATGCAGTACAGGCTGGCAAATATCTTGACAATTGTCATAAAATGACATATATCCCAAAAATCATTACAAACATGAGTCTTAGGTTTTAATCCACATGAAACATTCCCTGAAAAAATAGTTATGGCACAAGTGGTCTGCCTCCCAGTGTTTTGAAAAAGTACTACGTGGTTTGAAAGCATTATGTACAGGAAGCTGTTTGTCTCTGTCCAAGGTCAATATATATTTCCCCCAGTAGGAAAAAAAGGTAGTAAATAAGGATTTTAATTCCTTCAATTCTAAAAAGGTATCCAACACAATGCTTAGAAATACTTATGCAGATCACTCTAACATTCAAGAAGTTAAAAGCCCCACGTAAATCAATGGGAGTTTGGGGAATTAGTATTTGTCTGCTGTGTTGCATTTGGTGTGAACCAGAATTAGTTCAATTCTTAGTACAACAGTCTACTTATTCCTAGAGATAAAAAAATGGTCTCTGTGCAGTTCCTGAACCAGTTCTTTGAACCTTTTACTAGATCTAAAGGCCGAGATGGTCAGAAAGTGGTGGTAACTGAAATTGTCTGTAATCCAAATAAAAAAGCTCTTATATCATGATCCGTCAATTAAAGTACAGAGAAGCAATTTTCGTTTCAAAGAAAAAAAAAGTCTTTGTTTCTTTGAAAAGTTTCGTTTCAAAGATAGAAAAAAGTCTTTGTTTCTTTGAAAATTTTCGTTTCAAAGAAAAAATCAAAGACGATTTTTAAGATCAGAATTTTTTAACGGCAATGTTCACTGAGATCTTCTTACCGTCATTTTTAATTCTTTAGATGAATTTTCAAACGTGATGGATTTACTTCTGAAAATATTGTCCCTCTTTTACCACCAACTCATGATCCGACAAGTTTTTCATTATGATGACTTTTTGAACATCTCGCCCTTAGTCTACACATCGACTAAAAGTCAACAGTCATTAAAGGGGAACTACCACCCCGCAATAACTTTACATTAATTAATTATTGCGGGGTGGTAGTTCCCCTTTAAGATTTGTTTAAAAAAATAGTAATAATTTAAAAATGTACTTGTTTGCCGTACCAAAACATATGCTATCCAGTTCATTTTTCAATTAACAAAGTAGGGCGCCATCTTTTCACAGACTTAGGGCTGGATTCTATTGCAGATGCTAATTTTATAAATGGTTTTATCTCCAGGTTTCCCCATAGACTTTAACAGGAAAATATTTGATAAAATGGGAGGTATCATTTATCACCTGCAATAGAATCCAGCCCCCAGTTCCTTATTATAAAGCTGAAGAGGTGATGTTCTGGAGCAAACCAACTGAACCACAGAGTTGAAATGAACATTACACAAATGTCTATTAATATAAATGGGGCTTTTAACCTATTGAATGCTAGAGTAGTCTTGAACACTCTGCAGAGCAGTGCTTTGGAGACCCCTCTATCATTCAAGAATTAAAAACCCTCATTTAAATCAAAGACAATGTTCATGTTACCGCTATGGTGCAGTTGGTTTCCTCTAGAACTGCACCTTTCACTTGATAAATAAGTCTCTTTATGCCAGACTTATTTTACATGGAACCTTTTTTTTTTTTTTTTTTTTTTGGAACTCTCATTTTTTAACAAATAGCTGATCTTGAAAGAGCTTTAAAAATGTCTCTTTTTTTGTTAGTCATTTTTTTAAATGAAAGTTTATGAGTTGTTTAGCTTTATTTATTTGTTAGTTAATGAATAGCACACCTGACAGACACTAACTTAATGCTCCTCACCCCAACTCTCACTTCCTGCAGGCCGGTGCTAGCTTACCTGCATAAACCGATAACTAATAAAGGTAAGTGTCTCACAAACTATTGTTTAAAATAAAATTAAAAAATGGCTCTTTAAAAGTTCCATATTTGTTACAAAGTGACAGCATAAAGATATTACATACTTTAAAGGCCTTTCTTAGTGCGTGTATACCTGTCTTCACCTGAATTATGAGTACTTTAAACGGATAGTAATACTTCAAACAAAATGCAGCTCTGATTCTTCTTCTTTGTATTTGTCCCATGTAGAGCTGAATTTCATTTCTCAGTCTCGTAGTTAATCAGCAATTGAATGAGAAAGGATCCCCCTCCTGCCCCTCTTAGCCACCTCCCATCTGTTGTGGAATCTGGTCCTGGGCCCAGACGGATTGCATCGAGGGACAATTTTCATGCAGTAAGTATAAGGAAAACCCAGTCCCCCTTGACGAAGGAGGACGGGATTTTCCTTATGCTTACTACAGATTGCCCCTCACTGCGCTCCATCTGGACTGGCTTGGAGAGGTAGAGTGACACAGGTGAAAGGGGCGGTAGGTTGATCCTTTCTCATTCAATTGCTGATGAACTACAGACTGATAGTATTGAAATACAAAAGTATGAAGAAGAATTGGAGCTGCATTTTGTTTGAAGTATTACTATCCCTTTAAAACACTCATAATCCAAGTGAAGACAGGGATACACATATTGTGAAAGGCCTTTAAAGTATGAAGAAGAATTGGAGCTGCATTTTGTTTGAAGCATTACTATCCCTTTAAGTTTAGTTGGCTCCACCAATAAATGGTGTGAGGACATTGATCCTATTTTGCATTCTTATGCAGGTCCCTTGCAATCATGATGGAAGAGAGTCCGGAACTGCTCGAGGGAATAACGCTAAGGCTGATGTACTAAGATGACCTGGAGCAAATGCAGATACTTCATAAGGGAAAAGTATTTGTGCAAATTAGAATACGATAGGGCTTATTCTTTGGCTTTTGAAAATACGATCACAACGGAAATGGTGCACTAAGGTACGATAAAGAAGGGATAAAGAGGAGAACACTTCTCCAGTCAGATCACTTCTCCAATTCCTATGTTATTCTATGGAGCCTATGGGAGAGATCTTAGGGCGAGATGTTCAGAAAATGGTGGTAACTGAAATTGTCTGTAATCAGAATAAAAAAGTTCTTACATCATGATCCGTCAATTCTCAGACATGTTTCCATCATTTTTTGTATCCAATTCCATCTCCGTCAAAGGGAAAAAGCCGTCTTAAAAGTGGATGTGGCTTAGTCTTCCATCATAATGTAAGGTATTTTCAGAAAAAAATATTCGTTTGAACATAATTTTTTTGTCTGATTAACGTCATTTTTTCCAGACATAATAAAAATGGTCTAAACTTGGAGAAGAAAAATTTGTTTCAAAGAAAAAAAAAGTCTTTTGTTTCTTTGAAAATGTTCGTCTCAAAGACAAATTGAAAGACAATTTTTAAGATCTTCTTACCGTCATTTTTAATTCTTTAGATGAATTTTCAAACGTGACGGATTTACTTCTGAAAATATTGTCCTTCTTTTACCACCAGCTCACGATCCGACAAGTTTTTCACTATGAAGACTTTTTGAACATCTTGCCCTTAGTGTATTGGCTTGTCAGGCTCGATAAAATAACATAGGAATTGGAAAAGTGATATCACTAGAGAAGTGATCTCTGCATTATCACCTCCTTATCACTCCTTAGTGCATAACCCCCAATGAGTCAAACAGCCTGAGGTCTGTAGCGGCCAAGTTATTAAAGTTAGAAGAAGAATGGGAAAATTATGTAAAAGCTAGCAACATATCTATTTACAGCATATTTAACTCACCTCCTCCAAAGGGTGCCCATATGACTCGGCGTATAGACTTCACCCAGTCTTCCATTTCATTTTGTGTGCTGGCCATAAGAAGGTATGTTTCATGATTTGCAGTCATCCGCTCGCGGTCTCCCCCTAGGAAGAGAAGAAGTAAAAACAATAAATTTCCTATTCTGTATCAGAAAGTAAAATGATGTATTTAGAACTGGTTTCATTTGGGGCAAATCAACTGCACCACAGAGGACAAATAAAAAAGTATCGCTTCAAAAATGTTTAGTCATCTACAATAGTGTCTAAAGTTTTCCTTAGAATTTTTCTAGTACATCAACCACGGAGCGATAAATCTCAATGTATCTTGACGTGGTCATTGCCATTTTGTGCCTGATGTGTTTCAAGGCTGTTTTCTCTTCTCCTGTAGTGCAGAAGAATAAGTGAGTGTCACAATCTGATAAGAAAACACTGTGAGGCTTTTGACAGGGAGCTAAGGAGTAAAAAAAGTCAATAAATTAATACAAGTAGCCTGGGTGAATGCTACTAAAAATCAAAGGCAAGTGCCTGAAACCTGTTTACATTAAGAAAAAAAAATGAATTCCTTTAACTTGTGCTTGTTTTAAAGTGATAGTACACCTTTATTTTGACTTAACATATTTTGCAAGTGCATTATATGTAAAGTCAGACTAACTTTTTTTTTCTTTACATTTTTATGTCCCTGACAGTAATCTCTCTGAATTTCAAGAGAGCATTCTAGTCAGGGACCACCACAGCAGGACAGTGAAACAATGTAATACTATCTAAGAATCACTAAGTACTCTGTATGCTATATTTTTATATTGTATCCTTTGTATATTGTATCAGTATACTTTCTTTCACAGTCCCCAACATAAAGCTCTCTGTACACAGATCCAGGGAGCTCAATGACACTAGTTAAACTTAAAGTCAAAATAAAGAGTTTCTAACCATTTAAAGGGATAGTAATACCTCTATTAAAGTTGATTTCCGAGTCTTATTGTTTTTGTATCACATAGCGATATATGCCGCACTCCATCCGGACCAGACTAAGAGGCTCAGTGACTCAGGGGAAAGGGGCAGTAGGGGGATCCTTTCAGCTTGAATAGCTCTTGAGCTACAAACATATAATTAATGAAATATAGCGCTATGTGTTACAAAAACAATAAAGAAGACTCGGACATCAACTTTAAGAGAGGTATTAATATCACTTTAAGACAACTGTGTTTTTTTGGAATATATTGTTCCAAATACTAGCATTGTAATTACAGCTTACTGAGTCTTTGTTTTTAATTTGGTCTAGTAAGCATTTGCATACTATACTAATCCAGGCTATGCCACTGGAAACATATACTATATACTAGGATTCCTCCTAAGTTGGATTAGTATTCACCACCAGACACTTTCCTCTCCTGGGGCTGCCTCAATATCACTGGGTGTGTAACTCAATATAGCACATTACCAGAGGCTATAAATATGGAAGCACCTTCCTCTGCTACCCATACTGAGGCAGCCCCAGGAAAGGAAGGTGTCTGGCGGTGAAGTAACTTAGCTATGCCAGTGTAGCAGGGAAGTAATTTACATCATTACCAGACACAGACAGACAGCTTCCCTGTCCAGGGCTTGCTGAATATCAGTGGTCGGGGATGTAAATGCAGCACAGGAAGAAGAAGGTGACGATGATGGGAGGATAGAGTTGTGCACAGGGCAACCCTATGCCACAACAAAAGACCCACAGTAGAAAGGTTTGGCAGGCAGGAATAGGCTGATCACCACCCACAGAGGTCCAGGGGTTGTGAGCCACCAGTAAGACCGCAGTAAAGCTGATGCGATATAAGGAAGGAACATGCCTGTTAGACACTTCAGTCAGGGCTCACACTGGCTTATCCATTCTGTTTACAAAACTCAGGGGGGTAATTGTTAAAACTGGAGAAATTACAATAGCACTTGTAATGACTGCATTCAGGCTATGGACATAACATTCTCATGGTTCTGATATTAGAATGACTCTCTTTTTGTGCATGAGGCATTCTGATATCTCTGATTTTGACACAATTACATTTTTAATGCACTGTTGTGTTGCTTGCCCAACAGTGGGCGACATTTTCAAAGTGAACCAAGGACCAGAGGGGCTGGAAACACATTGCTTTTCAATGTGTTGCATACTACCCTTAAAGGTTTAATGATACCATAATAAGACATCTCTAGTATCCAGTGGGTTAAATCCCTATGAATGCTATACTAGATAAAGTCAACATGCAATACAAAGAAACCAGGAGGGAAATCAAAAGAGTTATGTATTATCTTGCATTTAATTGGTTAGCTCCAGTGAAATATTTGCTGTACTTGAACTCCATATTTGAACTAAGTGCCTCAGTGTCACAGTCTCCCTTTGTTTGTATCTTATTACCTCAGGGAACTTATAAGCAAGCTATGATTGTATTATATCATGCAACTTCAGTGACGCATTTTTAGCAGCGTCTTTCTGACTCCATTTTAACAAGGGATTTTGTAAATGACAACTTTAATGTGCATGTATTTATTCATTTTGCTCCAGTGTCAGGCATTTGCTATAAAACACATTTTAACTGTCAAAAGGGAACATTTTTAAATAAAATTAGAGACTAATGGTTATATTCAGGAAGTTAAAGAGGAGTAATTCTGAATCAAATGAAATGCAACACAGACTGTAAATAAAAATTCGCAAAATTTAAAGGCATAGTAATGTTTCATAATAAAAGCAGCTCCAGTTAGTCTTCATAGCATTTGGGCCATAGAGAGTGTTATATCAATACTGTCATTAATTGAATGATAAAATATCCCCCCCCCCGCCACTTTTACTGATGTAACACTGCTCAGCTCAGAGCAGCATGATGGTGTCCAAGTGGATTGCAGAGAGGGGCAATCTTCAATTAGCATAAGAGAAAAAACTGAAAAATTTGACAATGGGGACAGGGTTTTCATTGTTCTCACAGTAAGAAGATTGTCTCTTGCTGTGAGCTGTCTGGTCTGTGGACCAGATTCCACATCTGAGGGAAGGTGGCTTACACTAGGTAAAAAGGGTGGGAGGGGGAAACTTTATCAGTCAATTACTCTTGAACTACAGCTCTGACAGTACTGAAATAACACCCTCTATGGCTCAAATACTATGATGATTAATTGGAGCTGCTGTTTTTGTGGAACATTACTATCCCTTTAAATGGCTATTTGTAACTGCTTTTATACTAGAGTTCTCCAATAAATTGCTTTGCAGTGTATTGGAGGCTTCCCTACCAATCAAGGGTTAAAAGTTCCCTTTAAATCAATGGGGATTTTGGATGGTTTTATTTCTACCCTATGGTGCAGTTGGTTTGTTCCAGAATTACTGAAGTTCTTCTTAGCAAAGCATACCTCCCTCTTTTAGACCCAAATCCCCCTGTCCCTCTTTCTCACCCTGATGTCCCTCTTTTTAGGAGATCAGATTGCATGGTGTTTAAATAAGTGGATCATATTGATCTACAGCAATAAAAGTCACATTATTGTTTGTTTAAATGTCAGTATATATGTTTATAAATTAGTGTGTATAAATAAAATACATTTGTCTTGTTAGAAGTCATTTATTACTTTACACAAGGAGGTATCAATAGGTCATGAAATAGCCTAAAAATTCTCGGTAATGCCCCGCCCACCAGCCACTCCCAGAGCAACACCCCCTAAAACACAAGTGTCCCTCTTTGGCAATTTGAAATGTTGGGAGGTATGGCAAAGCTTTGAAGACCTCTTTAGCATTCATGGGGTTAATAGCCCCATTTAAGTAAAAAAATATGTAATTTGTTCCCTTTAGCTTCCTTTTCTAAGGGCTGCATTTTCAAAACAAAAATGGAGGAATTCTGGGGAAAACCATCTGTATTATAGGGGAGATGTAAAACATTTCTTTTGCAATTAGTGACCACATTTCCATTCTACCATTCAGGGACACAGCAGAAACAAGAGCACAATAGTAAGTGAACTTTGCTCAAGTATAGCTATGTGGAAGGGATCAATATACATTACTGGATTTCAGGTTCGCAAACTTTCTCCAGCGCACCAGAAAGTTCTAAACACTAGGTGGCATCACTGACTTTCACAGAAGGCAATGGGCAGTTCTTCTACTATTTAGGACTCTGTGCTCTGGAGTCTCATACCTCCCAAGTGTCCCTCTTTAGGAGGGACAGTCCCTCTTTTAGACCCAAATCCCACTGTCCCTCTTTCCCACCCTAATGTCCCTCTTTTTAGGAAATCAGATTGTGTGGTGTGTATATAATTGTATCACATTGCTCCACAGCAATAAAACTCACATTATTGTTTCTTTAAATGTCAGTTTATGTCTTTATAAATTAGTGTGCTTAAATAAAATACCTTGGTCTTGTTATAAGTCATTTATTAGGTAACACAAGGAGGTGTCAATAGGTCATGAAATAGTCTAAAAATTCTTGTTAATGCCCCGCCCACCAGCCACACCCTCAGCCACACCCTCTAAAACACATTTGTCCCTCTTTGGCAATTTGAATTGTTGGGAGGTATGGAGTCTTTATTCCGGGACTTTGTATTGTCCCAGAAGAGGGCTGCCCGGGACATGAGACACACATTTAAAATCCAGGACTATCCTGGGCAATCCGGGACATGTGGTCACCCTAATTAGAATGCATCTGAGACTTCTCTATTTTGGGAAGTTTTTTTTTCCTCCCCTATGGTGCATTTAGTTTGCCCCAATATTCCTCCACTTTTGTTTTGCAAATACGACCCTAAGTGTATATATAACATCCTTTCTTAATTTCCATACTGTGCTACATCATACATTATTTAGCTAAGTGACATTGACATGAAAGAAATCCATATTATGGCCAAATAAATCATTGGCTTGTGATTCAGTTTTAAACAATCAATAGAATAGTGTAAGACCTCTGCCTTCAGTGTATCATTTGCTTTTACAGAACATGCAGCTCAGATGAGGGGGGAAAGCTCTTTAAAGGGATAGTAATATTTCGTTTTAACTTTATTTTATTTTGTAAGCATTAAAAAAAAAAGAAGAATGATATGTCTTATCTCTCAAACCTTTAAGGTTTATGAGATATTCACAAGCAAAGTTTCCCCCTCCCGCCCCTTTTACCTAGTGTAAGCAATCTCTTCTCAGATGGGGAATGCAGTCCATAGACCAGACAGATAACAGAAGGGGACACTCTTATTCCTATGAAAACAATGAAATCCCTGCCCCCCTTGACAAGCTTTTCAGGTTTTTCCCTTATCTTAATTGAAGATTGTCCCTTTCTGCAGTCTACCTGGGCACCTCCCTTCTGCTCTGGCTGAACAGTGTGACATCAGTAAAAGGGGCAGGAGGGGGACACTTTGTCATTGAATTACTCTGGAACTACAACTCTGACAGAATTTAAATAACACTCTCCAAAGTCCAAATACTATGATGATTAATTAGAGCTGCTTTTATTATGAAACATTACTATCCCTTTAACTCTTCCGAACTTAAAAAAATTAAGAAAATCACGGTTTACCAAAAAATTGCTCCTCAAAAAAAAAAAAAAATCAAAATAAAATTAACTATTAAGAATGAGTTTTTCTGAAGACTAGAAGACTAATGAATAATCTGAACAGAGAGGGGAGGGAATTGTATAGAGTAGGTACAGAACAAGAGAAGTCTTATAGTTGGGAATGGGAGGATATAATGAGAAGTGAACAAAGACAGTCTAATGACTGTTACTAGCAGCATTGTGTATGAACTACAGTGTACAGTTAACCCCCCCAGCTCTTCTTCCCTTCTCTTCCTCTATGGTACAGTTGATTTGCTCCAAAATTGCTCCAATTTTTCATACTATAGAAGCCTCACTGTATATTCCCAACACCATTCTTCTATACCTTCCCTCTCTATTTCACTTTTATATCAAGCCCCATAATTGGAGGTTGTCTCATTTTTGGATCACCTCTTCAAGAAAGCCTATAGACTGCCCTACAACTGCTATGAGCAAGGCCATATCTGAAACCGGACTATCCTCTACTCTCCGTTGTGCCATTTCTACACTCCCCAACCAGAACCTCATTGTTCTTACAAAGCATTTTCTTCTTTTAGCAGGCATGATAATTCCTAATTCACTGCACTGGCATTTCT
This sequence comes from Rhinophrynus dorsalis, assembly GCA_037306005.1. NCBI lineage: Eukaryota > Metazoa > Chordata > Amphibia > Anura > Rhinophrynidae > Rhinophrynus > Rhinophrynus dorsalis. The sequence goes on along the minus strand of CM074718.1, from coordinate 280,793,333 downwards.
TGTGTCTGGAGGTACTTATACCCTTCTGTGTCCTGCCCTTCTTTCGTCTAGATTTGCAAGCTTTCACCAGCAGGGCCCTCCCATCCTCTGGTTTTGTATATTCTAACTGTATTCTTATAAGATTCAGTGAGTCTAATGTACTAAAGAGAACTGGATCAATTCTAGGGTAAAGCAACCTCACCATAGGAGACACATCAATATTCCCCAAATTTCTATTGATTTAACCCCATCGTGACAATTGACTTACCAGGCACGTCCCGCAAAAACTGTCGCTTAGTGACAGAGGACGTACCTGGTAAGTCCCAGAAGTCCGGGTCTCCGTGCGGCTGCACGGCGTTCGGAGACTCTGGAATGGTTTAAAAAAAAAATGTACCACGGGTGTTAAGGTGACAGCCGCGTACACATGCGTCTGTCACTAAGGGGTTAAATGGGGGGGGTTAACCTCTTGGATACTATAAAGGTCTCCAATCAATACAATTAAGCATTCAGTGTGTTAAATGTCCAATTAAAATCAACAGGACATTTTATTTGTCCCCTAAGGACAAAAAAACCCAGTTGCCTTTTCCTCCAGTTCATAGTTCACCAGCTTCAGTATGTCTGTTTCCTACTGTTCAGTGGAATACGTTTTAAAATGAAAGATAATAATAATTATAATAAATCAGTCACTGGAGTGACTATTTAGTCCCTAAGCTTGACTATCTATGAACACAAGAATTCCTCCCCTTAGCACCACTTGCCCATTTCAGAGCATTCCTTTCCTCTATGTCAGGGAGCTACCAACAGTGCATGTTTTGAGTACATCTTAGCCAGAGCACAGGTGTAATTAGTGGCTCAGTCACTTTAATTGATCCACCTGTGCTCAGTCAAGGATATCCTGCAAACATACACTGTTAGTAGCTGTTTAGGACCAGGGTTGGCTATCCCTACTTTACACCTTGTTTAACACTATGGACCATATGTTAAGAAGAAAAGTGGAGGATTTCTGAGGTTAAACTATTTGCACCATACAGGAGAATTAAAAATCCCCAAAAAGCCCACTGATTTAAATGGGGATTTTAACCCATTTGGATGCTAGAAGGGGCTCCAATGCTTTGGAATATTTTTTATTCTCCCCTATATTGCAAATGGGTTGCCCCAGAATGACTCAACTTTTCTTTTGAACATACGTCCCTAATAGTGTTAAACAATGAGTAGAGGATATGGCATGATTTAATACTATATTCCAGCACATGCTATGAGGCAGGCATACAGAGCTTGATGGCATTAAACTCTAACAATAGCAAAGACTGTACCCCAGTATGCACTACAGTGGAATGTAAAAAATACTTGAAATGTAAAAATATATGTTGTAGGGTTTATCCCCCTGAGTAAAGCAAGAGTACTCCCACTGCCGAAAGGTGTTTTATTCAAAGGTTATTACAGCTCCATCTTGATTTTTTTAAGTGCAATATCACAGTGACCTGAAATTGTATACCAGTGCTGTTGCTACATCATCCTATGGAGATTTATGGTCAACTGACCAGAGCTGTCCATATGACGGTATAGAAACAGTGTCACTGTACAATTTCAAGCCACTGTGATACTGTACCTAAAAAGTTCAAAGGGGGGGGGGGCAAGATTTAGCAGAGATAAAGAGGTGATAAAATAGAAATGAGTTCTCCAGTTTATCGCTTCTGCAATTCCAATGTTATTCTATGGAGCTTATTCACTAAAATTTCTTCACCTCTGGGGAACTTAGTCCATAGGCTCTATAAAATAACATAGGAACTGGAGAAGTGATAAACTGTAGAAGTCATCTCCACTTTATCACTTCTTTATCACCGCTTAGTGAATCTCCCCCAAGTCTGACCTGGAATTATGTTTGAATAAAATATATTTCATCAATGGGAGTATCCTTGTTTTACTCAGAGGGATAAACACTACAATATATGTATGTTTTTACATATTAAAGGAATAGTAATACTTGGAAATAATTGTATTTTATATTGTAGCCCTTAAAAAAACATGAAAAATGATATAAGTCTTATCTCTTTGGGATAGTCACAAGCAAAGTATCCCCCTGAATGACATCACTGTTCTAGCTCTCAGATTTGGAATCCGGTCCCTTGACCGGCCGTGGCTCTCCGGAAGTGCCGAGATCACGATCTTCATTGGAATGGTCTACAAAGTGTGCTTGTAAGCCAGGCAAACTTTGTATACAGTTCCAATTAAGTAGTTCTTCTTAAAGATTGTGAACTGGGCACTGCTAAAGAGCTGCCGGTTGATCTGTGGACCGGATTCCAAATCCGTCCACTAGATGGCAGACTTGGCTGAAACAGCCAGGATAAGGGAACTTTATTTTACTTGTGAATATCTACCAAACCATAAAGGTTTGGGAGATAAGACTTATATCATTTTTAATGTTTTTTTTAAGGGCTGCAATATAAAATAAAATTATTTTCATGTATTACTATCCCTTTAAGTATTACTATCCCTTTAACTTCAGTGGAAATGCACTACAGAATTTGTGTATCCCTCCCAGTGTTTACTTGGAGGAGAGAAAATTAAATGTAAATATCTACCATGAATAGGATTTATTTTAGAGCTCAGAAACACAAGGGTATATATACAAGGATAAAACATTGACCAATCTGTGGAAAATCAACTGCTCCCTAAGAAAAAAATTAAACATTCACCAAATGTTCAATTATTTAAATGGTGCATTTAACCAACTTAGTGATAGAGTAAATGATAGAGATGTTTGTAACTCATTGGAAAGATTGGTTAAAAACAGTGTAAAGCACAATTTAAATAAATTAATATGTTTATTTGGACCATATAGTGCAGCTGATTTGCTCTTGACACTACTTTTGTTTTTGAACATGGCTCACAGATGCCAACAGCATTTATTAGAAATATTACATTTATTTGTGAATGTTTCTGAACACAACAAAATGTTCTACTCATATGCAATGAGAGTAAACAATAAATTAAGACCCTAAGTAAAATTAGACTAAAGCACAAGCTCTTATATTTACTAGGAATAAGGGCTAAATTATAGCCTTAAACAACACTAACATCTCTATAAAACTTCTTTATTTGAGGAAGCAACTATTCCTGCATTTTTTAGGCTCCTAGTACTATAACAATCTTGCAGAAATTGTCCGGCATTGTCTTTAAATGGGCTGAAATAAAATAAAAGACTTTTCTAAATATTAAAGTACTGGTACTAATCACAATGCATGAACTAGCATCTATCATAAAAAACAGCACATACAAAATTAGATAAATGTTCTCTGAATAGGATAGTTTACACATGGGGTAAAAGCAAGGATTATATTGTAAGAATGTAACATGAATAATTATTTTTTACATATATTAGCTGTAAGTGCATTCATTTTAAAGTTATTTCAATCTATTTCATTTTTATGTGTTAATTTTCATTTTAGCTCATAGGTTATTATTAAAGGGATAGTAATGTCTGTTTTTAACCAATTGTTATATTGTAGACTAGTTGAAGAGGCCGTTACACGGGCCACAGTGCCACTGGCAGCCGGTTACAGGGCAGTCAAGCGCAGTAGAGATGGACGCTCTGTTTAGCCACGGCGCGGGCAGTCTCTACTGTGCATGACTGCAGTACGAGCAGCAGACTCTACTGCGCATGATTGCGGCGTTACACACGTTTTAGCGAATTATTATATAGCATATTAATAAAAATAAATAAAATTAAATAAATAAAATTAAATAAATTAATTGAGGTTAGTCTGATCTCTCAAACCATTATACTTTGAGAGATATACGTTGTTAATGTTCCCCCCTCCCTCCCCTTTCACAGACATCAGCTGTATAGCTGACAGAAGGAGACTGGAGTTGTGCAACCCGACGGCAGCTCTTCGGCAGAGCCGAAATAGTGCTATCTAAAAATAAATACTTCATTGGAACGGTCTACAAAGTGTGCCTGGTTTGCAAGCATGGTTTGTACACCTTTCCAGTTAAGTATTTTTTTTTTAGATAGCACAATTTCGGCTCTGATAAAGAGCCTGCGGTCGGTCCCGAAACCAGGATCTCATGTTATTAGCTATACAGCTGATGTCTGTGAAAGTGGAGGGAGGGGAGAACTTTAACATTGTATATATCTCAAACTATAAAGGTTTGAGAGACCAGACTGACATCATTTAATTTATTTTTTTAATATCTACAATATCACAATTGGTTAAAAACAGACATTACTATCCCTTTAAAGTTATGCTAATTAAATAATCAAACATGCATTTACTACATCTCCCAATTTGTACAATTCTAATATGTTAATTTGGACACAGAGTCTCCCTATAAGAGAGTCCCAATTAATCATTGAGTGCAATAGATTCACCCTAGAGATTAGAATTCAAATTCCCCGAAGGTTAAACATTAGCAGCAGGACAGCATAGTCCTGTTAGACCGTTTGTTAGAAATGCAACCAGTTCATTAGTATGAACCTCAGTCATAAAGTTAATGAACCTACCTGGGAACTTTCAAATGAGCTGACCCCAAGAGTTTGAAATATTAAACCGTGATGATCCCTTAAATGTAGATTACACGTGATATATGCCTGCTTGCTATAACTTAGTGGTGCTAGAATTAGTCCTTAATTAACCTATAACACGCTATAATTTAGAGAACTCACTGCCTGAACACAAACAGGAAAGCAGAACTTCTCCCTCTGTCTTTCTGCTAGACGTTTGTTCAATTTAAAAACTAAAAAGCAGTTAATTGGGGCACATTATGTAGTGGGCACCACTCTACTCACCCTGAGAATTTGGCCCTTCACCATAAGACCATGACATTTTTGTAAAATCCTTGAGTATCAGGGTCAAACCTGAGAGTTCTCAGGTGTGTTAACCCTTCTTGAGCCAAGCAAAGCATTGCACAAGCCTCTGAAGCCCAAAGGGTAAGGTTTAATGAAGTGAAGTTAACCTTGAATGTAATGGTAATCAGCAACTGTTCAACAATGGGTGTGTAGTATATAATACTCCATGACTGGCCTGTGATGCTGGATTGAAGCATGCATACGTATATACACACTTCTGTAGCCACCAATGAACACAGCCTCCTATGGTGCAACAGGTTTGCCTTTGAACAATTCAAATCCTTCTTAGTACATCAGCCTCATTGTATCTATTCACATTTCACACAGACCTACACATACCTGGAAACATTTTCTTCTGAAGTCATGTGGTGCTGGTGGGAGGATATAAATTATGCAGTTTGTGCCAGAAAGGGGTGGTGTTTATTCACAGGTGGGGGCGGGCCTTAATGTGCTGTCTGATACAGTGGGAAGGAAGTGGGTAGAACATGGAGGGGAAAGAGGAAAAGTGGGAGGGAAATGGGAGGAACAGGTTGAGAAGGAGCAGAAGTGGAAAGAGTTTCATAAGAAACTCCCACCACAGAAGAATCAGTCTCTCCCAGCTGAACTGGTAATTCACTACAAAAAAATGGGACAAATCCAGAGAGCTCCCAGCTATGCCTATGGAACTTCGAATCCAAGGTCAACAGCAAATCAAATGTCAGAGCCTTTCTGTTAGTGGAAGCAATGACTAGCTCCAGGTCTATAACCTGACATTAAAATAATCTCTATCTTCTGTGTGCTAGAATAGTGCAGAAAATTGCAAAAGTAAGAGATAGCTAAAGGGGAGGTAATGGATAGAGGCTTGTGTGACCGGAATTGCAGAATACCAACCAAACTAACCAGTTCCAGATTTTATCTGGAGTTTAATCTTCTATCTCCAAGCAATGTGGCATTTAATATTTCATCCTACTGTAACTTTATATATAATAGGGTGATGTGCTTCTCATGTACTAAAAGGCATATTATCTTACACGGTTTCCTATAACTGAAGGAATTAAGTACAGCTTCCCACTCACTGATGTATCACTCTTTGTGTTTGCATAGCAATAGCTAACAGTTCTGCAAATAAGCTGTATGTCTGTGAGGCTGATTTTCTACTAATAAGTGGAACAATTATTGGGTAAACTTACTGTACCACAGGGTATAAATAAAAATTCCCATTTAAATAAATATGAATTAGAGGTGGTGATGGTATGCTTGGTGATGGGTGTAATACCTCTATGGGGGGTATGCACTATGGCATGATAAAGAGGAGGTGACATGGAGATATCTTCTCCAGTGTTATCACTTATCCAGTTCCTTTGTTATTCAACAGAGTATATGCACTAAGATCTAACATAGGAACTGGAGAAGTGATAAAAATGGAGAAAGTATCTCTGCTTTGTCACCTGTTTATCACACCTTAGTGAATAACCCCCTATGACTCTTCCCATCTCCAGCTAACTCAGAGTAATCCTCCTTCATGCTTTGCATTTGCACAACAGCATCATTAAGAGACATGGGTGTTACTACTGCTGCTATTACTTGGGCTATGTTGCAATAGTACTAGAAGCAGCTGGCAGTGGTGCTGGACAGGTTATACGAATTCCAAGCTAGGGTTGTTGATATTGACCTGTGTTTCTGATTAGTCATAAATAGTGAGTGTGACTGAGTTAGGCTTGGAAGTGGTAACTAATTATGATGACTGAAATTATGTGTTGGACATAATGATGGTAGTACTGATTTTTAATTTAAAGTACAAAACAGATCTGTTATCATTTGGAGTGATGTTTTGTCTGTCTACATATAAAGTATGTTGTAAGACTCTGTCCTTATCACTCTCTCCTTTACCCCAAAGGAAGCAGAAGAGCCTTCTGCGAAAGCACTTGGGACTTTGTTTTACCGGTCCCTCTCCACGCCCCCTGTGAGGTTTCCTCCGTCCCACCCCTTTCCAGCATCCCGCTTGCCGGGGAACTACAGCTTCCTGACTCCATCTCCCACAAGGTTTTTGCCTCCATCCATTTACCGGGGACACACAACAACGCTATCAGCTACCTCAAGGTGCTGATTGGAGTTGGAACTTTCGCGTTCCCCCTGACTATTACACAACATCGGGGAAAGCTGTTCTTCTATCCTTTAAAGGACCAAAGCGGACCAAAAGGATCCAGCAGGAGTCTTGTGAGGACACAGTACGTCTGGCGACCTGAGAGAGGGACTGTGTTATATGCTTAATGCCCAAGAAGGGCAAATGTGAGTGCAAAATTTATATTGCTTTTATTACTTTTTTTAATATTAAAAGTCTACACATAGATTGGTTTCTCCTCTTGTCTTTTTGCGCTGTGTTTGTGGGTTGTAACAGATCCAGATTAGACCTCGTAAGTGGACAAGGCCACTTTTTTTCAGCTCATTCTTCTGCTGCATATTACAAGCTTGGAAATCATTCTCATCTACCATCATCACCATCACCATCATCATCATTATTTCATCATTTTGATCTATCATCATTTGTTTCATCTCACACCTTTCTTATTCATCCATTTGGTAACTGTATAATCATATCAGACTTCAATATTTTTTGAATATTTGTGGACTATATTTCCATTCATCTCCATTTTCAACAACTTTTTTTTTTCCTTTTCATATATCATCATTTCATTGTCTGGTTTATATTACTCCTTCTTGCTGTTTTGCTTTATATGTTGCACTTCCCTATGTCCTTTTTTGCTGATTTTTGTTTTACTTGGGATTGTAGCCAACTCATTTTCTTTTGTCTACATTACCCTTTGTGTTTCAAGCCATTATATAGGATTGCAGGAGCGCTTTTTCTTTAATTATCTAATTTCTTTTATAAGGTAGGAAGGATCACTTTACTTCTCCAGACCCTGTAACTTACCAATAAAAAGTGTTTTTTGTTGTTGTTCTTAATGCTGCTTTCTCCCTGAATGTTCACATCAAGAGAGCACCTGGTAGTGTCTACAATACAATATTCCCATCAAACAACTCCAGCTCCCCTTGGCTGTTCGCCTACACTAGCTAGCATTAAAAAGTCAGCCTTTTTCGCTCACTCTTTCTCTCCCAAGCACAGTCTGATAGCATGCAGTAAACAGACCCTTACCCCCTTTTGAAGTAAAAGGACCCCTTCCTTTTATACTTTAAACAATGAGAATCTGTGAGGGAATATGTCCATGTGGGGGGAAATACATTATTATCATTGAATACAAAGCAATGAAATAAATGGAAAACTGCAAAAGTGCTGTTGAGGCAAAATGTTTTGCATATCCCTACAGCTTAATACACCAGCCTCTTTTAGCTGAGATTCATCAAAGGGAGAATGGCTGAATGTGCAAGAAAACAATCTTATATCCTTGAATATTTACTCACAAATGTACTAATGGCTAGATCGTATCTGGTATTTGCTATTAATTACTGTGTGAGTACTAGGTTAATCTATACGGTTGTTATACACATATTTACTCTAACTGGTAAAAAGAAATCAGCAGACAAGTAAGACATTCTGATGTCAGTGTTTTACAATGGCTACATTAATACATTTAATTTGTCTGACTGGTGAACATCATTGATATTTTTCCAGCTCTGGGTATGCACACTTTCTCCGTTATGGTGGCATTACATCCATTTTGTCTCAGATAAATTATATACGTAAGGTATGTAATTTATGGAAATATGGAAATCAGTAATTATAACCACAGGTATCTGTCTGCAATCATATCAAAAAGTCTGCTCTTCCTTACTTTGATGAGTTACAGCTTCTTGGTTTATTAAATTATATTACTAGTATGTACTTTAAGAGAATCAAGTATCATAAGTGGATTCTGTAAAATAGCTAAGATGTATGACCCATGGAAGTCTAATACCCATGCCATATCAGCATGATCCAAAACCAACTCTAACTACTTCACAGCAGCAGGAATACAATGTGCTTGTAAAAAACAACATCACGCTGACATTTTTATTTTAAACATTGACTACTTAATTATGGTATTGCTAAGGACTAATTTTATACAAAGAAATAAAATTGGACATGATAGCAATGATTATAGCTCCAGAATTGTAGTGTTCCTGGAATTCCACTGCTCTTTTCATGTTAAGATATATAGGAATGCCTTCTTCCCAGAATTCAGTACATTAAAGGGATAGCAATGTTTCATAATAAAAGGAGCTCTAATTAAACATCATAGTATTTAGGCCTTGGACAGTGTTATTTCAATTCTGTCAGAGTTGTAGTTCAAGAGTAATTGAATGATAAAGTATCTTCCTTCCGCCTCTTTTACTGATATAACACTGCTCACCTAAGAGCAGCAGGGAGTGTCCAGGTAGATTGCAGAGAGGGACAATCTTCAGTTAAGATAAGGGAAAAAGCTGAAAAACCTGTCAAGGGGGGCCGGGATTTCATTGTTCTCACAGTAGAATTTTGACCCTTGATGTGAGCTGTCTGGTCTTTGGATTTAGGGTTGCCACCTTTTCTTCAAAAAAATACTGGCCATGGCATTCCCTCCATAGACTTAATATTGGACAGAAGCCAATTTTTTACTGGCCTGCCACTAAAATAGCGGCTGGGCGGCAACCCTATTTGGATTGCATTCCACATCTAAGGAGTGGGGGCTTACGCTAGGTAAAAGGGGCGGGAGCGGGAAACTTTATCATTCAATTACTCTTGAACTACCACTCTCACAGTAATGAAATAAGACTCTCTATGGCCCACATACTATGAAGATTAATTGGAGCTGCTGTTTTTTTGAAACATTACTATCACTTTAATTTTACAATAACATAGGGAAGAATTGTATTAAAAGTCCCAACCTCTTCTTGTTTTTAAGCAATGTTAGAGGGTTTTTTTGGTTTTTTTTTACGGAGCAATAAAGAATAACAACAGCCACTAATTTTAAGATCATACTAGGTTTAATTATTTATTCCCCTTTAAGAAACAATACTGATTCTCTTCTTAAAATTAAGCATAAGTTAGTATACGGATAGACAATCTGTGGCTCTCCTGTTGAAGACGACTACAAAGCTCAGGCCAATGGTTGCCTACACCCTTGCTAATCTGTCATTATTATGGTTGAATAATATCCTTTTCCAGTAATAACATTTTTCAAGTACAGCATGCAGCCAACGCCTACCAATGTAAGACCTGGTAATTGTTCTTATCTTTATCTTCTTTACATATCATACCACCATAGACCCAGAAAGCCACTTAACCCCTTAAGGACCAGCGGTCCCGGGGCGTGCCGTCCCTTAAGGACCACATAGGAAACTTTGATGTGCCGTCCCATGTGACTGATCACGTGGGGCGGCACGTCAAACGGGGCACTGGAAGAAATCGCTCCGGTCTTGGACGTGACGTGCCAGGACCGTCACTGGTCCTTAAGTGCCAGACCAGCGTGACGGTCCTGCCACGTCAATGGTCCTTAAGGGGTTAAACAGCCACCATACACACATTACTTTGTTTAGATTGGTGTTTCTCAATATAAGTCCTTGGCCAATTAATCTGTGTCACAGGCATTATGCTAGAACTGCCTGTGCTAAAGTAACAATAGCATAAAAACCTGACATGAGGTCTGGAGCAGAGAATCACTGGTTTTGATGATAATGATGTTTCTAAAACATAAGGGGGTGTACTAATACTATTCTGTGCTACAATTTGCACAGGAACTAACGTTTGTTTGCTCTGCCTTACCATGTTTATATACTCTCCTGTCTACACTGAAAATGTTCCTGTATATGCTGCTTCTTCCAAGGTGAGGGCAGTGTAAGAGTATATCTACATTACGGTATGTTCTGTTCTTCTGTGCCTTGTTTCACAATATGTGCTAACACGGCACAGATAATTGCTTCAAATTAGTTCATTTTGCTGTGTATGCTATAGGGGTGGTGTTCAGAGCTTGATCACTGGTGTTAATACTGGTGAGCACTACTGCAATCATGCATTCTTATAACATACCCCAAAGTGCAAGGTCATGACTTTTATGCCAATGTAAAAGTGCAGAAAATTACTGTTCTGGTAGATCTGTACATTCCCTCTTAGTCAGGGATTATAATACTCATTTCTTATATGAAGCTATCCAGTTTGTGAAACATAATTTGTCCCTCCTTAAAGTGGAACATTCACCTAAAATAAAATTTTGGCCATGGGTTTTAATCATTAAAACGAGATTACCGCTTTTTTTTTTTTTTTTAAACTTACCTACTAGTGGAGTGTGTGGGAAGGGAGAGGTTAAAAAACAAATCTCTTTGGGTTTTGTTTTCCCTCTCTTTGCTGTGATACAAGTAAATAATTGAAGTCTGGTGTGGTGGGAGTGACTAATTGGTGTGTTTGTAATTGGTGGATTCCTGGCTTATATAGCAAGGAGTGAGAGAGCTCTGTAAGTTCATCAGTGACCTGTGCCCTGAAAGACTGAGTATGGATACTTGCTGGAAAAATAGCATAAGAATATTGTGTGTGGTGTAGTGTGGTAAGGGAGAGGTTAAAAAACAAATCTCTTTAGGTTTTGTTTTCCGTCCCTTTGCTGTGATACAAGTAAATAATTGAAGTCTGGTGTGGTGGGAGTGACTAATTGCTGTGTTTGTAATTGGTGGATTCCTGGCTTAAATATCAGATACACAGTGAATACTTGCATCAGTGATTAAGTGCAGAAGTGTGGTAAGTGTAGGAATTTAAAACAGGGGAATTCAAATATAGGGGGTTACACAAGGGAACATATTTATCAGTCTTATTGTGAAGCTATTTTCTGCCTGCCTGCCTTTTAGCTTGTGGTAACTGGCACAAATGAGTGATAGCATGATTGTCCATTTAACTCAGTGCACAAACTGCCATATGTTTGCACACCTGGAACAACCGTTCCAGGGTGCATACCTCTGTGACAGATGTGAGCAAGTGGTCTCTCTGGAAGCTCGTATTAGAGATCTGGAGGGGCAAGTTGCAACATTGAGAGAGACGGACAATCTTGAGAGGGGTCTGCTGACTGAGCAGCAGGAAGCGGTGGTAGGTAGTTCTGGGGGTGGAGACTGCACAAAGAAAGAGCAGGTAGCCAGATGGGTTACAGTTAGACATAGCAAGGGGGGTGGACAGAGGAATAGGGAGGACACTCCTGTGTTTACTAATCCTAACAGATTTGCTACATTGAGTAATGATGTTGGGGATGCTGACACAGGAATGTCTTTGCTGGAGAGTACTGTTCTCTCTAACAGCCGAGTGAACAGCCCCTCTAGCACGGATGGGATCCAGGACTCAGGCAGACCTAGACAGATGGTGGTGGTAGGGGATTCTATTATTAGGAAGACAGACAGGGTAATCTGTTGCCAAAATCGCCACAGTCATACAGTTTGCTGTCTCCCGGGAGCTTGGGTTCGACATGTGGCTGATCGGGTTGATAGATTGTTGGGAGGGGCTGGGCATGACCCGGCTGTCATGGTACATGTTGATACTAATGACAAAGTCAGTGGAAAATGGAGGTCCGTTAAGAAGGATTTCAAGGACCTAGGATATAAGCTTAAGCAGAGGACCTCTAAGGTAGTATTTTATGAAATTCTACCTGTGCCACGCGCTACATTAGAAAGACAACGGGAGATTAGGGAGTTAGATGCATGGATAAAGACTTGGTGTAAGCAGGAGGGGTTTAGGTTCCTAGAGCACTGGCAGTCTTTTCCCTTGGGTGCAATCTTTATAGTAGTGATGGATTGCACCTTAGTGGAAGGGGGGCCACGGTGCTGGGCAATAGGATGGTTAGAGGGCTGGAGGAGACTTTCAACTAGAAAGGGGGGAGGGAGCTGCAACACAAGCTGGGGAAGGTAGTATAATTGAGGAAATGGGATTAGAGAAGGGGCATGGGGTGGAGAGGGGGAATGGGATAGTTCACCTAATAGGGAGTTGCCATTGTTACAGCCTGATAAAAGACAAATACATTTGAAAAAGAACAAAATCTTTAGGAATGGCAAAAAGATAAAATGTATGCATGCAAATGCTCGCAGTCTGGCTGGTAAGATGGGGGAACTAGAAATGATTGCAGTACATGAGCAGTATGATCTGATTGGAGTGTCTGAAACCTGGTTAGATGATACGTATCACTTGGCAGTCAATCTAGAGGGTTATTCACTTTTTAGGAGGGACAGGGTTACTAAAAGGGGAGGAGGGGTATGCCTATAAGTAAAGTGGGCCTTAAAACCTAGTTTAAGGGAAGATATAAATGAAGGGTCCAATGAAAAGGTAGAGGCCTTGTGGGTTGAAATACACACTGGGGGCACACATAATAAAAAGATATTGGTGGGGATTTGCTACAAGCCACCTAATGTTGGGGAGTTGGAGGAAGCCCAACTTTTACTGCAAATGGAAAAGGCTGCTAGGTCAGCAAAGGTAATTATAATGGGAGATTTCAACTACCCTGAAATTGACTGGAGCAATATGACTTCAGGCACAACAAAGGGAAATATTTTTCTAAGTATGATAAATGATAATTTTATGTCCCAACTAGTAGAGGATCCAACTAGAAAAGAGGCCTTGCTTGACCTAGTGCTCTCAAACGATTCTGACATGGTAAACAATGTGCAGGTATGGGAACATTTGGGCAGCAGCGACCACAATATTGTATCCTTTGAAGATTGTTATGAGAAACCCAATAGCAAGAGTTTAACCAAAACATTCAATTTCGAAAAGGCTAATTTTACAAAGTTAAAAGAAGCTTTAAAGGATATCCAGTGGGATGTAATTTTCAAAGATAAAAATGCACAAGAATCATGGAATGCATTTAAAATGCTCTTGGGCAAATATACACGTCAATATATACCACTGGGGAATAAGCACAAGAGAAGTAAAGCGAAACCAATGTGGATTAATAATGTGGTTAGCAGGGAAACGAGAAATAAAAAGCAGGCTTTTAAGGTGTTTAAGTCAAACGGGTCAGAATGCATCATTTAAAAATATAAAGAATGTAATAAAATCTGCAAACAAGCAATTAAGCTCGCTAAAATAGAAAATGAGAGAAACACTGCAAATGAGATTAAGAAAAACCCTAAACAATTCTACAAGTATATTAATAACAAAAAAGTTAAGGTTGATATTGGTCCTCTTAGGACTGAGACAGGTGAATTGATTAGTGAGGATAAAGCTATGGCTGACACCCTAAATACATTATTTGCTTTAGTATATACAAAGGAAGCAGCAATGACAAGCTGTAGGCAAACAGACAAAACCATGGAATTTCCTCCAGCAGCTACATGGCTTACTGAGGACAAGGTCCAAAAGAGACTGGAAAGGGTTATAGTGAATAAAGCACCTGGACCGGACGGTATACACCGAATGGTACTTAAGGAACTTAGCTCAGTAATAGCAAAACCATTATACTTAATATTTATTGATTCACTTTCATCAGGCATAGTGCCCTGTGATTGGAGGAAAGCTGATGTAGTTCCATTGTTTAAAAAGGGAGCAAGATCCGAACCAGGAAATTATAGACCTGTGAGCTTGACTTCCATAGTGGGTAAGATACTAGAAGGGTTATTAACTGACAGTATTCAGAACTATGTGAAGACAAACAATATCATTTGTAGGAATCAGAATGGTTTCACGAAGAACAGATCATGTCAGACTAATTTACTTGCATTTTATGAAAGAGTGAGTAGTAATTTGGACAGGGGAATTGCTGTTGATGTAGTATACTTGAATTTTGAAAAAGCCTTTGACACAGTGCCTCACAACAGGTTACTGCATAAATTAAAATTCTTCGGTTTGGGCGATGTTATCTGTACATGGATTGAGAACTGGTTAAATGATAGATGGCAGAGAGTTGTTGTAAATGGAACAAATTGGTCTAGGGTTATAAGTGGGGTGCCGCACTTTTTTATTTGTTTATTAATGATCTAGAAGTGGGAATTGATCGTAGCATCTCAATCTTTGCTGGTGACACTAAGCTATGTAAGGAAATACATATAGAGCTGGATGTTTTTTCCCTACAGAAGGATTTAGATAAACTAAGTGAATGGGCAGAAAAGTGGCAGATGTCATTTAATGTAGATAAATGTAAGGTTATGCATTTGGGCTGTAGAAACAAACTTGCTACATATACTCTAAATGGGAAACAACTTGAGAAATCCTCATTAGAGAAAGATTTAGGAGTACTGATAGACAATAGACTTCACAGCAGTTTGCAGAGTCACTCAGCTGCTGCAAAAGCAAATAGAGTGCTAGCCTGCATAAAAAGAGGTGTAGAAGCAAGGGATGCTAATATTATCCTACCTCTGTATAAATCCTTGGTTAGGCCTTATCTAGAATATGGAGTACAATTTTGGGCTCCTGTTCTAAAAAAAAGACATTACTGAACTGGAAAAGGTGCAGAGACGTGCAACAAAACTGATAAAGGGATTGAACGATCTGAGTTACAAAGAGAGACTAGCCAAACTGAGTTTGTTTAAATTAGAGAAGAGACGTCTAAGGGGTGATATGATTACCATTTACAAATACATTCAAGGTCAATGCAAAGAACTATCCAATGAATTATTTATGCAAAGAGCTGAGCTAAGAACAAGAAGTCATCCATTAAGACTTGAGGAAAGGCGCTTTTGACTAAAACATAGGCAGGGATTCTTCACAGTAAGGGCGGTAAGGCTATGGAATTCTTTGCCTCAGGATGTTGTGCTTGCAGATAATGCAAATGCATTCAAAAAAGCAATGGATGCCTATCTAGCACAGAACAATATTGACAATTATGACAGATGGCTTCAAAGCAAATAGGATATTGGTCCGGGGAACTATTTGACTACCAGTTGGGGTCAGGAAGTAATAATTCCCCCCCCCCCACACACACACACACACACTTGGGACTACATTGGAAATTGCTCCAGAGGGCATTTTTTTGCCTTCCTCTGGATCAACAGGGGTGTTATTGGAATGGGCTGCACTTGATGGACGCATGTCTTTTTTCAGCCTTATCTACTATGTTACTATATTATGTATATTTAGCCTTCAAATCGTACACTTCCACATTCTGCGACACCCTGTATGTTCCGCATGACGCCTCAGGACTTCCCAGCTGCTGAGGGTTCACGCTTCCCTTCGTAGCTGTATTTCTGTGTGCTAACGTTACAGCAAACTCAGTTTACAGTGCTACTGAGGTTGCTCAGCTGGGAAGTCCTGAGGTGTCATGCCCGACACACAGGACGCGGAATTCCCCGCTATTAGAAGGCTAAATATCTCCACTAGTAGGTGAGTTAAAAAAAACAAACAAACCCAGCACTAATATTGTTTTAATGATTAAAACCCATGGTCAAATTTTTATTTTAGGTGAATGTTCCCCTTTAATCAGGAAAACGTACATGAATGCTGAAATTGGTTCACTTGTTTCTACTAGTACAAGATACTTTGAGTGATGTATGCAACTGTTTCCATTTGAAATCAGACACAAAGATCTGATTCCATACACAGAATGGCCCTTCAGATGATTAAAGGAGAACTAACAGCTTTTTCATGTCCAGAAAATATTGATGGTCAATATAAATGTTGTCTTTGTTGCTTTTTCAAGAGATAACATTTTCAGTCCATGGAGGTGGACATGACAGTTACTAACAAGACCACAGGCCTTCATACTCTGCTCACTTCACATGGTAATCTATAACCCTTTAAGGTCTAGAGTAGTGTGCAATGCATTGTTTCATTCCACTCGGGTTCTTAATGGGTTGAGTAGAATCATGCACTTCACCTGTTTCTGTTTGAAAATAAAGGCATATCACTGTCATGTCCGCCTCCGTGTTTGAAGATGTTATCTAAAAAGGAACAAAGGCAGAAGTTAATAGGTGTCATTAGGTTTTTTTTGCCACAGTAAGATAAATGAGGGTATGAAATGGGAGTGTTAGTTCCCCTTTAAGGTAAACTAAATCACAGTAAGTTCAGTTTTAGTAATTATCGTGACGTTAGTAGATATTTTCTAAGGTAATAAAAAGGGAGCAGTTGTTGCAGCTGATGGCTGGGTATTTGAACTCATTGTCTAAATAACAAGGCTTTCACTGAAATAACTGCAGAAATGGGTAAACATCATTATTTTCATATGGATTACAAGTAGCACTCCAAAGTGTTACTGCTACTGAGGCCTGCTGCACTGCTGACACTTGCTGCATTACACAGAGCAATTTGTCATGGCTATAAATCTTTGCTGTCACTACCTTCAGTTTTGAGTTCCATAACAAAATAAAAGTTTATATAATTGGGCATGTACTTATAAGACTTTGTTTGCAGGTTCTAGCTATAAAACTGCTCAAATTGAAAAGAGAAATGTAGACAGTGTGGAACTTACATACAAGTCACTTTCTCTACAGATTGTTTTGTGATTTCTTGGGTGACCAGTAGGTCTCTGTTATTTTGTGTTGTAGTATGGAGGAAAGCCTCTCTTTTGTGCAAGAATTTAACCATTTGATGGCCAGAGAGATATTCAATTATAGCAATGCAATGAGTTGAATACCTCTCTGGCACCCAGAGTTAAAACCTCATTAAAATAAATAGGAATTAGTAGAATTTTCCTTTAAAACCTATAGTACAGATGATATGCTCCAGAATTGCACCCGATTAGCTTGATGAATAAGGCTCACAGTCAAAAGTCATAAAACTTGTTTTTGCGCTGGCTGCCTCTCTGGCGCTCAAAGGGTTAAAGATCCACTAAAACCTCCTAATAATAAAATCTATTAAATGAAAGGAGCAGTGAACTCTTTTGTATATAAGAAGGAATGTTATATGGCTTCTACTGCTTCTGGGAGGTATTTCATTCAAAATGTATTATAGCCAAAACTTTTTTTACATTAAAGTGGAGCTACCACATTTAACAAAGATGGCCCCAAATAATTCCTCATCTGGCAACTAGCTGCTCAGTAGCACTAGTCACCAGAATTATTACCTGGTTAATGCAAATTAGTCACTGCTCCGGGACTGACAGGCAGGAAACAGCGCAGACATCTTCCCATAGTGACGTCTGTGCGCCTGCTCTGTCAGTCCCTTTTGGAGCTGAACGGCTCCTAGCAACGCCTCCTAGAGCAGACTGGGACTGACAGCGCAGGCGCGCAGACATCACTATGGAAATTTGTCTGAGCTCCTTCCTGCCTGTCAGTCCAGGAGCAGTGGATAATTCACATTAACCAGGTAGTAATTCTGGTGACTAGGGCTACTGAGCAGCTAGTCACCAGATTAGGAATTGTTTGGGGC
Source organism: Rhinophrynus dorsalis (assembly GCA_037306005.1). Lineage (NCBI taxonomy): Eukaryota > Metazoa > Chordata > Amphibia > Anura > Rhinophrynidae > Rhinophrynus > Rhinophrynus dorsalis. The sequence goes on along the minus strand of CM074718.1, from coordinate 280,775,289 downwards.
CATCTTTGTTAAATGTGGTAGTTCCTCTTTAAACTGCAATTTTCTATTGTCGTCTCCACCAGGTATACTATTACTATCACTTACTCTACAGAGCAATAGTCTATGGGGTGTCATAGACACCAGTGTAGCGCCACTGTCTTTAGCCTCTAATGCTAGTGGATGCACTTCTGGGTATACTTTACAGTTTAAGATCACTGTAGTGCATACCACACACACCATCATTAAGACTTAATGCCCTTGGCCCACTACACAAATGTGATACCTCAAAAGATGCTCACACACTGTGGAAAGGCACTGGAGGGAAATGAGCTGCTCAGCTGTCTTTATACACTAGAAATACTACTCTCCCTGGCCAAATAGTCATATTTTTCCTTTTCCCAACCTTTAAAGGAGCAGTAAACTTTTTTTTTAATAAAAAACCATATATTATAGGGCATTTCCTATTGAATAACATAAGGGTGCTCCCACTGCTGACAGGTGAATATTTCCAAAGTTATTACAGTTTAAACATGTGTTTATATTAGCAGTACCCTCTAGTGGTCACATTCCAATTACTTCTCCTGTTACATTCCACTTCCTGTCAGTTAGAACAATCAGGAAGTAAAGACAGTAAATTCACTTGCTGATTTTTTGAACTTTTATAACTTCTGAATAAAACAGCTGACAGCAGTGAGAGTGACATTGTTTTACTCAGAAGGAAAAGTTCTATAGCATATATATTTTCATAAAAAAAGTTTACTGCTCCTTTAAATCTCTTCTAGATCCACCAAAACACCCGACAGTAACCTTTCTGTCCAAGATCTCGCATCCACTTCAAGCATAAGATCAACTCTATCAGACATGAAATCTCATCACTTCCACCCCCACCCAGCCAGGTTAGTCTCATACCTCCCAACATTTCAAATTGCCAAAGAAGGACACTTGTGTTGTAGGTGGTATTGCTGGGGGCATGGCTGCTGGGTGGGGCATTACCGAGAATTTTTAAACTATTTCATGACCTATTGAGACCTTCTTGTGTAACCTAACAATTGACTTATAACAAGACCAAATAATTTTATTTACACAGACTAATTTATAAACACATATACTGACATTTAAACAAACAATAATGTGAGTTGTATTGCTGTGGAGCAATGTGATACGCTTATCTACACACCACACACTCTAATCTCCTAAAAAAGAGGGACACCAGGGTGGGAAAGAGGGACAGAGGGATTTGGGTCTAAAAGAGGGACTGTCCCTCCTAAAGCAGGGACACTTGAGAGGTATGTAGTCTTGTCACTTCTCCAACATACACACTTTTTTTTACACATGACAGAAGATTAAGTTTTCCTTCTCCTTACACACTCACACATAACCACATGCCCTCTTAACCCAATCCTATCTCAGTTCAATAAAAAACTTTCTCCTCTACTAATTCCAACCCTTACTCACGTATTCAACCTCCCTCCAACAACTGGCACCTTCCCATCCTCTTTCACGCATGCACTAATCACACCCTCTCTGAACCCAAACAAACTCTCAAACTACAGGCCTATTTCTCTTCTCCCATTCGCCTCCAAACTCCTTGAATGCCTTGCATACAACCGCCACACTACATTTCTTTGCTCCTATTCCCTGTTAGATCCCTTGCAATCTGTATTCTACCCTCATCACTCCACTGAAACTGCCCTCACTAAAGTGGCCAATGACTTTCTCTCCACTAAGTCTAAAGGCCGCTACTCCCTACTCAGTCTCCTGGACCTGTTGACTGCCTTTGACACAGTGGATCACCCACTCTTCCTCCTAGCTCTCCACTCTGCAGACCTTTGTGACACCGCTCTCTCTTGGTTCTCATCATATCTCTGCAACCGCTCCTTCAGTGTTTCCACTTCTTCACCCCTCCCACAGTCTGTTGGATTACCACAAGGTTCAGTCCTGGGCCTCTTGCTCTTTTCAATCTACACCTCATCCCTTGGCAAATTAATAAACAATTTTGGGGTTTTCTGTCATTTGACTAACAATACTAAAGACTATCATGAACTATGCAGTCAGATTAATCTACCTCACATATCATTCCTCTAATACCATTCCTCTTTGCCAGTCCGTACACTGGCTCCAATTAACATATAGAATTAGATTCAAAATTCTGGTGCTAACTTTAAGAGCCCTTTCAAACACTGTACCCCTCTATATTTCATCTCTCATTTCCAAATACACCCCAACTTGCTATCTTCGCTCTGCACAGGACCTTCTCTCTGCAGCTCTAAATTACATCACCCCTATCCCACCTACAGGACTTCTCCCGTGCTGCACCTGAGCTCTGGAATTCCCTCCCCCATCCCTTCAGACTCTCCCCCAGCCTTCAGATGTTCAGATGCTCCCTGAAAACCCACGTCTTCAGGGAAGCCTATCAACTACCACCATAACCATTATGAGCAAGGCTGGACCAAAAGCCTGTCCAACATCTGCTCACTTTCATTCCCCTCTAAAATCACTCTCCTGCCTACAAGCCCATCATGAGCTCATTGTTCACATAGTCTTTTTTTTCTCCAAACAGAACCACTACTTGCTTGAGTTACTGCACTCAAAAGCATGTCTTTCTTCCACCTACTGATTGGCAGTTCACTTGACAGGAGGCACTTATACTCTATAGCACTTATTCCTACTGTGTTCCACCTACCTTCCTATAAACTGTAAGCTCTCATGAACAGGGCCCTCTGATCCTTTTGTTTTCCATTTTCCATTTCTGTTGTTTAAAATGTCTGTATATCTATTCTCTATTGTACTGCACTACGGAGTAAGTTGGTGCTATATACATAAAGAATAAGAATAATAGTTAAAGTTACAAGATTTCCTTTTGTCTTGTATAAGGCAAGGTGTTAAAGTGGAACTAGCACCCAATATAAAATCACCCCCCAATAATTATGCATATGGTGACTAGCTTCTTAATACTGTTATTATCTGCCACAATTACCACAATCTGAAGTAATCCTGTTTTTTCAGAGACTAATGTCCAGACTTCTTGCTGTAGAGCCGTCTGCACGCCTGCATCGTCAGTCCTTCGGGTGCCTTTTGGCTCCATGCAGTGCTTCCTAGAGGAGACCGGGATGGACAGCACAGGTGTGAGGACGTCTCTAGGCCAAGATGTCTGCGCAAGCCTGGCCATCAGTCTTTGAAGAAACAGGATGACTTCAGATCATGGTACTTGTAGCAGATAATAACACTATTAAGAAGCATGTCACCATATACCTCATTATTGGGGTACAACTTTATTTTGGGTGCTAGTTCCGATTTAACAAAACGTGGAGGAAAGTAATGTCCCCAAACACCTATAGCCCCCACCCCATTGCCCTTCTGTTATTGCACGTGACAAAAGTGTAGTTTGTTTTGCGATAAGTAGATAGTAAATTAGTGGTAGGAAGGTATAGAGCTGGAAAACTGATTCCATTGATTCTTACAAACACAGAAACAGATTTTGATGGTAGAAATAAACATCAGTCCTACATAATTCTCATACTATATATATGTCTATCCCAGGCATTGTTTAATACCCATACAGTATTTGTCCTTACAACCTCAGCTGGGAGGCTGTTGCATGAGTCTATCAACTTTTCTGTACAGTAGTACTTATAGACATTACTTCTGAGCTTTCTACCCTCTAAGTTTAGATCATGACTACTTGTCCTAGTATTCCTCTTTTTTTGAAAAATTATTTCCTCCTGAACTATAATAAATTCCTTAATATGTTTAAATGTTTCTATCATATCACCTCTCTCTCCTTTCTTCCAAGATGTATATTTTAAGTTGTTTGAGTCTAATCTTGCAGCCTGCGTCATGAAGACCCTGCACCATTTTGGTGGCTCTTTTTTGAACATTATTCTTACATTCTTATATTGCTCCTCACATAAAATGAGTGTGCTTTTTGGACACTAGTTGGAGCTATTTAATATAAAAAATATGTTTGAGCTGTAATACATTTTGAACGAAACATCCCCCAATAGTGAGAGTACCCTTGTTTTACTCTTTACACTATGAACCAATTCTAGGTATAATGGTATCCCAAATTATTTTTTAATTAGTACTGGATATCATGTTCACCAAAGCAGACATGATTCTTTATTGACTTACTCTGGGAAACATAATACCTCCCACTCAAATCTTCTTAGGAAACATTCAGTGGGAGAAGTATTGTATTCCTTCATGGATATGATATCAGTACTGATAAAAGGTTAGGTTTGGGGAACTAGCTCACACACAATTGCTTAAAAGTGGACATTAGGATTTTCTGCCCAGGTTGATATAAGTGGGTGGTTATTATTAGAAACAGTGTTCCCTTAACATAAACCATTTTATCCATTTAAATCTTTTGCTAACAGAGACTGATGTGCAGATGCCTTAGTTAAAGTTGGTACATTATGTGATGTATCTCAAATAAATAACATATAGTCAAATATTAACCCCTTGTATACTGTAAACATCTACAATGATTTGGGAAGCACTGCACTGTAGAAGACTCTAGAATAATTACAAGTCATTGTCACAATGCGCTGGAGACCTGTCTAGCATCAAATGGGTTACATTCTGTATTTTCTTTGTTAGATTGTAAAACTGGTCCTGGGACAAACAAATCACACTTTCACTGGGTCTGAATAAATTACACAATGATTTAAAAATCATTAATGTTATTTTTCAATCCATTAAGACATTATTCACTTAATGAGTTATTGACTATATTTAGCTCTGCGTGAGAAAACAATACCGATATCAGATCTCCAAGTACACTGTGAATGCTTAGTCACTCTAAGCATGTTGGATCACAAATTATAGCCCTGTCCCATTATTAGTCATTAGTGACTTAATCAATGTGATGAATAAAGAAAGCTGGTTTCACTAGCTAAAGGAAAACTAACACCATATAATAATAACAACACACCATTTAAATTAGTATAGCCACAAAATCCTAATAGCCTGTACGAATTTTGCACTTTTGCATTTTTTCATGAGGTAAAATGGCTTCTGTCCAATGTTAAGTCTATGGAGGGAATGCCATGGCCGGTATTTTTTTGAAGAAAAGGTGGCAACCCTAGTAACATCTTCGGTCAGTTTATTTTCAGATTCTTTTAACAATTGTATTAATTATTAAAAAAAAAGTCCTTGCAATGAGCACTAAAAGTTTAACATAATCTAGGGCTAAATACCTTATGCTTCATGCTAGCCTCTATAAATATCCTCTGTTGCTTTTCTGAGGCCTAAACTCTAGTGTTTTAAGCTCTCACGAGCAGGGCCCTCTGATCCTCCTGTTCTACACATCTGATTGTACTATTTAATACCACTGTATGTCTATTCCCCAATTGTACAGCGCTGCGGAATTAGTTGGCGCTATATAAATAAAGAATAATAATAATAATAATAATAATATATGTTCTCTGGGGGGCTCTAATTTCCAAAGCTGGAAACTCTCTGTATTTGCCCCGGAGACTCTGGTTTTGTCACTTTTTTACCGGGTCTCTGGGGCAGAGGCCGATTCCTCCGATGTGGAAAGTTTTTACTGAAACCCTACGCACATCTGCTATTTCCCACTGTGTTCCTTCCCTAGCTTATTTTTATTGTTTGTGTCACCCCGTTAAGCCTTGCCATCCCCCACTCACGTTAAGCCCCGCCCTTTTTGACGTGATTCGCATAATTTTCCTCACGCCTTCAGCATCACAGTACTTCCCTCTGGAGAGACAATACTTTGAAGTTCCCAGGTATGCTTATTTCTGCTTTTTTTTCCAGGACTCTGGGGCTCCCATTACAATAGTAATCATTATAGGTGTCTCAGAAGTGACATTGTTTTATTGTCTGTTAATGAACCTGAGCTAGGATATCAGTGGTTACTAATAGCAGTGCATTACCTGTGGAGACACAATTGATCCTTTGAGTGCCAGAGGGGTACGCAATGCATTGCAGAGAAATGTGTTGCGCACCCCTCTGGCACTCAAAGAGTTAAGCAGCTTGTGTCTGTATAAGATATATTAAAAATGCAAGTTTAGGTTTAGATTTGAGCAATCTAACATAAAATAACTAAATTGCCCAAATGCTAGCTGGAAGTGTATAATATCTAAAATTATACAAGCCAATTTCATTTTGTGGAGTTAGTGTCCCTTTAACCCAAGTGTCTCCCAATTGCCTGGGGTCATGATAAAAATACTTCTCACTTCTATAAAGGTGTGCCTCTTTAATCTTCCTAAAGCGTTAACATGTAATATGTGTGTTTTTTTATTCAATGCAGGCTATTGTGAAATTTACCGTTTTAAAAATGAGCCGGTGACGTCACTTTAGGACAGCTCTGTACTGCAGCCTGTCAATCTTTGTCTCTTCTCCTCCCCAAGTAGTGTCTCGCCAATGCCTTTCCAATGAGACTGTTCCAGCTTACATGGAGGAAACCTCCGTCATCGCTGGACGAAGACTGACAGGCTGTGCTGCAGAGCTGTACCAAAGCCTGTCCTAAAGTGACATCACCGGCTCATTTTTAAAACGGTAAATTTCACCATAGACTGCAATAAATTTTTAAAAAACCCACAAAGATTACATGTTAAAGCTATAGGAAGATTATATAGAGGTTAACCTTTATAGAGGCGAGAGCTCCCCTTTAAATTTCTTGCATTTGACGCAAAAGAAATTACCTCATTAGCCATACATCTTAACTTCCATGACCTAAATCCATGGCCATATATCCAAAGGGCTTCATCATAAGGAATCAATTCACACAATGTTTATTATATAATTTATCCATATCTCAATAAGAGACAAGAGCCATCTACCTTGCTGTGACAACCAATATGCAAAATAATAGGGAGGTGAAGTGGGATGCTGCTTCTTGTGACCTCACCCTTAAATGATATGCTGCTTCCTGTCAGAACTCCACATTATTTCTCCACTTCTTCCCTACTAATAAAATCTACTACCCCAATCCAGATCTACCCTCCCCCCTAACCTGTTTCCTCTCCCTGTATACAGTTTGGGGAATTCTTGTCCATGGAAGTGAACATGACAGCTGCGTGAATTTTTTTCAAACTGAAATAGGTAAAATGCATGAGCCTACTTAAACCTTTGAAGACCAAAGGGGTGAACAATGCATTGTGAAACAATGCTCTGCATGCCCCTCAGGCACTTAAAAGATCAAGACAATCATGTGCAATGCTTAGGTTTGAGTTCTGTGGTTTTGCTAGCAACTGCCATATTTGCCTCCATGGATATGACCATACCTAGGAACTCTCCGGTTTTGCCCTGGAGACTCCGGATTTCAAAGTGAATTACCGGGTCTCCGGGGCAATGTGTGAATCACCGGGTGGGCAGAGTTTAAGAAGAAACTCTGCCCACTTGTGCTCCATCCCGCCCGGTTCCTCCCACTCCCCGCCCTCTAACATCCATTTTGCAGGGGGGTTTTGTGTTTTTTTTTGTCCTGCCCCCCCGCGACTAAGCCCCGCTCCTTTTATGACGCGATTCGCATCATTTTCCTCCCCCTGGGCACTGACAGGGTTACCCTCCGGGTAGTCCTGTTTCAAAAGTTCCCAGGTATGGATATGACATGAAGAAATAATTGAAGATGTTATCTCTTGAACATAGGCACAAGGTACACATTCATGAGGGCCATTTGTATTTTCTAGTCATACTAAGGTAAATGGGGGCTATTATTAGGAGGTGTTACTTCTCCTTTAACTGAAAAAATGGGTATTTGCAGTGGAATTACTAGAAATTGCTGGGCCTCAAAGTAAAGCATTCAAGTGAGCCCTAGGAAATATGTATAACCCACAAGTAATTGTGCAGCAGTTCTTACACGTTACATTCTAGAACTAGAAAAATTACAAAGAAGAGCAATGGTATTTATAAAATAAATGCAGAAATAGAATATTATCAAATATAGATTACTTACTGAGGAAAGAAGGAAACTAAAGGAGAACCTGTTTACATCATACAAGTATGTTTAAAGGGATAGTAATACTTCGTTTTATCTTTATTTTATTTTGTAGGCATTAAAAAAACATGAAGAATGATATGTCTTATCTCTCAAACCTTTATGGTTTGAGAGATAGTCACAAGCAAAGTTTCCCTTCCCGTCCCTTTTACCTAGTGTAAGCCATCTCTTCTCAGATGTGGAATCCAGTCCATAGACCAGACATATAACAGTAGGGGACAATCTTCTTCCTATGAAAACAATGAAATCCCTGTCCCCTTGACAAGCTTTTCAGGTTTTTCCCTTATCTTAATTGAAGATTTCCCTCTCTGCAGTCTACCTGGGCACCTCCCTTCTGCTCTGGCTGAGCAGTGGGGCGGGAGGGGGAAACTTTGTCATTGAATTACTCTGGAACTACAACTCTGACAGAATTGAAATAACACTCTCCAAAGTCCAAATACTATGATGTTTAATTAGAGCTGCTTTTATTATGAAACATTACTATCCCTTTAAGGCTTAGACAAAGACCTCTCAACTGAAATTTTTAAGGCCTGAGCAAACAACTAGAGGACAAATCATAAGGCTAGAGAAAAGGAGGTTTTAACTTCAGCTGAGGGAGGTGTTATTTAGTTTCTCCACTACTGACATTAACACACTTCTATGTAGCATTAACGTGGTAAAACTTTTTACATCAATACCTGATGAGGAGGGAATGACTTGTGTTGAGGACGCATTAAATTCAGAGTGAGTTGTGTAACTAAATGATTTTCTTTTTGCTGCAATTTGTTGTTATCAGAAACTATTTTAGGTTTCTACATACATTTTATCTCCAAATCTAGGGAATGGGTATGTGTTCTGTGATGCATCAACTTATGCAAATATTTTTAGGCACAAAATTGAACATGAGTTGTTGTGGGACAAATACTTGGAGTGGAAAGGATACTGTAGATTAATATACTATATATTCATACTTTAGGGAGGGCAGCAAAGACCAATTTATGGACATGCTTAAGGACATCAGTGGTCACTGCCTCACAGTAAAGTTTACTGGTGAATGTAGTTCTACTAAAATCCATTACCTTGATGTTAAAATTGAACGAAAGACTGGTATTTTAGAGACTGATCTATACACCAAGCCGACAGACAGGAACAACCTCCAGAGGGCTGGCAGTTTTCCCAAACTGAATGTCATATGAGGAGTGTCTAAAGATCCCAGAGGATCACATCGAGTTATAGTAAATTTAATGGAACCAACAATTAACTAGTATATAAGTTTAGTCAGAAGGGCTATAGTAAGAATGATATTTAAAAAAAATAAGGTTGAGGTTGCCCTTATTCCCAAAGATGAGGTATAAAACAAGACCAAACCAGAAGGTACTATGGGTCATTTTGTGATGAACTTTGGAATTAAATTTAACAAAATTCAGGACATTGTGATGAAGTATTTGATTCTGCTTCAGTCAGATCTCATTTATGGTATGATATTTGGGGATAAACCGACATTTTCATACAGAGGGGGATTATCTGATTAATTTGAATTTGTGTAAACATTAGCCTAAGGGACTTGTTTTCAATAAACCCAAAGATGTTACTTTCCCATGTTGAGACTGTGGGTGTTGTAATTCAATAATATGAGGTGACACTGTTACATACCCAAGTAAACGTATACAAATTAAGATCTCTGGTGTCAGTAGATGTGATACCCAAAAGGTTTTGTGAAATAACCCGTAGACTATGGTATGTGAAGAAAACCATAAGATTTTTGCATCATAAATGATCAGTTAGGGACTTTGATCCTCAGATAAGAGTATCTACACACCCATCAATAAACATTTTTTTCAGCATAATGCATCACAGCTAAATTGCTTCAAGAAATAAAAATGCCAAACAGAACTGGTAATATAAAGAAATTACTTTAGGATTTTGAAGTTAAACACAATGGATCCACATGGGCTAAATGAGGAATTCAGCATCAAATGCTTTTGTGACCCAATTTCTTGATAATATTTTGTGTTGATTATTACTGTACGTTTCTTATCCTTTTGTTATCAAATAGTGCCCTCAGGTGGTCTATACAGGCTTTGTCAACTGCAGGATTATTTATGCTTCTAACTTTGAGTGATAGTGCTACACTGTTTCTTATTTATTTACATATGTTTCAGGTACTTTGTATGTCTTACATATGCTGATTTCTAGCATTTTTATGCAAATATGTTTTATTGTATCTATATGTCAATGGAATGCTCAGTGGAAGGGCATTTACCAGCACTACTGGGTGGTGTATTATTGCTATACTAATAACTCTTTAAAGGGATAGTAATGCTTAAAATGTAAAACAAAATATGAGTAAAACAAAAGTTATCACAGTTCAAAGTTGAATTTTTTAGGTGCAATATCACAGTGGCCTGAAATTGTACAGTGCCACTGTTGCTACACCATCCTATGGAGATTTATGGTCCCGGGACCAGAGTTGTCCATAGGATGGTGTAGCAACAGCGCCACTGTACAATTTCAGGCCACTGTGATATAGAAAAAAGGATCAATTCTGGGGCAAACCAACTGCACCAAGGGAATAAATAAAATCCCAGAGTGATTTAAATTTGTTTTTTAAACCCTTGAAATCTAAAGAGTTCTCGAAAGCATTTAGAAGCACTGAAGTGGAGACCTATCTAACCATTTAACCCTTTGAGTGCTAAATGTGTTGGGTACCGTTCTGGCACTCAAAGGGTTAATGGTTGAATTTGTTAATCACATACAACACAGAACTCAGCAGCTCTTACTTGCAGTTGACGGGTTCAAATGTAAATTATCAAAGTCCTTTCACAGACATCACTTCTAGACACCGTTTAAAACAATCTTCACTGACACAAAGGTACAATATTGCTCTGGGTGCGAGTAAAAGAGCTTCTCCACAACTCCCTCTAATACATGTATCCAAAACCAAAAAGAACTCGCACAACCACAAGCATATAGTATACAATAGTAAAACCAATATAGCTTTATTACAGTAACCAAAAGTTAAAAAATCACAATGTACCTCCGTAGTGGACCTTCAAATAATACAAGCAGAGACTTCAATCATGGAGCAGCAAAGAGTAGAAGCATTCTAGTGGCATCCCACTGATCATGGGGATACCACTAGAATTGTTCTACTGTTTGCCGCTCTCCTTGTAATATTTAAAGGTCCACTATGGAGGTATCTTGTGATTTTTTAACTTTTGGTCATCTCAATAAAGCTATATTGGTTTTTCCATTGTATACTATACGCTTGTGGTTGTGCGAGTTCTTTTGGGTTTTGGATTAATGGCTGAAGGCCCTATTTAAATCAATGAGAATGTAACTATTTTTTTTCTCCACTGTGAAGCAGTTGTTTTTCTGAAAAAAATGACATGAAAAAAGTGACAGCAAGACACTGAGTTTCTCAGCAATAAAAGCAAGTTTCAAGGAGTCCACATGTTAGCGATCTCAATATCTTTGTTTTATTTCACTGGAGTACCTTTGACCAGAGGAGGGCTGGTCTGGGGGCAGGAAGGCAATTGCCTCATGGGCTGGTCACATGTCTGGGCTGTTGGGCCACTGCCTCAATCTCCCACATGCTGCTGTAAATGGAGCTACACAAGTGATACCAGAGCTACAATCCAAACGGAGCTATACTGTAGCTTAAACCATTTCCCTTGTAAGCTCTATAGTATCACTAATGTTGCTATACTTAACCGTTTCAGTGCCAGAGAGGTATCAATGCATTGCTATGCGTTGGAAACCTCCCTGTCACTCAAACGGTTAAATTATATGCTCTGTAATATCAGTAGTGTAGCCCCATTTTAACTGTAAGTTCTGTGGTATCACTCACGTTACTTTGCAACATTAAGGCCACATTTAAAGCTAAGAAAAGGAGGGTGGGCTGGGACAGTGGGCTCGAACAATAGTAGAAATGTGCCCCTTGATTGTATTTGCCCCCCCAGGCCAGGAGTTGCCAGCCCTCCCCTGCCTTTGACTATAGGCTGTTAGTGGAATATGCTGAAATCACATGTAATAAGTTAGTTAAGCTTTGCTATCTGTAAGCAAGAAGACATTGCATATTATACGCTTCCACTTTTATTAATGTTTGGTCGTTAATATAAGCTGAGCATGTATTAATAGGCAATAATGACCCTTTATGTATTAATATTATAATAAAGATTTTTGAAAAAAAAAAAATAGCATACATATAACTTTATTTAAATGTGAAAAACAGATATGGGATACACAGAAAGGAGATAATGCACAAATCTGCCTGTGCAGCTTATTTTTTTGAACAGGGCCACTGTTTTCTAATTATGCAGTTGCGCTTAAGGGTACATGCTAGAACCTATGATGTCTTTAGTCCACACTGGAGCACACCCTCCACCATCATTAACTGTTTATTGTGAGCAAGTGTGAATGCCTCCCCTATAGCACGTGCAGGAAACTTGAGTAAAGGTTTCTTTGTATTTTCTTAGTACATAATGTTAAACAAGGCAAAGAGAAAATGATTGCTCCAAATCTCCCATACACTGAACTGCTGCCATCCTTTTAGTGCAACATGCGTACAGCGGAGAATTAACAGTGTAAGTAGATTAGGAAATTGGCACTAGGCAAACTTAGTTGTAAAAAAATGGTTCTAGTGCCTATTTTAGCTCAGAATTATATTAATACATTCTACTACTGTTACTCTTGTTATGAGTATAGCCCCACTTATGCCTACTAAAGAAGAAGTAAACATTTTTTAATAAAAACCTTTTATAGAGCTTTTCCTGCTGATGAAAAAAAGGGTACCCCCACCCCTGTCAGTTGTTTTGTTCAAAGTTATACCAGTTCAAAGCATCAGGAAGTGAGAGATCGGGTGATTACTTCCTGAACAGTCCTACTGACAAGAAATGTCACACAAGTTTCTGTCACATTCCACTTTCTGTCAGTGATTCACCTGCCCACAGAATTCAACACAATAAATAATTGAAATCTGACCACTAGAAGGCACTGTGAATATGAAAAACAATACTTTGTGCTTTAATAACTCTTGAAATGCATCTCTTAAGTGTATTGTTGTTTTAATCGGCAGGAAAAGTCCTACAATATATGTTTTTTATTCATAAAAAGTTTACTGCACCTTTAACCACTTAACGACCTATGGCGGTCCAGGACCGTCATGGGTAGAAAGCAGTTAAGGACCCATGACGGTCCTGGACCTTCATGGGTTAAATGACAGCAGCGTGAAGCAGAGCGGAAACACCTAGTGTTAAAAGAAAATGCAGCAGCTGGGGGTATTAACCCCTTCACTGCTGTGCTGGAGGCTGGCTGGATGCAGGTCAATTTTTGACCTGCTAAAATCAACTTTTTTTTTTTTTTTTTTTTTAAAGACACAACACTTTTTTTTTTACAAAAAAAAATTTTATTAAAAAAAAAAACCATGTCAATTACCAATATTGGAAGTGTGATTGTTGTGGAGCCATGTAATACATTTATACACACTGCCACATTTAATCAATACAAACGTGGGAAAATAGGGTGGGAAAAAGGGACGTGGGGATTTTCACCCAGGGGGACAGTGCCCACTTAAAACTGCCCATTTTCATGCAGTCTCCAAAAAAAGTTAACCAATTTTGCCTAAATGATACCAAGAGAAAAATAATGATTTTTTTTACATTTTTGTAACCGTTTTCTTTAAACAAATAACAAATAACAATGTAGTTAGATATTCATATTTTCCAAAATTGGCAGCCCCGTTATTGTACTTAACCCTTTGAGTGCCAGAGGGGTACGCAACACATTGCTTTGTGTGGATTTTAACTCTATGGAAATCTGAGTGGAGTAATATAAAGCTTTGCAATATATTGTACACCTGCCTGGCACTCAGATGGTAACATTTAAAGATTTATTTCTCAATATTTTACCATTGTCATTAGTATTTCCTTAAAGGGTTAGTAATGTTTCACAAAAACAGCAGCTCCAATTAATCTTCATAGTATTTAAGCCATAGAGAGTGTTATTTCAATACTGTCAGAGTTGTAGTTCAAGAGTAACTGAATGATAAAGTATCTCCCTCCTGCCCCTTTTACCTAGTGTAAGCCACCTCCCCCCAGATATGGAATCTGGTCCACAGACCAGACAGCTCACAGCAATGGACAATCTTCTTACTGTGAGAACAATGAAAACACTGCCCCCCATTGACAGGTTTTTCCCTTATGCTAATTGAAGGTTGCCCCTCTCTGCAATCCACTTGGACACCACCATGCTGCACTGAGCTGAGCAGAGTTACATCATTAAAATGGGTGGATACTTTATCATTCAATTACTCTTAAATTATACCTCTCACAGTACTGAAATAACACTCTTCATGGCCCATATACTATGAAGATTAATTGGAGCTGCTTTTATTATGAAACATTACTATCCCTTTAAGAACACATCTAAATGAGCACTCATTTCCTGTCAGATTATGACCATCTAAAATAAATAAAAGTCTCAAGAAATACTGAAAAGGAAATACATCCTTTACTGTTTAAGAACAGTACAATAGGGATTTTCTAAAAATAGCAGGCATATTTTACATTCAAAAAGTGTGAAAACTAGCAGGTACTGTGTTATTTAAAATAATTCCTGAGACTTTAATTTTGTTACATGGGCACCTTCTTTATATAATCATTCACATTATAGCTTATTTTGTTCAGAAAACTGCAAACCTGCTACCAAAGCTGGAGACAAAGCTAAAGCATTTTATATTGTTTAACAAAACCTTTTCTGTCTTGAGCTCATGGTTATGCAAATGTTAGTACATGGCTTCACATACTTTTCATTAATTTGCAGGCTGCCAAAGAACCTTTTTTAAAGGGGAAGTTACACCTCCGACATAAAACCCCCTGGACATATGCTCTGAGGGAGCAGTCATTCCTGCCTTTTCCAGGACTTCTGTGCTCATATTGATTATCCACAATTATCCGTAAATGGGCTGAGAAAATGAGACCCTTTCTGAATGCAAGAGCAGTGGCCACTAATCACAATCAAATAGCAAACTTAAAACTTATATCTCAAAGCCATACCTCCCTAGTGTCCCACTTTAGGAGGGACAGCCCCTCTTTTAGACCCAAATCCATCTGCCCCTCTTTCCCACCCTGATGTCCCTCTTTTTAGGAGATCATATTGTGTGGTATGTATATAAGTGTATTACAGTACTCTACAGCAATAAAAATTACATTATTGTTTAAAAGTAAGTATATGTGTATATAAATTAGTCTGTGCAAATAAAATATTTTGGTCTTTTTATAAGTCATTTATTAGGTTACACAAGGAGGTATCAATAGATTATGAAATAGCCTAAAAATTCATGGTAATGCCCCGCCCACCAGCCACGCCCCCAGCAGCACCATCTAAAACACAAGTGTCCCTCTTTGGCAATCTGAAATGCTGCAAACAGACGTGGCAACATAAAATAAATCACCTCTGAACAGGAAAATTTACAAATGCATTAAAACAGGTTTAGTATTATATTTAGACATGTAAAATATGAATCAGGTACAATAATGCTAGCTGTACACGACAGTTAAAGTTATATTGAACTATTTCATAAATTGGTATCTTTAAAATACCAGATTTGGAATTGTTTGTTTATACTGTTCCCTTACGCATAAAAACAATACAGCTTTTATTTGTACTTATATTTTTTTAGACGCAATGGCAATTTTTATTACCAATGCCAATTTTTCTATGAAAACATTTTTAGGTGCAAAATAACTTTCTTTTATTATTAAATGTGACAAAATATCGTTTAGGTAAAAAAAGGTGGCATAGTGTTAACTGTGTAACAATATCACTTTTAAGCTAGCAAGGTCAGTCATAATCAGTGGCGTAACAATAGGGGTCGCACCTGCGACCGGGCCAGTCACTCCAAGGGGCCCGGCCGCCCCCTGCGAACCCATCACCACTCGCCCACAGCCCTGCCGGCAGCAGCTCAGCTGATCTCCTGGCGCTCTAGTAATGCAGAGCGCTTGGAGATGACATTATCTCCCAGCTCTCTGCATAACTGAGAACCGCGCGAGAAGTGGAGGTAGGAGATGTGCATGGGGCAGCGTTAAGATGGGGTGAGGGGCCCGGGCCCGGCGGCAATTTCTGCACCAGGGCCCGGAGGCTTCTAGTTACGCCACTGGTCATAATCACTATTTGTTTTGCCTAGCAATTTTTAAAGCATAGTTTAATTAATTAAATCCAGGCCATAGGCTTGGAAAACAGATCTTAACACTGCAAAAGATCTAGAACAGTTCTGGATTAAACAAACTGCACCATAGGACGTAAATAAAATTGCCATTTAATGGAATTGAGCTTTTTTTACTCCTTCAATGCAAGAGAGGTCACCAAAGTATTTAAAAAAAACAACGCATTGGAGACCTCTCTGACATAACAGCCAACTGTCCAGATTTACCCAGGACAGTCCAGATTGTAGAGCCCAAACCCACTGTCCCGTCCGCAATGCATTAAATACCCCTCTGGCACTGCAGACACTCACTAGCTACCTGTGCAACCTAACAGGAGTCTGAGCATCACACCATCTGCAGTCTCTCTGACCAGGTACTGAGTCAAGTTTGCTGAAATTGTTTTAATGAGTGGACCAGAGACCGGGTGGGGGGTATGTCTGTCCTGCTTTAGCAATTTCAAATGTTAGGAGGTATGCTTACATTGTACGCCTCATTTATATTAATTGGGAGTTTGGGAAGCTTCATATGACACTTAGGGTGTAAATCCAGAATTCCTCCATTTTATCTAAGGGCCTCATAGATGCTGAGCTACGGTTACCTACAGTATATACAAAACACTAACATATTCTGAAAACCTTGTTGCTCAATCAAAATATAGTGTTGTGGTAAAATATCCAACCTGAAGAACAACTGTAACTAGGCTAATGAGCTCTGTTTGCCAATTAGTGCATTGTGTCCCTTAAAATATATACATAAACTTGTTTAGCTGAAAGGAAGTAAACATACCCATTTGTTCATAAAGCTAGACGTTTAGTTCATTTTCCTATATGTTGTCCCATGAGTAACATCAATCATTTCAAAAGGATCTTGAGAAATGACATGTTGTGAGAGGAATGTATGAGTCTGCCGGCACAGCTCATTTCCTGTGTTGGGACATTGGCTCATTTTTATGCACTTCCACATCTGGCTATGTACTAGTGCAGTGTTTTGAAATGTTAATCTTCAATGCGCACAAACAGGTCAGATTTTCAATATACCTCTACTTGACAACAGCTGGGTTATAAGTGGTTACTCATTTTGATTGACCTACCTGTGTTTAATCAAGTATATACTTGAAAATTGACTAGTTGGGTATGAATCACTACACTACAGCATATGAATGTTTTAGTGAATACTGGCACACACACGTGCACCACTTGTTTGGACTTTAACCCTTTCAATGCCAGGAGTATGCATCACATTATGAATAAATCTGTTGCGAACCCTCTACAACTTAAAGGGTTAATTGTAGCACATGTAGGAAAACTGAGCAAAATGATGTCACTATCTTATGCTTCTTGTTAATATGTAGCATTGAACAAGGCACAGAGGAATGGACCCCACCCCCTCTTCTCTACTGGTCTACCACTGGTTCAATCAGTGTACAGAGAAGTCTTTTCAGTGTACAGGCAGAAAAAATGGAAATCCCAGTGCATCATGTATGGACCTCCATTAAAGGGTTAGTAATGCCCAAAGATAACCTTATGTTTTATTGTAGATTTAAAAAAAAAAAAAAATATGTGCAGCAAATCTCATCTCTCAAACCTTTATGGTTTGACAGATATTCAGTGCTAAAGTTCCCCCTTCCCTCCCCTTCTCCTGACGTCAGAGCTCTGCTGACAGCAGGAGATCCCGGTCCTGGGACCAGCCGGCGGCTCTTCAGCAGAGCCGAACAGCGATCTTTAAAAATAATTACTTCATTGGAACGGTCTACAAAGTGTGCTTGGTTTGCAAGCACACTTTGTAGACCGTTCCAATGAAGTAGTTCTTTTTAAAGATCGCTATTTCGGCTCTGCTGAAGAGTCAGTCCCGGGACCGTCAGAGGCTCTTCAGCAGAGCCGAGATCACGTTATTGAAACAGAAATCCTTCACTGGAACGGTCTACATAGTGTGCTTGGTTTGCTGAAGAGCCTCTGCTTGTCCAGGGTCCAGAATCCCCTGCAGTCATCTAGAGAATTGACGTCAGGAAAGGGGGTGGGAGGGGGGAACTTTGGTCCCGAATATCTCTCAAACCATAAAGGTTTGAGAGATGGGACTGGGAGCATTTAGTTTTATTTTTAATGCCTACAAGATTAATGTTTCTCAAAACATGGCAATGCTATCCCTATCTCACAATTTAGAAGACCTCTAAACAGCCGTCAAGTAAGCACATGGGGGCGTCACGCTACCCTCCTTCAGTGGACCAACAAGGAGTAGAACGGCACTCTGTATTCTAAACTCGCAACAGACGGCTCCGTAAAAAACAAAACTTTAAAATGTAAAATTATAAGGATGGCATTAGTGAACAGAGGTGGGATAGATGTTACAAACTCCCATATATGACATCTACATATGGTCTAAACGCAATTCACACTTCTCAATAGGGTGACCACATTTCCCTTCTGCCATTCCGGGACGTGGTCACCCTATATGCCTTACCTTGAGTCCCTGGTGGTCTAGCGGAGTGCAAAGTGCTCTGTGCCTCCTCCTGCACAGAGCTGAAGCTCCCACGCGCTGTGCTCAGTAATGCAGAGCGCTGGGAGATGATGTCATCTCCCAGCGCTCTGTATTACTAGAGCGCTTGCCTCCAGATCAGGTAAGTTGCATTGCCGCCCTGGATGTCAGCCTGCAAGCGGCGTCCATGATGTGACACACCGCTTGCAGGCTGACATTCAGGGCGGCTTGGCTTCATTCCGGGACACTTCATTGTCCCGGTTGAAGGGGACCCGGGACGCGGGACATGTCCCTGAAATAAGGGACAGTCCCGGACGTTCCGGGACCCGTGGTCACCCTACTTCTCAAGCGCTTACTCATAGACTCATTCTGTGCTCATACAGTGGACCCATGATGTTAAAGGGATAGTAATACTTGAAAATAAGTTTATTTTATATTGTAGCCCTTAAAAAAACATGAAAAATGACATAAGTCTTATCTCCCAAACCTTTATGGTTTGGGAGATATTCAGAAGTAAAGTTTCCCCTGGAGTGACATCATTGCTCCACCCTTCAGATTTGGAATCCGGTCCCGGGACCGGCTGTGCCTCCCCAGAAGTGCTGAGATCATGATCTTTAAAAAGAATTTCTTAATTGGAATGGTCTACAAAGTGTGCTTTCAAGCCAGGCACACTTTGTATATAGTTCCAATTACGTAGTTCTTTTCAGCGATCGATTTCGGCACTGCTAAAGAGCTGCCAGTTGCTCTGTGGACCGAATTCCAAATCTGTCCACTAGATGGCAGACTTGGCTGAAACAGCCAGGAAAAGAGCATTTTACTATATTTTAAATGTGAATATCTCCCAAACCATAAAGGTTTGGGAGATAATACTTACATAATTTTTCATGTTTTTTTAAGGGCTACAATATAAAATACAATTATTTGCAAGTATTACTATCCCTTTAAAACTGTGGCAAGTGCTCTCCGAAAACTCAGAAAGATTCCCTGAATCCTTCAAAAAAGTTTCAGTGTAAGTAACTTAATAGACTGGCGTTAGGCTGATGCAGCACTAAGAAACCAGTTTCAGTGCTTAGCACACAATATTAGAACATCATCCTGATTTGCACTCGCGTCATTAAGAATGTAAATTTGCCAAGACATAGTCAGCAAATCAATAAAATGCATGCAGTCACTATTTTTTTTATGACATGGTTTGCGGATTCTTCTCAATCTCCTACTGCTATAGCCAGAAACCATTGCTGAATGGGTTAAATTAGTTGTCTGTAAGTAGGTTTTCAAGCTTGCCCTCTTCACTCAAGGGGAGCAGGGTTTTCCTTATGCTCACAGTAAGAAGATTGTCTCTTGCTGAGAGCTGTCCAGTCTGAGGAGAAGTGACTTACACTAGGTAAAAGGGGCAGGAGGGGGATACTTTATCAATCAATTACTATTGAACTACAACTCTGACAGTATCGAAATAAAAGTCTCCATGGCTGAAATACTAAGATTAATTAGAGCTAATTTGTGAAACATTACTATCCCTTTAAGGTAAATATGAGTAACTCTGGATCAAACCAACGGCAACACAGAGAATGAATCAAAATTCATACCATTTATTTATTTTTTTTCATAGATTTTATTATCAGATTGCTCCATACACATCTCAAATACAGAAAAGTACATGTATAATCGTTCAAGTACAGCAGAAGTATGTAAATGTTCATAACAATGAAAAGAACATATGCATATCAATAGGGCGCACAGAGCTAACCTGAGTTTTTTTTTATTATTTTAAACTCCAATAACACAAACACCTAAAATCTAACCTAAATCTCACTATACCCCCGTTCCCAGATTCCTCTCTCTCCCGAACCCGCAACAACCCCCCCCCATCCGCCCATCAGCCAGCAATGTCACGAGCTCCCAGCAAGGACAGGGTTCATACATAGTGTCCCCAAATTCCCATTTATTTAAATGAAGCTTTAACTTCTTGAATAAATGATGTTACTGTTTAGTGTGTTTACCTAGTGTAAGTCACCGTGTTAGCCAGTAGAGTAGATAGGATTCAGTGTACCAAAAAACTCACAAGGGTGATATAAAGGTGATACCTTTTAATGGCTAACTGAGGACATAGAAAGTGCAAGCTTTCAGGACACTAAGGCCCATGCCTAAAGAAGGGACCTTAGTGTCCTGAAAGCTTGTACTTTCTATGTCCTCAGTTAGCCATTAAAAGGTATCTCCTTTATATCACCCTTGTGAGTTTTTTGCTACATTGAATCCTAACTTCTTGAATGATAGAGAGCTCTCTAATGTATTACAAAGCAATGCAATGGAATCATCTCTAGTATTCAAGTGGCTAAAGTAATTTTGGATAAAACACAAGAGCACCACAGGGGAAATAATAAATGTTTCCATTAATTTAAATGTGTCTTTTAATCCCTTATCCCCTTAAGGACTGGCGCACACACGTGTGCAGCTGGCACTTAAAGTGATAGTATTACTTCAAAATTACTATCCCTCATATTGTAGCCCTTAATAAACTGAGTTAAATGACATCAGCGGCATCTCTCAATCCTTTATGGTTTAAGAGATAGCCGCTTTCAAAGTTTCCTCTCCCCTGTTGTCAGCGTTCTGCTGCCAGCAGAGGAATCCAGTCCCGGGACAGGCGGAGGCTCTTCAGCAGAGCCGATATCTCGTTATGGAAGGAAAAATGATTAATTGAAACAGTCTTCTATGTGAGTTTGGTAACCAAGCACATGTATAAGACTGTTTCAATTAATCATTTTTCCTTCCATAACGAGATATCGGCTCTGCTGAAGAGCCTCCGCCTGTCCCGGGACTGGATTCCTCTGCTGGCAGCAGAACGCTGACAACAGGGGAGAGGAAACTTTGAAAGCGGATATCTCTTAAACCATAAAGGTTTGAGAGATGCCGCTGGTGTCATTTAACTCAGTTTATTAAGGGCTACAATATGAGGGATAGTAATTTTGAAGTAATACTATCCCTTTAAGGACCACGGAACATTTTTTGTGTGGGGGATCTGATTCAGGGCCTGCAATCCATGACGTACATGTACAGCATTGGTCCTTATCGCACGTGTACGTCTTTTGCATGTTAAGGGGTTAAATACCAGAAAGGTGTCAAATGCATTGCTTAGACCCCTCTAGCACCCTTTATAACATTGGGGATTTGGGGAATGTTTTTATTTGACCTATATGTAAAGGTGGTGTGCTCCAGAATAGCCCCAGTTAGAAAGTACATCAGCCTCAATGTTTCCGAGTTAGTATAAACTAAAATTTAAAATGTAAACCAAATGTACTTGCTGGATTAATGGGAATCATCTC
Source organism: Rhinophrynus dorsalis (assembly GCA_037306005.1). NCBI lineage: Eukaryota > Metazoa > Chordata > Amphibia > Anura > Rhinophrynidae > Rhinophrynus > Rhinophrynus dorsalis. Next base: position 280,753,375 of record CM074718.1, on the reverse strand, counting down.
TAACTGTGACACTGTTAAAGCCTTTTTGGCATAAAACACTGCTTCCTTTTTACTGCATCAGATATAAAAAATGTTTTAACCCTTTGAGTGCCAGAAAGGTATCCAATGCATTAGATACCTCCCTGACACTGAAAGGGTTAAAACCCTCTTATGCAGTTATGCAGTTTAACTAAGGAGGTTTGTACCCATTGATACATTCGTAATTACTATAATGCATAATTTTATAAATTAAAGAAAGCTAACTAAAAAGTTATTTCAGTTATGTAGACATCAGTATGACAATCCTGCATACACTGAATCGTTTTTTTTTTTTTTTTGTGAAAGTATTTTACCAGGAAGAACACATTGATATTGTGTCTCATCTTCAAGCATGTCCTGGACTCATTTTATCTACCTCAGAAGGGTAAAAGGCTGAGCTGACCTTGATGGGACTAGAACCTGCAACCTTGTGGCCACAACCGATTCTACAGCTGACGCATTAACCAACTGAGCCATTCATACCATTAATAGATATCTGTGAAAAAGTAAGTAGCACCATTATAGCCCACAGAGTTTTAAACACTAAAGGGAGAACTGCCCACAGATTGTTGTGACAAATTTGATGCCTGTGCTGAACTATGAGAAAGTAGGCTAAGAAAGACATCATGCCCATGTATATGTACTGATAGAAAGATCTGTATATTTACATCCACAATACAGTGAAGTTTATTACAATGATTATTAATGAGCTGTACACGCTTTAACCCTTTGAGTGCCAGTGCGGTATCCAATGCATTGTTTTGCAATGTAACAGATACCTCTCTGGAACTCAAAGGGTTAACTGTCAGTGTGTCAGGATAAAGAGCACACACATACTCTGTATCACTTCAAATCCTTTATTGCAGTGAAACACGCAACAGGGTAAAAATTGGCAGTACTGTGTCCTGTCAATCCTTGAAGTGTACTGAAGGTGAACATGACAGGATAACTTCCAGCCTGGATCCAGATTTTGGAGGGAAGTGCTCCCTGGAAGATAATAGTATGGTTGAAGTAAGGAAACAGGACTTAAATTCTCTCTTTAGTGTTTAGCACTCTGTGTGAACCACAGGTGCGCTACTTACATCTCAATTTTGTTTTACAGTTTCAGTACACAACCCCATACATCCCAAGTGTCCCTCTTTAGGATGGACAGCCTCTCTTTGAAACTTAAATCCCTCTGTCCCTCTTCCCCACCCTGCTGTCCCTCTGTATAGGAGATCAGACTGTGTAGTGTGTATATGTGTATCACATTGCTCCACAGCAATAAAACTCACATTAATGTTTGTTTAAACTTCAGTATGTGTTTCTAAATTAGTCTGTTTAATAACTTTGGTCTTACTTTAAACCATTTATTCAGAGGTGTTAATGGGTCATAAAAAAAAAAAAAAATTATCGGTAATGCCTGAACACCTTCCCTGTCCCCAGCAATACCCCCTAAAATACAAGTGTCCCTCTTTTGCCATTTGAAATGTTGTGGGGTATGGAACGCCATGTTTCAAGTGACCTGTGAAATGGATAGCTATATAACTTGGGATGCATCAAGTCTGTGTTTGTATGAAGATATAAATAATATAGCTATATCATGTTTTAAATGATATATCCAAATACCTATGCATGCTGCATTTTTCTTTATATTGAGGCTGATGTGCTAAGAAGAACAGGGGCAATTACACATTCTTATTGATTTAAATGGTGCTTTTATTATATATAAATTATAGGAAACTTATTTGGTTAATGGAAATCTTATCTATGGTATATACATAAATGAATTAGAGTCTTAACATTCAAAGCAATGGTGTGTAATACACCAAATGGTTAAATGTTTTAACACTTTGAATATGGAATTAATACTAGGGTATTCTGATTTAAGCTAAATTAGGTATGAAGGATTTTTAGATGTATATTTATGGATGTTTTTTAATACATTAAAATTAATGTTGTTTAATAAGGATACTTTTGTAGTTTTAGATAGGGACTAATATTGTATTAGATAGGAAGTATGAAACTAGGAAGTATTTGTCTGAATAATAATACACCTGCCCGATTAATTAGACTTGAGGGTTAAATAGAGCACATAGGGATGAGTGACTGTAACCCCTGAGGAAGTGGCAAGAGAGCCACTATACGCGTCGGGTTTGGAATGTTTGGAGCTAGACCTCTATCATCCAGTGTAGCTCCCGGCAAGCGGACAGCTAGAACGCCACACTAGCACAGGAAGTGTATATTGAAGCGGTTTCTCTCTCGATCTATTTTTCCCCTTAATAGTGAGGAGCTATATCCACAGTGGAACGGTGGAGGGAAATTTTGGAAACCAGGAATAAAGGTGGCGATCCAGCATTGGACCCTTCTAAAGCAGATACACGAAGGCGGTAAAGACCGTGAGTTTATGGGCTTGGAGACATAGATGGTCTGTTGAGTGAAATTGTACTTCTTGCGCAATTGAAAGAAAAATAAAGATAGTGCTTTTAAATTATTTTCTTCTTGCGCCCCTTATTTTAGATTATGCATGCCAGTAGGGGATAAGGTCCCGAAGTTGGGGAGCAGCATCGGAATAGATCTGTTTAAGCACTGAAAGACTGGATAGACTGTTTTCCATTTCATCCACTTTTTACCATCATTCATTCCATCATCATCCTCCTATCATTTTCTATCCATTGACGATTCATTAAGATAAGTACATTTAAGTTGGAATGACTTTGTTTTGTCATCATCATTCTTTTCCATTTTTTTCATCACTCCGTTTTTATTATTTTATTTTGTTTTAAAAGACAACACAAGTGTTGTTTATTATGATCTATAGTGTATGATATTGTTCAGAATTATAGATCTGTTACTGTTCGAAATATATTTTATGTGTGTATTGTATAAGTGTGGCTTTATATCCCTATATTTATCTCCTAGTAGATTTGCACAGTGCACAGGGAGTTTGATTTGAGATCATGGTACTGGAATTTGTCTATATCAGGGTCTCTGATCAAGCATTTGCTGTTTGTTTATTGTAATACATTAGAATATGTTCTAAATATGTTTACTAGACAAATACTTCATTTTCAAGCTTAACCCCTTGAGTGCTAAAGGGTACGAGCAATGCATTGCGTACCCGTCTGGCACTCAAAGAGTTACAAAAACAGATAAAACATAATGACTGGTAACTTCAGAAAAATAGGATTTTAGTCTTACCTGTTAAATCCTTTTCACTTAGTCCATACAGGTCACTGGTACCATGGGATGTGTAGTCCCCTTTAATAGGCAGGAACAATTATGCAAATAATTTGCAAGGGGCGGAGCCTCCCCTCTTACTTAAGCCACCTTCTGGCCAGAGCCACCCATATTGATTTGAGACCCTAAACTGACCCCAGGTAAGCAAAAAGAAAGACTCCTGTGAGCATGCCCGAACGGTCTCCCACTGAATGCCACAGGAGAGCCAAGACTGGTCCCTTGACAGGGTGGGAGACCAGTGACCTGTATGGACTAAGTGAAAAGGATTTAACAGGTAAGACTAAAATCCTATTTTCACTGTCGTCCAATACAGGTCACTGGTACCATGGGATGTACAAACATTGAGCTGATCCAGAGGCGGGAAGTAAGGCAAGGACCAGGCGCAAGGCCCAAGTCACTAGAACTGTTAACCAGATGATAACATAGCCCAAACTGTAAGTGTCAACGGACACCAATCAAGGGAACAAACCCTGAACTTAACACAGCACACGGAACACGAGCCAACCGGGCTCAACAGTAAGGAAGCACTAAGGATCACAGAGCGGAAGACCTACACAGGCAAGACCGCCTCCAGGACCTTCCTTCCAAAGCTGGCATCAGCCGATGCCAGTACATCAACTCGGTAGTGCTTAGAAAAGGTGTGCACAGAGGACCAAGTGGCCGCTCTGCACAGTTGATCAGCAGAAGCTTGATTCTTGTAGGCCCAGGAGGCCCCAATAGATCTGGTGGAATGGGCAGTCACCCTGAAGGGAACATGCTTATTCCTCAACTTATAGGCTTCACGGATGGTAGCCTTAATCCAAGAGGCAATGGTAACTTTGGAAGCCGGTCTTCCTGCCCTAGGCCCCTCAGGAATGACGAATAGAGCGTCAGACTTCCTGATAGATTCGGTGCGGTGAACATAAAACTTGAGGCAACGCACCACATCCAACAAATGGAGATCTCTTTCCTTGTCAGATGAAGGATTAGGGCAGAAAGAGGGAACCACAATCTCCTGATTGATGTGAAACTCAGACACAACCTTGGGTAAGAATTCCTTGGTAGTGCGAAGCACAGCCTTATCCTTGTGGAACACCAGGTAAGGAGGTTTACAAGACAATGCCTGTAACTCTGCCACCCGGCGTACTGACACAATAGCCAAAAGGAAGGCCATCTTCCAAGTCACAAGACGTAATGGAATGGAAGCCAAGGATTCAAACGGTGGTCGCTGAAGAACTCCCAGCACCAAATTGAGATCCCACTGGGGAGCAGGACTCTTGAAGGCAGGTCGAACATGAGTCACACCTTGGAAGAAGACTTTCACATCAGGAAGGATGGCAATCCGTTCCTGGAAAAACACAGACAAGGCAGAGGTCTGAACTTTGAGGGAACTCAGACTGAGCCCCTTGTCCACACCGTTCTGCAAGAAGGCCAGGACAGTGGGAAGATGGAAGTCAAGAGACAACTGCTTGACAGAGCACCATGTCACGAAAGTTGACCAAATGCGATGATAGATCTTGGAAGACACAGGCTTACGAGCACTGAGCATCGTCGACACCACAGAAGGAGAAAAGCCTTTCTTAGCTAGAATCGAGGATTCAACCGCCATGCCATCAAACGGAGAGAGTGAACATCCTCTTTCCACAGATACCCCTGAAGAAGCAGGTCCGGACGGGCTGGAAGTGGGATTGGATCCTTCACTGACATGGCCATCAATTCCGGAAACCAGGACTGGCGAGGCCAGTTTGGAGCAATCAGGATGACAGGACAACGTTCTCTCTTCAACTTCTGAATAACTCTGATCAATAGAGGAAGAGGGGGGAAGATGTAAGCCAGGGAGAAGTCCCAAGGGATCGACAAAGCATCCACCACTAGAGCAAGGGAGTCCCTCAGACGGGAGCAAAACACCGGAACCTTCCTGTTGTGTCTGGTAGCCATCAGATCCACCACTGGCATCCCCCACCGTTGAGTGAGCATGTGAAACACCTCTGGGTGAAGAGCCCATTCTCCGCTGTCGACGGTGTGACGACTGAGGAAGTCTGCCATGACGTTGTCCACGCCTGGAATATGAACTGCAGAGATGACAGGCACGTGATCTTCTGCCCAAGACAAAATATCCTTGACTTCCCACCAGGCGGAACCGCTTCTTGTGCCGCCTTGTCTGTTGATGTAAGCCACCGCCGTGGCGTTGTCGGACTCTACTCTGACTGGAAGACCGGTCAATTGAGACTCCCAGTGCCTCAGGGCCAGCCGGACAGCTCGAAGTTCCAGAACATTGATGGAGAGCATGGATTCCTCCAGACCCCATTTCCCCTGAGCACTGAAGCGACCCCAGACTGCACCCCAGCCCCGAAGGCTGGCATCCGTTGTGACTGTGGTCCAATGAGGAACTAGAAAGGATTTCCCTTTCAAGAGATGAGAGAGATCTAACCACCAGTGCAGACTCGACTCGACATGAGGAGGAAGAGAAACAGACAGATGTTGATGATCTGGATGATTCCTGCACGTCTGGATCACAAATCTCTGAAGATCCCTGGAGTGGGCCATGGCAAATGGTACTGCTTCGATCGTGGAAATGAACTTCCCCACTAAGGACGACAACTTCGGAACTGGAATTTCGTCCATGTCCAGAATCCCAGCCACTCTGACGGCTATCTGGTGAGCCACGTCCTCTGGAAGAAACACCATGCATTGGCGAGTGTCGAACAGGAGACCCAGGAACAGAAGCCTCTGAGAAGGAATCAAGTCCGACTTGTCCAGATTCAGGATCCATCCGTGACGGTTCAGGGTGTGCATGCACCTCTGCAACTGCTGGTGGAGAAGCTCCGCTGAGGAGGCCTTCAGTAGGAGATCGTCCATGTAGGGTGTCACTCTGATCCCATCCTGATGGAGCACCGCTATCAAGGAGCCCAGCACCCGCTGGAAGACTTGAGGAGCTGTAGTCAGTCCAAAGGGGAGCGCTGTAAATTGAAAGTGTCCCCTGTGGCAGGCAATCCTGAGATACTTCCTGCTCTCTGGATGAATAGGGATGTGAAGATAAGCATCCTGAAGGTCCAGGGAGGCAAGAAACTCCCCTGGAGACATTGCTGCAATCACAGAGCGCAGGGACTCCTGGCGGAAGTGAGAAGTCACCACATAGGCATTGAGATCTTTGAGATCCAAGATGGGACGGGCTCCTCCGTCCTTTTTGGCTACCACAAACAGGTTGGAATAAAATCCTGAACCTGTGTCCCCCTGCGGAACCGCCTCCAGGACCTCTTTGTCCAAGAGATCCTGAATAGCGTCGTCGAACAGACGCCTTTTTGAGGGTTCCTGAGAAGGACGAGTAAAATGGAACCGAAAAGGAGGAAGGGAAGAGAAAGGGATCCTGTATCCCTCTGACACCACCTGAAGAACCCATGGGTCCGCCACTGACTCCTCCCAAGACCGGCGAAAGATGCGGAGACGACCGCCTACAGCCGGATGCGGACCCGGGTTCGGCGAGTCATGCCGAAGCAGTCTTGGAGGTCTTGGCCTTGGAGGCAACTTTGGGCCTCCAGGACTGTTTGGGCTTGGAGGAGGAGCGCGTAGTGGGAGGACCCGTTTGGGCCGAGGAGCGTGTCTCAGTCTGAAAGGAACGAAAGGACCGATTGCGTTTGGCTGGAAACTTTTTCTTAAAGACTGAGGGTAGAAGAGTACTTTTACCGCCAGTAGCCTCACTGATCATTTCTTTGAGCTCAGAGCCAAAGAGCAAATTCCCCTGAAAGGGCAAGGAAAGCAAGGCTTTCTTAGAGGCTGTATCAGCAGACCAAATTTTCAGCCAAAGAGCGCGTCTAGCCACCACAGAAGAAGTGGAGGCCCTCGCCATCATGCGCACAGCATCAAAAGCAGCATCAGCAACATAGTTCTGAGCTTCAGTGATATTAGCAAGAAGCTGCAACTGTTCAGATACAGGCGCATCCTGGCGAACCGCTTCAGTCAGTCGTTCAGTCCAGGCTGCAATAGCCCTATTAACCCATGCCACAGCAAAGGTGGGGCGCATGGCAGTGCCAATAGAGGCAAAAATAGATTTAAGAGAGAGCTCTAATTTCTTATCCGTCCAGTCCTGCAAGGCAGAGGCATCTGAGACAGCCAAAGCAGTAGATTTGGATAGTCTAGACACAGGAGCATCCACCTTGGGAGGATGAACCCATTTTGCCAGCTCCGCTTCGGGAAAAGGGTAAAGTTTGGCAAACTTTTTGGAGACAGAGGAAGATCTATCAGGATTCTTCCATGCCTCAGAAACCAGACGGGCAAGAGTAGGGTTAGTTGGAAAACAAACAACAGGTTTAGATGGCTTTTTCTGAAAAACATCAGTAGGATCATAAGTGGATTCCTGAGTCAGAGGAAGGTTGAGCGTATTCAGAACCGCTCTGATCAGACCCTCAGCCGAAACTTCAGGGTCACACTCATAGGGGTCCCCAATGGACCTGTTAGATTCAATAACAGTACGTTCCTCAGCATCAGAATCCTGTAAAAGTTCTTCTTCAGAAGAATCAGTGATATCAGGAGCTCCTTGTGGCTTAGGCAGGGAGGTCCTGATAGTAGAGGGGGTCTGCCAGACCTGGAGAGCCCCCTGTACCTGAGAGGGAAAGAGTTGAAGCGTGGATCTGAGATCCCTAGTGGCAGCTTTAAACTCCCTCACCCAAGATGGCTCAATAGCGTGGCTGGGAAGCCCAGGGTTGCTATCTTTATCAGTACAATTAGGGCATAGATCCCCCACATTATCGCAATCCAGCCCAATGTGGCAAGAGGAGCAAAACGCCATGGGGGTAGAAGACCCCCCAGCCTCCTTAGTCTTGGGTCTAGCCCCTAGCTCCAGTGAAGTAGACATGCTCACAGCGTCAATATACCCCACAACAAACACTATCACCCAGAAAAGTGTTAAAGATTAAAGTTTCACCCCAGAAAAGGTCTAAAAACGGACTTATCTGGCCAGCGAAGGGTTAATCTGGTGAGGAGAGAGAAGGCTCGGTCCCTGCGTAGTGTACTCGCCTTGGAAAAGTACCACAAAATGGCGGCCGTCATGACAGCCAATCAGAAACGAGCGCGAGCTAAGCGCTCATGGGAAATGTAGTTTTCCCTATGCAAGTACCCCAAACAGTGCCCGAAGCCCCCCTGAACCCCCTACATTAATAAAACACCAACCGGATGATAGAGCAGGAGCCTAGCATTAAAATGAGCCCACTCTGAAGTTGCTGTGACAAGCGGTTTCAGAGATATGTCCCAAACTGTGAATTCCCATAGAGAGTAAAGGAGCTCTGCTGCTGAGCGGGAAAAAGCCGCGCTTAAAGGCGCGGAACACCATTTTTAATAAAGTTTAGTAAAACATTAAAAAGTGCCCAAACTAGCATGAAATACATGAGAAACATAAATAAATGAATACCCAATGCTCCAAAACTCAGAGAATAACACAGAAATTGCATAAATAGTGATAATGCAATAAAAACACCCTATGAGTGCTGGAGTGTGTTAAAACTCCCAAATACAAGCCCATCAAAGGGACACTGTGGGGACAAGTGGACCTTCAGCACTCAATGGGTGACTCACCTTTCTCGCAGACTTCTGTCTTCAGGTGACCATGATAGGGAGGGAAAGAACCAGAGGTAATTTCCCCAACAGGGGAGCTGCTTAACACAAGCTGTCCCCTCATCAGGTATAGGTCCACAGAAATCCCTGGAAGCTGCACTAGCCACTTCGGGTGAGGGCATTCACAGCCATGGTCACCCTCCTAATGGTGGTATTCCATATTTGAAGAAAAAATAATAAAACTCTAAGAAGCATAGCTGTTCTCTGCCTGGTGTGCAAGCACACCAGGAACAAATCAATATGGGTGGCTCTGGCCAGAAGGTGGCTTAAGTAAGAGGGGAGGCTCCGCCCCTTGCAAATTATTTGCATAATTGTTCCTGCCTATTAAAGGGGACTACACATCCCATGGTACCAGTGACCTGTATTGGACGACAGTGAAAGCAGTTTAATTTGCATACAAATTAAGTTTTACATCTTAGAAGAGTTAAATAAAAATCAATATACACCAGTGATATTTCAAACTCTATTTGCAATTGGGCTTGTGCCCAAAATTCAATTTCATTACATTAAACTACATGTGAATGTCTGATTGCTAACTATTTGATCTCGGTCATTTAGTTAAAGCATTCAATTTAATAACCTGCAAAATAAGTAAATTTGAAACTGTATTTTATTTTTGAAAAAATAAATCTGGTATCTACATCTATAAGAATTATATTTGATTGAGCAAGAATTCTAATGCAAAACATCTTAATTAACCCTTTGAGTGCCATTGCTTTGCAATGCATTGCGTACCCCTCTGGCACTCAAAAGGTTAATGACAAGACTTATTTTTAAAGGAGCAGCAAATTTTTTTTATGAAAACACATATTTCTAGAGCATTTCCTGCTGAATAAAACAAGGTCACTCCCACTGCTGTCAGATGTTTTATTCAAAACTAGTTGAAGAGCCCGTTACACGGGTCACAGTGCTGGGCGGTTGCGGTGCAGTCATGCACAGTAGAGACTACCCGCGCCACAGCTCGTGCAGTCTGTAGTGCGCATGACTGCAGCGCTCGCAGCCGTCTCTACTGCACATGACGGCTTCTGACAAACAATTTAGCAAATTATTATACAGGATTTATAGCGGTTCAAATAATCAGGAAGTAAATTTACTGTGCTTTACTTCCTGATAGTTTTAACTGGCAGGAAGTGACACCACTGCTAATGTAAAAAAACATGAGATTAAACTGTAATAACTCTGGAAATATAAATCTCTCGGCAGTGGGAGTACCCTTATTTTACTCAATAGGAAAATCCTTACAATATATATATTTTCATAAAAAGTTTACTGCTCCTTTAAGCAAGACTGTTATTTAGAAAGAAGCAAAAGATGAAACAACTGAACATATAAGTACAATTTCTATATACATTAAAGCAATAGTAAAGTTCTATTAGGAAAAATTACATATTGTAGCATTTGCTCTGCAGAGTAATGCCAGATTGTGCCAACTGCATTTTTTTAAATTTTAAATCAAGTTCTAATTTGTAATCTGGCAGTAGGTCCCTCTGGAAAAAGCAGTCACATTTATGTGTTGTGCATTATGTGTTGCTTATCAGAAATCACAATGAATGGGCAAATGAAGCAATCGTTTGTCTTTGGCCAATCCTGCACCATTGGATAATAAATCACACACCCCTCCAATGTGTGATGACATAGAAACAAATAAATAAATGCTGATCAGTCAGTGAATCAGTTATTCTGACAGATCCTCTTGTGCTAATGAGAAAGCCATGTGTTCATTTGTTATTTTAATGTATATTGTAGCAATAAGTTTTATTTAAAAAAATGTAAAACTCCTTTTGCTACTTGCTCTGGTGAACAGTCAGCCACCAGAGGCGTAACTAGAAGCCACCGGGCCCTGGTGCAAGAATTGCCATGGGGCCCCCCCCGTCCACATTGCCCCCCCGCCCACATTGGCCCCCTCATCCACGTTGCCCCTTCCACAATGCCCCCTTCATCTCCACAATGCCCCTTCCACAGTGCCCCCTTCATCTCCACAATGCCCCTTCCATAATGCCCCTTCTACAATGCCCCCCTTCATCTCCACAATGCCCCTTCCATCTCCACAATGCCCCTTCCACAATGCCCCCTTTATCTCATCTCCACAATGCCCCTTCCACAATGCCCCCTTCATCTCCACAATACCCCTTCCACAATGCCCCCTTCCATCTCCACAATGCCCCCTTCCATCTCCACAATGCCCCTTCCACAATGCCCCCTTTATCTCATCTCCACAATGCCCCCTTCATCTCCACAATACCCCTTCCACAATGCCCCCTTCCATCTCCACAATGCCCCCTTCCATCTCCACAATGCCCCTTCCACAATGCCCCCTTCATCTCATCTCCACAATGCCCCCTTCCATCTCCACAATGCCCCCTTCATCTCCACAATGCCCCCATCTTCACATTGCCCCTTCATCTGCACATTTCCCCTACCTCCAGTTCCTGGTGGTGTAGTGGAGTGTCTTTACAGATCTGTGCCTCCTTTGCTCCCGCGCACCACTGTAGTAATGCAGAGGCTGGGAGATGATGTCATCTCCCAGCACTCTGTATTACTACAGCGGCGCGCCAAGTGGGAGATCAGGTAAGTGACTGCTGCGGGCCAGGGGGTGGCAGGCGGTGGCCGGGCCCCTGGAGTGACGGGCCCGGTCGCAAGTGCGACCTCTGCGACCCCTATTGTTAGCCCTGTCAGCCACTACTGCTTACAGGAATAAAATGCAGAAGCCACAGGCCTGATTGTCACTAGCACCACCACCTGGGTGTATATAGCAGAAGGCAGCTCTGGGCCCCAATACAGCCCTGGGTGGTAACCTCATCTGCCCATAAATAAACATACATTTCTGTATGGCATTTTGTACAATGTATACAAGATGCGCTAACCATATTAAGAAGCATCTAAGGAGGGTAAGCATGATGTTTTCGGGGGAGAAATGCTGGCAGTCTCATCCTGAAAGGAACTACTGTAACTTATGAGAAAACAACATATGTTTCATTCCACTGGTTGATTTGGATATAAACTTTTAACCCTTTGAGTGCCAGAGGCGTGGCTTACCCCCTCTAGCACTCAAAGGGTTAAGCCCATGAAGTTATGTATCATTCTCAAACATTATCCCATTTAGAATAGTGAGAAAAGTGTCTCTAAAATGAGCTAATTGATTCTATAAGCTCAGCCTTTGTACAAAGCCAGCTGTTTTGAAAATGATATAATATGTTTCTCAAATCTGGTATTTTTCAAAGCCTTTTTTTATGTTTAATCAATGGTAATGCTGAAAAAGTGGTCATATGATGTTTAAAACATTAAAAAAGAACATTTTTTTTCCATGTCATTTGTAAATAGTTTTATGTTACTAGTCAACTGACACAACAGGAAAAAGAGGGTTACTAGTCGAGTGGACAAGGCAGGACCATACCTCCCAACATTTCAAATTGACAAAGAGGGACACTTGTGTTTTAGGGGGTGTTGCTGGGGGTGTTGCCTGTGGGGCGAGCATTACCAAGAATTTTTATGCTATTTCACGACCTATTGATACCTCCATGTGTAACCTAATACATGATTTAGATCAATAAAGTGTTTTATTTACACAGACTAATGTATAAATACACATATACTGATGTTTAAACAAACAATAATGTGAGTTTATTGCTGTAGAACTTATATACACACCACACACTCTGATCTCCTAAAAAGAGGGACATCAAGGTGGGAATGAGGGACAGAGGGATTTGGATTTATAAGAGGGACTGTCCCTCCTAATGAGGGACACTTGGAAGGTATGCAGGACTGAAGAACTGGTTTGTGTGTGTTCATTGCAAATCAGTTTGACTGAAATCAACATTTTTAAATTATATAAGAAAAAAAAAATCAAGTCATGAACTGAAATACAGAATGCAGTGTTGTATCACATTCTGTTCACAAGAGGGATAGTTCCCAATGTGAAACTTCTGACTGGGGCAAAGGTATTACATGAATGTGTTATAACTTAGCTTTACAATGTTGTTCTTGTGAGTGAATCAGTGTAAATATGCATGAACGCCTTCCTGAGAACCACCTCACAATTGGACATCCATGTGCCTTCTTTGAAAAGGTTCTCACATTAATTGGAATCTAGTCTGGCCTCTTAGTATAATAACATTCTCAGGAAATATATATAAAATGTTCCCAAATCAGCACTAACATGAATCTTCATTACACAAAAAGGTTTTAATAATATTGGTCAATGTTTCCATCCCCTTTAGGATCTTTATGAAGACCTCTTTTTGTTCTTTGTATAGGACTAAATTTGACAGGGAAAGTGTTTTACCCTGAACGCTTTATAGAGTGGTCCATATAAGAAGGCCGGCTATATAGACATCTTTGTGAAGGGAAAAACTGAACTTTCATAGCAGGAGGAAGCAGGATCAGCAATTGTTCCACCTGCAAAAAGTTCCAAACTCATCTTGGACAGCTGTGACTGTTTCTGAGGACTTCTTTGCATATCTATATCTATACTGCATATTGCACACAGAGGGTGGACAGGCTGAGTCAAGAGTACTATGTTTGTGTGTAATTATGAGATTGCTTGCCTGTACAGTCTGAATTATATGGGAAAAATAACCATAACATTAAGCAATCACATTACAAGATAATAATCAGCTATGATAGGCATGGTTGTATTGATAAACTATGGCTAAGCATTATCTAGCAAAGGGGCTCTAGCTTTCATTCTTAAAGTGATAGTAATACTTTGTTTTATCTTTATTTTATACAGTCTTTAAGTCTTTTTTAAGTCTTTAAGTCTTATCTCTCAAACCTTTATGGTTTGAGAGATATTCACAAGCAAAGTTTCCCCTCCTGCCCCTTTTACCTAGTGTAAGCTATCTCTTCTCAGATGTGGAATGCAGTCCATAGACCAGACAGATATCAGCAGGGGACAATCTTCTTCCTATGAGCGCAATGAAAGCCCTGCCACCCTTGACAAGTTTTTCAGGTTTTTCCCTTATCTTAATTGAAGATTGTCCCTCTCTGCAATCTACCTGGGCACCTCCCATCTGCTCTGGCTGAGCAGTGTTACATCAGTAAAAGGGACAGGAGGGGGATATTTTGTCATTGAATTACTCTTGAACTACAACTCTGACAGAATTAAAATGACACTCTCCAAAGTCCAGATACTATGATGATTAATTAGAGCTGCTTTTATTATGAAACATTACTATCCCTTTAAAGCTCACTAGGTTATCTGAAGTGAGAGAGGGAGATCAATCTGTAAAGAACAGTATAATGGATCCAGATCCAGGGCAATACCTCTCCAGGAGAATTAAATGTCTTTTCAGTGTTTCATGGATAACAAATTAATTATGTTTTAAACCTCTTGATGATATTCTACGCTCTCCTCAATTTCTTATATTATGCTTTACACCTGTTTTGCACAGTAGTAGCTGGATTTCTTACTTGGATGTCGTTAGATTTTCTTAACATCTGTTTATGCATATTTCCACACTTTTGGGTCATGTCTATTGGTTGTTACTGTCCTTCACTTTTCTTCATGCTAATTTAGCACAATTCATTAGATAGCAACAACGTATTAAACATATTGTACAATGAATGCTCCTTCATCTCAATTTATAACACATAGTCACACTTAAAGGATGACACTTCCAGTTCACCACAATAACTAATTTCTTCCAATTTCACCTTCCCTCCACAGAACTCTTAGCTTTGGTCTTTACTGCTATAGCAGTCTACAAGCAACTATGTTCAGTTGACTAGAAACAAACACAGACTGCTGTAGTATATCTGTACTCTAACATTCCAGGCCATGGAGGTACTAGAGTTACTGCAGCTAAATATACAAGTTTGAGATACAATAACTTTTGAATAAGTTATATCTCAGCATTAAGAGTACCAAAGTTTTCTCAGCAGAATAAACCATGCAATATATATATTTTTAATATTAAACATTACTATCCCTTAAAGGGATAGTAATACTTCGTTTTATCTTTATTTTATTTTGTAGGCATTAAAAAAACATGAAGAACGATATAAGTCTTATCTCTCAAACCTTTATGGTTTAAGAGATATTCACAAGCAAAGTATCCCCCCCCCCTCGTTCAGTCAGATCAGAACGGAGGTGCCCAGGTAGACTGCAGAGAGGGACAATCTTCAATTAAGATAAGGGAAAAAGCTGAAAAACTTGTCAAGGGGGGAAGGGCTTTCATTCTTTTCATTGTAAGAAGATTGTCCCCTGCTGTTATCTGTCTGGTCTTACAACCAGATTCACATCTGAGAAGAGGTGGCTTACACTAGGTAAAAGGGACGGGAGGGGGAAACTTTGCTTGTGAATATCTCTTAAACCATAAAGGTTTGAGAGATAAGACTTATATAATTCTTCATGTTTTTTTAATGCCTACAAAATAAAATAAAGTTAAAACGAAGTATTACTATCCCTTTAAGTTTGCATACTATATTATTATTCAGTGTAAATAAAATCCATACACATAACAAAGTTTAAGCACAAACATACAGCTATATCCCATGTTATCCAATGAATGGTAAGAATAAAATGCCACATGGGGTGAGTACAGAGCTGTTGAGATCAATGAACCATTTTGCCATGTGAAGGTAAATGTTGTTAAATCTGTAAATGATTGCCTCTAAATGGAAAGGATACAAAGTTACATTTAAATAACCTACAATTTTGTGTTTTTGCTCGTTTGACTATAGCAATGTCCTGATTTTTCTTTTCAAAGTGACATTATAACAGGCCTAATTATCTAAAAATGACAGTTTCCATCCCAGACACACAAAAAACCCTGTTGTTTACAGCCAGGTCCTGATGTATAACTGCATATGCTCTGAGACTTCTGACTGGGATATACATCTTAAAAATCTCAAGACAGATTATATCAGTCACAGATATAATGCCAAGGTCATGGACATCCAAATTAAGAGAGCCAATCATGTACCAAGAGGAGTTCTCCTGGAATATAACCAACCACAGGAGGAGAAGATAATAACGTTGTTCACCTACCACCCTCAGCTTTAAGTACTGTGCAAAATCTACAAACAAAACCACATACTGATGGCAGATTAACCCCTTAACACCATGTGACATACTATGACCGTCACGGTCCTTGAAATACTGAAGGACCGATGACGGTCATAGTACGTCACATACTTTTTACTTACAGCGCTCTACACGGAGCACTGTAAGTAAAAATAGGGCCTGAAATTGACCGCTCCAAGATCGGAGCGATCTCTGTCAGGCCCAAACGTGACGCGCCGATACACGCAACAGGTCACGTGTACCGGCGCGTCGGCGTGCATCAACGCGGTCCTTATAGGACGGAAACGTCCCAGGACCGCCGGTCGCTAAGGGGTTAAAAAGACTATTCCAAAAACCTCTGCTGCCCTCCTATAAACAGCTCCCCGAACCTGAAAAAAGAGTTGTGGAACCTGTGCAAGCACAAGTACCACAGATAAGGTTCCCATACCACAGTCCCACCAAAACCACATCAATGGCAAATTCCCCTGTGGATATTCTAATGTTGTCTACCTCATCATGTGTGAAATGTCCCAACACAGGATTATATGTAGGTGACACAGGAACAACTGTAATAAAATGAATGAATTCTTATAGGTAGAGTATGAACAAGAAAAGATACACCCCTGGGTCAACATTTTTGCAAAACTGGTCACAGCATTAAAGATCTCAGCGTGAATGTACTGATGGGAAATTTTCAAACACAGAGAGACAGAAATATCTGGAAGTATAAACTGATGACCGAGTTTAACACTCTAAACTGTTTATTGAACCGTGACAAGACATTTGTCACATTATTCCACACAATAAACATATTTTGGGCACTTCAGGGGTGCGCAATGCATTGCAAAGTGACATGTAGGGGACTCTTGTGCTAAGAGGGTTAACCTATACATTCAATATACAGTAAAATATTGTGTATAATATGCACAATTTTGCCCTACTTTACCTAAGATGAAGTGTGTGTGTGTGTGTGTGTGTGTGGGGGGGTGCCTATTATAAGGGAGTAAAAAAAAAGTCCATATATTTTTGTGTTCCCCCAGTGCAATCCGCTTCCCTTTGCCTGTCCTGCTTCAACTCACCCCCTCTGGAGTCAGCTTTAATCTCTGCACATCTATGCATTGGATGCACTGTATTGCCCTGTGAAGACTTTGAGGTATTACCATTGGCAGACAAAGGGAAGTGGATTGTGCTTGGTGGAGGGAGAGAATTGGCAACAAAAAGTAATATTTTTTTGTGAGTAGATGGGTCAAAACACGGGTAAATATTATACATACACTTTTATTTTCCCCTAAAATTTTGGGTATAATTTGCACCTACGTATTATACACAGGTGAGTATTATACGTTCAGATTTTATGGTACTTAACCATCTTTGGCTGCAATTGGCTGCAATCACAAACTCTCGACACACTAAATTTACTGGCGCTATTCACACATCAAAAGGAAAATAAATACTGAACCACTTGGCCAGCTACAAAGAGATGTCTCTTCTGAAGCCTACAGAATAATTAACCTGCAGTGGAATTCAAATTTAACAAGAATTTGCATGAATGTGTAACCTCTCTTCTGTCATGTATTTTGTATTCAGCCTTCATTCTAAACATGACTTACAAAGAGACTTACAGTAAAATCTTGGGTATAATACGCACAATTTTACCCCACTTCACCTTATGTGAAGTGGGGGGGTGCGTATTATACATGAGAGTTTTTAAATAAAATAAAACATTGAGGCTGGTAGATACCTTCCCTCTCCCGGTGCTATCTGCTCTCAAAATAAGACTTACTAGGTTAAATTTAAGTCCCCACTGAAGTCCTCATCTTTTCCACAGAAGAGAAGGCAATATACAAGCTATGTAAAGATTCCATGCATGCCACCCACTTCCTTCAATGAGTTTTCAGGACCTTCCGTCTATGGTATTGCCCTGTGAAGACCTTGAGATCCCCACAGTGCAAATGGAAGCATGCCACCTGCATGTAAGCTTTACATAGTTTGTATTTTGCCTGTTCTTCTGTGGAAAAATAGGAGGACTTCAGTGGGGACTTAAATTTAACCTAGTAAGTCTTATTCTGAGAGTGGATAGCGCTGGAGAAGGGAGGGAAGGTATCTGAAAGCCTTTAAAAAAATTTTTAGTAAGGGGGAAAACAAGGGTGCGTATTAAACATAGGCACTCTTGTTTTCCCCTAAAATCTTGGGCATAATATACACCTGCGTATTATACATAGGTGCGTATTATAACTAAGATTTTACGGTAAATTGTCTTGAAAGACTGCATTCTAAAGCTACTCAGTCAATAAAGGTATCACTTTTACTCTACAAGTCTTCTGCTTTTTCAACGGCTAATACAGTACCACCTTTTACCTATATTATGTATGTGATCATTTGGTTTTCTAGACAGCATCATTAATGCAGTAGGATGTGGACACATGGTAATGTCATCTCAATTATTAATAGATGAACGGTCATATTTTGTAATAACACTGCATGTAACACATAGGGCAATTTGGGATTCAATGAAGCAAATTTGGTATGTGTTCTTTCACAATATTTTCCATGTGAATTTTTTCCACTGTTTTTAATGCAGGTGTGAGTGTGTTTTTTAGGTGTATGTGTTATTGCATTAGTGTCATGCATCTCTTGCCTCATGCTGTATATGTTTTTTTAAGGGGGTGTGCCTTTGTGATGTCTTTTTGTCTCACTGTGTATGTTTGTTCATTTCTTTTTAAATGCTTGGTTATGTATTTTTTTCTGGGCTTTGCTGACTGTCTTATACAGTTCAGATTCTGACTTTGTCATGTTTTCTTATCTACAATCCCTTTCACTTGTCCTTTGCCAGACTACTGAGATTACATTGAGCTTGGGTGTATTACTAGTCATTACTATACAGTTCAGATTCTGACTTTGTTATGTTTTCCTATCTATAGTCCCTTTCACTTGTCCTTTGCCTGATTATTGAGATTATATTGAGCTTGGATGCATTACTAGTTATCTAATTCTTGCAGCTCAGACCTTTGCTTTGACTTACTGACTTGAACAAAATTTGCCATCAGTGACTTTGGACTGTCTGAATATGTCTAATTTTAAACTCTCATACAAACCTTAGGGTTCAACCCCTGGGACAACTGGTTAACCCTGCACAGCCTGAGCCTCCATTGATCTCTTAGGAATCAAGACCTTCAACACAGTGGGTCAACTTTTCAGTTACCTTATAATTAAGCTGAGAGCTGGAAGTTTTTAGATATTTGACTGCAAGGCAAAGTTTACAAATCCATTAAGTTTTCAAAACTAGTTTATTAATAATTAATGAAAACAGGCAAACAATACCAAGATTTGTGATTTACTGTGCATTACTTTAAACAAAGAGAAGAAAAATAAATATAAAATATAAAAAGAATGATATGACTAATAATACTGCACAATGCATAAATATATATAATTATTCACAGATTCTGCTATGAGACAAGTAGTGCTAACTTATACTGTTTTGAAGTATTAATTATAATTCAGTGAATGCAGTAGCAGAACCGCAGTATCATTGAATCACTGGCTTCATGTATCTCTCACACATAGCAGCCAAATGCAGAGGTGAAGAACTTTGACAAGGGACAGGTTTTTTTTTTTTGGTTTTTTTTTTACTTAGGATACAAAGACATCTATGCTGGTCTACATGAACAGTCAGTGCTAGCCTTCAATTAATGTTTTAACAGTGTCTGTGAGTTTATGTGGAACAGCAGCTTTCAATCCTGGAAATGAGGTGATGCTCAAAGATAAATCGATCTTAGCAAAGGTTTATCTGGCTCATATCTAATGAAGCCTTCCAAAGCAATGAGCTCAAAGACAAAGCACAGAATAGAAATAACAGGGTATTATGTTTAAAGAGCAACAAAGATGAAAAAAGTAAAATAAAACAAAACAAAATGAAAAAACTTCGATCAATGGGAAGCTTGAGTCTGTGACACGCAGCACTTCACATGCAATTACAGCAACAGTGCAACCTGGCTGCAAAACATATGAAACTCCAGCTACCAGAAAAATACCAGGTTTTCTTTTTTAAAGGGATAGTAATGTCTAAATTAAAGGGATAGTAATGTTTCACAAAAACAGCAGCTCCAATGAATCTTCATAGTATATGAGCCATAGAGAGCGCTATTTCATTACTGTCAGAGTTGTAGATCAACAGTAATTGAATGATAAATTATCCCCCTCCTGCCCCTTTTACCTAGCGTAAGCCACCTCCCCTCAGATGTGGAATCTGGTCACTTGACCAGACAGATCACAGCAAGGGACAATCTTCTTACTGTGAGAACAATGAAAGCCCTGGCCTCTTTGACAGGTTTTTCCCTTATCTTAATTGAAGATTGTCCCTCTCTGCAATCCACTTGGACACCACCCAGCTGCTCTGAGCTGAGCAGTGTTACATCAGTAAAAGGGGCGGGAGGGGGATATTTTATCATTCAATTACTCTTGAACTACAACGTTGACAGTATTGAAATAAAACTCTCCATGGCCCAAATACCATGACGATAAATTGGAGCTGCTTTTACTATGAAACATTTATATCCCTTTAAAGTAAACTGCAGAGTCTTCATTATGGTAATCATAACACGTTGCACTATGTTTAATAACTTACTTTGCTATAGTTTTAAAAATATTGCATGTAAAATGATCCCCCTCCTACCTCTTCTGGCTGCCTCCCCTTAGAGCTGCAATTTTGTCCCAGGACCGGACAGATGCAGCGAGGGACAAACTTAAGACAGTAAATATAAGGAAAACCCTGCCCTCACCTTGACAAAGGTAGGCAGGATTTTCCTTTGCTTACTGAAGTTTGTCCCTCGCTCTCCATCTGGACCAAGCAAGGATGAGCATAATGTGGCCAGAAAGGGTGGGAGGGTGATCTTATTACATGGAATAGCTTTAAAACTATAGCAGTGTAAGTTATTAAACATAGAGCAACATGTTATGCTTACCATAATGAAGACTCAACGATCTACTTTATTTTAGACATTATTATCCCTTTAATAATATTTTGTAGATAGTTTTAATGAAATGTAATACTGTAGATAGTAAAAAAAATAAATGAATTGAGCCTAGTCCAATCTCTCAGACCCTTATGGTTTAAGAGATATAAAATTACAAAGTTCCCCCTTCCATCCCCTTGCACTGATGTCACTGTCTGGTTTACAGCAGGAGATTCTGGTCTGCAGACCGTCCTGCGGCTTTTCAGCAGAGCTGAAAATATTGAGATATAGAAATAAATACTTCATTTGAATGGTCTACAATGTGTGTCTGGTTTGTAGTTCAAAACCTTGAACTACAATCATCTTATCACCTCATTTCCAAAGCACAACAATATAAAAACTATAATAATATATTTTAGAAGTGAAGATTGCTCTTTGCAGGGGAGGGCTGGCCTGGGGGGCAGAGGGGCAATTTCCCCTGGACTGGTCACATGTTTGGGCCATCAGGCCACTGCCTCACTTAGTCTCCCAATTCCTGCTGTAAATGGAGCTATACTAGTGATACCACAGAGCTTACAATTGAAATGGAACTACACAAATGATACTACAGAGCTAAAATCCAAATATATCTACACTAACAGCATAACCCATTTCCCTTGTAAGATCTATGGTATCAATCATGTCGCTGTACTTAAATTGTAATGCCAATATTAAAAGTAACTAAAGGGGATGGGCTGGGACGCTGGGCTGGAGTGACTGAAGAAATGGGCCAGTCGATTGTATTTGCCCCCCAGGCCACAAGTTCCCAGTCCTCCCCTGGCTCTTTGTACTAATGTAGCAAATGTTGTGTTTCTATGCTTTTTTTTTTGGTTACTGAACATATAAGAGAAGCAAAAGCAAGTGTATATGTTATTGATACTTTGTATCTTCCTTTACAAGTGCAGACAGGCCCTAAAGTATCAGGACATTCTATCCATGTGTCATCACTAGGGTGACCACGGGTCCCGGAACGTCCGGGACTGTCCCTTATTTCAGGGCTATGTCCCGCATCCCGGGTCATCTTCAACCGGGACAATGAAGTGTCCCGGAATGAAGCCAAGCCGCCCTGGATGTCAGCCTGCAAGCGGTGTGTCACATCATGGACGCCGCGAGGGAGCGCTTGGTAGCATAAATCAGCGCTCCCTCGCGGCGTCCATGATATGGCACACCGCTTGCAGGCTGACATCCAGGGCGGCAATGCAGCTTACCTGATCTGGAGGCAAGCGCTCTAGTAATACAGAGCGCTGGGAGATGACATCATCTCCCAGCGCTCTGCATTACTGAGCACAGCGCGCGGGAGCTTCAGCTCTGTGCCGGAGGAGGCACAGAGCACTTACCATGCCGCTAGACCACCAGGGACTCAAGGGGCAACTAGGGTGACCACGTCCCGGAATGGCAGAAGGGAAATGTGGTCACCCTAGTCATCACTCACTGACTATACCCACATCTCACATTAATTCTCTCACATGTCTTTATTCCTGTGTAGGCCAGATAGCTTCCCTTTTCAAAGACCACATGCTTTTGTCTCTAACGTGCCAGCAATGTAAGTGAAAATAAATAGGTCTCTCTGTCCATTAGAACGGTTTCATTTTAAATTCATTGTGCAGAGACCAGCGAAGTAAACCTACTGGTACCCAAGAGGCCAGAATTGAAAAACGACATATATTTTTAATATGTCTTATATATATATAGATCCGTTATTTGGGTATCATACTGTCCAGTCAGCCTAAAAGCATAAAATGTAACAACCACATCTAAATTACAGTCTTATGTAGAAAGCAAAAGATAAGCAAATCTAAAGCACACTGTACCAACTGTTCCATA
Source organism: Rhinophrynus dorsalis (assembly GCA_037306005.1). Classification (NCBI taxonomy): domain Eukaryota; kingdom Metazoa; phylum Chordata; class Amphibia; order Anura; family Rhinophrynidae; genus Rhinophrynus; species Rhinophrynus dorsalis. The sequence continues at coordinate 280,730,728 of CM074718.1, read as the reverse complement.
GGACTACAAAGAAATATTCCACAAATTCCTACTGATTTAACCACTTCACTACAATGCACTGGAAACTTGCCTAACAATCGATGGGAATATTCATTTTGTACCTATGGTGATGTTCATATGCTTTGGAATTACTCATTTTTTTTCCTGCATATAGGTCCAACTCTTAGGGCCGTATGTTCAAAGGGATAACGACCAAAAATTTTCGTATGAAAGACAAAAATAAGTCACTGAATGCATGAACGACATATTTTCTATAGAGTAAACGACAAAAAACGAGTAAAGTCCGTTTTGTACGACACAACTCCAGAATTGACGGGCAAAGGGGCGTGGCAAGGGCGTGACTAAACTATTCTCCAGTGTCCTATACAGGAAAAGAAAATTTGTCGTAACTATCGACAAAAAATGTCTTTCATAAAACAAAATGTGTACGTTAAGAAAAAAGTTGAGGGAATTTGTTCTGAATGTGAGAATTTTTGTCTTTAGTTAAGACATTTTTTGTCGTTAATTAAGACTTTTTAAAGATATTTTTGTCATTAGTTGAGACATTTTTTTTGTCGTTACATACGACAATTTCAGTCATGACAAACAGCATATTTCCAATCACAACCGACACTCTCTGAAAATATTAAAGGGGAACTACCACCCCGCAAAAACTTCATCCTAATTAAGTCTTCATCTGGTGACTAGCGCTAGTCGCCAGAAATATTACCTGGTTTAAAAGATCTTCTACTTTTTCGGAGGCTGACAGTAGCAGAAAGCACGGACATCTTGCCTTAGTGGCGTCCGTGCGTCTGCACTGTCAGTCCCTTTTGGAGCCGGCTGGCACAGCACTGGAAACCTTTCTAGCATTCAAACAGTTAATAGTCCTATTTAAATCAATAGGAATATTTATTTGTTCCTTATGGTGCAGTTGGTTAACTGGGATTATACCATTTTTCTTTAGTACACCAGCCTCAGAGAGTTACAGTGTATATATGTGTGCTGCATTCTAATTCACCTCAATGTAATGGGTCAAGGAAAAACATGTGGATATTTGTGAGCAGTTAATTTCCATCTCTCCTGTATTAGCATTCATTTTGTATCAAGCCTAATGGAAAACACTTCTGTATGTTTCATATATACACATCCATACAACATCTGTCATAGGACACAGGTCCCAAGGGGCATACAGTGCCTAGGAACTTTCAGTGTTTGGCTCAAAAGACATAGGGTTTTGACCCAGTTCTCTGGGTCTCATGGTGAAGGACCAAATTTCCAGGGTGAGATAATTCAATGTAATCTAGTGCATGATTTGCACCAATCAACTACTTGTTTAGTCTTTAAATTGGTGGCACTTCTCCTACAAAGTCAAAGGGTAATGTCCTGCTTGTCTTGTGTGTACCGTAAAATCTCAGGTATAATAAGCACCTGTGTATTTAATACGCAGTTGCAAATTATACCCAAGATTTTATGGGAAAACAATAGTGCCTATGTAAAATACGCACCCTTGTTTTCCCCGTCTACTCACCAGATAATGTTGCTTTTTTGTTGCCAGTTACCTCTCTTTCCTATTCCCTCCCTCCACCAAGCACAATACACTTTCCTTTTCTTGCTCTGCTTCAACTCACCCCCTCCGGGGTTGCCTTTAATCTTTGCCACCCGCTTCCAGCAAATCACTGACAGAACCTTTTCATTTTAGCCAATGGTAATAACTCAAGGTCCTCACAGGGCAATACAGTACATCCAATGAATAGATCGCTGCACAATTTTGTAGAACCAGCTTTTTTCCTACCCTAAAGGCCCTGAACTACAAACACAGGAAAGGCCTCACCATCCATAAAAGAGACCATTGGAAAGGCCATTCTTATAGAACATGATGGCTAGAATGGAAATTTACAATGTGTTATCTATTTGGCTGTTTTTGCAGATATTGATATGCATTCCAAATTTTGAAATAAGAGCTACATACATAGTTGAATGGGAAATACTTTTTTGTGACTTTTTTTCTTGGCTGAAAATCCATTCTTGTAACATGGAATATAGGCAATAGTTAGACGAATTGAAGCAACTCTGGAGTAAACCAAATGCACCATAGCTGATGAATAACAATTCCCCAAATACCCATTGATTTAAATTGGGCTTTTAACTCCTTGAATGCTAGTGAGGTCTGACGTTTCCAATGCATTGCTTCACAATGCTTTAGAGAGCACTCTAGCTTTCTAAGGTTTAAAGCTCCATTTAAATCAATTAAACATTTTATTTTGCACCTATAGAGCAGTTTGTTTGTCTCAGAATTGATCCAATTATTCTTAGTACATCGACCAAGTTTTGGCTGACAGACGATGTTGCTTCTGTCATAGATAAGCCATGTACACAAATTGCTTCTGTAAGCAGTCTGTTAGGGATTATATTGAAACATATTTGTTGTTGCAAAACCTGCCATGGCATACCTCTTTATCAATATGTATAGAAAAGTCAACAAATGAAAAGTAAGCCACAAGCTAATACTATGTCTGTGAACTGTAATATGTTAAAGGGATAGTAATACTAAAAATGTAAAAAAAATATGTTGTAGGGTTTATCCCCCTGAGTAAAACAAGAGTACTCCCACTGCTGAAAGATGTTTAATTCAAAAGTTATTAATTTTCAAAGTTGAATTTTTTAGGTGCAATATCACAGTGGCCTGAAATTGTACAGTGGCGCTGTTGCTACACCATCCTATGGAGATTTATGGTCCCGGGACCAGAGCTGTCCATAGGATCGTGTAGCAACAGCGCCACTGTACAATTTCAGGCCACTGTGATATTGCACCTAAAAAATTCAACTTTGAAAATTAATAACTTTTGAATGAAACACCTTTCAGCAGTGGGGGTACTCTTGTTTTACTCAGGGGGATAAACCCTACAATATTTTTTTTTACATTTTAAGTATTACTATCCCTTTAACATTTTTGCCTCCATTACTAATATTGACAAGAGAACAAAAGAACATTACGTTGTTTTTTATCCTCTTACCAAAAAGGTAATTTAATAAAATACAGAACTATAGATAAAAACTTTTTGGCCCATCTAGACTGCTACATTTTCTAGCTGCTTCATTTAATCCTCAGAATAGGCATCTATCCAGCAAAGAAATAGTTACATTCCTTTACTGTATTAGTCACTAGCACTTCCTCGAAGATGCTGCTTGATGTATCTAATAAACTCCAAGCCAGATCCCTGTCTCCCAGTTGAACTTAATGAATGAAGAGTGTTGCACATTATGACAACCCTGATGGCTGAGTGAATTTGTTGTAGGTGGTATGTAATCCTACAGAAACTTCCTTTAGGAAAAAAATCTTAGTGTAAAGAGTTTTAAACTCCAAGTTTTCTATATATAAATTAGGTAATAATAACATCTATACCCCAGGACATGCTTGAAAATGAGAGACAATCTCAATGTTTTTTTCATGGTAAAATGCTTTGATACTATTAAAGGGGAACTATCCACCCCACCTAATTAGGCATCTAGTGATAAGCTTAACAATCAAGACAGCGTTAGTCAGAAATCCTTCCTCAGCCTACACCTACGGCACAGATGTCTGTAAGCAAAGATGTCTGCGCTGTTGCCAGGCCGTCAGTGTCGGCTGAGGTAGGATTTTTGACGAACGCTGTCTTTATTCTATATATTCTACAGAATATCATTATAATATCACTTTCATAGTTACTGTCACAAAGCAAAAATAAAAATTAATAAAAACAGAAGAAGAACAGCTTTTACACTGAGAGTGGGCATTTGTGTCCTGTGCTTCATGAAGGATAAGGAATGGAATACAAGGCAGTAGTAAGGGTCTCTGTTAAAACATATTTACAGGAATGCCAATGGGGTTACCATGACGTTACAGGGTACAGACATACAGCTTATGCCACATCCTAAGTGTGGCATATGGTTCAGGAAAGTGGAATTTGATATAACTTATCTTTATTGTGTGTGCCCCCAACGAAGTGGTAATTGGAAATATATGGGGTAAATGTGACATTAAATGTTTGACATTTCAAGAATCATGTCTTTGAATCTCATTTGAGATATATTGATAATCACACACCAAAAGATAGAATCTTGAATTATTTACCTATCAACTGTGGTTGCTTTAGTAAATATTCAAGAAAAAAAATGCCATTTTGAAAAATCTGTGCCTTTACAGAAGAGTTTGTAGTAATAAATATTTCACAGCACAGTGCAATAAAAATAAATGTATACATTATCCAAAAGAACAACATGTGCATAGTATGGGACATATTTATGAAGCGTGAAAGCCTCTTTCAGTACAATACTGTATGCTAATGAAGATATGTGCTGCACTGATACCTTCATTAGCATATGATACAGTACTGAAACAGATATACTTTCCAAAATGATGGTATCAATATCTCCTAAACTATCGATAACTATTCAGGCATCACAGATGGACTTTTGGCCAATTTGAAGCATAGGCTGTTCTAAATTAAGATTTCAAAAGAAAACATGATGGTAAAGAGGTTTCCCACGCATTGCTTTGCAGCCAAGGGATTAATTAACAGAGGATTTATCTTTTGCCTTTTTTGTGCTCTTGTAACAATGCACAATAAGATTCCACTTTACTGTACAGACTGAATAAGAGTTTTAACCTAGAGGTTTGTCTAAAACAGATATTTGGTTCTTCAAACGTGTTATCCACTAGTTGATTGCATACCTGACTCATCTTCTCTAGATTAATGTGACCACCAAACAATTTGCTTCAATTCTCTTTCCCAAAAGGCTTTTTTTGTGCTGTCACTATGTCATTAATTACTGAGGAGTACAGTTGTACTAACATGACCTAGCTACCTTTTATGGTTGAAATCCACTTCAAATTGTTTTACCGAAGAAGAAACTGTAAATCTAGGAGACATGCTCAGTGAGCATGGATTTGACTTTTTTAAATGAAGAGTAAACAGCCCAGAAGGAGCTGAGGCACTATATACGGTGCAGGAAAAATCAATCAGAGTTATATCTTAACCCACTGAGGAACTAAATCAACTTTGGTGCTCTTGAAAAAGCTTCCGAAATCACCTATATGTTGTATTATTAATTTTTATTATTAATCACATTTTTTATTTATTTATAATTATTATTATATATTGTGTTAATTAAGGCATGTTGAACAGGCACTTCCTGTCTTAACCCTACATTTCCTCCCCCACTGACTAATATTTAAGGCCTCTTTCATACAAGAAACATAATTGCTGCAGCCACTTGTCACATTTCTGTCACCTATGTAACTTCACTCATCTCTCTCCTGCATTACACTGATGACCTTGATGCAGGAGAGGCGTGATTTACAGGTGGCACATGTGATAATCAGCAGATATTGCTGACATGGGTCAGCTTTCAATTAGAGGTTGCAATTAGCATCTCAACCTCGAACACTGCTGGCGTGACTAGGCTACTGTGCAGACCCTCTTTGGTGCTGCCTTTTAACTGCATTCCCTGAAGAAGTTGCAGAATGCTGGACTTGGTGTTTTACCACAAGGTGTTAGTTTTCTATGCAAAAGACACCATGGTCCAGCAGTATGTTACCTTTCACCATGGGAGACAAATTCAGTATAGTACTGCCCATCTGAAAGGGCTCTAACCCTATTAGTGCTAGGGGAAGAGGTCAATGCATTGGGATAAGTGTTGATGAAGTAATGTAGGGAAAAGATAGGAAGGGTCTACATGGCACACTTCGATTAGCATAATATCTAATATAAATAATAAAAAAAAAATATACAGAAATCATATCACCTATAAACAACGTTTTTTTATTTAGAAAACTAGAAAAATAGGCCAAATTTATAAAAGTAAACTGGAGTTATTTTGGAATAAACCAACTGCACCATAGGGGACAACAAAAAATCCTGGTACATTTAATTGACTTTTAAAGGGATATTATTACTTTATTTTAACACACTTTTATATATTTCTTCTTAAATAAATAAAGTAAATGAGCGCAGTCTTATTCCATAGCTTTTATAGTTTGCATGTAATATTGTTCTAAAGTCCCAACCTCCCGCCACTTTTACCCACATCAGCGATCAAACTTAGATTCTGGTCCCGGTACTGGATGGCTCCTCTGCAGGGCCGAAATAGCAATGCATACAAAGAGAATCTTCATGAGAATGGTCTACAAAGTATGCCTGCCTCAAACAAAGCTGACGTGGGCAGGAGCAAGGAATTTTAGAATAATATTACATGGAAACTATACAAGTTATGGAAAGAAGACTAAGCTCATTTGTGTTATTTATTTAAGAAAACTATATTAAAGCTTGTTAAAATAAAGTAATACTATCCCTTTAATCCCTTGAATGCTAGAGTCTCCAATGCATTGAGAAGCAATGCTTTGGAGACAACACTGGCATTTAAGGGGTTAAAAGGCTCTATCTAAGTTCATGGAAATCTAGAAATATTTATTTGTCCCCTATAGTGCAATTAGGGTTGCCACCCAGCCGGCATTTTACCGGCAGGCTGGTAAAAAATTGGCCTCTGTCCAAATTTAAATCTATGGATGGAATGCCATGGCCGGTATTTTTCTGAAGAAAAGGTGGCAACCCTAAGTGCAATTGATTTACTCCAGAATAACTGCAGTTTGCTTTTATAAATATATAGGGCATAGGGCCTAATTCAGCAAGATCAAGTGGAGCAGCTCCAGAGCATACCAACTACATTATAGTGGACAAATGAAAATTCCCCATCTTCCCATTGTTTTAAATGGAGCTTTTAACAATGAAATGTTAGAGAGATCTCTAACACATAGCATTCAAATGGTTAAATGCCCCATTTAACTCACTGGAAATGTTTAATTGTCCCTATGGTGCAGTTGGTTTGCCTCAGATTTTCGCCATTTGAGAATGCTGAATTAGGGCCATAGACACACATTTTTCTAGTTGCCTAACAAAAATAGCTAATACAACATATAGGTGATTTTGGAAGTTGCATCATAACCAAAATGCATTATAGGTGATATGGTCCCTTTAAATTCAATGAATAAATTCTGGGGCAAACCAGCTGCATCATAAGGGAAAATAAAAATCCCCATTAATTTAAATAGGTGCTTTGTTACCTTGAATATTACAGAAGTCTATAAAGCATTGTAAAGCATTCAAGAGGGTTTAAAGGGATACTTCGTTTTAACTTTATTTCATTTTGTAGGCATTAAAAAAACATGAAGAATGATATAAGTCTTATCTCTCAAACCTTTATGGTTTATGAGATATTCACAAGCAAAGTTTCCCCCTCCCACCCCTTTTACCTAGTGTAAGCAATCTCTTCTCAGATGTGGAATGCAGTCTATAGACCAGACAGATAACAGAAGGGGACACTCTTATTACTATGAAAACAATGAAAGCCCTGCCCCCCTTGACAAGCTTTTCCCTTATCTTAACTGAAGATTGTCCCTCTCTGCAGTCTACCTAGGCACCTCCCTTCTGCTCTAGCTGAACAGTGTGACATCAGTAAAAGGGGCGGGAGGGGGATACTTTGTCAATGAATTACTCTGGAACTACAACTCTGACAGAATTGAAATAACACTCTCCAAAGTCCAATTACTATGATGATTAATTAGACCTGCTTTTATTATGAAACATTACTATCCCTTTAATGCCCAATTTCAATCAGTGGCAATTTTATTTATCTCCTAAGGTGTAGTCGGTTTGGTCCAGTATTGACGTACCTGGGAACTTTAAGAATCGCATAACCCTGAGATCTTTGAAATATTAACCCCTAATTTTCAAAAACAAGGTAAATTCTTGGCAATATACCCCTACTTACTCTATCCCAGAGATGCTCCATTCAGTTGATAAACTCTTAACAAGCTATAACTAATGGATCTGACTTCCAAATCATTCACTAGAAGAGCAGGGGGGTTGATGCATTAAGGTTGAAGAGGGCTCAGGATGACAATGTTGGATCAGTGTCGAAGGCACACAAAAGTATGCACTAACGTGTCTTCGACATCATATGCCTGTCAATCAGACAATAATTTTCCCACACAGACATCCATCCAGCATTCCTTTGACAGGTTTACGCATTTTCACTTATCATATAAATAATGACCTATTTCCATATGGAAATGCAGCATAATGAGACATTTCCATATGGAAATGCAGGATAATGAACCATTAACATATTCATGTGGGTGTGTTCACATGTTAATGTGGCTGTTTACCACATGCACTAAGCTTCTATAGCTGCCTCTGCTGTTAGAGTTCACAGTCCCAACGTCGACTGCTTGAGGTTAGTGATGCTGGGATTTCTCTGTGCAGTAACAGTCATCAATCAATCATAAGCATGGAGGGTTGTCGAACTACTAGCAATGTTCAAGGCATGCCCTCCCTCACACATCACCAGCAGTTAAAAACCCCTGAAAACATTCTGTCTGCTTCCCCACTTGGTCAGTAGGGAAGTGGAAAGGAATCTTTCAGCACCACGGACAGCATTGCACCCTAACCCTTTGAGTGCCGTAGGGATGTGCAATGCACTCAAAAGGTTATAAAAGTACACTAACCAGTACACAATCATCCTCTCAACTATGTGTTATTTTTCATAGGCATATTTTAGTGCATTCCCATTATTAGACAAAATGGAATTTAACTCCTTTTGCAATGCACATTACTATGGCACTCAAAGGGTTAAGTGAGAGATACTGTTCATGGTGCTGAGAGAATGCTCTCAGACTTCAGGGTTGTCTACTGCTGGTGATGTTACCAGAGGAAGGCCGTCACCAGCAGTTCAGCAACCCTGTATGCTACTGGGGAACTTCTGCTTCTGTCCCCTTGCATACCTAAGTTTTAGTGCATATGGCAATATGTGTGTCTGCATCAAAAAGGTGAAGTGCTTTACACACATCGACAAAATCATATTGCCACAGCATTGACCTTTAATGCATCTCAGACCTGGACTTCTAGCTCTGCTTCTCTGATAGAAATGACTTTAATTCAGAGACCAAATAAGCAGTTAATTTGCGTGGATCATGTAGTAGGTAACACTGGACTCTCTCACCCTGAGATTCTGGCCCTTCACCCTAAGAACCTGAGATTTGGTTCCAACCCCCCGAGTCTCAGGGTAAACCCCTGAGAGTTGCCAGGTATGAGTATTGATCAACTTTTTAATATATCAGCCTCTCTGGGTTTCTGTATTCCATAATACAATATAAATGAGTTCTCTGACTGGATTCTCATTGAACGTCTTTCAATAAAGTAATGTTATTCTGAGATGGAAATATAAGTTATTAATAAAGTATATAAGCTACGCCAAGGTATTGATCAAAAATACAGATGAATGAGCCTGAATTACATTGTGAATAGAACAATGTTTCTCAAGCATGCCCCCAAACCAGGTACAGGTTTTCAGGATATTCGAAAATGAGAATAGGTGGTGCTATCATTAGCACAGGAGGATCAGTCACAATGATTGAGCCACTAATTAGTCATAAATGTTCACTTTTTGGTGGGAGGGCGAGGACAGATCTGTGGACCACTACTTTTGATCCTTGCCAAGACCGCAACATTTCAAATAATATGAGACTGGTTCATGAGTGTTGTTATTATAGTGTAATTATCAATTGCGGCTCTATGGTTATCTGATGAAAATTCTGCTTTAAAAGCCAGCTTATTTGAATCAGTAGGAACCTTGGGAAGTTTTATTTGTTCTGTATGGCACAATCCAGCCTCTGAATCACACCATTTCTTTGGGCACAAGAATGCATAAATATTTTCTATAGCAGTGCTTCTCAGTGTTAGTCCTCAGGGCACACTGACAGGCCATGTTTTCCATACGACCCTACTAGATCACAGGTAATAAGTGGATCAGTCATTGTGAATGACCCACATGTGATTAAGTAGGGATATCTAGAAAACAAGACCTGTTGGTTTGCCCCCAGGACTAGAGCTGAGATATACTGTTCTAGAGCAAACAACTGCACCATAATTAAAAATATTAAACTTCCTAAGAGTCCCATTGATTTAAATGTAGCTATTAATCCTTTGATTACAAAATAGGTCTCCAGTGCATTGCAACGTAATGCCTTAAAGACCTCTCTAGCATTTAAGTAGTTAAAAGACCCTTGGGGAACAGTTGGTTTGCTCCACTTTGTCTTTATATATAAGATACATATGGTTCCTTTATTTAAATAAACTGGATTAATTCTGGGGCAAACTAGCTGCACTATGGGGACAAACACAGATTACTGTTGATTTAAATGAGACCATAACCTCTTGAATGCTAAAGATCTCTCCAATGCATTGCTTTGCTCTCAACCATTCCAAAGGTTCAAAGACCCAAATGTTCAACTCAATGGGAAGGTTTGTTTGTTCCTTATGATGCATTTGGTTTGCCCCAGAATCAATCCAGCTTTCTTTTGTATGTTATATTTCCAAATTTACACTAGCATAGCTAAGTGTAGGGGAATTACTGGACCATTTCATGTTTCCAGTCAGGCTCACCCAGTTATTGTCACTGAAAAGAAGGGACATTTTCTATTCTGTAATCCTGTCAATCCTTATTGCCATATCACTGGGCGGCCATTTACACTGGTGTGTAACTTCCTCCCAGACCTGAGTAGCCATTTCACAAGTCCAGAGCAATATATATCCACATTCTCTACTGAGATTAAAGAATGGAACCCAAAGAAGATAAGAATATTGCCACAGAAAATTATTCACTTCAAGTATCTAATGGAGGACATGACTGTCTGTAAATGAAAAGCCCCTTTTATATGTAATCTTTATTGGTTCAGAAGAATTAACGCAAACATTTCTAACAACAATATAAAGCAATGTATTTACAGTGACCTGTGACCTGCAGAGGCAGCCAGTCTTTCACATGACAATGACTGACTGCAAGCCAACTACGCTATAGAGAATGTACAAACATAGGAAGATGCTAATTTTACTTTGCGTGTGAATATAAGCCCATTGTTTTATTAATCCTTTGGGAGTAATTTCTAATGCATTGCAAATCAAAGCAATGTCAAGATGTAGCTAGCGCCAAGGAATTAGGACTGAACTGAGAAAACTAAAGAGGGAAGATTCTGGAACAAACAAATTTTACCACAGGGGATAGAAAAACTCCCATGGCTTAAAACAGAAATTGTAACCTTTTGCATGCTAGAGCGGTTAAAAGCTGCATTTAACCTATTGAGTTAGTTGTCTACCTCTCTGGCACTCAATGGGTTAAATAATTGAAGGCTTTGGGGAATCCACCCCTCCCATGGTGCAGTTGGTATGTTCCAGAATTGCTCATCTTTTGATTTCTACATAAGGCCCTTAACCACTTAAGAACTAAGGACGTATATGTATGTCATGGGTAGAACGTGCCTAAAGGACCCATGAGGTGTATATACATGTCCTGAAATTCAGGGGTCCCAGTACGACTGCACACTGCCCTGGGTTTTCTGAATCACTACACAAAAAAAAAAAAAAAAAAAGGCCTGTGGTCCTTAAATGCCGGCCGCACTGGTCCTTAAGGGCTTAAACAGAATGTATCACCTTATAAGAAGGTATTACCATTTGCTTTGTTAATAAAATTAATACTAAGGAAGCTGTTTTTTTTTAAATATAAGTACTTACAAAGATATTATCTTCTGTGTTGCGCACTTCTGTATATTGTGCACACCACATCTCTTCTGCACGTCCTATTTATCCTCCCATATCCCTCCCAGCTGCCCCACGAAGCACGATCACGCTTCCCTTCGGTGTGCTGTGAACGGCTTCTAGAGTTACAGCAAGCTCCGATTAGCATTATATTGAGGTTGCAATCTCAGTATAATGCTAACCGGAACTTGCTGTAACGCTAGAAGCCGTTCACAGCTCAATGAAGGGAAGTGTGGACGCGCTCCCTGGGGCAGCTGGGAGGGAGGTAGGAGGAGAAATAGGATGTGCAGAAGAGCTTTGCTGAAGAATCAGCGTGTCCCATTATGTTGATCAGCAAAGCTTGAAGAGGAAATATCTTTGTAAGTGCTTATATTTAAAAATAAAACAGCTTTCCTAGTGTTATTTTTATTAACAAAGCATATGGTAACAACTTTTTATAAGGTGACACATCCCCTTTAATGCTGATTTGCACTTATGCCTATGAAGTTTTCAGACATTTATTTCTACAACTACAGCACATTTAGGGCTGGGCTCTATTATAGGTACTAAGAACATCACTTGGTTTTATCTTGAAATGTACTTATAAACTATTATTGTTTGTTTTATTTTTGTAGATAAAATTCAGTGTTATCTTCTTCACAGGTAATAGAATACAGCCCCTAGGAGGATGCTTAAACTGGTAATAAAACCTTCCATCTTGAACATTCTCCATTTCCTATAGCAGGGGATAGCAGTGTTTGATTCTGCAACTGTTGGCAACTTCAGCTCCCATCATCCCCAAACAGCTGTTCTAGAGGATCAGGTAAGAGACATTTCAGACACATTAGGGAGAATGTAAAAATCTTCCAGTGAAGCCCATTTTCTTACCTTATTAGCTGAAAAATCATTTGCTCTCATGGGTATGTATGATTGTGTATCATTGCTTTAGTTTAGTGGTTCCCATGTCCAACATCAGGTACCGAAATGTAACAGGTCATGTTTTACAATTTCCCTGCTTGTGCATATGTGAGTTAACTAAACGACTAGACCTCTAATTAACTCACCTGTCCTAAAGCAGGGAAATACTAAAGACAAAAAAATAAATCTGGTGGAGTTTTGGGACAAACCATGTGCATTACAGGGGAGAACTAAAAATACCCATTGATTTAAATCAGGATTTTAAGTACTTGAATGCTAGAGAAGTCTCCAATGCAAAGCAATGCATTAGAGACCTCTCTGTCATTCAAAGGGTTAGAGGAATAGCAGCACTAAATATGCAATTTATATATATTGTATTGGTTATCCCCCTGAGTAAAGCAAGGGAGCTGTCACTGCTGAGAAGTATTTTATTCAAAAGTTATTGCAGCCAGAGGAGTAACTTGAAGCCAATGGGCCCTGGTGCAAGAATTACCATGCCCCCCCCCGACCACATTGGCCCCCTCAACCACATTGGCCACCTCCACATTGCCCCACAATCTCCAAATTGCCCCTTCATTTCCACATTGCCCCCATATCTCCAAATTGCCCCTTCCACAATGCCCCCTTCAACTCCACAATTTCCCCTTCATCTCCACAGTGCCCCTTCCACAATGCCCCCTTCATCTCCACAATGCCCCCTTCATCTCCACAATGCCCCTTCCACAATGCCCCCTTCATCTTCACAATACCCCCAATCTCCAAATTGCCCCTTCCACAATGTCCCCTTCATCTCCACAATGTCCACTTCCACAATGCCTCTTCATCTCCACATTTCCCCTTCCACAATGCCCCTTCATCTCCACAATGCCCCTACCTCCAGTCCCTGGTGGTCTAGCGGCGTGGCTTGACAGATTTGTGCCTCCTTCGGCACAGATTTCTACTACTGAAGCTCACGCGCGCCGCTCTAGTAATGCAGAGGCTGGGAGATGATGTCATCTCCCAGCGCTCTGTATTACTAGAACCGGCGGCCTTAGTGGGAGTTGCTGCGGACGAGAGGGTCGCAGGGGGCGTCCGGGCCCCTGGAGTTACGGGCCCGGTCGCAGGTGCGACCCCTGCGACCCCTATTGTTACGCCACTGATTGCAGCTCAAACATGCATTTTTTTTAGGTGAAGTATGTCAATGGCCTGAAATTGTACAGTGGTGCTGTCTCTACACCATCCTATCGACAGATCTGGTCAGTTGACCATAAATCTCCATAGGATGGTTTAGCAACAGCACCACTGTAACATTTCAGGCCATTGAGATACTGCACCTAAAAACTTCAAGTTTTAACTGCAATAACTTTTGAATAAAACACCTCTCAGCAGTGACAGCTCCCTTGCTTTACTCAGGAAAATAATCTCTACAGTGTATATTGTTTTACATATTATGTATTACTATCCATTTAAAATCATCATTTAAAGGCACAGTAAACCTTTTTTATGAAAATACATGTTTTATAGAGCATTTCCTGCTGAATAAAACAAGGTCACTCCCACCGTCAGATGTTTTATTCAAAACTAGTTGAAGAGCTCGTGTACACAGGCCACAGTGCCACCCAGCAACGGCCGTGGTGCAGTCATGCACAGTAAAGACTGCCCACGCCGATGCCGATACAGAGCGGGGAGCTCTGAATTCAGACCATAGTCGAGGATGACGGGCTGAATTTGGAGCCCTACTCTGTTATCAGCTGCGGGGCGAGCAATCTGTAATACACAAGACTGCAGAGCTCGCAGCCGTCTCTACTGTGCATGACGGCTTCTGACAAACAATTTAGCAAATTATTATATAGGATTTATAGCAGTTCAAATAATCAGGAAGTGAATTTACTGTGTTTACTTTCTGATAGTTCTGACAAGAAGTGGTAGGCAGATTCCATCACATTCTATGGAGAACTGTATGTCTGACTTTCCTCTCCATTAGAATCTAACTGAAAAACTAATTTGACCATAAGAGGGCACTGCTAATGTAAAAAAACATGGGTTTAAACTGTAATAACTCTGGAAATATAAATCTCTAGGCAGTGGGAGTACCCTTAATTTACTCAATAGGAAAATCCCTACAATATATATTTTTTCATAAAAAAAGTTTACTGCTCCCTTAAATGAAAGGAAACTTTTGGAATTTTTATTTCTCCTCTACATTGCAAATGGTTTGCCCCACAAGTCCTGCACTTTTCTTTTGACAATACAACCCATGGTTTGTTAGGTGTTCCTGAGGATGGGTTTGGCAACCACTGCATTTAAGCACGCTATTACAAATACCCATGAGTGCAAACACAGCTAAAATATAAGTAATAAAATGAACTGCGCTTATAGAGTTGTACATTCCCTCAAATGTGTCTGAAAACTCTCACTTCATCCTGCAGAACAGCTGGTTGGGAATAATGAGAGTTGACATCCCCAACAGGATATACTAAAGACATGATCTGTTAGGGGTTCCCAATGACAGGGTTGGAAACCATTTCTTTAACACCTTAACCCCTTAACGCCTGTGTGCCATTCCACGACCTTCACATGGTTTTCCCTTAAGGACCAGTGATGGTCATAGCACGTCACGTACATTTTACTTACAGCGCTCCTCCCGGACCCTTTAAGTAAAAATAGGGAGTGAAATTGACAGTTCCAAGACTGGATCGGTCTCTCTCAGTCCCCAGCCCTGCGTGCCGGTATTCATCACAGGTCACGTGTACTGGCAAGTCAGAAAGACCAAAGTGGTCCTTAAGGGAAGGTTACTTCCCAGGACCCTGGTCTTTAAAGGGTTAATGACAGGCTGCTCCAACACGGGGAGGCCATTACGGACCACGGCAGTTTTTTTTTTTGTCCTGCTGAATTCTAGGATGGCAGAGTGACGGGCAGCAGCGCTGCCTTCCTAGAATTCCATGAAGTGAATTCCTTAAGTGTTGGACCAAAGTGATGGTCCTGGCACGTCATGTGATGCTAAGGGGTTAATGAGTAATGGCATTGTTAGTACATGAGGTAAAGAGTAAATTAATGCCTTAAAGAGATAGTAATGTCTTAATTATATAAAGGTTTGAGAGATAGGAATTGCATAGATGGATTTCTTATTTTATGGTCTACAATATTACTTTTTATATAATTAAGACAATACTGTCCCTTTAAAACTCCCTGAAAGGTGAAACACTCCCTCACTGGCCCCTCCTCCTAAGGAGGGGAATTTTCTGTGTTCATAGATGTTAGCTGGAAGCAGCACACAACATTTTTTTGCTCCTATAATAACACAGAATATTATTAGCACATTCCATCTATTAATGAGGAGGATATATACAATAACATAGATTGAAAGGCATTTAATCACTGGAGAGGTTTGTCATTAAAACGGCATCTTTTCCAATGTGTACACCAGCAGTTATACAGTGAGGATCAAAGTAACAATTTGGAGTTCACAGAGAGAATTTCAAGGTCACATCACTTGCTCTGTGATGCACTGCACTGAGCATGCCTGTGGTTCTTTAATAGTTAAACTTCATATACCACTTTCTTGCAGTAAACCTGTTTTGTTATTTCTGCTTTAGCTTAAGTCACAAATATATTTAAATCCTCAATACGAAAAAAACAGTAATAATACAGTTTTATTTTCTTCTGTTTTCACCAACACAGACACAAGAATCTTAGACACCTACAAATGTCTGCATTGTATAATCATAACAAAAAATATTTCCTCTTGAGCATTATCCAGCTTGTATAAAATGTTTTTCTTCTGTTAATTAGTTGTTTGGTTCATAGTGTTACCTAAGTAAATCTTGCCAACATTTTTAAGCTGTATGTGACATTTTATTTATTTACCTCCCACTCAAAGCCTTTTTCGGTTAGAGAAAAAAAAGCTTTCTTCTGTTAATCCCATTTATTGTGAAATGAGAAGCTTTCTCCTGCTGACTGCTGACTTCAGTGTACTCTGCTTCTCTTATAATAAAGTTTTGTTTGTGCATTTACATGTCGGAAACATTTTGGAAAATCTGCTTCCTGTCAAGTATTCATAGTTTACAATGTTTTTATTGCATTCCCAGAATTCCATGCAGTACATTCCTTTTTACAAACGCAGGCTTATACAGGTTTAGAATTTATAACGTGACTCTACTGTGTGCATCATTTCCATGTTGGTGCATTGAATTCTGGCAGTTTCATGGAAACATTGAATTATCTGCTGGAGACTGTTTTTTGTAATCTGTTTCAGACATATAGGTGTACACACATGCTTTATATAGGTACAAGAAGAGATAGCTTAGTAAATTGGCATATGACAGGCATGGCACTAAGAAATCGGTTCCAGCACCTAGTATAGTATAGTACAGTATAGTATAATACAATCCACTTATTCTGCATATTAAGAGGATAGCCTCCAGTTGTACCTTATAAAACAGCAAGAGCAAATTGTACCTTTTAATCAGGATGGGAGGGGTGGGGGGCTGCTGGGCCCATTCTTTAAATAACAAAGAGAAACTTTGGCACAGGAGTGATCACTGTCATGCACTGTAATGAGGATTTCTTTACAGGACAGAGAAATATCACGATGTGCAATCATTGTCATTATTATATCTATGACCAATTGTCTGCATATACCTTATGTGTGTATCATTTGATAGAACAGGATACACAGAGAATGTGTGTTTTCTATATCTGTATACTGTATATGTATAATTGTACATGAGCATACCAGTTTTCATTTGAGAAATGTTGGAGAGAATATATTAATCAATATTTTTAGTTTCAGAAAGATGATATGGGTTGTAAATCCTTTGCTCTCTAACATGTTTATGTCGGGGATAGTCAGCCTTTATACTTATGCTGTTGGAGACTACAACCCCCATTGTCCTGGACCAGCACATGATTGGTTGGGTAAAACAGGAGGAGTTGTTTCAAACAGCTGTAAGTCCAAAGACTGGATATCCCTGCACTATACACTGCCTTATACTGATGCTTGCTAAGTCTCCCCATCCTGACATCAGTTTACACTAACATGTAGTTAGTGTAAACTGATTACTCTGTTGTGCTTTAAAGGGATTGAAATGTCTTAAATATATAAAAAGTAATATTGTAGAGCATAAAATAAGAAATCCATCAATGCCATTCCTATCGCTCAAACCTTTATGGTTTGAGAGATAGAGAGTTCTAAAGTTCCCCCCTCCCTCCCCTTCTCCTGATGTCAGCTGTAAGCTGACAGCAGGAGTTCCTGGTCCGGGGACCAACAGGTGGCTCTTCAGCTGAGCCAAAATAGCGCAATTTAAAAATAAATACTTAAAGGGATAGTAATACTTCATTTTATCTTTGTTTTATTTTGTAGGCATTAAAAAAACATTAAGAACTATGTAAGTCTTATCTCTCAAACCTTTATGGTTTGAGAGATATTCCCAAGCAAAGTTTCCCCTCCCACCCCTTTTACCTAGTGTAAGCCATCTCTTCTCAGATGTGAAATGCAGTCCAGACAGATAACAGCAGGGGACAATCTTCTTACTGTGAGAACAATTAAATCCCTGCCCCCTTGAAAGGTTTTTCAGGTTTTTCCTTTATCTTAATTGAAGATTGTCCCTCTCTGCAGTCTACCTGGGCACCTCTCCTCTGATCTGACTGAACAGTGTTACATCAGTAAAAGGGGCGGGTGGGGGACACTTTGTCATTGAATTACTCTTGAACTACAACTCTGACAAAAATGAAATAACACTCTCCAAAGTCCAAATACTATGATGACTAATTAGAGGTGCTTTTATTATGAAACATTACTATCCCTTTAATTGGAACGGTCTACAAAGTGTGCTTACAACCCAAGTATTTCTTTTTAAATCTTGCTATTTCAGCTCTGCTGAAGAGCCTCCTTGACTCGGCCGATATGGATCTCATTCTGTCAGCTTTACAGCTGATATCAGGAGAAAGGGAACTTTAGAACGCTCTATCTCTCAAACCATAAAGTTTTGAGAGATAGGAATTGCATCAATACTTTTCTTATTTTATGCTCTACAGTATTATTTTTTTTACATAATTAAGACATTACTATCCCTTTAATATTAGGTAAGGTTGGATAATGGGTGTGAGTGGATTTTTAAGGGCAACTATTATAGGCTAGTTGCCCTGTCAGCAGATCTGCTGCCCTGGAAGCAGACCTGCTGATGAACCCAGAGCTACATTGTGAGCCACAGCAGACCAAAACAGGAGTACAACTGGGCTCAGAAAAGCTTGACTAGATAGATAGATCGATAGATAGACAAGTAAACAGTAAAACTCAGAATTTAAAGGGATATAATGTTTCATAATAAAAGCAGCTCTAATTAATCATCATAGTATTTTGACTTTGGAGAGTGTTATTTCAGTTCTGTCAGAGTTGTAGTTCAAGAGTAATTCAATGACAAAGTGTCCCCCTCCCGCCCCTTTTACTAATGTAACACTGCTCAGCCAAAGCAGAAGGGAGGTGCCCAGGTAGATTGCAGAGAGGGACAATCTTCAATTAAGATAAGGGAAAAACCTGGAAAGCTTGTCAAGGGGGACAGGGCTTTCATTGTTTTCACTGTAAGAAGATTGTCCCTTGCTGTTATCTGTCTGGTCTTACAACCAGATTCCACATCTGAGAAGAGATGGCTTACACTAGGTAAAAGGGGCAGGAGGGGAACTTTGCTTGTGAATATCTCTTAAACCATAAATGTTTGAGAGATAAGACTTGTATCATTCTTCATGTTTTTTTAATGCCTACAAAATAAAATAAAGTTAAAACGAAGTATTACTATCCCTTTAAAATCCAGTTGTTATTATAAATGGTTCTTTTTGTAGATTTTTCATGATCTCAAATAATGTTCATTCTGAACTGACTAATGCATAAACTGTTTTTTGATTGCATATTGATAAAGATGGATCTTTCTAACTAAAATGTAAATTCAAAAAAGTGTTGGCCATAATAACTGAGAAAACATTTACACTGTTTATAAATCATGTCCTTTCTAGAAGCAGCATTATATACAATGTGCTTGCACTACATCACCAACAAAA
Organism: Rhinophrynus dorsalis; assembly: GCA_037306005.1. NCBI lineage: Eukaryota > Metazoa > Chordata > Amphibia > Anura > Rhinophrynidae > Rhinophrynus > Rhinophrynus dorsalis. The sequence continues at coordinate 280,711,193 of CM074718.1, read as the reverse complement.
GCAAACTCACAATGTTTTCTTTGAGTGTTTCTTGTGACACCATGAGACCTCACTTTGTAAAGCTAAGGAACAGATGGAAATTTGTGTAATAAAAAAGATAGGTAAATAAAGTTTACTTTATTTCCTGTTGTTTAATAATACATACGACTTTGATTTTTAAATGTTCAGTTAACTTGGTAAAATCATTCTGAATACTAGGAAAAACCCCAAAGCAGTTATTCTCAATGTCCTGGAAAAGTAACTAGAACCCAGAGGGTTAGTTTATCTAGGTAGGTTAAATAGTAGATAGTGGCCTCATAAAAATACCATAATGTTAATAGGACTGCATTGGAAAACAGCTTGACAATCAATGGCAAGTGTTGATAGTAAAGGTAATACTACTATTGCTACAAAGAATATTGCACAGGTTTCATACAACGTAATTAATGTAACTGCAGTTTCTAAAAGGTATTCAGTACAAATCAGGTACAAAGAGTTATACAGACTGAACATTCCCTTGACTGATTAATCATCTACATGTGGTTACACGAGGTGATCACTATGTTGTTTCTCGGCAGGAGATATGTTTATTTTTCATTAAATGACCTCTGTAGTACTAAGAGTAGGAATCAGGTCAGGGGACAACATGGACATTCTGAGTAAGGGCAGAACCACCCACAATGCAACATTAACTTGAACCATACTGAAGCAAGCATGAAAGATTCTACTATCTCGTTAAGACAATATGCAGTATACATGGAACAAGGAAAGCAAGAGTGCCCACTTGATCAATCTATGCTATACAGACAAGGAATAAATTCAGGTTTACGTAACTCTGGTTTAATTTAAGTAGAAGCACAATTTTTTTAGCAGTTGGAATTTGCTAATGCAGGATGGAAAACCTGTTACTCTCTAGCCATTGTTAGACTACAACTACCATCATCCACACCAAGTCTGCAGGTGGCAGTCATTGGTGGGAATTGGTCTGATAACAGCCAAAGTACTGTAGGGTTCTAACCTCTATATTATAGCGATAACACATGCTTAGCCTTAGTTTCTATCAGAAATATGTAGTAGATCTGAAAATAATGAACAGGACACTCATGGGTCTTGTAAATTGATTATTAAATGACATTATACAGTTTACAGAGTCAATGTTTTTGTCCCTTCAGAAAATACCTTCCTCAAGACTCTTCCTAAGACATTACAAATAAACTGTCATTCAAATATTCAAATATTTATGATCCAGTACTCTTTTAACAGCCATGCATATCTCTCTGATTGTTACGGTTTTCTGACACTCAGACCAGGTTATAAAGTAAAAACACAGTTTTATTGAATCAGAATGATAAACAGTGCCCCTAGGGGCCAGCACAGGTAAGAACAGTATTAACAAATACAGACAAGGTATGTGTAATACAAACAGGAGTATAGTACAGATAAAGGCTGGAGACACCCCAAAGGGTTAACAGGAGCAACTGGAGAAGCTCAGGCTAGATTGGCCCACGCCCAGGATAGATATCAGTCTCTGGAGAACAGTCTCTAAAATGTAGAGCAAGGAGCACAGTATCAGCACTGAATCACTCTCTAGGTAGAAACGGGGAGAGCCCCTGTTGCGCTGAGCTGAGCCACTACCACCACCGTGGGCAAGGAGGAATGCTACTGCCAGGTCTGAAGTAACCAGAATAGGAATCGCCCACAATGTGACTAGTAAATGACCCGGAATATGCCAACTGGATTGTGCCACGACACCCTTGGGATGCCACAATAGATAGTTGCTGCACAAGCTACAAGGAGCCGATGCACTAGGCAGTGCGGGTGGAAATGTACACTCTGAGTGAATGAGAAACGGAGCCAGGACACCCTTCCTGTGCCGCACAGAATCCTATAGCAAGAGCGAACAGACTACCGGCGCCAACCGGCGTGGTCACGCTGCACCCCGAACACCGGACAGGCGGAGCTCTGCAAGGAATAGTATAGCGTCAATAGGCGACTCAGAGTGTAACGGCTCAACGGAACAACAGAAGCTTGGCAAGCTAAACAAGTGGCAAGTAAACCGGAGACTACAGGCACTGCACGGGTTAATCTGGTACATACAGAATAGCACTGCTCAGCAAGCAGATGGTAGGCACCCTCAGGCTACAGCTGAAAGAGCGAGAGAGGATCAGCGAAAACAGTTCAGAATGTCGCCAGAGCGACCGGAGGACACTGGAGCTGCAACCGGACAGAAGCGATAACCGGAACCGGATGGAAACAGCCGCAGGAACGCCACCGGAGAACGGGTCAATCACGGAGCAGGGTCATCAGCCAGAACCGGGTCAATCACGGAGCAGGGTCGTCAGCCAGAACCGGGTCAATCACGGAGCAGGGTCGTCAGCCAGAACCGGGTCAATCACGGAGCAGGGTCGTCAGCCAGAACCGGGTCAATCACGGAGCAGGGTCATCAGCCAGAATCGGGTCAATCACGGAGCAGGAACAGAAGAGGAGTCAGTCAAGCCGGATCGGTACACAGGAGACACTGGAACTCAGCAACGAGACGCAGGAACGGGAACACCACAAAAGGGCAACTGACAAGTGCCCAAGAGCCAGTATAAAAAGGAACATCCTGGGCGGGCCAATCAGCCTCCTCCAATGCAAAGGTAATACAGCCATAGATTGACAGGGAATCACGGGGACCGTGATACTGATACTCAAAGAGTTAAAAACTAAGACAATTACAACAAAATTATAGTATAATTTATCCCTGATAAGCAGCATACTTGTTATACAGGTCAGTGAATATGTTTGCTCTGGTACAAGAAAAGGGGCTATTCATTCTGCCAACTTGTAACATCAAGGAAAGTATAAGGCAAAGGTAGATAAAAAAGAGATATCAGATGTACAGAAGTACACACTGTGGTCATGTACCAATCAATTTTCTGGGGGGCTATTGAGGAATTGGCCTGTGCCTAAATGCAAATCAGGCTGAACCTACTTAAAAAGGCAATCTGGCAGAAAATTGAATCTCTGCACTAGCCACACCCCATTTGGAACCTGCGACAATAAGGTGGGCATGCCATGCTGAAATCTCCTCATCAGCATGAATTTACCTGTCTGAATTGCTTGTCCCCTAATAAACCCAGACACTCCCCCACATGCAAACACCCTCCAATAGCCAAGTGCTGATTGGCTAAAGAAAATTGTCATATATTGTGAATGCATGACCCCTTCTTGGTACAGTGAATTTCTTGGGTACAATCCCTATGGAAAAGACAGACGAGGCAAGAATAGAGTTGTTCTTTATGTAAAGGATAACATAAAAGTCTACATTAACACAGTATACTGAGGAAAAATTAGATAGTGTTTGGATAATTATTGGAATTGGTGATTAGGTTGTTCAGATAACTTATAGAACTCAGGATAAGATGAAGCTTTAGATAAAGTATTGATGGAAGAAATGGCAAAGATGTCAATGAGAGGTGATATAATAAGTATGGGAGATTTTAATATGTATCTAAATTTTGTACCCTTTTATGAGAATATTTCCATTGCAGGCTTCAAAATATAATATATACAAAAAAGAAGATAGAACAGAAATACAAGAGCCCTATGATTAAATTGTTTATCAAAACCTTCTAAAAATATAGTTTTGTCATATGGGCTATAGTGGAAGCCAGTTCAATGTTTTTAATCATATATTCCAAGCATATAGCTATTCACATACAGAGTCCATAGCAAAGTGGCATTTCATTAGTTAATGCACTCTGAAGTTACACTTTCCCTTTAAGGATACTGATTAATTTCCCATGTCACTTTTAAGTTATTATTGTTTTTGTTCAATTTGTCTACAAAATTATAAAATTCGGAAACCGTCCCTATCCAAATAAAAACTACATCATCTATGTAGCGAAGCCACACACCTATTTTACTTGTAAATTGCGCACATTTTTCAGTAAAGACAATCATATTCCTCCCACCAGCCTAAGTAGAAGTTTGCATATGAGGGAGCACAGCAGCTTCCCATTGCCGTGCCCCATTGTCGTGCCCCTCAGTTGCTGGTAGAAGGCTCCATCAAAGGTAAAATAATTATACGATAGAACATACCTTAAGAGACCTAACACAAACTTATTATGATTGGAAAATTGAACACCTCTGGTGTCTAAAAAATCTTTTGTGGCACTTTTTCCTATATCATACTAGATACTCGTGTATAAAGATTCAATGTCAAGACTTGCCAGATATTCATTTGTCCCCAGGGGAATCCTTTCCAGTTTGGCTATTGTGTCTTGTGAGTCTCTGAATATGATGGTAGACTCACTACAAACTTTCTCAGAATTTTATCTACGTAAATTGAAGCTCTCTCACTGAGACTGCCATTAACCGAAATTATGGGCCTTCCTGGGGGGTTATGCAAATTTTTATGGACTTTTGGGATACTATAGAAAGTGGCAATTGTTGGACATTTTGGAAGCAAATATTCCCTTTCTCTTTCTGTAATAACTTCCATTTGTTTACCACAATCCAAAATTGTTTTTAAAATTTCCATAAATTTCATAGTTGGATCTGACTGTAGTTTAAGGTAACATTGAGTGTCACTTAATAGTCTTTTGCATTCATTGACATATTTAACAGTATCCATAACGACAAGGTTGCCACCTTTATCAGCTGGCTTTATAGTAATCTCATTATTTTTACTCAGTTCATCTACAGTATATCTTTCTGTGGTGGTTAAATTATCAGGTTCTGGTTTTTTGAGACGGTTATTTATTTTAAGCTGAACTTGTAACTGCTCCAAATCCTGTGTCACTTTATCACAAAAGACCTCTACATGTGGTGAGATTTTCTTAGATGGAGTAAAACCTTTAATTATTTTTAAATCAGTAAAGGGTCCTTGGAACTGCTGTCACTTCCTCATTGTCCTGAAATAATGACATTAGATCTTTAACCACTTCTTGGTCTTTTGAGGGGCCACCCCTTTTATTTTCAGTTTTAATATGCCAGATGTGGACTGGTAGGTTCCTGTATTATCAAGGAGTAGGGACGTCCTGGATTCCTTATAAAGGGTGTCCTATATACAGTTGGTGAAGGAGCTAGAATGCAACAGAACTATACTAGATTTGATACGCATGAATAATTATATAATGTCATATGAATCTATGGCTAAGAGCCTGGGGATCAGACATCAGCAGTCAGTGTGGTTTAATATACTGGTAATATCTCTGAGTAACCATATTAAAACAAAGTCCTTAGATTAGACATACATGTCCTGCATATCCCCACCTCTCAGCCAATCAGAGCATGTGGACATTTTTAAACAGGGACTGACGTGTATAAGCCAATCCATATTTTTTTTTTTTCCCCAGTGTCCTTGGCATCAGCTCAGGAATGGTTAGGGTTTTGTTTTTTTTTTAATTATTTTGTAATTTTATGTTTAGCAGTGATATTAGTGATATTTTATTTTATTTTGTTACTCTGAGGACCAGTGTGTCAAGGACACCATTAGACCCCAACATCAAGGTGAGAGTATGTATATACGTAATAAACAAAAACATATTAGATTGTTTCATAACAAATTATTATGGGCTATATGGCCCTCAGAAATGTATTTAGTTTTACTGAAAATCATAAAAAATAATATGGCGTGTCCAAAAATCTTGATATGAGTTGCAGAATCCCATATTCCTTTTCAGACACTCTACAGTCTGATCTGATAAGGATGTAGAGATAATATTATCCCCCACATTTTATTTTGGCCTTACAAAAATTAAATATTTTCTTTTTTTAACCATTCATCCCCCCCACACACACACAGAGACACACACATACTGATGGTGCCATTAATATGAGCAGATTCAGTAATGAAGGGTTTAAGCTGAGGTTAGATTAGGAGGTTCGGTTAGGTGATAAGTGATAGTGTAGTTTATTGCATTGCTACTTAACCCCTGCGTTGCTTATATGATTGGTTCCAGTGAGCTCTGGCAATGGAGTGGTTAGAAGATGGGCAATTATATGTAGGGAAATTGTTTAAGGAAGTTGTTCACTGAAGGTACAGACAATGGCGAAGGAGTACTCTTGTCTTCCTGGTTAACTCTGCTTGATCCAGGGGCAAGGGACAAGACATATGGTGTACCTGTTTGCCTGGCACCTAATTCACTAAAGCAGGGCTGACTGCTCCTCCTGCAGTAAAGCACAGCTAGCCTTGCCCAGGAAAACTCAGCTATGTACAAAGGCTTCAAGAGAACCTTTATAACACATGCAGGTATGAGGCATGGGAAAAGAACAGGTGGATCTATGCACTCAGACTCGATCCACCTGTTGTTAGTACATGCCCCTTCCTGACTATGAAAAGTATCAAGCATTTTGCACCAATGTGGTACTTAATCACACCTCTTTGCCGAGTACCTTATGTCTCCTAATTTGTACAAATTTACATAAGCAACTGAAGGAATATCCATGTTCAGAAGCAGTTTGTAATGTACAGTCTATTCAGTAATGTTCTGTTTGCTGTTGGACATTTAGATCTAATTCTGACAATTTATGGAATATCTGATGCCTTATATAGCTTCTATTTTTCACTTCATTAATGTTCTGTTAAAAAAGATGGAGCTGGCTAAAGATGCTTGCAATGTAGGGTTTTATTTGGGACTGCAAATGACTTGAGGCAGAAAGCAGTACCTTTCAGTGGAGCTTTGGAAATATTGGCTAATTTCACTTATGACAACTCTCATCGATTCTGCACATTTTTAGCCTTAGTCTGCTAATAGAATTGGGATCTTGCTGATAAAAGACTGTATTTTTTCAAAGTAGAGCATTGAGATATATAGAGTTCTAATCGTATACTGATTTACTGATACAGCCTTAACTCTTTGAGTTCCAGAGGGGATGGATAGCCCTCTGGCGCTCAACATGATGAACCTTTGGGTGCTGGAGGGGTATCCAACGAATTGCAAAGCTTAAAGGGTTATAGGGAATAGGTTAAAAGGGTTAAAACAGAATGAAATGAGGCTGACCTACTAGACAGAACAACTGGAGAAATTCTAGAGCAACCTAACTACATAATAGGGGTCAAAAAATACATGAGAAGGTAACTGTGTAACACCATCTTCCCCATGGAGAAGCAGTGCAGTCCTGGTTTTTGAGACAGGTCAGCTAGGCCCAGGGTTCAGATTAAAATGGACTGTGGGCTGGATCCATGGGCCATACTTGGCCCCTCTCTGATCTTTTCTAGAGGTGAGAAAGCAGGGGCATAAACATGAGTAGAATTAGAGTGGGACTGAAAGCAATCAAGCTGTTGCACAAATGTGGAGCTTGGTAAAGTTTGTGTGGCTAAAAAATATACATCTCATACCAAAACCATTAGCTATATTAAAAACAAAAATTCAAAAACCTCTATAAATAAGTAAGAGTATTTATTAAACTTCAATAACATAAACTAGTATATAATACCAGTTCAGTTCCTGCCACTCAAATCACTACCACATGGAAATCACCCTTGGTACACACACATATATGCAACACTAATACACAGACTAGCTAAAATATCTTTTCCCAACTGACAAAAAATGTCCCAGAACCATCCTCTACATACAGTGGGTAATTCTGTTACAAGACAATGGCACCACATGGGTCAAGTTTCCAAAATGTACATTGATTCAAATGGGGCTTTTACACCTTGAATGTAAAATAAAGTTCAATGCATTGGGGTAGATTCACTAAGCGGTGATAAAGTCGAGATGACTTCTCCAGTTATTATTTTATTTTATAGAGCCTATAGTACATAGGCGCCATAGAATAGCATAGGAATTGGAGAAGTGATACCGCTTAGTGAATCTCCCCCATTATTTTTTTTCTTTTTAACATAGAAATCTCAGTTTTTAAGTGAGGAGGTCCTCATTAGGTTGTTTCAAAACTGTCTGCCATTGGAAAAGATTTGTCAAAAAGCAGTATCTTTTATCTCCCACTGGAAGGACCCTTTCCAAAGACCCCTTCCGCGGAGTTGAAAGGAGTGAGTGTATATGCATACCTGCATGTACTCATGAACACATCATGGTGCCGCATGACTGATGTATGCATGCATGTGTAATGACGTCATCCAGGGAATATAGGAAATGCGGCAGGGGAACATCAGCACTTGTAGTGTGTATGTGGAACTCAGTATGGGAACAAGTTGCTGGAAGAAAAGTGTTGCCTGCATTTCCTCTCTTCAATAATTTCCATGTAAATTAGGAATATTGCTCTCTTTCCAAAGAAATACAGACATCCTCCCACCAAAGTCCTCAATTCATGTTATCAATTATTAGCACTTTTTAAACAATTTACGAGAATTTTACTTTGGAGATACAGGTGTTAAAATTGCTGCTAATAGTGAGATAAACAACAGTAGCAGTAGGAGGGGAAGCAGAAAGGGATATCGTGTGTCATTTCACACACTGGTAGTCATGGCATTTGTGCAGGTCAAATGTTACATGAGGCTTTAAATGCTTAGTCATGTCTAGGGAGCAATATTAACATTCCTAAAGGACAACATTAGAGCAGTTAGGAGGGAAAAAAACATACCACTGTGTGAATGATAGGAGATTGCCCCTAAGGGAATTCTAATTTATTTTCCACATCATAACTGGTACAAATGTTAGGTGAATTATAGGCTACTTAAATGTTGAAGGTAAACAGTCATGTGTGTCCACTGAAGTTGAAAGGTCCTAGTTTTTCTCAATACTGCTTCTATATGAACAGAAAATCCTAATACTCCAAGGGTATTGGCATGAAAAAGAGGATACATTCTGGAGCAAACCAACTGCTCCAAAGGGGAGCAATAAAAGTTCCTGGTGGATTTAATGGTGGATTTCTTCCTTTAATGCTAGAGATGTCTCCACTGAATTACAAAGCAACGCTTTGGAGAGCTCCCTAAAATTCTAAGAGATAAAAACGTAAATGAAATCAATGGGAAAATGACGATTATTATTTGTCCCCAGAGGTGCAGTTGGCTGGCTCCAGAATTTCTCCGGTTGTTTTCAGTGCATCAACTTCTGTGTATTTAAATAAAGAACAAACTAAAATAGCCAATGATTAGCTTGGGAAGGCGGAGCTTTGTATTATATAACATATAGATAACAAAAGTGTAGCTATCCTGAGGTAAACCAACTACACCTACATTCAAGGGATTCAAACCCCCATTTAACACTTTGAGTGGGAGAGAGGAATCCAAGGCATTGTACTGAAATTCCTTGGGTACCTCTCTGTCAATCAAAGGGTTATATCAATGAGAATATGTTGAGCTTTATTTCTTCCCTGTGGTGTGTTGGCTATCTCCACCTTCCTCTAGACTGTAAGCTCTCACAAGCAGGGCCCTCTGATCCTTCTGTTCTCCACATCTGATTGTACTATTTAATACCTCTGTATGTCTATTCCCAATTGTACAGTGCTGCGGAATTAGTTGGCGCTATATATATAAAAAATAATAATATCTCCAGAATTTATTTGTGGATAAGACCTTGATTGTTAATATTTCAGCCAACTTCTTGTGACGGGAGGAGCGAATGTGTGTGCGCATGTGCACATTTGTGTGTGTGCTCATGTGTTCATTGTGATGTATGTGTGCATCACACTTTCCAAAGGAATTTATCTATCTATAAATATCTGTCTAGCTTAGCAATGTTGCACAAAGTTGTTCATTTGATTGGGAACTCAGTGCAGTCTGGGGAAGCCCCCCTACCCACTACTGTGAAAATTGCAGACTCTTATTCGTTGCCTGATGCCAAGCTTCACCCCCCTGCTGACCCAGGGCGGGACGGGAAGCAAATCAGTAACCCTTATATACAGAAATCACCTGGTTGCACAACAAAAATAATGCAATAAATGTGTAGAGGTCTCATGTTGGGCCCGAAACAAAAGAAAAAAAGAGCAATTCTGAAGCAAACCAACTGTACCACTGTGGAAAACTAAAGCTTCCCATTGATTTAACCCTTTAAGTGCCAGAGGGGTACAGAATGCATTGCTTTGCACTGCATTCCGTACCCCTCTGGCATTCAAAGGGATAAACATGATTGAAACAAAAATTTCCCATTTAAATCATTTGAATTTGGCAAAAACCTATTTGTCCCATTTGGTGCAGTTGGTTTGTTCTACAATTGTTCCAGTTCCTCTTAAAACATCACCCTCAGTAAATTTATTTTTACCAACTGGCAACTATATTTGTGTGACATTATTTCATAAACTGTGGTGAATATCGAAAATTGTATGCCTTTTGACACCTTGGATGCTGGAGTTGGAAGTTAGAGCGGTCTCCAAAGCTTTGCTTCAAACTGTATTTGAGACCTCTCTAGCTAACAAGGAGTTAATCCTTTGAGTGCCAGAGAGGTATTCAATGCATTGCATACCAAACTGGCACTCAAAAGGTTAAATTATTATGCAGCAAAAGCATTAGTTGCAAACAAAACTGTAATACATTTCACTGCCTAAATGACGCCCATAAGTCGGGGCCTGTTGTTGGCGTAATGTCCAATAAGATCAAGAGAAGGAGGAAATTAGTATACATTAAAAGAAAAGTAGAGGAGTTCTGGGGCAAACCATCTCCACAATAGGGAAAGCTCAAAATTCCAAAAAATCCTATTGATTTAAATAGGGATTTTAACCCCGTGAATGCTAGAGAGGTCTCCAACGCAATACTTCACAATGTGTTGGAGACCTCTTTAGCATTCAAGTGTGTTCATTAGGTACTTTATCTAACTAAAAAAATAATACAATGTTATACTTTATAGAGAAATTCGGAGATAAATCCTTTGTGGGTTTTTTTTTAAGTAACAGATTCTAACCCAGCGGTTCTCAACCTTTCTAGTGCCGCAACCCTTTGATAAAATTTTCCAAGTTGTGGCGACCCCTAACAGTAAAATTATTTTCGTTGCTACTCCATCGCTATAAATTTGCTACTGTTATGAATCGAAATATAAATATCTGATGGTTTTAGGTGACCCCTGGCAAATCGCCATTCGACCCCCAAAGGGGTCCCGACCCACAGGTTGAGAACCACTGCTCTAACCCATATAATGAAGGAGTCATTCAGCAGTCTGTTGGGCAAAATGTCTTTGATTGCACTGATCTGTATAACAGCCCCAAATGACCTTGCTGATTCACCCCTGTATAGGCTGGCTTCTGTTAAAACATAATTTGTTCACTTGCCAGACACTGAAAGAGTTACTCTTTGATTCCATTTAAGGAAGCAGTATAGCAAAGTATAATTTCAGTGCATATTTTGTGCTGAAGCAAGCTCTGATTCTGAGTGTTCCATTCAGAAGACAGGTCATGCACTTTCTATATTAAGCCTGAAAGGCAAATTCACAGAAACTGTGACTCTAATGTTACCTTCCATGTTCTGTAGTGGGAAGTTAATCATTCCGCAGGCATTTGCTCACAGATCAGAACTTTTTTCTCCGTTTATTGCCAGCACAGCTCTTTTCACTGATGGGATAAGCTTCAAACACAGCCTTCTGAGCAGGATGAGACCAGGGATTGCAGACAATGAGCTTCAAATCCCTCACAAGCTTGTGTTTACATGGCTGGGCCTGACAGGCACACATTGCAGGAGAAAGTCACGCCCACATGGTCCTTTACAATAACAAATGTCTTAGAGATGAGCTGATTATCCTGTCTACAGGGCAAGCTTTGAAGCAGTTCATTGTTTTACACTATAGCTTTTTGCAGGACCAGAATAAACAGAACACATTTTCTGTTAGACTTCTGTCAAAACATTAGCAGTCACTCAACACAAAAGTGAACTGAGGACAATAACATGTTTGGTGGGTTAAATATACTTGTTTGACAGATTTCAAACATGGTTACATATAAATATTTACACCTTTTTATAGTGCTTTGTAAACTAAATAAGTTTATTTATTTTACAGTCCTAGATAATGTTAACCCTTTCAGTGTTAGAGATATATGAAACACTGGCACTCAAAGGGTTAAATGAAGATACACTCTTTCAAGACTTTTAAACCTTTTCAATGCTGGGGTTAAATTACTATTTAGTGGCCAAACAAATGTTCAGAATGTTGCTCTCTGTTTCAAAACCATTAATTTGAATAACTTTCTATAAACTTGTGGAATTTATATTATTATTATATGTGTTGGTCCTTTTTATTGGTATCTTTCTTTAGAGCATATCATATGACGTAGCCATGATATGAAGGCATAAACATGAAAATATTTAATTATAATAATTTTTAATGATAATGTCCCCATTATCGCTATTCACTAATAAGGTACATTTTTTCTATGTACACTAATACTGCAATATATTGATCTGTATCTTCTGAGTAAAATGATAGATAACAAATATGTGCTGGTAATAGTAAATTATTCACAGCCACAAACTCCAGGTTGCATGCCCATTTCCAGTGGTGTCCGTAGACAATTTTCCAGGGGGGGCAAAGCCATAATATGACCCCCAGGCCAGCCCATCTAGCCCCTTTATTTATATGGAGGGGGGTAATTGTAGGGGGGGGCAAGTGCCCCCTTTGCCCCCCCCCTCCGGACGCCCATGCCCATTTCCCATAGACACACTGTGTCGAGCTTTCAAGCTGAGTACAGAAGGTCTAAGGGGAACTTCTTCACTCAGAACAGGAAACTGTCCTGAAAGATGCAAACTGTTTGAGTGCCAGAGGCGTAACTAGAAGCCACCGGGCCATGGTGCAGAAATTGCCATGGCCCCACCCCCGACCACATTGCCCCCCCCTCACTGCCCCCCAATCTTCACATTGCCCCCAATCTCCACATTTCTCCCCCAATCTCCACATTGCTCCCTACTGACCCCCCAGTGTCCATCTACTACCTCCCTGGTGGTCCAGTGGCATGGCAGGAGAGGTCTGTGCCTCCTTCTGCACAGACTTCTAAACAGCTGTAGCTCCTGAGCAGTCCTCTCTTCAATAATGCAGAGCACTGGGAGATTATGTAATCTCCCAGCGCTCTGTATTACTAGAGTGCTGAAGAGAAAGCTCAGCTGCGCGAGGTCTGTGCCGAAGAAGGCACAGACCTCAGCTTGTTATTTGTTGTGGGCTCCAGGTGGGGGGTCGCAGGGGGGGTGGCCGGGTCCCTGGAGTGACAGGCCGGTCGCAGGTGCAACCCCTATTGTTACCCCACTGAACGCATTGCTTTGCAATGCGTTGGATACTGCTCTGGCACTCAAAGGGTTAACTCCTTGGAAGCTACACATATCTGCAGTATGTCAGGGGTGTTCCTAACACATCCAAGTGGTTAACAGGAGGATGTACTTCAGAAATGCACTAAGAATGCAGTAAGGAAGGTCTATACAGTGGTCTATGGGGGCACCAGTTGACCACACCAGCAGAGTGGGCACAAAGGAGCTCATAACTCATACTTACCTTGGCACCTGCTCCAGGGGTGGCATAAATGGATTGTGCACTTAGATCAGGACTGGACAACATGAGGCTCTTCAGCTGTTGTGGACTACAGCTTCCTCTATATCATGCCAGCCTTTGGCTCACAGGGGCTTATGGAAATTTTAGTCCACAGCAGCAAGCCTCATACATGGGAACTTTGGGTTTTGACCCAAATCTCAGGGTCTCAGGGTTAATGGCTAAATTCTCAGGGTGATGGAGTGCCTTGTTACTGACTACATGAGCTGCACCAGTTAACTGCTTCTTTAGTCTCTAAATTGGAGAAATGTATACCAGGAAGGGAAAAGCAAAAGTCCAGTTCATCCTGTGTGTGATCCAGCAGTGGTATCTCTAAGTTGCAGCCTGTTGGAGATTCCTTGAGGACTGATTGGTGGACCTCATGGTTATAGCAAGCAGGGACATATCTACTAGAATTTATGTACTTGAAAGATTTAAGGTTAATATTGCAAAGATCTCAGAGTCAGCTCATTTGTAAAGTTTCCAGCTATGGAAATCCTAGGTTGCCCAATCCTGACTTAGATAGTGTGTGCTAGAGGAGTTGTGTACTGATGTGTACTAAGGTGTCTGTATAAGCATAGAGGCAAATGTTGGCTGTATATATATATATATATATATATATATATATATATATGCACTGACACTCATAGTAATCTCTGCATCCATGTTTCTTACAAACTCCATTTGGTTTTTACCATTTTCAGAACTGAAAGGGACTGGTTATAGACTGCAACAAATTTAAGGATTTTTTCCCCCCATTCAAGGCAGAATTTGAAATTGCTGTACTGAGGGGTTTTTTTGCCTTCTTTTGGATCAATGATGGCAAACAGGAATAGGAAAAGGGTTGAACTAGATGGACGCAAGTCTTTTTTCAACCTAAATTACTATGTTACTAAGTTGACAACAAAATTCTGGTGGAAAAAATGCATAAACTGCTCCAGGAAATATGAAGGAAAAGATCATAACAGATTCAAAGTGGAAAGATCTAATTCACACATTTGATTAAGTTTACAAATGCATATGTTTTTGCCTACAGAATAATAAGGGGAATATCAGTCAAGATATCTGGTGTGGGACTTTATTTGTGCAAAAGAACAATATATTCTTGTACTTATTTATCCATCCATTCATTCATAAATCGATGAGTACAAGTTTACTACAATTAACTGCCAAATGTTTGAGTCAGTAAGAAAAAATTGTGTCTTCTGCTTTGTTTTCAACTGTGACCTTAGTAAGTGATCACCTATCACTCCAAGGTTAGCCCTTTAAGGACCAAAGGGGTGAGCCACGCATTAGCGAATCACTTAAACATTATATCGGCAATAGGCAGAACTGGAAGTACTAAAAAGGAACGATAGCATTGCAAAGTAACTATACCATAGGTAACAAAAAAAGTCCCCAAATTTACATTTAATTAAAAACGTCTTTTAACCTCTTGGATGCAATGTGTAGGAGACCTGTGCAGCATTCAAGGGGTTACAATACCAATAAAGATCAATGAGCATTTTTATTTTAGCAATATGATGCAATTGGTTTGACCTAAAATTGAGAAGATGCACTAAGGAGAGACGTTACGATGTGTGTCCATGTCTGAAGAGCACATTGCCTTGGCAATATAGACATACAGTGCCGTATGTACTAAGAATTAGAGATGAAAGGGGAGCGGGGTGGGGGTTTCTTCATTAGTATTCAGGGTTGTCGTGCTGCTGGTGATGTGTAAGGGATGCCCTCCTTTAGAAATTGCCAGAAATTTAAGAACCCTGAACACTCCCTATCCCTTTTAGTGTCATGGGAATGTACATTGCACACCCCTGTGTCAGTGAAAGGGTTAAGATCTGTATCAAGGTCATTTATCATCTGCAGTGTAATCTGGGCCCAGTTTGTAAATTCTCATGTGCAATATAATTTTATTTTTCAGGTTTCCATGTATTTAATCTTGATTGGCCTAATTTTTCTATACAGTGCCCTCTGTTATAGAGTCTTTATGTGTTCTCTCCCTTTTATACCGTGCTGACAAATGTTTTTGCCCTTTATATATAAACAGTAATAATATTAAAAAGATTTAGGGTTTTTTAATTTGGTTTTGCCATTTAATGTGATGCTTTAGAGAAGGGCATTTGGCGTCCTCTAACATCCGATCACCTCTCCAGACACCAGTGATGAGACTATGGACTCCTACAGCAAAGGCTCCTGTAGCTGCTTAGTGCATTTCCATATGTAAATTAGCAGTTGTTGATGAAGTGAGTTCTAAATTGTAAAATCAAAGGCCTGGTAGATTCATGGTGATGTCAGCCGGTTGTGATGGATTGGTGACAGATTCATAAAGATATGGTGGCGAACTCAGTGCATACTGTTGATATGACATTGACACAAACACACCACTATATCACTTCCTGATCCACATCAACCTTTATGAGTCCCTCCAAGGTCCTCTTCGTACATCAACGCAACTGTTTTCTCTGCTTCCTGGTACATGACACCCTTACTTGGTTAAAAATTGTACATTAGCTAAGAACTAAAACAGAATTTGTAGTTTTCTAAATGAAGAACTGTAAGAAAAAAAAAAAAAAAAAAAAAAAAAAAAAAAAAAAAATATATATATATATATATATATATATATATATATATATATATATATATATACATTTTTGCAGGCAGTTTTGCAGACAGTGCTCAGAGGGTCAAATCACTTTCTTAAAAACTATCCATTCCTTTTCATTTCAATTGATATCCCGGGTAGACATGTTTATAGAAATTCTCTGTTTATTTCAACAGAAAATGTTTGACAGAATACTGTTAGAATACAACTGTAAATGAAAAAAATAGGCATATAAAGATTTATTTTGGTATTCTGACCTACATTTAAATGGCAAGGGGAAAAGGAACTCAGAAAAATATCTTGTCAATTATATCCTACTAGCAGTGTAAGACGGTGTTGCTCTTGTTTGTTTTTGAAGCAATGCTTATCACCTTAACCCTCTGAGTGCCAGAGGGGTACTCAACACATTGCTTTGCAATGCTTTGCATACCCCTCTGGCACTCAAAGGGTTAAGGACCCATGACATGCCAGGACTGTCATGGGTAAACTTGCGAACTCATGATGGTCCTGGCATGTCATGGAATTCAGGGCACCCCTCTCCACCGCTGAATTGATTGTGCAGATAAAAACAAACTCTGTGGTCCTTAACTGCTAGTTAAGAGGCTGGTCATTAAAGGGACAGTGATGTCCCAAAAATTTTTTTTCCAGTTTTGTAGAGGTTAAAATATTAATCCAGTTTTGTAGAGGTAGCGGTTAAAATATTAATCAATATGCTCCAAACCCTATCTCTCAAACCATTGTGGTTTGAGAGATATAGGGATTCAAAGTTCCCCCCTCCCTCCCCTTCTCCTGATGTCAGCTGTAAAGCTGACAGCAGGAGAATTCAGTAGTACGACTCGAGGAGGCTCTGCAGCAGAGACAAAATCACATTATTGCTAAAGAATTCATTCACTGGAAAGGTCTACAAAGTA
Source organism: Rhinophrynus dorsalis (assembly GCA_037306005.1). Taxonomy (NCBI): domain Eukaryota; kingdom Metazoa; phylum Chordata; class Amphibia; order Anura; family Rhinophrynidae; genus Rhinophrynus; species Rhinophrynus dorsalis. The sequence continues at coordinate 280,694,316 of CM074718.1, read as the reverse complement.
TGCTTGCAAACCAGGCACACCTTTTAGACCTTTCCAATGAAATAATTCTTTAGCAATAGCATGATTTCGGCTCTGCTGCTGGTAGCCGGACTGGGATATCCTGCTGTCAGCTAGACGCTGATGTCAGGAGAAGGGGAAGGAGGGGAGGAACTTTGAATCCCTATATCTCTCAAACCATAGTGGTTTGAAAGATAGGGTTTGGAGCAGATTGACTAATATTTTAACCGCTACCTCTACAAAACTGGACAATTTTTTGGGGGGACATTACTGTCCCTTTAAGGGGCCTTTGAGTTTACAGAGGGGAACAGAATGTATTGCAATCCACTGCGTACCCCTCTGGTACTCAAAGGGTCAATGTGAGGTTCAGAGAGACTACTTAACCCATTAGAAAAAACACCCACACCCAGTTCTCTTTTTCTAATGCCAAACTTTACTGCCAAGTATACTCCCTTCATGCCACCCTGCCCAGTATTTTTGTTGCTTTCCCCAAAGTCTCTCTGCTCACCACCCTACTGTCTCCTCTTGATAGCTTGCCCAGTATTGCCCCCATTCTTCCACAAGCCATCTTGACCATTATAGATCCCTCTCTTACGTTGTACTGTAACTGCTTACTTAGTAAAAGTGGGATCCCCTGGTAGTCTGCTGCCTCAGTATGGTAGGGACTGCTCAGTGATTCTGGTCTACTGAGGATAGTCACAGTGCTGTTTGTTTGAATCAGCTGTTGCCCAGTGATACGGTGCCTCAATGGGGCGAAGAGTACGTTTCCATGTGTCGGGGAGAAAAGTTTGCTACTTTGTAGCGAAGATTCGGGAGTGTGGTGCAGGGCTGTGGCGAGGCTCAGGAGTGTGGGGCAACGGAAAGGCTACCTCTTGGTGTGAAGGTGCAAACAGTTTGTTCCAACTGGATGCTCCACCCGGTGCTCCACTGTTTAGTCTGCCCAGCATATGCAAGTGTATGGTGTGGACACTTGGAGGACGCTTCACCCATGCTACTGCTATTTCCTGCAACCAAAATGTTGAAACACATAATAAAATGCAGAAATTATGGCCTTCCTTAACCCCTTAGTGCCGGAGGGGTACACAACATATTTTTGAGCAATGCATTATGTAACCCTCTGGCACTCCATGGGTTAATGTAGTAGCTGATAGAGGTTTCTCAGAGTTGTTAGCGTTGTGCTGATAAAAAAAACGTGTGTAGCTTGTGTCTCCCAGCAGCGAAGAGGAAGGAGAGTGCGATCTGCAGCTGTTTACAATATCCTATATAAAAGTGGCTGCTTCTGAAGGCCTGTAGTGGTAGGGGTAGGTGGAGTGGAAAAAAAATTATAAAAGTAGCATAAAGTATGATAACACTGGGAAATGGGAGAAAAAAAAATCATTTTGGCCATTTTGCTTTTTTTTTTAATTAAAGTCACAAAACTTCTTCAAAATAAGACAGATTCATGCCCTGTGAACACCTGACAGGAAAGTATGATAGCTTCAATGTGTAGACCTCTGTGCACTGAAACTATGGTCTGTCATGTCAGCTGTTGAGAAGGCACAAATATGTGTTCACTGGAACAGTTCCTATAAGGACGTGGCAGAGCAGTGGAGCAAGCATCCACCTGTTAAAATGTCTGTTCAGATGGGGTGGTGATATAAGGCAGACGGTATAGGAGGAAAGGGGACACAGAGCAGGTATGTGCAGTGGTGGAAACAGTGTACAGTGAGTGGATGAGTATAATGAGGGAAAGGCATGGCGAGGAGGATGCAGGAGGGACAAAGGAGAATGGGAGACGGAGAACGGGAGTGAGGGCATGGAGACATGATTTCGGCAATGGGAGAGGCAGGTGAAGGTCCTTGCAGAGATTTTGACAGGGGTGACCAGAAACCTTCGGCCCCCTGTCCACTCCTGCCAAAAGCACGCCCCCTGTGTGTTTTACACAGACAGTCAAGAGGAGATATAAATATGTCCTCATTGCTGCTGCCCTTGGATGTGTCAGGCACAACCGGAGATTATGTGGTCACATGACCACTTTCTCTTTTATAGTATAGATTATATGGATCCATGCTATCAACACTTTTGAAAACCAAAGGTGCCATCGGCAAAGTGCCGTATTAAGTATTTATGGATGGGTTTTTACTTTGAGTTGGGGAAAAAAATTGCACCACAGGGGTCAAAAAGTTCCCATTTTAGGTTAAAGCAGAACTACCACCCGACACAATCTTTAGCTTCACTAAGTCCCCATCTGCTGACTAGCTGCTTAGTAGCGCTAGTCGCCAGAATAATTACCTTATTTAATAGATTTCTGCTCTCTTCCATGGGTGACAGGCAGGATGGAGCGCAGACATCTTGCCATTGTGACGTCCGCTCGCCTGCGCTGTCAGTCCCAGCTAGAGCCAAATGTCTCCTAGACCCGGATGGGACTGAAAGAGCAGGCGCTCGGACATCACAATGGCAAGATGTCCGCGCTCAGTCCTGTCTGTCACCCATGGAAGAAAGCAGAAATCTGTTAAATAAGGTAACTATTCTGGTGACTAGCGCTACTAAGCAGCTAGTCGCCAGATGGGGACTTAGTGAAGCTAAAGATTGTGTCAGGTGGTAGTTCCACTTTAAAAGCCCCATTTAAATCAAAGGAAAAATTGGTAATTTTTATTTGTCCACTATGGTGTAGTTTCCTTGCTCTACAATTTACTCCATTTCATAGAACTGTACATCAGCCTCTGTATTTTAGTTAAGGGGCTAATGTGGTTTCCCTGATTCTCAAAATACAGTGTCAATGTACCACTACATTGGGAGATGCAGAGATGGGCAAAATATGGTTTGTGGGCCAGATCTGGCCTGTGAACTGATTTTATCTAGCCCTTGGATCTGGAAGGGTGGCTACAGTGGGGGTGCTACAATATATAAGCATAATAAGCAGCTGATTAGGGCCCCCTCTAGGTTAGAGGGCCCTGCAGCAGTTACACGGATGCAATGTCTTGTTAGAAATACTGACTTGGGGAAAAGGGGGTCCCATGAGAATTTTTTGCTTAATGCCCCAAAAAGACCTAGAGCTGCCCCTGGCTGGCTGTGCTCAAACAGAAAGAACAGCTGTATGACTTTATCTGCCTGAAGAATGAAAAATGTATAACTAAAACTTGTTTTGTTGTAAAATGTGTCAGTCTAGGAGTACAGAGAGAGACAGAATTTACACATTGTCTTTGCAGCTGGCACAGAGAACAGACAGACTTAAACCACATCATTGTTGGAACATGCCCTCCTACCAAATCCTGGTCAAATCACTGCAGGGACATGCCCATTCTTCTTCTTTCCCTCTCACTTCTCTTCCTCCCATTCTTGGAGTTTTCTTGACATCCGTTGAGGGCTGATACTGGATCCCTTCTAGCTGGTGCAAAAGCCCGGTGTCTCCTGTGTAGCAGTGAGAGTTAATTCATGTCTTCTGACAATGTTACCCAAAGGTAACATGTACATTGAAAACTATATTGGTCATAAAAGAAAGCCTTGTGGTACTCCACATGACAGGGCCATAAGTCTAAAAGTGTATGCACCTGAAGATACCCTCTGTGGCTTTTGAGACGTAAAAGTTTTAACTAACTGAGGGCTGCATCACCCAGTCCACAGTAGTTCTTCAGCCTCTCTATTAATATTCCTTAATCCACAGTATCAAATACTGCAGAGAGGTCCACGATTATTAAAACTGAACAGTCCTCTCAATCACTTGCCACCAAAAGGTCAATTAATACATGAACCAGGACTGTTTCTGTGCTGTGACTTTTCAGACTGTGGTTAATCATAGCTTTCATGTGTTGACAAGTGGGTTTCCAGTTGCTTTGCTACCATTTCTCAATGAAAGGGAAGGTTTGAGACAGGCCTGTAGCTTGCTATGCAGTCTGGATCCAAATATGGCTTTTCCAGAAGTGGTTTTACAATGGCTTCTTCAGTGGTTCTGTGTAGAGAGAACAGTTGACTATTTTTGCAAAGACTAAGCCAATTATGTTAACACACTCCCTGAGAAGATAGGAAGGGTTTTGGTCCAATTCACAGCTAGTCAGGAGCAGCTGCTCAATTGTTTGTACTATGTATTCTGTATCTACAAGGGCAAGGTTTTGACCATAAAGCTGAAGAGTCCAAATTTGCATGTCTAGGTTTGTTGCCATTAACAGGAAATCAACCTAAAATAAGGAATAGCTTGAATAGAAGATACCTTGCCTGTAAAAAAACGGCAAACACATTCCATTATGATTGGGACCATAATACATTAGACTGCAGATAATCTGGCTTACGTAATCTTTCCACAGTGTAGAAGAGAAGCTGGTCTGTTTTATGCTGCCATGATCTCTTTTGACTAGAATTCTGACTTCTTGTTTCAACAGTTTATTTTCATTATGAGCATCTCTAGTATTACTTCAGCTCAGTTAAAGTATGTGCCCCTTCTCTTTTAATTCCCTTACAGTATTGATAAACCATGGTGTAGCTGTGTAAGGTGAGAAGATGAAGGTGAACAGAGGCTATACTATTCATTGCAGAAGTCAGTCCATTGTTATTATAATCAGACAAGAGCACAGGGGTTCTGACAAACCATGCATTACATCAAAGAATTGGAGGTAATATCAGTCCAAGGGTAATATATGACCATCTTTAATAGGACTGACTTGTTTGAATGGACTGCTTTTGAGAACCTAATTTGGTAGTGATATGTCCAAATGATGGCATCAGTTGTTAGTTGAGAGATTTATGAGCCAATATGGACAACAGGGTCAAGTGTGTTGGCCACTTGTATTGGTAGGCGTGTGAGGCCATCCATTATGCTGAGGAGTCCTTGACCAAACTGTGAGTGGTTATCATCAAACCAGGCATTGAAGTCACCCAGGATAACCCATCTGATATGCTCCAGGGCAACAAGGTCTGCAGTTTATTGGAAAAACTGCTACCCATCTCCTAGGTGGAGGTAGATTAAAAGGATTCTGATACCCAGACCTCTGACTTGGAATGAGCCACAGACAGGGAACTCAGATTCATGGATGGACTCCCCCCACCCCTATACTGTTGAGAGCAGTGAAGAACTGAGCAGTTTGGTGAGACTACAGCTTCTAAAATGGGGGCTGAAAATTCATCTGGTCATGCCTCTGTTATACAGGATGGATCTGATGTTACCCCTGGTCTGTGTTGTGATAAAGGTAAGATGGATAATCTCTACAATTCCTATCTTATTCTGTGGAGCATAACCATTAAGATATCGCAAGATCTCAGTACATAGGCGTCACAGAATAACATAGGAAATGAAGAGATAATTTCACTGGAGACTTTATCTCACCTTAGTCCAACTCACCCCTGCTTCTTTTTCTCACCCCCATTTGCAGAAGACACATATGTCACCATTTTATAAACATTCTCTCCCCATCTGTATTTGCAGTTGACTAATATTGTATTCTGATATCTAGAGCCATCTTTGTATAACTGTATTGAAGATCATTCTAAGAAGGATTCAGCCTACTGTACTGAAGATCATTCTAAGATGGATTCATCCTAATACATATAAACCTCATGTACAGGTTTGATATGGCAGGGGATAGTGTCACTGAGGTGCATCATGCCTCAATGTTCTATAGCTGAAAGCTTCTGCTTCTTTTTCAGTGAGTCACAGCAGATGAAAATACTTAGCAAATAGTGACAGTGGGCAGATGCTGTGTTAAAGATGCCTTAAACATGTGTTTTTATAAATATATAACTCCCCAATAAAGGTCACTTAAGAGCCATTTGGATTATATATTATTTTTATACAGCAAATAATGTAACAAACAGATGTTAAATTTCAAGCGTATTGCTAGCTAACTCTTTAAGGACCAGAGGGTATTTATGGTGCATTTTGCACTGCACACACAAATACCGGATAGTTGCAGCATTATAAACTTGAAGCTGTAACTGAACAGGTCAGTCTCAAGCTTCTTGGTCCACCTCCTGCAAAAGTTCCATTATCATTCATTGACTAGGCAAGTGGGTCTGATATTACAACAGCCAACCGGAATCAGCAATTGCCTTGTCAGAGCTCCAAGCACCAGCTTGTAGGAGGAAGAGTGTGTGTTTGTGCTTCTTTTCTGCAAAACATTAGCCTACTTTTGGTAAGTGTCTTATTTTAGCCAAGATTTTCTTACATCTACCCAAGTCCTTTGCATTTGTTTTATTCATTAACTTCTACAACCTCTGCTGGGAGGCTCTTTCATATGTTTATTGATCTTCTTCAGAATATGAATTTTTGCTCTAGCTGCAGCTGTCATTGCATCCATATTTCATTGTGTTTGCCTGCTAGAGTTAATTACTGTCACCTCACAAACCTTAAAAATATACAGGTTTTGCTGCTGTCACTGTTCTCTCAATTTTTGGGGATCTGGTCTCTTCTTCAGTCTAACCCTTTTTTCCTTTAACCGTCCCACTGGAGATCAAAAGGAAGCCCACTGAAAGAGCGCTGATGGCATTTCAACAGCCAACATGCCCAGAGTACAGTACTTTAGAGTAAGGGCTGTTCCTGTTGCCACAGGAAAATGAGAAGTTTAGTAATTGTTGTTTGTTTGTTTTTTTCTTTTTTTTAATGTTATGTGAAAACAAAAAATAAAAGTACAGATCTGTTTTATGTTATTCTCTTAACATGTTGATGCATTTATGTCTGAGAAGGCACTGTTCTTTACAGATAAATCATCAGTACCACCTAAACCTGGTCTTAAAAGAGAACTGTTGCTTCAAAGGAAAGAAATGCATGACTACAGTTCCTGTTCTGTCCTGTCCTGTCTAATGCTAATAAACAAGCTACACATGCCCCCAAAAATAACACAAAAATATATACTCTTGTGCCTGCTCTGTGTCAATATGAACAAAATGTGCCGGAGGAAAAGGTAGGTCATATTTACAGCATACTGTACCTCATTGTACATAGTTATAACACTGCATCTAGGATTCAGAGGCTCCTTATGTATAAAGACGATGAGGAACATTTCTGGAGCAAGCTAACTGCACCATAGAGGACAAATAAAATGTATCAATGATTCCAACCACCTGCATGCTAGAGAAGTCTCCAACAGACTTCGCAGCAGTACACTGGAGGTCTCTCAAGCATTCAAGTGTTATCTTTTATCTATGTTTCAAAATCTTAATAACAATTTAAGCTTTTAAGGAAAAAAGTATTCTTAAAAATAAAAGACTTATTTCAAACAATAGCAAATATTTTTAGTAGCTGTTGCTGATTCCATGCCCTGTAATTTAAAATTGAGTCACCAACAGCTAGAACAGCTGTGAAGAATATAGCTTGGATATGCACCAAGTGATGAAGCAATGCCATCCAATACGGTGGGACCAATACAGTCAATGTCATAGAGGGAGATTCACTAAGTAGTGATACTGACGTGATAAAGTAGAGATGACTTCTCCAGTTTATCACTTCTCCAGGTCCTGTGTTATTCTATGACGCCTATTCACTAAGATCTCCAAAGTTGAAGAAATTAGTGAATAGGCTCCATAGAACAACATAGGAAGTAGATACGTTATATCATTTGGTAAGTCCCCTCCTCTTTATCACTGCTTACTAAACTTCCCCATAGAGTGAATGTACTCATAATTCCCTTGAAAGTGAACCACTCCATGTGGTTAGCGCATTTTAAAAACAGTATATACCATAGTTACTGTATAAGAAATATACTGCTTTTTACAACTTTCTTTGTCTTGGCTACAGCTGAAATGGGCAGTGACTTTCTCGATGTATCCTAGCTGGAATACAGTCAAGAGTTGGCCTGACGTTACCAGAACTTCACTTCAAACACTTCTGTATTTGTTCATTAGTACTTATATGTCTATCAATCCATTGTTTCAACATTAGATAAATAATAAGATGAATTAGTCTATTGTGAAGCTGAGGTTGTTAATTTCCATAAAGAAATGGAAACAAGTTATTATTGATGGTGCTCTTACAATTTAAATATCTGTGTGTATGTGTGTGTGTCTGTGTGTGTGTGTATGTGTATAACAAACATTCAACAGGTTTCACATGAAGTCTATAGAGAAGTTTCTCTATGCAGTAATCAAGTATAATGGATTTCATGTCACCATTTGCATATATAAATGGGAAACGTGTTGTTTTTTTTGGGGGGGTGAATACATTGTGATTGTCTCTTGTTTTCAAAAATGTCCTGGAGTCATTTTATCTACCTCTGAAGGGTGAAAGGCAGAACTGACCTTGCCAGGAGTAGAACCTGCAAGCTTGCGGTTATGTTGGACCATGTTTTTCTTTTTCTACTGCTACCTCGTGTAAACTGAAGTTATTTTTTGAATATCAGGGCAATTATTCTCACTTGCAAGTATATTTGTGCTGTATTGTCACATGACTGTCAGGGAGGCAGGCAGGAACATATGCAGTAAGGTGATAAAGGGCCATGTTCAACAAGCTTAAGTGGTGTAATTGTGGAATATACCAGCTACTCCATTGGAAGAATGTAAATATTACCAAAATTTGCAATGGCTAAAATGGGTCTTTTTTAACCCTTTGAGTGCCATGGAGCTGTACAATGTGTTGCTTTGCAAAACTTTGCACATTTAAACAGATTTGTTCCAAGATGCCTTATAGCAGGGGTCTTCAATGACCTGCAGTTGTTGGGTACTACATTTCCCAATGTCCCCAAGCAGCCATTGGATTGTTGAGGATGATGGGAGTTGTAGTCTCCAACAGCTGGAGGTCCAAACATTGACTATCCCTGTCTTATAACATCATCTGCTATTTACACATAATGTATCACATATTTTGTGAATTACACATCGTGTTCAAGTTTCAGCTCAAAGTAAAATGTCATGGATCTGTCTGACTTTTTTTTTATATGGAATGCCAGTACATTTTAATTAAAAGGATATAGTTAACAGTGACTTGAATGAAAGAATGTTCCCTGTTATCATCTAAGGAAGAAATACATCTTCAAAGAAACTACAGTGTCAAGGCAGGTGTAATCTAGATGAAGCTCATTAGTACAACATTAAAAAGCGTGATCTTTCTACCGTAATTTCATTTTAAGAGGAAGATGTTGCCTCAGGGCATTCTTACTAAGTCACTTCTACAAGTTGGCAAGATTAAAAAAGTTTCTTGCAGTTCATGGTGCATATGAAACATCTTATTAACCTTTTGAGTGTCAGAGGGGTAACTCACGCATTGCAAAGCAATGCGTTGGGTACCCATCTAGCACTCAAAGGGTTAATACAATTGTCTATACTTAATTTAGCTCTATGAAATGGAATGTTTGTGATTTACTAATTTCACTCTTTGTTGAAGCTATTTGACATAAATTGAAATGATGAGCTTAAAGGGGATCTATCACCCCTTTACAACTTTGCCTAAATCATTTGTTATATATCGTATACTAGTTGAAGAGCCCGTTATATGGGCCACAGTGCCTCTGGCAGCCAGTCGCGAGCAGTAGAGTCTGCACTCGCCACGGCTGATACAGAACTGGACGCTCCTTCGGAGTGCCCAGCTCTGTATCAGCCGCGGCGCGGGCAGTCTCTACTGCGCATGACTGCCGCTCGCACCGCAGTGTCTACTGCGCATGTCGGGCGTTACACACAACTTAGCGAATTATTATATAGGATAATGAAAATTGTATAAATAAAAAAAAATAAAAAAAAAAATGCTTGTTTGGCAAAATTAAAAGAATAAATACAGCCCTGTACCTACTTCTGGCCAGACTGTGGATAGCTGATCTTTGCCACAGTCTGCCACTCTGCCTCTCTCTATCCAGCCTCCTCTGATGACGGAGGCTTTCTGTCTGTAAGCTGGAGCACTCTCATTGGCCAGAAATCGATCTCTGCCAATGAGAGCAGTCCAGCTTACAGACAGAAAATCCTCCATCATAGGAGGGCGGGGTGCAGAGGTAGAGCGGCAGACTGCGGCAGAGATCAGGTAACCGCAGTCTGCCCGGAAGTAGGTACAGACCTGTGGTTTTTTTTATACGATATATAACAAAACAATTTAGGCAAAGTTGTAAAGGGGTAATAGATCCCCTTTAACCAATTAGTGAGGAGGGCTTTTTGACACTAGAGAACAAGAGCAATTTTTGCCTTTTTTAGGATGCCATTTTTCAACCAAATTTTCCCTCTAATTCATTTTGTCCACCCACATAAATTATTAACCATTTTATTTTAATCATTAGTAGGGATTTCGTTGGATATCACATTTATATGTATAACCCACCATTTCTTTTCATAATAATAAAAAAAAGAGAAGACAATTAAAAAACATAACTTTTTATAGGTTTTCCTGTGATACTTTGTGCTAAATTGGTTAATTTTAATAGGGATTGAATACCTCCCAAATGTCACTTTTTATGGGAGTATTGTCCCTCTGAGGTAAAAACCCCTATGTCCCTCTTTCCCATGCTGATGTCCCCCTGTATTGGAGATCAGACTGTGTGGTGTGTGTATATAAGTGTATCACATTGCTCCATAGAAATAACACTCAAAGTAATGGTTGTTTAAATATCCGTATATGTGTTTATAAATTAGTCTGTGTAAATAAAATACTTTGGTCTTGCTCTAAATCATTTATTCAGCTATATAATGAAGGGGTCAATGTGTCATTGTTTTTTTCATTCTAAGCTTCAGCATCAGTCCTGCTCTCATTACCTCAAAAGTACCTAATTTATATGAGGCACTGGGAGCTTCTATTTCCTCATGATCACTGTGAGGAAGAGAGAGGCAGAGAACACTGACAAAGTATACTTTAAATTGTCTTTGTCGTGTAGCTCTACCAGTGATCGCTATAGCAACAATGTGCTGTACCATTCTGGTAAGGCTGAAACCGGACCTGGAACAGTCATTTACAGCCTCCCTGTCATAATCACAGTATTCCAACAGCATGATGGTCCTGGCACATCACTTGTCGAATGGTGTTAAACTATTCTTGAACAAGGATGTGTAGAAGATGGCATTTCATCCTTATTGAAATATTCATAAAACGCGGCTATATTCCTCTTTTCCACACAGGGCCAGATTAAAGGCTTTATGGGCCTGGAACTGAATATTATGATGAACTTATTTTACTGGAAGATTTACATTGTAAATGCAATGTGTAAGATAGAACAATAAACATGGTTTGTCTAAATATTAAAGAGGCAGTTACAACTTATTTTGATTTGACATATTCTGCAAGCGTGCAATATGTACCATCAAATTGCCTATACTTTTTATACTTTCTTTTTCATCTTCACCTATTATTGTTATACTTTTCCCTGACAGAAAACTCTGAATGTGTCTTCAGAGAGCTTTCTTTGTGGGACCAAAAACGCAGAAAAATGTAAAACTTTAAAAAGATACAATGTAAAAAATACAATGAACCAATGTAGAAAAGCCTGCCTCTACAGCACACAAATCACTAAGTGCTGCGGGGATATTGCCTCATTGTATAAAAGACTGTACCTGTCTCTGGAAACTGAAATTCAGTCAGCTCACAGACACAGTCCGGCATATAAAAGTGTAACAATATAGGTGAAGTTGAAAAAAAAAATAGTATAGGTAATTTGACTTTACATATGCACTTGAAGACTGTGCAAAGTCAAAATAAACTGCAGTCAAAATTTAACAATAAAAATCTGAACAAGCACCATGTCCTCCTTGCAACCTATCATATATTCACAAATGCATAATGCTACACATAAGCATGTAACCATGTATAGAAAAGACAAAGGAAGTCGTAACAGAACAGTACAAAGGAAAAGGGGTCACCCGCTTAGAAAGGAGATTTCATCTACAACAGCGGAAGGGATTCTTTACGGTAAGGACAGTAAAGGTATGGAATTCACTGCCTGAGGAAGTGGTGCTATTGAATATGTTAGATGCCTTTAAAAAGGGCCTGGATACTGTTTTAAAAGAGCAGAACATACAGGGCTTTGTGTGTTAGTAATGGGATTAATAATTATTTAGTGCTTCATGATCCAAGGAAAAATCTGATTGCCATTTAGAATCAAGAAGGAACCCCCCCCCCCATTCAAAGCAGAATTTGAAATTGCTGTATTGAGGGTTTTTTTTTGCCTTCTTTTGGCTCAACAAAGGTAAACAGGAATAAGAAGAGGGTTGAACTTGATGGACGGAAGTCTTTTTTCAGCCTAAACTACTATGTAACTATGTAAGGTTGTCTGTAGCCATGCAAGCCTGAAGCCCCCAAACCTGTTTGAACTCTGAAAGGGATAGTAATACTTAAAATGTAAAAAAAAATATGTTGTAGGGTTTATCCCCCTGAGTAAAACAAGAGTACTCCCACTGCTGAGAGGTCTTTCATTCAAAAGTTATTAATTTTCAAAGTTGAATTTTTTAGGTGCAATATCACAGTGGGCTGAAATTGTACAGTGGCGCTGTTGCTACACCATCCTATGGAGATTTATGGTCAACTGACCAGAGTTGTCCATAGGATCGTGTAGCAACAGCGCCACTGTACAATTTCAGGCCACTGTGATATTGCACCTAAAAAATTCAACTTTGAAAATTAATAACTTTTGAATAAAACACCTCTCAGCAGTGGGAGTACTCTTGTTTTACTCAGGGGGATAAACCCTACAACATATTTTTTTTTACATTTTAAGTATTACTATCCCTTGAAGTGAAGCAGGCCATGGCTTAGTCAGCACCTGGATGGGAGACATCATTGGACTACTATGTGTATACCAGAATATCTGCCCACATGCACTTGGCCAGTATGGCAGATTATGGTCTATTTTCATAGCATGGCTACCTTGCTGTGGAGGCTTCCATACTGCAGTGGATTGACAATGGGTGCAGGTGATGATGGTGGTTTCAAGAAATGTGTTGGAGATCTTTCTGGCATTATTTATGCTAAAAGACCCACTTAAATCAATGGGAATTTGTTTTTCTTCCTACAATTTAGTTGCTTTCCCCAGAACTGATCTTCTTTACACATCGGTATGTATTTATTTGCAATAAATACACACAAAATTATACCAGTGATTCTCAAACATTTCCTCAGGGATCACTAACAGGCAGAGCCGGATTAACACTCCAAAGAGTCCTAGGCAGGATCCCAAATTGGCCCCCCCCACCACACACACACACACACACACACACACACAGGCACGCATCAAAACCCTTTGCCCCTGTGTTTAGAGGGACTAGTACTAACCTAAAAAACAAAATGAATGCTTTAAATATATTAAAAATGTACTGCAGAGCTTATAATTTGCCACACAAGTGATTCCAAGGAGCTTAAAATTGAAACTGGGTTACAAAATTGTAGCACAGATCTTACAATTGAGGGGCTACTTAAGTGATACCACAGATCTTACAGCTGAAACAGGGTAACACAAGTGATGCCACATAGCTTACAATTGATATGTAACTACATATTACATAAGTGATACCACAGAGCTTACGATTGAAGAGGGGGTACATTAGTGCTGCCACAGAGCTTTCAACTGAAATAAGGCTATGCTAGTTATACCAACCACAGAGCTTACAATTGAATGTTGCTACATAACTGCCCACATACACAATCTGCCCCCAGTCTGGTTCCACTGGTAGTCACAGCTTACACATACATTGTCTGTCTCCATCCGGGTTCCACTGGTAGTTACAAGCCCCCAGATACACTGTCTGCTTTTAGTCTGGTTGCACTGGTAGTCACAAGCCCCTACATACATTCTCTACCTGCCTTCCAAAGACACACACACACACACACACACACACACACACACACACACACACACACACACACTCAGTCTCATATACTAGCACACATACACACTAAGTCTCATTTACTAGCACACACACACACACTCAGTCTCATATACTAGTGCGCACACACTCAGTCTCATACACTAGCTCACACAAACACTCAGTCTCATAGTTCACACAAACACTCAGTCTCATAAACTAGCTCACACAAACACTCAGTCTCATACACTAGCACACAATGTCATACACTGACATATACTGGGGTTCAGTAGTGTATGAATGATCAATAAAATAAATAACTGCAGCAAGAAAAGATTATTTCTTTCTTACTTGAATCTGCATTTGTACATAAATAGTATTAAACTCTCGCTTGTGTATATATACATTTTTTTTTTTTAATGAGCTAGCTATAACTATTCAGCTGCTGTTGTACTTCAGTCTATCCTCATCCTCAGACAGTCCTTGGCTAGCTAAGGATTATGGGAGTTGTAGCTGAACAACAACTGGAAGGCTACAGTTTTCTCACTTCTGCTTAGAAGTGTAGGTAGAGAAGGGGTTAATTTCATGTGGTTAGCGCTATGTGTAAGATTTTTCAAGTACATTTTCCCCATGATGATCTGACTGGCTCTGCCATTAAAATGATCATCAGACATTGATGAAAAGAAGACCTTACCAGCCAACACTGCTGCTGGACAGGTTCTCTGCTCTTCCTCCACTGATTCTCCCGCTCTGTGCATAGCAGCAATGTCATCACTGTCATTGCTCTTCCTTCTTAGCAATGACAACATACGCAATAACATTGGCTGGCTAGTCTGATCATCAGGTCGCCGTCACATCAGAACATGCATGCGGATAATTATATCCGGGGACACATTCAGTCCGGAGACAGTGCCCTCAATCCGGGGACTGTCCCCGGAAACCGGGGATGTCTGGTCACCCTACGTAACCCTTACCCCTCCCCCATCACTCCATATACGCATGGGCCACTGTGCTAGGACTCAAATCCTGACACATGCCCACGGCTGACAATGCAGTACAGCGTCCAAATTGAGCCGCGGCGACATCTTCATCATGGCACTGCCACTGAGCGTGAGCTGAGCACCAATGAGGTTTCTTCCGGGCCCCCTTCATTTGGCCGGGCCCTAGGCAGGTGCCTTGTGCGCCTTGCCTGTGATCCGGCTCTGCTAAAAGGTCAGGTCTTCAAGCTATTCCTGCTTGAGCACAGGTGTTTGTGGCCTCTGAGGACAGATCTGAGAGCCAATGTATTACATTACTCAATTTGTTGTGACAGAGCAGAAGAGAATTATGGGCATTGTCCCAGAAATCTCTTTTGCAGATCTGTAGAAGGTGTTTTATAATGGTGAAAAATGGATTTGGATTATACATCTGGTAATTTTGATTAACAGAAAATAATCAAGATCATGCTTCTAGTTTAATAAGTTGATGTTTGAAGTCAAATATTGATTTCTGAGATTGCTCTGTATTAACCTTAAGGCTCAGTCCTGATTGTCAGTTCACTGTTCCCAGATCAACTGAAAATGGAAAGGGTGCAGTAAAGCCAATATGGTCTTTTTCTGCAGAGAGGCATTTATAGTAGCAGGTATACATACATACATGACAATGATGAGCCATAAGCAGAAAGAAATGTGGAGCAAATCTGATGTAAATTAACTGCACCACAGAGAACAAAAAAATGACAAAATTCACATTGAGTTACATGAGACTTTAGCACCTTATTTACAAAGAACTGCAATTCTGGTTGACTTAAATGATGATTTTAACCCCTTGATTGATAAAGAGGTCTCCAATTCATTGTGAATCATTCAGTGTGTTAAATGCCCCATTTAAAGGGATAGTAATGTTTCACAAAAAAGTGGCTGCAATTAGTCTTCAAAGTATTAGGGTCATGAAGCATGTTATTTCAATACTGTCAGAGTTGCAGTTCAAGAGTAATTTAATGATAAAGTATCCCTCTCCCACCCCTTATACCTAATGTAAGCCAACTCCTCTCATGTGTGGAATCTGGTCCTGGGACCAGACAGCTCATAGCAAGGGAAAATCTTACTGTGAGTATAAGGAAAACCCTGCCCCCCTTGACAGGTTTTTTCCTTATGCGCACTGAAGATTGTCCCTCTCTGTGACCAATCTGGACAGTCTTGCTGCTCTGAGGTGAGCAGTGTTACATTAGTAAAAGGAAGATACTTTATCATTCAATTACTCTTGAACTACAACTCTGACAGTATTGAAATAACACTCTCCACGGGCCGAATACTATGAAGATTAATTAGAGATGTTTTAATTGTTAAACATTACTATCCCTATAAAACACTGGCAATTATAGCTTGGTTTACTTCAGAAATGAACTTCTTTAGCTTCCTAAACATGGCCCTTAATTCAGTGAATACACTGAGGTGCCCAACATATTGCTTTGAAATATTTTGGACATTTCTCTAGTATTCATGAAGTTTGAGCCCCACTTTAAGCATTATTTCCTCTAAACAGTAGTTGGTTTGCCCAAGAATTGTTCCTTTAAGCTTTACGCATATGTTCCATCTGTGTGTGTGTCTGCGCGTGTGTTTTAAAAGATCAAATATGTCTAAATTGTTTTAATGCTTTCCTTTAAGACATTTTTATGTATCACCTTAAATGGTAAAATCATCTTTGCTTACATCCTAAGCAATTACCTCTACAGTCTGAGGAAGGAAGTTCACAGCACTGGGAATAAAACAATTTACTATGTTATGAGAATCTAGACTAGTTTCTTTTGTGACATGGTGTCTTGTACTTAGGGGAATCAAATCAAAATTACTCACGTATGAATAAGCAGGGATGTATTGAAAACATGACCTGTTAGTGTGTCCCAGGGACTAACACTGAGAATCACTGGCTTTTCGTTTACTATGCTTCTGTTCATCTGTTTCCTACATTACTAGTCTGCTCTAAAATGTTGCCTCCCATCTAAGTCTGACACTGACTTCTGCTATCTGGATATTCCATTACCTGCTGCCTGCTCTAGAACTTTGACCCTGATTATTCTGCCTACAGCCTACTGCCTGTGACCCCACCCCTGCAACTGTTAATTGCTCTGGACTCTGACCCCAGGAGTCTGGCTAATTACTTGCTCCCGTTCTCAGCTCAGTGGGTCTGCTTCCAGTGTTGCAGATGAGCAGCATTACATCATTGTAGTCAGCAACAAATTCTGAATGCACAATAATACTGAGTCTAGTAAAAAAGAGAAGCCATTCTGGAGCACACCAACTGCACCATAGGGGAGAAATAAAATATCCTACTGATATAAATTGGACTATTAAATCCTTGAATGCTATAGAGGTCATCTTATTGGAGATCTTTCTAGTATTCAAGGGGTGAAAAACCCCAACTGAACCAATGGGAGTTTTAGAAATATTTATTTTCCTTTATGGTACAGTTGAAAATAACACTCAGTGGTTTGTCCCAGTTCCCTTAAAGGGATAGTAATGTTTACATTTAAGTTTATTTAATATTGTAGGCATTAAAAATATAAGTACAATGATGTAAGTCTTATCTCTCAAACCTTTATGGTTTGAGAGCTATAACTGGCTAAAGTTCCGCCCTGTTTCAGCGCTGTATGAGACAGCAGCAGATTTCGGTCATTTGACTGGATGGCGGCTCTTCAGCAGAACCAAAACCTCGCTATTTAGGAATAAATACTTCATAGGAATGGTCTACAAAGTGTGCCTGGTTTACAATGGCTGCTGAAGAGCCACTGGCTGGTCCAGGGACTGGAATCTCCTGCTGTCCACTAGATGGCAGACTTGTTTGAAGCAGCCTGGAGGGGGGAACTTTAGCAAGTTATATCTCTCAGACCAACAATGTTTTAGAGATAAAACTTACATCTGTACTTATCTTTTTATGCCTACAATATTAAATAAACAAATTTAAAGGGATAGTAATACTTCATTTTTTTCTTTATTTTATTTTGTAGGCATTAAAAAAACATGAAGATTGATATAAGTCTTATCTCTCAAACCTTTATGGTTTAAGAGATATTCACAAACAAAGTTTCCCCCTCCCGCCCCTTTACCTAGTGTAAGCCATCTCTTCTCAGATGTGGAATCTAGTTGTAAGACCAGACAGATAACAGAAGGGGACAATTTTCTTTCTATTAGAACAATGAAAGCCCTGGCCCCCTTGACAAGTTTTTCAGGTTTTTCCCTTATCTTAATTCTAGATTGTCCCTCTCTGCAGTCTACCTGGGCACCTCCCTTCTGATCTGGCTGAACAGCGTTACATCAGCAAAAGGGGCGGAAGGGGGATACTTTATTATTGAATTACTCTTGAACTACAACTCTGACAGAATTGAAATAACACTCTCCAAAGTCCAGATACTATGTTGATTAATTAGAACTGCTTTTATTATGAAACATTACTATCCCTTTAAACATTACTATGCCTTTAAGAACGCACAGCTGGCCTGGAACATCATAGAAACGTTACCCATCAGCTTTGCAAACAGTGAGTAATAACTAGGATCATTGTCACTGGTTGATGGGGAAGGAAACTTGGCTTCAAATACAGCATCCATAATAATTTGCAAAAATGAACTTTCTCATCACTTTCTTGAACCGCTCAACAGCCTCCAGGGTCACCAGATTGGTTATCAGTCTGGATCTTTTGCAGCCTAATCAGTTAAAGTAGGACAAAGTTCTTAAGGACTTATCCATCATGCTAAAGTGATGCAGTTCTCTAGCAACCCAATTACTCCATAGGGTAGAAATCAAAACTTCACAAATTCTCATTGCTTTATATGGGACTTTTAAACTCCACCTTTAATTCAAAAGGAATTGCACCTCTGTATCATAATTGTTATAGATGGGCATGTCATCTAGGAGAGAGGGTTAACCTTTTGATTGCTAGAGATGTATCCAAAGCAATGCAACGCAATGCATTGTATACATTTCTGGAACCCAAAAGGTTAAACAGCCCATTATATGCATCTAAGATGCTCAGTGATTCTAACATATTTATTAGACTAAATCTTGCCTGCCACTAATTAATGGAGTGCAATGGAAACATGTTGCTTATCCAAGCAAAATTTGCAAGTGGCTATTGGGTCCTGACAAACACGTGCACAAGCCAATCCAGCGAGTACTGAATATTCTATTAGAATGGCATTGCCTAAATGGCAACCCTAAAAAGGGTGACACAAAATTTAGCCTGCATCAAAAGGGCAACATTAAAATATTGCTCACTTCAAAAGGGTACGATGAGTTGTATAAATATGTTGCCAAGTTGCCCGAGATTCTCTTGAGAACCTCCAGAGATCACAAGCTCTGTAGCTGGGAAAGAGAAAGAAGATCCGTAAATATTGGGATGTCCCACTCCTGGCTTTCAGAATTTCCCATCCACAGTAAAAAGTCATGCATACTGTTGTATAAATTCCTGCTACAGGGTTCCTTCCAAGTGCTTTCACAGACAACAGAGGAAAAGGATTTGGGAGTAATTATTTCCGATGACTTAAAGGTAGGCAGGCAATGTAACAAAGTGGCGGGGAATGCAAACAGGGTGCTGGGCTGTAAAACTAGGGGCATTAGTAGCAGAAAAAGGGAAGTGGTCATGACACTCTACAGATCTCTAGTTAGACATCATCCAAGAGTATTGAATACAGTACTGGAGACACCAACTCCAGAAGGATATAGATACTCTAGAGAGAATTCACAGGTCTACTACAATGGTGAATGTTTACAGGAAAAGAAATATCAGAAGAGACTAAAAGATCAGAACATAGTTATAGCTTGTAGGAGAGAAGAGAGAGAGGGGATATGATAGAAATATTCAAATACATGAAGGAATTCAACAAAATGCAGGAGGGAAGTACATTTCAAATGAGCAAAAATATTTGGCCATAGTCTAAAACTAGAGAGACAGAGGTTTAGATATAATGTAAGCAATTTTAATGTCACTGAGAGGGTAGTATATAAGTGGAATAGCCTATCAGCAGAAGTGGTAGAAGTTAATACAGTGATGGAATTTAAGCATGCATGGGATAGGCATAAGGCTGTCCTGAACATAAGAGAAGACCAGCAACCCAGTAAGGTTTGAGGTTTTAACAGTAGGAAAATGGTCAGACTAGGTGGACCTTATGGTTCTTATCTGCCTCTGCCTCAAATTCTATGTTTCTATGGTTTAGTATGCTTAGGACAACTCGATGCCTGGATCGTCATTATATATTTAATGTTCCATTTCAGACCTGATATTATTTAATAAATAAGCTGATATGGCTTCTTGCATTTTAGAAAAATACCCTTTTACTAATTAGAAAGAATTTTATGTCTATCAAGGTTTATTTTCTAAGCCTGATTAAATTCTCTGTGTAATACTTTCAAAAATCAATTAAATAGATTTGTATTCAGCAAGTCATAAAACTATCTATTTGTATTAGAAAGGGGATTTTGCTCTGTTCAGATGTTGATGTTGTGCATCACTCATCAGAGTAATATTTAAAGGGAAAGTAATGTTTCACAAAACCAACAGCTCCAGTTAATCTTCATAGTATTTGGGCCATAGAGAGTGTTATTTCAATACAGTCACATACCTCCCAAGTGTCCCTCTTTAGGAGGGACGGTCCCTCTTTTAGACCCAAATCCCTCTGTCCCTCTTTCAGACTGTATGGTGTATGGTCAGTATATGTGTTTATAAATTAGTCTGTGTATATAAAATACTAAGGTCTTGGTATAAGTCATTTATTAGGTTACATAAGGAGGTGTCAGTAGGTCATGGAATAGCCTAAATATTCAGGGAAATGCTCCGCCCATCAGCCACGCCCCCAACAACACTCCCTAAACCGCATGTGTCCCTCTTTGGCAATTTGAAATGTTGGGAGGTATGCTGTCAGATTTGTAGTTCAAGAGTAATTCAATGATAAAGTATCCCCCTCCTGCCCCTTTTACCTAGTGTAAGCCACCTCCCCTCAGATGTGGAATCTGGTCCACAGACCAGACAGCTCACAAAAAGGGGCAATCTTCTTACTGTGAGAACAATGAAAACCCTGCCCCCATTGACAGGTTTTTTGGGTTCTTCCCTTATGCTAATTGAAAATTGTCCCTCTCTGCATTCCACTTGGACACCACCCTGCTGCTCTGAGGGGAGCAGTGTTACATCAGTAAAAGGGGCGAGAGGGGGATACTTTATCATTCAATTACTCTTGAACTACAATTCTGGCAGTACTGAAATAACACTCTTCATGGCCCAAATACTATGAAGATTAATTGTAGCTGCTTTTATTACGAAACATTACTATCCCTTTAAGGTACACATTGGTGGAATGTCACAGACCTCCAGCAACATGCAAGTCTAGCTACTGCTGTGTTCCAATTAAACAAAATAAATGGTTAAAATATGTAATGGATAACTAATTCTGATCAGGGCCGTCTGAGCTACCATCATTCTGGATATTGACGTTTAAAGAAAGCCAAAGTTCTTTTGTCACAACTAAGTATGCAAGTTTCATTTAAATCACTGGCAGCTTGGGGAATTGTTTTCAAACCTATGGTGCAATTGGTTTGCTTCAGAATTGTCCCTTGTATTCCTTGAGCCAAAAAGGGACATTTCTGCAGAAAAAACAACTTCCACCATAGGAGACAATGACCATTTGTCTGAGAGCTAGATTGGTGCACAATGCACTGTTCTGCACCTCCTCTGACACTCAAAGAGTTAAATGGGACCTTTAACCACTTGAATGCTAGAGAATACCTCAACTCATTGTTATTTTTTGTCTAGCCCTTCAGGGATACGTTTGGACAGACCTGACAGAAAGTGTGTGCTAGAGTCCTAAATAAATAAGACCATTGGGACAATTATCCTTTCTTTTTACCCTTTGAGCACCAGTGAGATTGCCAATGCATTGCAAAGTAATGAATGAGCTACCTCTCTGTCACTCAAAGGGTTAAGACCTGTTCAAGGCCCCTTCAGATGCAAGGCCAATGTCTACATTGCCTGCTCTTAAAGCCTCCTCTGGAATATGTCAAAATATCCTCACTTCAATCAACATATGTTAATTTTTTTCCAAGTTATGATGCTTGTGGTGGTTGTCCATAAAAAAGCCAAACATTCCTCACACAGAAACCTTCATCCACCATTGCTTATGAAAGCTTGTCATGGATTTCAAAAACAAGTCCAGATGACATTGGAGTGATGTCATGTTCAGTTCATAATGTACTAACAAAGTTCTTACGGTTTCTTTCCCTGTAAACTGATATTGTGGCAATTCAAAGTGTGAGTGATTAGGATTTAAATTTAATGCATTTCCATGGATCCAATATTTAAAAGCACTGAAACTTCAGGGGGATTAAGCCTGCAACATATTTTGTTTTACATTTTAAGTATTAGTATCCCTTTAAAGAGATCATAAAGTACAGTGGTTACCAACTCGATTCACATTAACCCTTAACAGGCCATACATGCAATTCAGAAAGGTGTACTTCTGGAGCAAACCAGCTGCAGCGTAGGTAGCTAATAAATATTCCACAAAGTTTCCACTGATTTAAATGGGGTGTTTTAACCCATAGTGAGGCCTCCAGTACATTATTTCAAAATTATTTAGAGACCTATCTAGAAATGCTGAGCAATGCATTGGAGATCTCTCTAGCATTCAAGGGGGTTAAATAATAGTCTATAAAGAAGTATAAAACTGGTGCACAGACATTTTGATTGTTCTGGCCACACCCACAATTCACAATGTGGGTGTGGCCAGCACAGCTGAGACACCCCTAACAATTTTGAGCTCTATGCAGTTGCCTATTCTGAAATTCGGCCCTGGCAGCTGGTTTGCTCCTCTTTAAACTTATTTGTACCCCCAATACAAAAATATTTTCCCTGGGGCATAGCTAAAACGTATTGGATCCTGGGGACAATGGGCTGCTTTGGGTGCTGGGCCTGCCACAA
Organism: Rhinophrynus dorsalis; assembly: GCA_037306005.1. Lineage (NCBI taxonomy): Eukaryota > Metazoa > Chordata > Amphibia > Anura > Rhinophrynidae > Rhinophrynus > Rhinophrynus dorsalis. The sequence continues at coordinate 280,671,708 of CM074718.1, read as the reverse complement.
CTTCACCCTCTGTAACCCCTGTAGTTATACCCTTGTTTAACCCTCTGTGTGTCAGAGAGATATCCATCCACTCAAAGGGTTAAAACACTGAATTTTCACAATATATTTAAAGAATTTATGTTGCAAAATACTTCCCAAATTAAAAAAAAAAAACAGTTGGATATATTTTCCACAGTACATTGCCAAAAGTACAGTATGTATGGTATGTTGCCATTTCCTATGAATTTAACCCAAACACAGGGACGGATGTTACTAGCAAAAGTGGTACAATTCTGGACCACACCAATTTCATCACTGGGAACAAATAAAAATCCCCATTGCTTTAAATGGGATTTTTAATCAATCGAATGCTAGAAAGGTCTCCAAAGAATTGCTTAGCAATGCATTGGAGACCTCTGCAGCATTCATGGAGCTAAAAGATGTACTTAAAGGTATAGTGATGTTTCAAAATAAAAGCAGCTCCAATTAATCTTCATAGTATTTGGGCCATGGAGAGTGTTATTTCAATACTGTCAGAGTTGTAGTTCAAGAGTAATTGAATGATAAAGTATCCCCCTCCCACCAAACACCCTTTTACCTAGTGTAACACTGCTCGGCTCAGAACAGAAAGGTGGTGTGCAGATGGCTTGCAGAGAGGGACAATCTTCAATTAACATAAAGAAAAAACCTGTCAAGGGGGGCAGGGCTTTCATTGTTCTCACTGTGAGCTGTTTGGTCTTATGACCAGATTCCACATCTGCGGGGAGGTGGCTTACACTAGGTAAAAGGGGAGGGAGGGGGATACTTTATCATTCAATTACTCTTGAACTACAACACTGACAGTATTGAAATAACACTCTCTGTGGCCCAAATACTATGAAGAGTAATTGGAACTGCTTTTATTTTGAAACATTACTATCCCTTTAAATCTATGGACATATGGGGGAGTAATGGTGCAGATGGTATGCTCCAGAATTGCACCACTGTTCTTAGTTCAGCAGCTTCACTGTCACCGTAAGCTGAATTCATAATATAATGGAACAGTTTGTAATTGTTAGGACTAATGACTGTCCTCACTAGGGGGGGTCCATTTCACCCATTAATTCAGTGACAGTACTGCACAAACTTTTGTTGAATTTCATTTAAGTTGTTACACTTAGAACTGCATGTACCAAGACGATGCTTGGCTGCTGGAATAGGAAGCAGCCACTAATCAGCTCTGAAAGTAAGGGCGGCACGGAGAACTTCTTCCAGCAATGGGAATAAACGCCAGGGCTAATCAATTCTTAACCCATTGAGTGCCAGAGCGGTATGCAACTCATTGCTTCCCTATGCATTACATACCTGTCTGGCACTCAATGAGTTAAATAAAATGCACAAACAGATTGTACAGTGATGACATAACACCAGTCTATTAACACACTGAGTATTTATTATTATTGCACCAGAAAATTACTAGGAAAATAGGTAATGGTCTTACCCCTTTGAGTGCAAGAGGGGTACGCAAAGCATTGCTTACCGCTCTGGCACTCAAAGAGTTAATGCATTAGCATGTATCCCCAGATACATTTTTTGTTAATCAGCTAAACAAATTGATTGCATTGTGCCTAAAATCATTGAATAGAAATGCATGCAGCTTTAGATGCCTTGAAACATTTTTTTAGTACTGCTAATTTTTTTGCAGATGTGAATTTTTATTAGCTTTGGTATGTCTACTAGGAAGTGATATACATTTTTATTTGCGTTGAAAATTTTTTAGGAGCAATGCCAAATTTATTAGCAATGCGAAGTTTTCTATGAACAATATGATTTTTCTATAAGTTATGCACATTTTTTTTTATAGGAAATGCAAATGTTTACAGGCACAAAATTAATTTCTTTCATTATTAAACATGTCAAATGCAATCATAATTACAATATATTTTGCTCTGCATCTCCTTAAAGTGCAATTTTAATAAAAAGGCCACAATAAGTATTCATATTAAAGAGCATGTTGTACTCTTAATGCCCTTAACCATTTGAATGCCAGAGACTCAACGTACTGCAAAGCAATCCTTTATTCTCATTTAAAAGAAGTCAACCTTGTGAATTCACTTCCCACCTTATCTAACTGAAGAGCCAGAGCAAGTACTAGGTCAGTAGTCAGATATTTTTGGCTTTATGGCTATTTGGAACTCCAACTCCCATCATCCCCAGCCAATAATTCTGGGGAAAACTAGAGCAATTCTGGGACAAATATTGTGCCATCAGAAACAAATAAGTCCTATTAATTTAAATGGAACTTTTAGCCATTTGAATGGTAGATCTTCTATGCTTTGCTTCACAATGCACTGAATACATATAGAGCATTTGCATAAATTAAACCAATGGGCATTTTTGGGAATTGTATTTGCCTAATATGGTGAAATAGGTTTATCCCAGAAATTACTACAGTTCTTAGTACATTGGCCTCAAATGGTTAATGTAACACATTCCTCTTTCACAAGAAAAAGTGAACTGCTTGATGATTATTTTGTTGCCAGGTACTGAACAGACACAGCTTTAACCCCTTAACGACCCTTGACGGTCATAGTACGTCAAGGGTCGATCTGACTGAACGACCCATGACATACTATGACTGTCATGGAGTTCCGGGTTCCCCCCGCGGCTGCACGCCGTTCAGGGAGTCCGGAACTGGAAAAAAAAAAAAAAAAGCTCTGCAGACATTCAGTCGCGTCGCCGATACCCCGGTGGTTAAGGGGTTAAAGACATAGTAATATTTCAAACTAAAAGCAGCTCCAATTAATAATCATAGTATTTTGGCCTTGGAGAGTGTTATTTCAGTACTGTCAGAGTTGTAGCTCAAGAGTAATTGAATGATAAAGTATCCCCCTCCTACCCCTTTTACTGATGTAACACTGCTCACCTCAGAACAGAAAGGTCGTGTCCAGGTGGATCGCAGAGAGGGACAATCTTCAATTAGCATAAGGGAAAAACCTGAAAAACTTGTCAAGGGGGGCAGGATTTTCCTTATGCTCACAGTAAGAAGATTGTCCGTTGCTGTGAGCTGTCTGGTCAAGAGACCAGATTCCACATCTGAGGGGAGGTGGCTTACACTAGGTAAAAGGGGCGGGAGGGGGAAACTTTATCATTCAATTACTCTTGAACTACAACTCTGACAGTATTTAAATAACACTCTCCATGGCCCAAATACTATGAAGATTAATTGGAGTTGCCTTTATTTTGAAACAGTACTGTCCCTTTAACATACTTCTTAGCCAATTGAATGACAATGGGATGCACAACTTGCACCAGCCCTCTGGCATTCAAAGTGTTAATTAAAATACCTAACAGATTAATTCCTCAGTAATACTATTTGTGTGGTGTATTTTATATGGAGTATGTGAAGAAAACATTGATTTCCTTAAAAGCACAGGAAGGAACTCAAATGGGGTGATGAGCTCTCTCTATTGTTAAGATGGACGATGTGCAGCTACCAAACAGCAGTGTCTACTGCTTTGGCAGAAATAGCTCAGAATCAGTACAGCTGCTGTCTTTAGATTAAAATGTAACTGGCTCAAGCCCCAGCTGGCACACAATTACTATGATTAGAGTCTCTTAAATTACTTTTAATAACATATGTTGTAAATAGACCATTGTGGAGCTTTAAGGCTGAATAGTCTCAGGTTATTTCTAGAGGTTACCTAGAATTTTAAAAGCCCTTCTTCCAAACCTGTTTCAAACTCTATGGTTACAGAGAGGTCAGCAATACATAGAAACACATACACACACAACACATTGGATACGTCTGTTGTGACCAAACAATATTCGCATGGCTGCACCGGGCAAAACTATTGGACACTCTGTTACCATATAAAAGCAACTTTGTCTTTATTGGTTTTCAAACACATTTCAGCATCAAGTAATAAGCATCCAAACAACACATATATTAAATTACAGACCATGAGATGTCTTCATGAGCAGGTGTGAACACTCCGATCAACGCATTTTACGTATAGTAACGCTTAGTTGTGGCTATAAGTTTGTCTCAATGCCCCAAGCTCCCTTTAAACTTCGGGACACGTTTTTTTAAATTAAACAAGTGTCACTGATTTTTTTTTTTCCCCTTTCCCCTAGTCCTGCTCCCAGTATATCAAAAGTGCCACATATTTGGCTGTTTGAGGCACTGGGAGCTCTATTTTCTGCTTCCTCACAATCACACAATCACAGTGAGGAAGAGAGAGACAGAGAACAGTGATAAAGGCAATTAATACTTACGTTGTCTTTGTCATGTGGCTCCACCTGCACGTGTGAACTCTATAGAAGTGATCACATATGCAGAGCCACTGGGGAAAGGCTGAAACTGACTGCTCTGGTCCTGGAGCAGTCTGTTACAGCCTCCCAGCAACGATCATGCCCTGTGATCATTAACCCATGACATGCCAGAACTGTCACCCGTCCTTAGAGGACGTTATTGCATGACAGTTCTGGCATGTCACTCATTGCCAATGGGTTAAAATGAATCATTCCCAAGAAAACATACAATTGCATATTATATCAAAATGTACAATATGTCTTGCTGCTTTTTTACTGGAAAGGAGACCCATACCTCCCAACATTTCAAATTGCCAAAGAGGGACACTTGTGTTTAGGGGGTGTTGCTGGGGGCGTGTCTGTTCGGCGTGGCATTACCAAGAATTTTTAGGCTATTTCATGACCTATTGACACCTATTTGTGAAACCTAATAAATGATTTAGAACAAAACCAAAGTATTTTATTTACACAGACTGATTTATAAACACATATACTGACACTTATACAAACAGTAATGTGAGTTTTATTGCTGTAGAGCAATGTGAGATACACTTATATACACACCACACAATCTGATCTCCTAAAAAGAGGGACATTAGGGTGGGAAAGAGGGACAGAGGGATTTGGGTCTAAAAGAGGGACTTTCCCTCCTAAAGAGGGACACTTGGGAGGTATGGAGACCAGGCAACCAAACATTCAGGAGAATGGGGCAAAAGTATCAAACTTCGTGCAATAACAGGTTCTGGAGATGGCATTCCTTCCCTTTGCCTGCCTATTGCCAATTACTAAACTACTTTCTTCCCAAATCCTCCCCTTAACAATACTTGCACCAGTGTGAGGATATAGGGGTAATCTGAGGACTTTATTACACCAATATACTAAGATAGGAGTAGAGGAAATGGCATTAGTGTACCCCATATCCATGTATATGATATGGGGCTGGAGTGTGGGGCTTACTGGAATTCAAATCCAACACCAGCAGAGTGTGTCTGCCAGTATGCACTGCAGGGTTCATCTGGAATTGAATTTTTAGACCATACGCCTGCCTAAAGAACAATTTGTAAGCTACTTACACCAAAATTCCTCCCTTTTATGCCACTTGAGTGAAGGTGAGAACAGTAGGGCAGTGTATAGCTGCTACAATGTATTCCATTCTTCTATGGCTTATTTAACCCTTTGAGTGCCATAGATGTAAGCAATACATTGCTTTGCAATGCGTTGTGTACCCCTCTGGCACTCAAAGGGTTAACACAATATATCAAATGATTAGAAAAATGGCATGATTCCTGTGCATGCTATGGCGAAGGAGTACTAGGCTGGCAGAGATTGTTCTCTGGTATGCACTAAAGCGAACATCGCTACCCTGGCAAATTTTTACTTTCACCCTGATCTCACACAATATACAATAAAAAATATATAATATACTTAATAAGATGATATTGCACTCATAAATGCTACAGATATAAAGTCATCTCTTATAGCCAAGATCTGAAGGCCTTGTTTGCATGGGCATCTGCAGAAATATTTCCCAAGGGTGCAAAGCCATAATATGCTCTGCAGGCCTGCTCACCCAGCCTCTATGTTTATCCATATTGTCCAAGTGAAGGGAAGGCAAGTCCCCTCTTGCCCCTCCCCCCATGCAGACACCCATGCCTGCTTGACTTTTCTTGTGCTGATTCCGGATACCAAATTACATCCTTTGCCTTTTGATTGCAAAATAAACATGAGGGAAGTGGTCCCTGAGCGATCTGCCTCCACTGATATCCCAGAGGTTCTCGGACACTTAATAGATATAAGGAGAGAGTAGGTCCCTGAGCCCTCTTCCTCATACTAATTACCCAGTGGTTCTTGGCCTCATATCATATTATGCATTAGGAGGGAGAACTTCCCTGAACCCTGTACCTCCAACTGATGTCTTATTGCCCTTTCATTGCACAATAAACATAAGGAGAGAGTCCAAGAATCCACTGCCTCTGATTTGACATCCCTATGCTCTCAGACCCATGTATGGGGCCCAGCCAGGCAAGGGGGCCTGCCTTCATCATCAGACACAGAGTCTCCCGCAACCCCAGGGATGGGGATTCTGGAAGATCTCTTGGTGGGCCTCCTTTTTACATATATTCTGTAGCTAGCTTAGCAGAGACCCAGAGAGCACCTCTACCATTCTGATCTCTGTTTCATATCATACTGGTAGTTCCAAGGGCTCCATCTTTACATACATAAGATGAGATGGGGGGGGCCTGGTTATATGTTTGAACTAATCTCGAAGATTTCTGATGCAGCCCTGCACTTCCATACAACATATACAATAAGTGGGAACAGGTTTCTAAGCCATATAACTCCAGCTATCTCCTGGGCCACATAAATAATTAGAAGGGATAGGTTGGAGGGATAGGAGTTAGCAGTTTTTCTTCCTCTTATTGTTTTAGTTGCAGCTGTGATCTGCAAAGAGTTGAGTGCAGTTCAGGGACCCACCCCTCCTAATGTTTTTTTATGTGACAGAATATCATAGGGAGTAGGTAGGAAATATATAGTCGGGCAGAACTGTCAGTGCTGTATGCCATGACTTTAGTATTAACACATCCCTCATTAAAAATATAAAGTTAAAGGGGAACTACCACCCCGCAATAACTTAACATGCATTCATTCTTCATCTGGCGACTAGCTGCTTAGTAGCGCTAGTCGCCAGAAATGGAGCCAAGTGGCTCCAAAAGGGACTGACAGCGCAGGCGCACGGACGTCACTGTGACTAGATGTCCGTGCTTCCTGCTCCTGTGAGCATCGGTAAAACGGAGAAATCTTTGGAACCAGGTAATATTTCTGGCGACTAGCGCTACTAAGCAGCTAGTCGCCAGATGAAGAATGGATGCATGTTAAGTTATTGCGGGGTGGTAGTTCCCCTTTAAGAACTGTTTTTCCATTTAAAACATATAACACTGTAATTATGTGCTCCATGTTTATGCTGCCATTTATGTTACATACACAAATGGCACAATTTGCACTATTTCCTTTTGTAATGGGTTGATACACAGTTTGTATATGTATGGTTTGCACATGGGCACCCATATTTATTGCTCCTTATGCTCCTTTGAATGGCTATGACAGTAAAAATGTTAGGACAAGAGGCCATAGTCTAAAACTAGAGGGACACAAGTTTAGATGTAATGTATGAAAGTTTTACTTCACTGAGAGGGTAGTAGATAAGTAGAATAGTCTACCAGCAGAAGTGGTAGAAGTTAATACAGTGACAGAATTTAAGCATGCATGGGATAGGCATAAGGCTGTCCTGAACATAAGACAAGACCAATGACCAAACGAAGTTTGAGGTTTTTACAGTAGGAAAATGGGCAGACAAGATGGGCTGAATTTTTCTTATCTGCAGTCAAATTCTATATTTCTGTTTATGTAAATCTGGCAAATGTGCCATGTTCCACTGTAAAGATTTACATGGACAAAGGACCATTCACTGAATTATGTCATTCAGCACTAAAGGCTGCTGATTTTAGTGATTATCTGTGTTAATATATGTTTCCAAAATGTGTGTTCTGTATTGGGGCATCAAGGTGATAGTTACTCTCCTGCTTTGCTCTTACACAATGTATATCAAACAAAAAGATTCAATGCTCATCTAAAAACAAATGAAGCAGAGAGAAATGTTTTTATCAAAAAGTGAAGGACAAAGTTGAGTCTGTCAAACAGAGTTGACCTTCATCAAGATCTAGAAATAATGTCACTCAGCAACTGCTGTTCAACTAGATATACAATGGGCTCCTACCATATGTCTACTGAAATTCTCTTTGTTCAAACCTTAAATGATATAGCTTGAAATGGATAGCATTTTAATGTTACTATTATAGAAATTACAAATGTGATTAGAAAAATAGGACAAACTCACACACAAAATATTTTACATACACATCTTACACTCAAATATTCTCCTTCAAACACACACGTAGACACACACACACACACACACACACACACACACACTTATTAATTCTCTTAATGACTAGGGTTGCCACATTTTCTTCAAAAAAATACCAGAGATGGCATTCCCTCCATAGACATTCCCTCCATAGACTTAACATTGGACAGAAGCCAATTTTTTACCAGCCTGCTGGTAAAATATTGGCCTGGTGGCAACCCTATTAACAACCCACCTAAAGCACAGACTCAAACACACTTCTTTCTTACACAGAAACATAAACATTTTCTTACACACCTAATTAACACAAGCAATGTCAGTGAGGTGACATACACACCCTTAATAACACTCAGTGAGATGACACTGATGCCATGTTGGTATCGCCTGTATCCTGTGAACTGTAGTACTCTTGCAAGCCAAACACAGGGGGAAGGTGTGCACTTTAAATTAGGGATCAGGCACACATAATCAGGATTACTTCACTGTTTGGTGCCCACATGGTCCAGTCTTTGATTCTATTGTCGCAAAAAGCACCCCTACAAATCATTCTCCAATATGAATGGCCTACACAGTGGCATCATAGGCCTCTGTGAAGACATTAACTGCTGCAACTCCCCTGTGACCTACACTAGATAGAGTGGAGTAGCAAGCACCTATCCCTATTGTATTGGCACTTTGTGAGCAGTACCCTATTTTTTGTCACAGCAGTATAATTTTACAAGTGAGGAAGTTCATACACATATACACAGGAGATCTGTTATACATATCCACATTTTACAACTTGGTTCTGACTTGGATGGGTGAATTCAAGCATTGTGTTTGTACAGTACCTTGTCAGTTTACTCCATGCAGGTCAAGTGACCTTTATCTCCTGATACTGTGAAGTCATTGTGCCTTAGTTTTGGGAGGGGTGAGTCATTTTACCTGTACTGGGGAGATTGACTGTCAGGGAGCTGCTGAGAAGTAGGGAATGAAAGTATGTTAAAAGGCAGATGTGAATGCTGGAGCACTCCTGTACATCACATTCATGCTCGAATAGAAGGATGACATGATAATGAATGGCGATGTCCTAAATCACGCACTGCCATTCTTTGATGCTTGCAATGCAATTATAAAAGGGTCTGCAAAAGCAGAAATAGGTTCATGTTCTCTTTTTTACATATGTTGAGGGGTTCATTGGATATAACAGTGGTTCTCAACCTTTCAAACTTTTGACAGTGATCCAAGCCTGTGGTTTCACACAAAATCAATGTGAAAGTTTAACAATCAACCTCTCTAGCATTCAAAGGGTTAAAATCCTTTTAAATATTCGTGACCCTATGGTGCAGTTGGTTTGAATCCATTTTACTCCACCCTTCCTTTTTTGTATAGCTCAGTATACATTATAACAAAAACCAGGATGACCCCCATGGTCCCTCGCTGTCGTTCCTGGTTTCATCTGCTATTCTCCTGGTTACGAGAGGATAACCTGTCCTGGTCCCCTGGGTGGTTTAGCTCTTTTAGGAGAATCTAGAGGGGCATACTCAACTGCAGACCTTCATATTAGAAAGAAATCCCACCAGGCAGCATACACACTTTATAAGGGGCTTTTTATATCAGTTTTACAGCCTTATCTAGCAAAATAAACAAAAAAAAAAAAAATACAATGAAATTTGTAGCTTAGATCAGCAGCCGATCACAGGAAAGGAACTGGAATAGGATCTAGCAACTGGAAGCTATCTTAACCTCTTAATGACCGGTAACTTGCCAGAACCGTCACCATTTTTTTTCTCCCTTAACCCCTTAAAGGCTGGTGACGTGACAGGACCATCACCGTTTTTATACCCTTAAGGACCAGGGATGGTTTAGGCACATCATGTACTTTTTACTTACAGCTCTTCTGCAGGAGCATTGTACGTAAAAACAGGTCTGAAATTGACTGCTCCAAGACCGGAGTGGACTCCTGCTTGACGCGCTGGAACACATAAGAGGTCACGTGTTTCGGTAAGGATCAATGCAGTCCTTAATGGAAGGTAACTTCCCTGGATCACTGAACCTTAAGGGGTTAAGGACCGGTGATGGTCCTTACACGTCACATACTTTGTCTTTACACGCCTCTGCCAGTGCGCTGTAAGCACATATGGGGTCTGAAATTGACCGTTCCAAGACCAGAGCCGTCTCTCTCAGACCCCCCACTTGGCGCACTGAAACACATCACAGGACACGTGTGCCAGCTTGTTGGCATATATCAAGGCGGTCCTTAAGGGAAGGTAATTTCTTGGGGAAAATTACCTTAGTAGACCTGGTTGTGAGCACTGTGTTTCCAGCTGCCTGGATCATCTACCCATGGCAGCAGGGGGAGAACGCATAACAGGGCAGGGGCAGGGAACAAACCTATACTACTGTACTACTGTAACACATTTTAACAGAACAGGGGTTCTGCGTATATATATATATATATATATATATATATATATATATATATATATATATATATATATATATATAAGACTCTGGGAATTATGTTTAAAAAGCAAACTGAAGCAATATGGGGCAACCATCTGTACCCAAAGCAAAATTCACATGTATTTAATTAAAGATTTTTGTAGTCCCTTCTAGCATTCAAGGGGTGAAAGGCTCCATTTAACTCAAAACAAAATTTGGGGAATGTTTATTTCTCCCCCATGGTGTAGTTGGTTTACCCCCAGAATTGTTCCAGTTTGCTTTTTAACCCTGTGAGTGCCAGAGAGGTATCCAACGCAATGCGTTGGATACCTTTCTGGCACTTACAGGGTTAACCATAAATCCATTGATATCACTGAGACTTGCGGGCAAGATGACTTGTCTGCCTTTCTGAGGGTAGATGGATTAAAACAGCATTAGTTCATTGTTTGGGCTACTATCTATAGCTACATATTAACAGAATCAGATTTATTTTCTGGATGACGTGGCTGATGAGCCACTACAGACCACACAGACTGTGAGTCAACTCTCAGATCATATAAATAGAAAAAAAAATGAATGGACTCAGATGACTGAGAGGTTTGGATATCTGAGCAAGACTGATACAAAGAAGAGCAGTTTTATTCTTTGCCTTTGTGTTGTTTTTCTCAGTGTGTGTGTGTCAGCTTGTTCTCTATGGAGAATTAACTGCAGGATTTATAGGGCCTAATGCTAAATACAAAAGAGTGATTCTGAAGCATAACAAATACATTATAGGACGGGGAAAGAAAGCTCTCATTGATATACATGGGAGTGGATGCATCATACCTCCCAAGTGTCCGTCTTTAGGAGGGACAGTCCCTCTTTTAGACTCAAATCCCTCTGTCCCTCTTTCCCAACCTGATGTCCCTCTTTCTAGAAGGTCAGACTGTGCGGTTTGTATATAAGTGTATCACATTGCTCCACAGCAATACAACTCACATTAAAGGGATAGTAATACTTGAAAATAATTTTATTTTATGTTGTAGCCCATAAAAAAACATGAAAAATGATATAAGTCTTATCTCCCAAACCTTTATGGTTTAGGAGATATTTATATGTAAAAATATAGTAAAGTTCTTTTTTTCCTGGCTGTTTCAGCCAAGTCTGCCATCTAGTGGACAGATTTGGATTTCGGTCCACAGAACAACTGGCAGCTCTTTAGCAATGCCGAGATTACGATCTTTGAAAAGAACTACTTAATTGGAACTATCTACAAAGTGTGCCTGGCTTGAAAGCACATTTTGTAGACCATTCCAATTAAGAAATTGTTTTTAAAGATGGTGATCTCAGCACTTCTGGAGAGGCACAGCCGGTCCTGGGACCGGATCCCAAATCTGAAGGGTGGAGCAATGACGTCACTCCAGGGGAAACTTTACTTCTGAATATCTCCCAAACCATAAAGGTTTGGGAGATAAGACTTATATCATTTTTCATGTTTTTGTAAGGGCTACAATATAAAAATAACTTATTTTCAAGTATTACTATCCCTTTAATGTTTGTTTAAATGTCATTATTTGTATTTATAAATTAGTCTGTGTAAATAAAATACTTTGGTCTTGTTATAAGTCATTTATTAGGTTACACAAAGAGGTGTCAATAGGTCATGAAATAGCTTAAAAATTATCGGTAAAGCCCTGCCCACCAGCCACACCCCCAGCAACACTGCCTAAAACACAAGTGTCCCTCTTTGGCAATTTGAAATGTTGGGAGGTATGGATGCATTGCAAAATGATACATTTCAGATCTTTTTAGACTTCAAGGCATTAAATTCTACAGAGGCTTTCAATGCATCGCAAAGCATTACACTGGAGAGCTCTTTAGCATTTCAGGGGTTAAAAGGACTAGTATCTGTTGGACTTTTTATTTGTCCCCTACAGTGAAGTTGGTATGATCCAGCATTGCTTGACTCTTTCTTCCTGCATAAAGCCCATATAATTGATTTATTCTATACAGAGAGGTCTCTAACATGTTGGGAAGCAATGTATTGATTGGATAACACTCTAGCAAATTAAAGTGGAACTTTCACCAACATTTGTTTCAACCTACATTCAATTTTTATATATCGCAATGAATGAAAAATACACTTTTTTAGTTAAAAAGTCACTATATTTGTCCAAAGATACCTTAGTAGTTGTCCGGTGCATGAAGAGAGCGTGATGCCATGTTGATGACGTCAATATTGATTGGCATCGCTCTCTCCTGTTATGCGTACATGAATGAGAGGTGAAAATATTGCCCCTTGGGCTGGATATATGTAAAATAGGGAGGGACTGATAAGCCAAGCGGTACAGCTTGTACAGCACAGAGTTAATGCCTGCCGTCGCATTGTAAGATTTAGAGAAATATTAATCTCAACTGCAATTTAAAAAACAAAAAAACAAAAACCGTGGATTGAACACAGACAGCATATTGGAAATCTATATACCTTGCATTCAGTTAAGGTGAAAGTTCCCTTCAAAACTGTTAAGGTCCACAGGAGTGTGAAACGCATTGCTTTGCAATGAGTCACACACCCCTTTGGTCCTTAAAGTTTAAAGTGTGTATATACCCTTCCAGCAACCAAAGGGTTAACCTGATTAAAGGGGCATTAAAACCCCCTAACAATACCACAATTATTTTATTTGGGGAAAATCCTAATGGCCACTATCAGTTGTGTGTTGATTGGCTTTTCATAGTGAAACTTTAATTAGCATTGGATATGATGAGGCATCCATACTTTCTTTCAGGACAACACACTCCTCACCCCAGAGTCTGTTATGTAGTATTTACTAAATATTAATTTCTGAGAATCAGTTAAGTTGATTAAATGCCAGTAGGATTTTCTGCTCAGAATATTGTAACTGTTGGTATATTATTAGGATGTGTTAGTATTCCCTTAAATCTGAGTACCAGAGGGGTATTCAGCTATCACTTTGCAATGCACTGGAGGCCCCTCTGTCACTAAAAGCACTAACAAGACTTTCAATGGAACAAACATGCCAGCAGTAACTATCACATGTGTCAAGTCAGTCTTGTCTGCTAAAACATAGATTCCTGCGTTGTGATACAGGAAGCAGTAAAATAAATCCAAGGAGATTGACGAGAAAGCTGACACCGAAAGACACATGTTTCAAATACATTCATGCTCCAGTAAGGAGACAGAGATGAGCACATTCAGATTCCCTGAACACCTCTGTGAGGTTTAATGATACACAGAAACCTTGGAACTTATCCTATATAATAATTCGCTAGGATGTTTGTCAGAAGCCATCATGTGCAGTAGAGACTGCCCGAACGCACAGAATGTTGGGAGTTCTTTGCTTGGAGCATTCTGTGCTTTCGGGCAGTCTCTACAGTGCATGACTGCATTGGTGGCAGGACGCAGAGCAGGACTGGCCTCTTAACCCTTTGAGTGCCAGAGGGGTACACAGCATATTTCAAAGCACCTCTAGCACTCAAAGGGTTAACATCACCTGGACCTTGGCTCATGTACACGGGCTTTTACACTAGTAGGGTAATAAAAACACTCACGCAAATTCTGACTTGCTGACTTGTTGATTCCTATCACATGCACATGTGACATCAGGAAAACTATACATGGACAAAACTAGTTATTTAATATGCTATGTAAAAAAGTTCATGTGTGCTTTGTGTATATCTATATATGTATCCATATCTATCTATCAAACTATCTATCTATCTATCAAACTATCTATCTAAGTATACATACATTCATACTGACACAAAGACTCTAGCACGCTCTAAAGTTAAGGAAAGTCATTACAGTCATACCTGGGAACTTTTGGTTGTGGAGTCCTGTGGTGCCGCTGAGGGAGATAAATGACGTGATTTGTATCAAAAATGGGCAGGGCATAATCGCAAGTGGGGGGGTGGGACTTATAAAACATAAAAAAACTTTGAAGAATAGGCTAGGGAAAAGTGGGTGGGGAGTGGGAGGAACAGGGTGGGAAGGAGTACAAGTGGGCAGAGTTTCATTAGAAACTCCCAACATCCAGACAATCATTCTCTGCCCCAGAGACCTGGTAATTAGCTGCAAAAACCGGAGAGTTCCCAGCTATGATTACAGTGCATTCAATGTGTTAGTTCTCATCCAAAGAAGAAAACAAGCAGGGCGCCTTACTATTTTGGTCCTTAGAGGTCCATCTTATATATACAGGTATAGCCGTACTTATTGTCTATGACTTTTCTCTCTTACCTGTAGATTTCTTTGTTAAAGGAGCAGTAAACTTTTTTAATTGAAAAAATGTTTTTTGTAGGGTAGTCCCACTGCTGCGAGGTGCATATTTCCAGAGTTATTACCTTTTAAACCTGTTTGTTTTTCATTAGTAATGCCCTCTAGTGGTCAAATTCCAGTTAGAATTCTGTTGCATTCTAATGGAGAGGAAATTCAGTCAACTACAGTTCTCCACAGAATGTAACAGAAACTACCAGGTCACTTCCTGTCTGTTAGAACTTCCAGGAAGTAAACACACAGCAAATTCACTTCCTGATTATTTGAATAAAACAAATGACAACCATGAGAGTACCCTTGTTTTACTCAGCAGGAAAAACTCTTGTAACTTACAGATTTTCATAAAAAATGTTTACTGCTCCTGTAAGTAACAAATATTCGCATACAAGTCAATATAAGTTGTTTATGAGATGGACACAACAGTAAAAGATAGCTACATCTACATCTCAGCAAGTAATAAAAAGAAGAAACAATTTATTTCATCATAGAGTATGCTTGTATATGTCTATGGGACGAACACCTATGCCAATTATAGTCTCTATGGATTGATACATAGACAGACTGACAGATGGACAGACATACAGATATAAAGATACATTGATAGACAGTAGATAGATAGATAGATAGATAGATAGACAGAAAAACAGATATACGCTTGTGTGTGTGTGTGTGTGTGTGTGTATATATATATAGGGCCATATGTTCAAAGAAGTAGCGAAATAGCTTTTGTCGTTTGTGACGACTTTTCAAAGTACAGTGTCGTTGGGATCATTAATATTTTCAGAGAGTGTTGGTTGTGATTGGAAATATGTCGTTTGTCCTGACTGAAATTGTCGTATGGAACGACAAAAAAATGTCTTAACTAAATACAAAAATGTCTTAAAAATGTCTTAACAACAAAAATGTCTTTAAAATGTCTTAACTAACGACAAAAATGTCTTAACTAAAGACAAAAATTCTCACATTCAGAACACATTCCCTCCACTTTTTTCTTAATGTACAAATTTTGTCTTTTGAAAGACATTTTTTTGTCGTTAGTTACGACAAATTTTCTTTTCCTCTATACGACACTGGAGAATAGTTTAGCCATGCCCTATCCACGCCCCTTTGCCCGTCAATTCTGGAGTTGTGTCGTACACAACGGACATTATTAGTTTTTTTGTCGTATACTCTATAGAAAATATGTCGTTCATGCATTCAAGAACTTATTTTTGTCTTTCATACGACAATTTTATGCCGTTATCCCTTTGAACATACGGCCCTAAGAGAGAGAGAGAGAGAGAGAAAGAGATGATAGATAGATAGACAGTTACACACACATATATCTGTTTTTCAATCTATGTATCTATCTATATATATTTGTATGTAGGTATGTATGTATGTATCTATCTATAATCTATCAGTCTATCTTTATATCTGTCTGTCTGCCCATCTGTCAGTCTGTCTATGTATCTATACCATAGAAACTATAATTGGCATAGGTGTTTGTCCCATAGACATATACAAGCATACTCTATGATGAAATAAATAGTTTCTTCTTGTAATAATTCTGGAAAAATACAACTCTCAGCAGTGGCAGTACACTTATTTTACTCAACAGAAAACGCCCTACAGTATACATTTTTTTCATAAAAAAGGGAGAAACAGAGACAGATAGATAGATAGATAGATAGATAGATAGATAGATAGATAGATAGATAGATAGCCTGAAAATTATAGACCTTGTGTTAGGGGTGCCTTGAACAAAAATTACTGAACCCATGATTCAAGGATGTAAAAACCCAATATAAATCACAAGAATGCTTTTCTCATAAAGGTAAGTTATTTTGCCCCAGAACTGTTTCAGTTCATTTTAGTACATCAGCCTCACTGACTCTAAGATACATTTTCCCCAGAAACATGAGCAGAATCTTGGCAGAGCTTTCCAACACTTAGGTATATTTTAAATCATAGCCTTCTGACATATCTTTATATGCAACATGTTAATAGCTCAATGGGGCAAATGTACAAATTTACCAGTGCAGTCATATTAGTGTAAACCTCTAACTCCAGCGGCTGCACTTAAGGCTGCGCTACGGCATAGGAATTATTACCAGCAAGAACTGAACTGCAAGCTCCATAGTGTGCACAGGGAAATGGTATACTCTTCCACGATTTCCTCTATACTTGTTTAGTACATTGGCCTAAGCAAGGCATAGAGGAAAGGAACAGAAATGCAGCCCTGGATTTACATCCCAAACACCTCTAGGTGCCCTTAGCTCCACCTGACCACACCCCCACTCCTTACATGGCCCCTTCCCTATCCCATCCACTATTTCCTGACACAGAAAATACCCTTGGCTTTAACCCCTCGGTTGCTAGAGAAATCTCCAACGGATCGTCAAGAGGTTTATAATAGCTTGTAAAAGGGTATAAAACTGGTGCAGGGACAATGAGATTGAGAATGTGGGTGTGGCCAGCACAGCTGAGACACCCATCAAAATTTGGAGCTCTAGGCAACTGCCTACTCTGCCTGTTTGTAAATTCGGCCCTGCTGTGATATCTCATATGTACTAACAGAACTATTCCTCCTCTACATCGTTGTATCTGTATGTCACATATCTTATGTTTAGATTGTAAGCTCTATGGGGCAGGGATATCCAATCCTAATGTATGCATACCTAGTCTATTCTTTATGGTAATTGGCTGTATAACGACTTAACTACTGCACTTATTGTATCCCCTCTATATTAAATGTAAACTGTAAAGAGCTAAGTACACCTGGTGGCGGTATGTATATAAAAATATACACACATTCACTGAAATGCCCACAGACTTCCTCATTGTTATTCCCTTAGGCAAATGGTATTAAAGGTATAGTAATACTTCGTTTTATTTTTATTTTGTAGACATTAAAAAAACATGAAGAACGATATAAGTCTTATCTCTCAAACCTTTATGGTTTGACAGATATTCACAAGCAAAGTTTTCCCCCACTCCCCTTTTACCTAGTGTAAGCCATCTCTTCTCTGATGTGGAATCCAGTCCATAGACCAGACAGATAACAGAAGGTGACAATTTTCTTTCTAATAGAACAATGAAAGCCCTGGCCCCCTTGACAAGTTTTCCAGGTTTTTCCCTTATCTTAATTGAAGATTGTCCCTCTCTGCAGTCTACCTGGGCACCTCCCTTCTGCTCTAGCTGAACAGTGTGACATCAGTAAAAGGTGCGGGAGGGGGATACTTTGTCATTGAATTACTCTGGAACTACAACTCTGACAGAATTGAAATAACACTCTCCAAAGTCCAAATACTATGATGATTAATTAGAGCTGCTTTTATTATGAAACATTACTATCCCTTTAAGGGCAAGATTTTGGTGTACGTAGCTTCGTAAATTTACATTATGCAGACACAGGGACAGAACACTGATTTCAGTACCTGTTATTTCTGAGAATCATAGAAATAGTGTTATTAGCATAACATAATTTATTGTTTAATTTAGACCAGGATATGACAAACAGTAATTTTCCATCTGTTAGTGTTTAATAATTTGCTTACTTACAATGGTATGTGGATACAAAACAACAACAGCCAAGTTTACAGGCTGCATACTCCTGATTTAGATCTGACTCTGACATACAATATGTAAGTGGCAATGCAGTCACATTTCTAGAATGATATTGTCTGCAATATGGCTCACCATGGGGACTGTATATCTATCTATCTATCTATCTATCGTTTTATATATATATATATATATATTATATATATATATACTAGTTGAAGAGGCTTTGTACACGGGCCACAGTGCTACCCAGCAATGGCCGCAGTGCAGTCATGCACAGTAGAGATTGCCCACGCCGTGGCTGATACGGAGCGGGGCGCTCTGAATTGCAGAGAGGACTACGGTCTGAATTCGGAGCTCCACTCCATTATCAGCCGCGGAGCGGGCAGTCTGTAGTGCACATGACTGCACCTCTCACAGCCGTAATATATATATATCTCCTATATAATAATTCGCTAAATGTGTGTTTGTCAGAAGCTGTCATGCGCAGTAGAGACGGCTATATGTTTTTTTGCACCAACTTTTTTCTTCACTTAATGGCAATAAAATAGATTTGTTTTCACATAATAAAATCAGAATTTTTTGTTTTAGAATTGATTGACAGTACCCTCACAGCATTTCATGTATAACATCATTGTTTACAGAATATGTTACCATTTCATCCTAAATAAGCACAAGGCAGACAGACTTAATGTAAGCACAAGTCAGCCATCATATTTTGCAATAGCTAGAGACTTTAAAGAGACAGTAATGTTTCTATGTAAGTTAAGCTTCGATCATTCATCGTAGATTTTCTACCATGCAGAACATTATTACAATACTATTCACTGTTTATTTTATGTGTAATTATGTTATAAAGTGAGCCCCTACTGCCCCTTTTACATATGTAAAGCTGCCTTCCCTCAGATCTGGAATCCAGTCATCAGACCGACAGATAGCAATGAGGGACAATCTTCTGGCTGTCAGTATAAGGGAAACCCTGCCCCTCTTGACGAAGGAGGGCAGTTTTTCCTTATGCTGCCATAAGATTGTCCTTCATCGCGATCCATCCGGACTGGCTTGGAGAGGCAGCATTACGTATGTAAAAGGGGCAGGAGGTGGTCACTTTATAACACAATTACACATAAACTAAACAGCATACATCACTGTAATAATGGTCTACATGGTAGAAAATATATGATGTATGATCAACGCTTAATTTATGTAGAAACATTGCTATGTCTATAAGGACCAACTTAATTTGTTCTAGGGAAAACCATCAGCACTATATGGGACATATAAAAATTTCCTAAATTCCCATTAATGTAAGTTGGATTTTTAACCTCTTGAATGTTGGCGAGGTCTCCAAAGGAAAGGCAACTTTTAGTACATCCCTATAATGCAATTGGTTTCCCCCAGAATTACGCGAGCTTTCTTTTGAAAATATGGCCCATCTAAACCTTTGCGTGCAAGACAGGTACGCAATGCAATGCTTTGGAATGCATTGTGCACCCCTCTGGAATTAGAAGGGTTAAAGCCAGTATCTTAGGACCTTATTCACACATGATGTACAATTCTGGTCAAACCAACTGCACCATAGGAAAGAGCTAAACGTTTCCACAACTCTCAATAATTTAAATGGAATCTAAACATCTTAAATGCCACGGAGGTATCCAGCTCATGAATTGTAGATCTCACTAGCATTCAGGTGGTTGAATATCCCATTTAAATCAATGGGACACTTCAGTCCTCTATGTTATAGTTGGTTTAATCTAGAACTGATCCTCTTTTCTTTTGTGCATAAAACCCTTAGGGGCCGGTTTAAAAAAGTAGCGCTAGAAAAGCCCATTACATTCATTGGCTTCGTTCTACCCTTCAGCCAACCATCACATTGTTTCATTCTGGACCAGACCCTCTTTGCATTTGGGAAAGTGAGTGATCATTGGCTGAAGGGTGGGAGGAATCCACTGTAGAGGTTGATTTAGCAACTCCGGGGGGGGGGGGGGGGGAGGATGGGAATTCACTAAGGAGTGATAAAGAGGTGATAATGCAGAGATATCTTCTTCAGCAATATCACTTCTCCAGTTCCTATGTTATTCTATAGAGCCTACGAACCAATATATTCAAAGCTGAAGAAATCTTAATGATTTGGCTCCATAGAATAACACAGAAATTGGAGAAGTGATATTGCTGAAGATATCTCTGCATTATCACCTCTTTATCACCCCTCAGTGCATCTCCCCAACGGCATCCTTAGTTATATACATTTGCATAGTTTACATATATATTTTTAAATTAGTGGCACTATTATGTTAATAACACTCCATGGACCATTTATAGGGATAGTACTGCCATTAAATAACTAAAGCTAATCTTCAGGTGGTAAAAAGTTAAACTAAATACCCCAAGTCCCATCTCTCAAACCTTTATGGTTTGAGAGATATTCGGGACCAAAGTTCCCCCCTCCCGCCCCTTCCCCTGACATCAGTGCTCAAGCTGGCTGCAAGGGAATCCGGTCCCAGGACCATCTAAGGCTCTTCAGCAGAGCCACGACCACGTTACTGAAACATACCTCCCAACATTTCACATGGCCAAAGAGGGACACTTTAGTTTTAGGTGATATTGTTGGGGGCGTGGCTGGTGGACAGGGCTTTAGTAAGAATTTTTAGGTTATTTCATGACCTATTACTGGCTATTTATGTAACTGAATAAATGATTTAGTGCAAGACCAAAGTATTTTATTTGCACAGACTAACGTATCAACACATATACTGAAGTTTAAAAAAATATTTATATGAGCTTTATTGCTGTAGAGCAAAGTAATACACACCACACAGTCTAACCTCCTAAAAAGAGGGACAACAGGGTGGGAAAGAGGGACAGAGGGATTTGGCCTTCAAAGAGGGACACTTGGGATGTATGCTGAAATAGAAATCCTAAACTGGAACAGTCTACAAAGTGTGCGGGGGAATCCAGTCCCGGGACCGTCGGAGGCTCTACAGCAGAGCCGCGATCACGTTACTGAAATAGAATTCCTAAACTGGAACAGTCTACAAAGTGTGCTTGAAAACCATGTACACTTTGTAGACTGTTCCAGTTTAGGATTTTAATTACTGATTTCATTTGATAAATTTGGTGCTTTTTAGTCTTTATTTTTATCAGTCACACGAATGTATCATTATTTATCTTATTAGAAATGTTAACCCTTTTCTTTGGCACTCAAGCTATGCAGCCATAATAGGGTTATCCTATCAAAATGGTGCCCTCATTTTGGCAAAAAACCAAGGGGGTGCATTAAATATATCGCATGTTAACCCTTTCCTTTGGCACTCAAGCTATGCAGCCATAATAGGGTTATCCTATCAAAATGGCGCCCTCATTTTGGCAAAAAACCAAGGGGGTGCATTAAATATGTCGCCAAGTTGAAAATGGTGACATAAGAATCTCTCCCGCATAACAAGGGTGACATGCGCAAGAAATAAAACGGGAAAAAGGTGTACCAAACTGAGATGAATTAACGAATGATAATTACATGCAGCAAAAGCCAATTTTCTTTCTTGCGCATGTCACCCTTGTTATGCAGGTGAGATTCTTATGTCACCATTTTCATCCTGGCGACATATTTAATGCTCCCCTGGGTTGGTCACCAAATTCAGGGTGACATTTTGATAGTGAACCCCATAATAGCATGAGCAGGAAAATAGGAGAATGTTATGCTGATTTCACTTGATCTTGTACATGGCATTACCTCTTTTGTGAAACAGTACACTGTGAAGCAATGGATTGCACTACCCTCTGGTCCTTCAATGGTTAAAGAAGATACAGAGAAACTATTTCAAATGGCCGCACACTCCCACTAATCTTACTTTTATTGCAAGCAGTTTAAAAGGTACAATTTTTAGGCATACATACATTTGTACATTTTCCTGAAAGAGTTAACAATTATATTGCTTTAGGAACTTGAGAACCACTTAACAGTTTCCTAATAACAGAGTGGGAATTTCATGCACCCTTTTTAAACTGTCGCTCCTTTAGTGACAAGACCTATAACTACAAAATGATCTTTAAATTACACCTTTAGTTAAATATCACAGTGACTGTTCAAAAGTATGTAAAGTTCAGTATATCAAAATCTCAACACCCACGTCACCCCCCCCAGTGTTGTCACAAAGAAGCTGAATGTTATATACTTTGGCTGGATTCAGCTAATCACCTTCCAGCTGCAACTGCAAAGTTCTTGCTTAACTCTTTGAGTGCCAGAGAGGTATCCAACGCATTGCAATGCAATGGTAATCAGAGAGTTAAATGGTAGCAGTTCTCATGGAGAGTAAATAACAATTCCACAGATTACCACTGAGTAAAATGGAGCACCTAACCCTATGTTTTAAGAGGTCTCCAATGCATTGCATGTCAGTGTGTTGTGCACTTGTCTGCTCCTCAATAAGGTGACCACATATCCCTTTAAATCAGTGACACTTATAAAATACACACATTGCAGGGTTGCTTTGATTCCTGTGCTGTCCTGCAATGTGTGTATTTTATAAGTGTCCCTGATTTAAAGGGAAGGGATATGTGATCACCTTACTCCTCAAGGGGTTAACCTTATTTTTAACACTTTGAACATACTCCTGCTCTCCCTTAACCTTCTGAATGCCAGAAGGGCACACAATGCATTGAGCACCACTCAGATGGTTCACATTCTTGATACAGTGCTGCTTGTTGAACTCAAAAGAGAAATAACTCCTACAAATAATAACTCCCATTTTCCTCAGTATGACCAGAAAATCCCAATGGCCCCTATGCATTTTGTCCTCCTGTCTTTGTTCAAGAGATAAGCTCTTCATTTAGTCCTGGACGTCAGGTCCATGGGGGTGGATATGACAGCTGCTGGCAGCTTTCTTTCAAATGTAATCAGGCAGAGTGCTTGAGCCTGGTTAACCCTTAGAGGACCAGAAGTGTGGGCAACACATGGCAAACCAATATATTTCATACCCCTTTAGTCTTTACTCCTTTGTGTGCAAAAGGAGCTTGCAAATCATTGCTCTACAATGTGTTGCGTGCTCCTCAAGCACGCAAAGGTTTAAAGGGTTAATATTTTACCATGTTCAGTGAGCAGAGTTTTTGTTCTGTGGTCCTACGAGCAACTGTCTCTTTGGACATGACATCCAGGATTGATTGACAATGTTATCTCTTGAATCAATGAGAAAGAAAAACAAAATCAGAGGGGAGGGGAGGCATTAGGATTTGCCAGCAATCGCAAGGTGTTGGGGTTATTATTAATATATGTTACTTTGCTTTCAGTGCACCAAACAAATCTTTTTGGCTCTGCAATGCACTGGAGACCTTTCTAGCATCCAAATGGTTAAATAACATAAAATATTCCACAAAATTACAGTCCAGGCGTGCATTTCAACCAAGTAATGCCAGTGTGATGACCTGTTACCTTTTTATCTAGTATTTCATGAGACCAGGGTAACATTACACCATTACATGTCACCAGCAGGGCAATATATCATTTCATGCCACTAGCAGGACAATACAATATTACATGAAAGCAGCAAAGCACTATATCATTGCAGAAAATTACCCCTGCTTAAGTCCATACATTGAATAAGCTTTAAGAACAAGTTCACACAGAACAATCCAGAAAACCCAACTATCCTAAAGGGCAGTTCCTAACACTGAAGCAGTCAAGAAAACAGGACAAGCATAATGCTTTAGAGAGTCAGACAAACACACTCACCAGTTCTGAACGCTTAAACCAGCTCAACGGACACTTCCACTGTGCTAGCCGTGCAGCCACTGCTGCTGCTGTGTTGAGTTTGCTACCTCGGAGCCCTGCATCTGTTCCCTGTATTTGCTCACTGCAGTTTCTCCTATGACTCCATCACCCAAGAATGGCAATGACAACCACTAGCACCATCTTTTAGCAGCACCCTAGGAAACACTGCTAATTTTTTTTTCTAGACTCAGGTATGAAATGTGGCTGCTTAACAAAGTGACAGGAAAAAAAATCAGAAAAATAAAAGGGAAAGAAGGTTGTGATAAAATGGGAGGAGAGAAACTGTGAGCTACAGTACTGCCTATTTCCAAACAGAGCTAGTGGGTGTAATTTAAAGCTCTGGGTAGAGGAGGTTAGGAATAGCATTTGATCTGATAATTAAAATTGGGTAATGCTAATGCATAACCAATAGACTTAAAAGTGGAAGTAACACCTTATTTTAATGTAGGTCTTTCAGACTCTTATGTGTTATGTTATAATTTTTTTAAATTTAAAATAATAGTTTTTGGAATGTGTAGCATTATATGTCAGTTTATTTAATACCAAGAATCTGGCAGCTGTGTGCTAGATACTAACATTCTGTGCTGCCCTCCCTCCCAACTGCCACTCCCTCATTTCTGGTACATAAAGGCATAAAAACAGACCTAGTTATATTGTTTTTGACTGCAATGAAGTGTCTTATGAACACCCCTTTCTCCAGGTATTAAAAATAAGTAGGAGGGAGGGAGGAATAACATTAGTGAGTGGAAGAGAGGTGTAGAATATTAACCCTTTGTGTGCCAGGTGGCCATTATGAATTTTACCTTTGGGCTTTTGTTCAAGAGATAATATTTACATTCAGTCCTTGATGTCATGTACATGGAAGCAGACATGGCAGTTTCTGGCAGTGCATGAGCCTAATTAACTCTTTAATGAACAGAGACATATGAAACACATTGTGATGTACAGTGCTTCACACCTCTCTGGTACTTAAAAGGTTATAATTACCTTCTGCAGCTGGCAGAGTTTATGTCCTGTGGTCCTGCTAACAACTGTCACGTCCACCTTCATGGGCTTGATTGATTATGTTACCTCTTGAACTAAAGGACAAGGGCAAAATTCATAGGGGGCATTAGGGTTTTCTGGCCATAGTAAGGCATGTGGGGTTATTATAAGGATTTTATACTTCTCCTGTAATATTTGGCACAAGGCTGTGCCAACCAGCGTGTTGTAATTTACATAAACTGACATATAAATATAGCTTCCCGTTAGCTTCCCGTAGTTTATTATTTTAACCCCTTAATGACCCATGACATGGACTGTCTCTGTTTTTTTTACCTGAAGGACCGGTGACGGTCCTGGCATGTCACATACTTTTTACTTACAGAGCTCCCAAGTAAAAATGGGGTCAGAAATTGACCCTCCATGACTGGAATGGATTCTCTCAGATCCTTGTTCTGCACGCAGGCAGTCACATGTGCTGGTGCGTCCACAGAGAACAAAGCGGTCCTTAAGGGAAGGTAATGTCCCAGGACTGCTGGTCATTAAGGGGTTAAATACAGGAACGGTTAACATAAAATGTAAGTGATTTTGAAAGTAATTTCAAATAAACTAAAGTTGTCTTAAGATGTTACTTCCACTTTAAGTAAGAGGGGAACAATTATTTTGTCTGGCTGTTGTTGATTTACAACTCTTATCTACCTCAGATAGCTAAGGATGTTTATTGATATATGTAGTTCAACAACTGTTGTACTAAAAAGAACTGGGCAGTTCTAGGGAAAATCTACTGCATTATAGAGGACAAATATAATTTCCCAGAATTCCCAATAATTTAAATTGGGCTTTAAACAGTTGTATGCTAGTATTATCTAGCCTTCAATGGCTTAAAATTAAGTCATTTCCCAATTGAAATTAATGAGAAATGTTGTATGCCCCCCAACGTGTAGCTGGTTTGCTACAAAATTGTTCCAGTTACTTAGTACTGCCTCAGGTTGTCTTTAAAAGTCAAACGTGCTTAGTGCAGGTTTGATTGGTTTGTAGCACTCAAAGGGCTGGAAAGTCCATCAATTCTGCAAGGAAGAAATTATTTTAATTGACACTTCAGGTCAAAGGTCCCTGGTTTCCTTACAAAAGCAATACAATTAGCAGTGAGTGGGCACTGATTTAAAGAAATCTATTCTTTGATTTCTTTTTATTTCATAAAAGCAGCGGAAAGGATGAAGAAAGTCTGATCAGTTTACGATGTGGGCAGGAAATTCTTAAAGGGATAGTAATATTTCATAATAAAAGCAGCTCTAATTAATCATCGTAGTATTTGGAATTTGGAGAGTGTTATTTCATTTCTGTCAGAGTTGTAGTTCAAGAGTAATTCAATGACAAAGTACCCTCCTCCCGCCCCTTTTACTGATGTAACACTGTTCAGCCAGATCAGAAGTGAGGTGCCCAGGTAGACTGCAGAGGGGACAATTTTCAATTAAGATAAGGGAAAAACCTGAAAAACTTGTCAAGGGGGGCAGGGCTTTCATTGTTCTCATAGGAAGAAGATTGTCCCCTGCTGTTATCTGTCTGGTCTATGGACTGCATTCCACATCTGAGAAGAGATGGCTTACACTAGGTAAAAGGGGCGGGAGGGGAAACTTTGCTTGTGAATATCTCTCAAACCGTAAAGGTTTGAGAAATAAGACATATCATTCTTCATGTTTTTTTAATGCCTACAAAATAAAATAAAGATAAAACGAAGTATTACTATTCCTTTAAATAGTTAACGGAACAATACCTGTGGCCGCAGAATGAAGTCTTCATGCAAAGTCAGAGAAAAATTATCTAACTAAGCCAAGCTTTTATCATTTAAATTTGGAAATGTAATTGTGACTGCACAATTCAGATTAAACACGGTACCTTTATTAGCTTTCTCTCCATTGGGAATCCCAGTAATTGCAAAGGTAAAAAACAGTCTGTTTCACATCTTTGTTTCTGAAATATTAAAGGAACACTAACACAAAAAACTAAAATCCTATATAATAATTCACTACAAAGTAGAGACTGCTGCACGTGCTGCAGTCATGCACAGTAGAGACTGCCCGTGACGAGGCTGATACAGAGCTGGGCGCTCCGACGTCAGACTGGAGGTCTGACTATGGAGCGTCCAGCTCTGTATCAGCCGCGGCGTGGGCAGTCTGTTCTGGGCATGACTGCACCGTGACCGCCCGCCACTGTGGCCCGTGTACACAGGCTCTTCTACTAGTTTTCTTATATAATTTTAAATATCATGCTCTTCCAGCTAACATCTGTATATATAATATATTTTATGATCGGTCCCTAAAATCAGGTCCTGAACCTGCATATTTAACGCACGTGTAGATTAATTTGGTTAATTGTTTGTGCACAGCTAATCCTGTTAATTTATTGCGATCAGGACCCTCTTCTCTTCTGCTCAGAAAGACTGACATCTCAGGCCCATTAACAGTCAATAAAACACATTCACTTCTGAAACACCAATCAAGATTGCTTTTGTAATCATTTAATAATGAGAATCTAACAGCAATGGCTGGTGTTCTGGTTTTCTTTTCTGGTTTGTTAAAGGGATAGTAATACTTTGTTTTATCTTTGTTTTATTTTGTAGGCATTAACCCTTAAGGACCCATGACGGTCCTGCACCGTCATGGGTTGTTATACCCTTAACGACCCCGGTCCAGGACCGTCATGGCTTAAATGATAGCAGCGTGCTTCCGTGCACGCTGCTATCATTAATTCCAGGCTGAGACTGAGAGCTCCGAGACCGGGGCATTCAGACTCAGCCCTTCTTGCTTCTGCCGGTTCATGAGATCGCTGTATCAGCGATCACATGTACTGGCATAGTGACAGACAGAGGCAGCATGCAAAGCATGCTGTCTGTGCCTGTCTCATCTGCCTCTGTCTCCCTTGCTCTCAAAGTAAGGGAGACAGAAATAGATGGGAGACACCTAGTGGTTAAAAAAATACAGAAGCTGGGGGCATTAACTCTTTCACTGCTGGTGCAGGAGGCTGGCTAAATGCAGGTCAATTTTTGACCTGCAATTATACACTTTTTTTTTTTTTTTTTAAAACACAACACACTTTTTTTTTTACAAAAACATTTTTTTATTTAAAAAAAAATATATATAATTAAACAATATTGCAAGTGTGATTGTTGTGGAGCCATGTAATACACTTATATATACCACCAAATGCCAGGGACAAAAAAGTGTCAAAATAGGGTAGGAAAAAGGGACATGGGGATTTTCACCAGGGGGGAGAGTGGCCACTTTAAACTGCGCATTTTGTAGGTATGACTGACTGATCATACTTTTCATGCAGTCTCCATAAAAATGTAACACTTTGTGGCCAATTGATCCCAAGAGAAAAATCAAAAATGTTTTTGTTTTTTTTTACATTTTTTTACCTTTTTTTTTAATTTTAATAAAGTGAATGGTGGGTTATCCATATAAATAGGGTATCAAATGAAAGCCCTATTTGTGCCTAAAAAAATAGTATATAATTTATGGGGGTGGAATAAAAGCCTAAGAAGGGAAACACACAAAGACATAGTCAAAAAGGTCAGAATTGCTCCGGTCCTTAAGGGAAAACGACCTCAGATTTTCCCGGTCTTTAAGGGGTTAAAAAAACATGAAGAACAATATAAGTCTTATCTCTCAAACCTTTATAGTTTGAGAGATATTCACAAGCAAAGTTTCCCCCTCCTGCCCCTTTTACCTAGTGTAAGCCATCTCTTCTCAGATGTGGAATCTGGTTGTAAGACCGACAGATAACAGAAGGGGACAATCTTCTTTGCATGAGAACAATGAAAGCCCTGCCCCCCTTGACAAGTTTTTCAGGTTTTTCCCTTATCTTAATTGAAGATTGTCCCTCTCTGCTGTCTACCTGCACACCTCCCTTATGATATGGCTGAACAATGTTACATTAGTAAAAGGGGCGGGAGGGGCATACTTGATCATTGAATTACTCTTGAACTACAACTCTGACAGAATTGAAATAACACTCTCCAAAGTCTAAATACTATGATGATTAATTAGAGCTGCTTTTATTATGAAACATTACTATCCCTTTAAGCAAGGCAGAAAGTCTAAACTGCCATGACTACAGCACATGCTGAATACAGGCTGTGCTAGGCCTTTTTGGGTGTGCTTCTCATGAAAAACTGGATTTTCTTCCAGTTCTTCTTAGTATATCAATCTCACTGTTGGCTAATATTTTTTATCTAATTTAATGTCTTTTTACTAAGTACTAAGGAAAACACTACAACGAGGGTGTTGTACTGAGAACTGGAGACATTATGGAGCATTATGTTTTTGCATTATGTTTTTCTTTTGATTTCTTTGCAGTCTACCACTAGTTGGGTTCAGTTTAGAATCCAATAAAGTCAGCTGACCTATAAGAACCATTCAGGACTATTGGAGCCTATTTTCTTCTGCTGTGTTGTGAACTAAAGGAAAACGTTAACAAAAATTATTATATATAGGCAATGCTGGTATGATGCAAAACATATATGAGTGAATGCTGTATCACGGATAATTGCCTAGGTAAGTCTTTCTGATAAAAAAGTTGAGACACACTATTAGAGTGCAGATCTTTTAATTCTTACTTAGATTGTAAGCTCTCTGGGACAGGGACTTCCTATCCTAACGTATGCTCACCTGGTGTTCCCCTTCTGTCTATATAACTTAATTATTGTACTTACTGTACCCCTTCTATATAAAATGTAAAGTATAAAGTGCACTGGTTGGCGCAATATAAATAAAAATATACATACATACATACTATGCTGTCCAGGGAAATATACATGATCATTCAATACCTGAAGGCACAGCTCTATGACTGACAAGTAAATATCCCCCAAGGGTATGAAAATGTTACTGCTCCTAAGAGGAACACATATTTGTGATGGAGCCCCAGTCCCTTATAGACCCTTGCCCCATCCATATATTTAACCGTCATTTGATTTAACATTTGGATGAGAGAAAGCATACCTCTCTAATTTAAGGGGCAAAATATATCCGCTTGATCACAGTTGATTCAGTTAAAATGACCGAGACACTGATTAATGAAAACATCAAGGGTGCAACTACAGGGGGTACAGAAGATGCAGTTACACCAGCTCCTAACATCCAGAGGGGCCCAACATGTTCTAGTTATGTCCACAGAAAATATTTTTGTGTTAATGGTCCAAACTTTTTTTGTACTGGGGCCCTCCAATGACTAGTAACTGTAACATGTGCTCATGTAGAGACACCCATAAATCCTGGCATGTTACAATTGATGTCAGACTTAGCTTTATATTTGATCCAGACCTTGTGCAGCACCATGTTAATCAGTGGAAATTGCTTATTACAGTAAGATAACACAGAAAATGGAATGTTGACTGTCTATATCTGTATGTGACCTTGAGGAGCAAAGCTAGATTGTAAATTCACTATCCATGTATCCTCCTGTTACATTGTAACAAAGGCATACATTACATTGTAATCATTATTCTAAAGCCTGAGGCACAAATCCTTATTATGAATTATTAAGACTGTTCTTAAAAAGTATTAATAATAATAAAGTGCTTGGCTTACAGCCTTGGAATTAGCCAGCTGGTGGCTACTAATAAATATACTATTACCAGGGCTTAAAAGTTGAAGTCCTTTGCTACTAGCCAGACCTGAAAAGTTACTCGCCACTGCAAGCCATAACATACCCACCAGGGCTGAATTTCTACTCGCCAGGGCTAAATTTTCACTTGCCATTGGCTAGTGGTGACTGGAAATTTTGAGCCCTGCTATTACTGTACTCAGAGGTTGGGCACTACCAGGGCTAGACCCTGCAACCCTGATTTTTGCACAGGTATTACAATTGGTGTAGTGCTCACCAGGAAACTTTCTATAAAAATGATTAAAATGACAGGGTTGTTCAGTGTTTTGGCTCAAGTTAGAACCTTTATCAGGTGGTGCCTTATAAAAAAAAAATATATACATATATATATCTACGTGCAATACTGATTATAGTGCTAATTGTTGGGGAATATATTATACAATCCTATATAATAATTCGCTAGGATGTTTGTCAGAAGCCGTCATGCTCAGTTGAGACTATGCGCGTTCGGACAGTCTCTACTGTGCATGATTGCATTGCGTGTGTGAGGCGATGCAAGACTGCATTGCGTGGAGCAGTGAGGTAGCAGCCCCTTAACGCTTTGAGTGCCAGAGAGGCACTCAAAAGGCTAACATTACCCGGATCTTGGTCCATGTACATGGGCTTTTACACTAGTATGCTATATTCAGTTGAGGTACTTATGCAATTCACAGTATTTTAGCTAACAGAATTTAACCGTTTGAGCGGCAGAGGGGTATCCAATGCATTGCTTCGCAATGCATTGGATACCCCTCTGGCACTCTAACGGTTAATATATTGCAACGTTTTCCACCCATAACAGGAGTCTATGCCAGGATCACATTATTGTTATCTCATTACACTTCTCATTACACTGATGTTTTATACCCTTGCTTTATGAAATTATGATTTTCATCTGGGTAATGCCAGTTTACCAGCTTGATACCGTTCACAAATTGATTTTATTTTCATCTGTTTAGTCATATAGAGTGTAATATCAATCATAGCTGGGAACTCTCCGGATTTGCCCTGGAGACTCTGGTCTCTGGGGCAGTGTCTGATTCTCCTGGTGTGGGGAGTTTCTTATGAAACTCTGCCCACATCTGCTCCTTTCTACCCTGTTCCTCTGACTCTGCAGTCTTTTCTTCTCCTACACCAGTCTATTCTAGGTTGGTTTTTTTTTTTTTTGTCCCGACCCCCACTTCTGATTGAGCCCCGCCCCTTTTTATGATGAGAATCAGGTCATTTTTCTGCCTTCAGCAGCATCACAGAGCTCCCCTCCAGGGGGGCCAGGCAAAGAAGTTCCGAGTATTTATGATAACACTATATAAATATGTTCAGGGCCCATACAAAGGGCTCTCCAAAGACCTGTCATTAACAGAACAGTACACAGGACAAGAGGCCACCCGCTTAGACTTGAGGAAAGGAGATTTAATCTACAACAGCGGAAGTGTTTCTTTACAGTAAGGACAATAAAGGTATGGAATTCACTGCCTGAGGAGGTGGTGCTATTGAAAACATTAGATTCCTTTAAAAGGGGCCTGGATACTTATTTAAAAGAGCATAACATAGAGGGCTATGTACGTTAGTATTGGGATGAATATTTAGTTGGGGCTTGTTGATCCAGGGAGGAATCTGATTGTCATTTGGAATCAAGAAGGAATTTTTTTCCCCCCATTCAAGGCAGAATTTTAAATTGCTGATTGAGGGGGTTTTTTGCCTTCTTTTGGATCAACGATGGTAAACAGGAATAGGAAAAGGTTGAACCTTCAACCTAAATTACTATGTTACTATGTAGTATGAATATCTATTGCTACAGTGCTGTCATCTCTGCCGTTGGTTTGGATTCTTAGTTGTCGATTATCAAAATCTAAACAAATGGAAATCAAACTGGAGCTTCACGTTGCAGAAAACATTGGAAATAACGAGTAAATTTGTGTAAAGGACTCACAGGCATTCAAATGGTGCTCACCAAACACATCGCTCCAATCGCTGCATACAAGTTTAAACAGACAACAGCGGTTGTGGAAGCACTCCCAGTTCAGCAAGAAAATCTTGTGGTACCTGCACACATTGTTCTGTACAGTATGTTGGACGCACTGCGAGATCAGTACGACAGAGAATCAGGGAGCATGCCTACCAAACGGAGAGACGTCTCCTTGATTCTGCTGTCGCTAGACATGTTCATGATGCACATGAGGGGGATTTGTCCTGTCCGAGATTTTTGGGCATAGAGAGAGTGCATTTACCCTGGAGGGGAGGAGACATTTCTAGACTTTTAGATGAACGTGAAGCCTTTTGGATCCTGACCCTTAGGACTAGGGTTCTGTACGGTCTTAATGCCGAATGCGATATAGCTCATATCTTTTGACCCTGTCTGTGCCACACATTTTTTTGAGACATGGCATGGTTTTTGAACACCACCCCCTTTTCTTGACCTCCATCAGCTATTTTTTATGGCTGTGTGTATATATGGAGGGTCATGTGTAGGGAGGGAGTATTCTTCCCTCTTCTTTATTTGGACATGTCCAGTTTTAGTCATGGTCTTTTTCAATTGTTATGCTTTATTTGAGTCTTGTTTGTGGGGGAGGTATTGGTTTTACTGTTTCACATATTTTGTTTTGTTTATTTAGCGTATCACCGTATACCTTTATAATATGTATCCATCCTTAATGCCTCTGTGATGCTGTGCCACGCCCCCACTCCCATCCTTCCCGGGTTGCGAGTTATTGAGGGAGTTAACCATTGCCCTTGCCAATGTAACATATATAGGTGGATGGGAGTGGTTAGGTGAAGTGATGTCATGCAGGCGCTTGTAGATCTTGCTGATAGGATGTCTACTCTGGGTTTTAAACTTATGTCCAATCATGGCCAAGGAGTTTCTTTTAAATTGAGTGTTCTTTGATTGCCTACCTAGTCTAAGATTAAGCGCTCTAATGCGTGAAACATGTCAGACTATACACATAGTTAACATCTTTGCTGTGTATTGATTTTCTTGCTCCCCCAAATTGGGCCATGCTTGATTGTGATTTTTATACTTAAATAATAAATCTGGGTTTTTAACAGTTTCATATATGTGGTTTCTCAATCCCGATACAAGTACCACAAGATTACCTTACTGAACTGGGAGTGCTTCCACAACCGTTGTTTTCTGATTATCAAAATCTACCTTAGTCTACTCAAATAGTTGATTCTCACTGGTCAGATACGTATGAGCTTTCTGACAGCTGCAGCTGCTTTGTAAATAGGAATCAAATAACTCCAGTTGCATCACAGACAGTAAACACCTCTGTAGTGGCTGAAGAAAAACTGTGCAAATAAGATACACAGTGATTCTCACTGGTACATTTGTCTGACAGTGGACTTTAGTTTGCAGGTCTAATGCTAGATCACATCAGACTGCAGAGTTCTCAAATGCTCTGCAGCTTATAAATCAGGTGCCGGGAGTTCAAGGGGAAAGTTTGACACATGCATTCAGATTTCCCACATCCTTATCTAAAGCCTCATGTGACATATCAAAGCAATTATTTTCCATTTATCTTACATTTGAGTGAAAAATAAAATATATGGCTAGTCATTACTATGTTGGTAATTTTATCACTTTTTTATTGATGATGCATGTGCTATTTTTTAGATGACACTGACTGGTCAAAGTCAGTTGATTAACAATTTTAGGTAGTATTTCATAAAAGGAATCACAAAAAAAGCAATAATCAGTGACTACTGGGCTATATTTTATGGAAAATTCTTCTATTAAAGAATTCCCCCATTTGTTAAGCCACCTGATACGGAACCTTATGTACTGTGAGACCCCAAGAATGTATGCTGTAATTACATTATGGTTCAATATCAAAATGTTGTACACTATTGTGTGAACAACTAGATGGCACATTAACCATGTCGCTGTATTGAAAAGGGCAACATGACAATCTCGCCTGCATCAAAAGGGCGAGATTCTCATGTTGCGGGCTTAAACGCCGCATGAACATAATGTTGATAGTTGAACTGATGAGGGGGATTCCAGGGTACTGATGGCCCGAAAGTCAGTGTGGCAGCCACGGATGTCTGCCAACCTGACAGTGTGTGGGCTTCATGGGTCGAGATGCTGAAACTTTATGACCTGGGGAGGGGGGGCACTCTGCCTGCATTTATGTGTGCACTTTTGCTCTCCTTCCCCTCAGTGTCCGCGGCCTGTGTCTTTGTTTTCATTATGAGCCACGGACACTGAGGGGAAGGAGAGTGGTAGTACAAAGAGAACTGCAGGCACCCTCAGGACACCCCACAAAGGTTTCACCATCTTGAGCCAAGAGGCCCACACACTGTCAGGTTGGCCATTAGTACCCTGGATTCAGCTATCAACATTATATTCATACACCCTTTTGATGCGGGCGAGATTCTCATGTCGCCCATTACAATACGGTGACATGGTTATTGCGCTGTTTATTTGTTCACACAATAGTGTACAACATTTTGAAAGGATGCCTTACATTACAAGGATCCTGACCCTGTTTTTTCCAGATTCTCTAAAAAGTGGATACAATAATAATCCTCAAAACTAAAAGCATAAAAGGTTATATTTTCCTTCTGAAGTATATTGTAACACAAATTGTACAATCAATAAATGTACACAGTAGATCAATCTTTTTTTCTAAAAACACCTTTTAAAACAAAATTGATTATGTAACCCTTTGAATTCCAGAGGGATACAGAAAGAATTGCAAAGCCAGCAAGATGTCCTCTGGGTAAATAGAAACGTAAGGGAAGTTCACAACTTTGCCAGCTTGATGTTGTGAAAGTTTAGGCTGTGAACCCTGACAGAGTAGGCAGCTATTGGAACTTAGTGCATGTAGCAAAGAGGCACATTAATATAAACACACCCACAGGAATACTATGATGGCTCATTAAGCTGCATTTGAGTACTAAAATGACCCATTGATGATGTAGTAACTGCAAAATTATAAACTTGGTGAAGGCATGGTGAAGGAGTAATTGTGGCGTATTCATGGCACAGTGATGGCAAAGACATCTTAGTGCATACGTTAATATGTAATAGAAGCAAATATGCCACAGTATTAGCAACCTGGCCTATTATTAAACCAGGTCAGGCTTTAACAATATTAATTAAATACAGATAAATAAATGAAAATGACTGAGTCACTGATTACCTACTTGTGATCAACCTGGGATATTCTGAAAACATAAACTGTTGGTGTGTCCCATGTACTAATGCAGAGGATCACTAACATATGGATTTAAATAATTGAACATTTATATCTACTGTATGCTGACCTGCAGGGAAAATTGAAGAAGTGTCAAATTTGAAATATTGTCAAATTATATGAAAAACAGTTTAGCTTACTGGCTGACAACTTGCAGATATTTAGCTGTTGTTGGACTGTAATTACCATCACCCTGAGCCAGCCATTGACCTGGTGAGGATGATGGAAGTTGTAATCCAACAACATCTGAAGGTTACCCACTACTGCACTTTTTTAAAGCAGGGGTATCCAAAACTGTCCTGAAGGGTCTTATATAGGTCAGGATTGGAAGGTCTGTGTTGTAAAGAGAGACTAGCAAGACTGGGCTTGTTTATGTTAGAGAAGAGGCATCTAAGGGGTGATATGATTACCATTTACAAATATATTCAAGGTCAATACAAAAAACTCTGTGAGGAACTATTTACTTAAAGGACTGAGCAAAAAAAGAGAACATCTGTTAGGACTAGAGGAGAGGCACTTTTCTCTAAAACAAAGGCAGTATTTTTTTTACAGTAAGGGCAGTAAAGTTATGGAATTCTTTGCCTAGGGATGCTGTGTTTGAAGATATTGTATCTGGTTAAAAAATAATGTACGCCTTTCTAGTTCAGAGCGCTATTGTGAAGTATGAAAATTGTTTTCAAAGCAGATAGGATGTTGATCCAGAGAAACATACGACTGACATATTGAGTCAGGAAGGAGTTTTTTACCCACTTAAGATGCACTTGGAAATGGCTTCTGTGTTTTTTTTTTCCTCTGGATCAACAGGGCATGGGCTTATGGGATATGGTATGGGCTTAACTTGAGGGATGCATGTTTTTTTTTTTTTTTTCAGCCTCATCGCCTATGATTTACGGATATCCCAGATTAAGCATATTTATTTGGATTAACCCAGCTGTGTTTAAGAAGTGGAATCTCTAAATCCTAGCCTGCATCCGATCCTTGAAGACCATTTTTTTTACGACAAACATATTGTAAGCGCACTACCGCTTTAAAGGGATAGTAATGTTTCACAAAAACAACAGCTCTAATTAATCTTCATAGTATTTGGTCCATGGACAGTGTTATTTCAATACTATCAGAGTTATAAATCAAGAGTAATTGAATGATAAAGTATCCACCTACTGCCCTTTTTACCTAGTGTAAGCCACCTCCCCTCAGATGTGGGATCTTGTCCACAGACCAGACAGCACACAGCAAGCGACAATCTTCTTACTGTGAGCATAAGGAAAGCCCTGTCCCACTTGACAGGTTTTTCAGGTTTTTTCTTATACACACAGAAGATTGTCCCTCTCTGCAATCCATCCTGACAGTCTTGTTGCTCTGAAGTGAACAGTACTACATCAGTAAAAGGGGCAGGAGTGGGATACTTTATCATTAAATTACTCTTGAACTACACCTCTGACAGTATTGAAATAACAATCTCCATGTTTCAAATACTATGAAAATTAATTGGAGCTGCTTTTATTGTGAAACATTACTATACCTTTAAGCCTTAAAGGGATAGTAACACTTCGTTTTAACTTTATTTTATTTTGTAGGCATTAAAAAAACATGAAGAATGATATAAGTCTTATCTCTCAAACCTTTATGGTTTATGAGATATTCACAAGCAAAGTTCCCCTCCCCGCCCCTTTTACCTAGTGTAAGCAATCTCTTCTCAGATGTGGATCAGGTTGTATGACAGTACAGATAACAGAAGGGGACAATTTTCTTTGTATGAAAACAATGAAAGCCCTTCCCCCCTTGACAAGTTTTTCAGCTTTTTCCATTATCTTAATTGAAGATTGTCCCTCTCTGCAGTCTACCTGGGCATCTCCCTTCTGATCTGGTTGACCGGGGGGGAGATACTTTGTTTGTGAATATCTCTTAAACCATAAAGGTTTCAGAGATAAGACTTATATCATTCTTCATGTTTTTTTAATGCCTACAAAATAAAATAAAGTTAAAATGAAGTATTACTATCCCTTTAAGGCCAGTTAATTGTAACAGGTAGTACACTGTGAGAAGCAGGCCTCTTAGCATAGCTGTTAATTTGCAGAAGCCCACAGTTCAAGTCTTCCTTCACTAACAGCCAATTGCTATGGGTTACATTTAATTTAAACTACAGTTTTTGCACTGAAAGTAATTGTCTGGGGATGCTTGGTGTGAGCTTTCTGTGAAATTAGATGTAAATCACTAAATTAAGAACCTTCCTACAGAATCTGCAATCTTCTTGTCTTTGCCCTGACACTAACTTAAGACAAATTATACAAGATGTTGCAGCCACTTCATTTAAATATAATTTCTGCAATGGTTTGCTTTTGGTGAGGTATAAATCAGCATTCTATACGCTTCTATATATATACAATTTTAGTTGTTTCTGATTCACTGTCAGCCATGCCCTGAGGTGGCAGAAAGGAGGAGTTATGCAAAACTCCTCATTCTGCACCCAATGTGATGGCTGAGCGCAGTGGGGCAGTGATTTACACATGAGGGTGCAGGGAGTCTAAGCCAAATTTTGACACTTTCCACTTTGCCCTACAACATTACAAACTAAAATAAAAAATAGTCCTTCAACAGCCACATGCAAAGCAATGCAATGATCGCTCACTATGTGGCATAGTTACACTCCTGCCCTGCGTTTCATAAGCACACATCACCCCTGCCTCTTCCATCCTTCTTCATGCCACATAAAAAAAAATCTAACTGGCTTCTTATAAACTACACATACAAATTATTAACCAATGTCACCCCTCCTTCTCATAATATTTAATATCCACAACAGATGGGAATCAGCATGATGGCCTCACGGCCCCACATTCTGGTAACTTACCCCAGCAAGGCCACAGACTGTTGGACAGTAAAAGCCCTAACACAGACCATGGGATATGTACTCTTTTTGGCAGGGTACAACTGTGACTGTACATATCAGCTATGTGACACAGACTCAACACTGTGGCATAGTCTACACACAGCATGGGACTGGGTGACACAAATACAAGCCATATGTAGTTCTCAAGAGCCAACTCTTGCACAGGCATAAAAAATCCCTAAAATTTTATGTATTTACATCCTTCTTTACATCCTTGATAAATTACCTATTAAATGTTAGGTGTGTCCCAAAAATTCCATACTGTGTGTTAGGGGTGGTATCATGGTATCATGGCCCTGATCAGGCTTGGTCACAGATATACACTTATGTATATACCTGGGAACTTTCTACTCTACAATCCCTGGAGAGGGCTCAAGGGCTGGGAATGGGCATATCTAAATGACTGCAATGTTTTGAACATCTTGCCCTTGGAATGGTACTTAGCATGAGACTTTAAGAACATTAACCCTTGGAGTGCCAGAAGAGTTTCCAATCCATTGCTTTGCAATGCGTTGCAAAGCCTCTGGCACTCAAAATATTAATACCTCCTCAGTCACAAAGGTGTAATTGTGGAGCAAACCAATGTATCCAGAGTACAACAGATTTAAATAGGGATATTAACTCCTTTAATGCTGGCATTCAGGAGGTTAAAACACCGTTGAAATCTTGGCAATATTTAATTCTCCCCTATAGTGCAGTTGGTTTGGACCAGAATTGAACCATTTTATCAAGTCTTTCCTCTCAGGATCTGCTTTATTACTATTCTGCGCATTAGTATAGAAAAACAGTGCCTTTGCCTAAGGGAGGATGGGAGATATTTATAAAACTGCAGTTATAGAGAAAGTGTCTTTAATATTGGGGAGATGCACAAAGGTTTGATGCCGTGGCAATGTTTGTCTGGTGATGTGTGGGGAGCACATCACCATATGCACTAAGAATTAGGTATTCAAGGGGAGGCGTTGAGAAGTTCCCCATTAGCATACAGGTTTGTTGAACTGCTGGCGTTGTGGAAGGGATGCCCTCTTTTACATACTGCTTGCAGTAGGAACCATGAAGTCTGAGCGCATTCTCTCTGCTTCCCCTCTTGCTAAGTGGGAGAGCTGAGAGGATTGTTTTAGCACCACAAACTGAATCACTCCCATAATACTGGGACTTTGAACTTTGACAGTAGTGGGTGCAATCGGAGTTTAGTGCATGTGATCAACAGCCACATTAACATATACGCACTCACTTGAATACGACAATGCTCATTAACCTTCACTTCCATATGGAAACGACTCATTAACCTGCATTTCCATATGAAAATGAGCCATTGTCAATGTGTTCAGTCCAAAATCATAAACCCGTCGAAGGCTTGGCAGATTGGTGATGGATTGAAGGGGATATGATGGCGAAGACATGTTATTGCATAGTGGTAATGTGCCTTCGACCAGTGGCGTAACTAGAAGCCACCGGGCCCTGGTGCAGAAATTGCCATGGGCCCGGCACCCCCCCATCTTCACATTGCCCCATGTCCATCTCCTACCTCCATCACCCACTCCCGCGCAGTTCTCAGTAATGCAGAGCGCTGGGACATGATGTCATCTCATGTCATCTCATTACTAGAGCGCCGGGAGATCAGCTGAGCTGCTGCGGGTGAGTGGCGATGGGTTCGCAGGGGGCGGCTGGGCCCCTGGAGTGACAGGCCCGGTCTCAGGTGCGACCCCTGCGACCCATATTGTTATGCCACTGCCTTCGACACAGGTCCAACATCACTATCCTGAGCCCTCAATAACCTTTAGTGCATCTCCTTTATTGTCTCAAACCGTCCTAAGGATTAGGGATGAGCGAAAGGTCCTCTTGTGTTCCTAAGAGAAATGCATCAAAAACCAAGTGGTTGTCTACTTTTACACTAGAAAATCAACCCTCAGCCAACACCTTAAACAATTCTCATTTTCGTCTACACCAAAAATGTTTTCTCTGTTTTTCAATGGCTACAAAGTTCCCACCTATTTGCTATGTATACTTTGCATTTTCTCACCAAAAACATTATGTTTCCAGGAATTATAAAAGAAAAATTAGCAGCTAGATACAGAGGGAAAAAGGTGATTTCCTAGAGATGTATTTAGTGAAATAAGGCTAGCAGAGGCTGGTAGTGTTGGCTAACATGGTGAGCACCCGTATTTAAAAAGAACAGGAGGAGCTGGAAGGACCATATTGAGTTGAGTGAGTCAGAGGAAGTGTCCACTACCAGCATGGAAGGGTATGGGAGCCCTGATTCCCCAGACTTAATGATGCCCAGTCCCGCTACATAGTCCCTTGAGATCTGGGGGAAAAAAGTGTCATCTTCAACAAAGGCACAGGAAGAAGTAGATAGCAGTATGAGCAGGACAGGTCAGCTGCCTGTGCCTGCTGCCAGTGTGCCTTCTTATACTCAGGAGGAGGAGGAGATGATGGCAAGTGTGACAGCATGGGACCCTAACTCAGAAATGTCATCCACAAGCAGTCCCATTACAATCACACAGCAGCTGGAGAGTGGTGGTGAGGGTTATTGTGAAGCAGCCGGTGGAACTAGCTTGTGTTGATCCTCCTAATGCCGAGGTGGAAGGGAACGTGATGAGCAGTCAGACTACCAGTCAAGGGAGCCCACAACATCCCCCTGACCCTGTGCTTCTCATTCCCCTGGCATTATCCCTCTGGGACATTATGATCAAGAAGGCAGAACTGGCTAGCAGTATTAGGATCAGCACACATCAACTGCCTGTGCCTGATGCTAGTGCTGCCAGTGTGCCTTCTTCGCCTGAAGAGGAAATGGCATGTGTAACAGTAGGGGACCCACTTTCACATTTGTCATCATCACAAACCAGTCAAATTCATAGTCATAGAGCAGCAGGATCAAGAGACTTATGGTGGTAGTGATGATAAGGGTGATGGTGGAGCAGCTGGGGTGGAGGAGGGAATGAGTGCCCTTTTAGCTGAAAGCAAAAAGGAATGGGAGACAGATATGCAAATGGGGATGGGAATCACCACTGTTACCAACAGTGACATTGGTGAGTTTGCTGCTGCTATAATTCCTGCTGATGCCGAGTTGCAAGGGCCAGTCTCAGAAGTACGCTGATGATGCGCAGGCTAGTGGGCCACAGACACAGAGACCACAGGGGGAATGGGTTCCAGCAGTAGTGTTGCGGGAATAGGACACGTCCCACTTGCTAATGCCAGCAATAATCCTGGTCCTAGTTCTGATTCTGATGGTTAAGCAGCAGCAGCATCCTCTGTCCCAGCCATTGAAGGGGATTGTGGAGAAGAAGAAATAGGCCATTCATCTCCACCTTTCCCCTCTCCCCTGAGGTCATGAGTGTGAGGCTATTTTTCTCTTGGAGCAGGCACAGTGCAGCCATCAGCGATGGCAAGGTGTACTATATGTGACAAGTCAGTGAAGAGGGGAAAGAAGGGGACACACCTTGGCACAACCACCTTCATAACACACATGAAACACAGAAACCATGACATTTTTTGAGAAGCAAGTTAAACCCATTTCCCCCAAAAGAAATTGGAAGCCGCTGTTCTTGCACCCCATCTTTCCCCAAGGGCAATAAGAATGTATGTGAGGGGGAAGAAGAATAGAGAAACCCAGCCTGATCCTGAAAGTTTGATGGTGAGCAAAACCCCTGCCTCATCATGAGCTTCTTGCGTTAGGGTCAGGGAGTAGGAAGATGTAGCATCTTCTTCTGGTGTACCACCTCAATCATCGTTATATCCCCTATTGGCTGATAACGATTCTGTAGATGCAAGGATATGGCAGTTCACATTGTGCGATATGCTGACCACACATGGCAATGTGTATAATAGCAAGCAGGGAATCGAGCAGCATCTGAGGCTTTTCCATCACACAGACTACACTAAGCTGATGACAGGGAGCATTCAGGTTAAGTCTGCTAGTTGTCACATCTCTTTAGAGGAGTGGACAAGGGGCATAGTGACAGCAGTACTTGATTTCTAGGGGAGGGGATGATTGATTTGACATTGGGAACCTAAGCATCAAGGTGTTTGCTTGCAGTTGTGTTTGATGTGAGTTTAGATGTGTCCATTGTTTCCAGTCCTTCCCCTATGTCACAACTTTCCAACACAAACTTTGCACATTGCACTTGCTAATGAAAGACAGGCTGGTTTTTTTAATTATTTTAATTAGATTTATTTATTTTTTTACTAACTGTCCCTCTATCCTAATCAACAAAAACCCATTCCATGCTTAACTGATTCTTTCCCCCAACACAAAGAAAACAGCCAGATCAGGAAGATAAGAGACCCCTCTTATAATGTGCCTGTGGGAAATAAGGTAATCTTGCTATGTTAGGGATGTAAATTCAGTCTTCCCATTGATTTCAATGCAATGAGTTACGTGAAAAAAAGCAGAAAAAAGGCACTTTTCGCAGGAAATTTCCCGCTAGGCGGAAAGTGCCATTTTTCTCCTATTTCTCTTTTGAGGCGAACACTTTTGCCCATTCCTACTAAGGATATCTATAAATGTTTAGCAACATTTTCTCTAAGTATTAACTCCAGCCTGTTGACTTTTTTGAAAAGTGGAGCATACCTCCCAAGTGTCCCTCTTTAGGAGGGACAGTCCCTCTTTGATACCCAAATCCCTCTGTCCCTCTTTTCTACCCTTTTGTCCCTCTTTTTAGGACATCAGAATGAGTGGTGTGTATTACATTGCTCCACAGTCATAAAACATACATAAATGTGTTGTTAATTGTCAGTATATGTGTTTATACATTAATATGGGCAATTAAAATTCTTTGGTCTTGCTCTAAATCATTTATCAGTTACACAAAGAGGTGCAGATGGGTCAAGAAATAACTTAAAAATTCTTGGAAATGCCCTGCCTACCAGCCACACCCCCAGAAACACCATCTAAAACAGAAGTGTCCCTCTTTCGCCATTTGAAATGTTGGGAGGTATGGTGGAGTACAAAAAGTCTTCTCCTATTAAGAATTGTGGTGCAATGTCTTTATAAGAAATTTGCTAATTACGTAAAAAATAAAGTCAATTTTAGCGATTGAATCACACCAGGTATTATATGTTATTAATATGAATATAAAATGACAGGCGTATTTATGTGAAAAGTTGCTAATTTTCTGAAAAATTTCTGAGAATCTTCTCAGTAAATTGTCAGCTAGACATATGTATAAACTTGACTTTACTTTATAAATATGACCCAATGTTGTGAACTTTAGCAACAGTTCTTAAGTGTACACTAAGAATGCTTTTTATAAATCCCCCGCATGTGCTTGTTTTATGTTTTCTGATTTGTGGATGCTTCACTGAATGCAGGTGAACAAATGGTTGTGCCAAGTCCTGAAACTAAAGAGTTTGTCACAAAATCTCTGGATTTTAAGAGTGCATTTATGGGGCCGGATGTTTTGCTCCATATTGAATGACAGGAAATGTTTCATATTATTGTAATTTTTTTTATTATTGTGTAGCGCACTCTAGAACTAAGTGTAGCACAGCACATTAAATTGCAATTCCTTCCTTTTTATTCTAAGTAAATTTATCACAAGAACAGAAGAGACATCAAACAAAAGAAGAGAACCCAAATATAAAAATAGCAATCACAGAGAGATCATAAATAATACGAATTGATACTTTAAGCAGTGCAACTGGCTTATGCCACCCAACAGCTAAAGGCACACAGGGAATTTACAGTGCTGGTCCTCCCTGTAAATGAACCACACAAACAGAGCCCACTGTATCTGCTTGTAAGTTTCAAACCACAAGTAGCTAATAGGCAGACCAGAATGAAGATGTGCAAAAAACACTACTTATTGGTAAAAATCATATAGAAATGTATTATAAACAAACCCTAACATGTTTCTTCAGGCGGTTACCAGGTTCACGTATGAGGCTTGCTTGCAGTAAAGTCCTACTGATAGTGGAGATTGTTCGCCAGTATGCACTAGAGCAG
This sequence comes from Rhinophrynus dorsalis, assembly GCA_037306005.1. Classification (NCBI taxonomy): domain Eukaryota; kingdom Metazoa; phylum Chordata; class Amphibia; order Anura; family Rhinophrynidae; genus Rhinophrynus; species Rhinophrynus dorsalis. The sequence continues at coordinate 280,626,851 of CM074718.1, read as the reverse complement.
TGTTTCTCAACCAGGGTGCTGTGGCACAACATCCACTTGGAGTGCCCCATTTTATCTATAAAGCTTTGACAAAAATGTGAATGTTGACTTACAACTGTAAATTTAAGGATATTACTATGCACAATATGTTTATTTTAATTATGAGGTCTAACAATAACGCTATATTTATGTATTTTTGTAACCTTCATTACACCCTTAACAAATTACATAAACGTAGAAACATAGAATCTGACAGCAGATAAGAACCATTCGGCCCATCTAGTCTGCCCATTTTCCTGCTGTAAAAACCTCAAACCTTTTTTGGTCCTTGGTCTTTTCTTATGTTAAGGACAGCTTTATGCCTATCCCATGCATGCTTAAATTCTGTCACTGTATTAACTTCTACCACTTCTACTGATAGGCTGTTCCACTTATCTACTACCCTTTCAGTGAAGTAAAACTTTCTTACATTACGTCTAAACCTGTGTCCCTCTAGTTTTAGACTATGGCCTCTTGTCCTAACATTTTGACTCCTTTGAAATGTACTTCCATCCTGCGCTTTGTTGAATCCCTTCATGTATTTGAATGTTTCTATCATATCTCCTCTCTCTCTTCTCTTCTCCAAGCTATACATGTTCAGATCCTTTAGTCTATCCTGATATCCATCTTCTCCTGTAAACCAGTCACTATTTTAGTAGTCCTTCGCTGAATTTTCTCTAGAGTATCTATATCCTTCTGGAGATGGGGTCTCCAGTACTGTACACAATACTCTAGGTGAGGTCTAACTAGAGATCTGTAGAGTAGCATGACCACTTCCCTTTTTCTGCTACTAATGCCCCTGGCTATACAACCCAGCACCCTGCTTGCAATCCCCGCTGCTTTATTACATTGCCTGCCTACCTTTAAGTCATTAGAAATAATTACTCCCAAATCCCTTTTTTCTGTTGTCTCTGACAGCAGAGTACCATTAGTAGTATATTTTTCCTTTGGATTTTTATTTCCCAAGTGCATTATTTTACATCATCATCATCATAAAATGATACAGGTGCTTCTAAAATGGCAGACTGCATGTTAGGGGCAGCTAAAGCTTGAAAACCATTGAACTAGAGTGTATACTTCATAGTACAGTGACTGATGTTAAAGACTAATGCCAATCAAGCTGCACTAGGGAATCTGTACATATGCCTCAGTAAAACATGACAATTGTTCTATAAAAACAATGAAATACTGAAAACAATGAAATAACAGGACTGGAACAATCACATATCAGGTGGTAGCACAGGTGATTAATTCACCAGCTGCAGAATCTGTTCAAACCTCAGGGTTGCAGGTTTTAGACCCCTCAGGGTCAGCTCAGCCTTTTCCCCCTTCTGGGGTAGATAAAATGAGCACCCAGGGCTTATTTGAGATAGAAGGACAACCTCAATATATCCTTCCTGTTAAATACCTGTAATCTTACTGCTGCATCATAGGATAAAATACAATTTCCAAAACTCCCATTGATTTAAAACATGCATTATTAACCCCTTGAATTCTAAAAATGTCTCTAGTGCATTGCTTGTCTTTGGCATCCAAGCTGTTAAAGGGATAGTAATACTTCGTTTTAACTTTATTTTATTTTGTAGGCATTAAAAAAACATGAAGAATGATATAAGTCTTATCTCTCAAACCTTTATGGTTTATGAGATATTCACAAGCAAAGTTTCCCCCTCCCACCCCTTTTACCTAGTGTAAGCCATCTCTTCTCAGATGTGAATCTGGTTGTAAGACCAGACAGATAACAGAAGGGGACAATTTTCTTTGTATGAAAACAATGAAAGCCCTTCCCCCCTTGACAAGTTTTTCAGCTTTTTCCCTTATCTTAATTGAAGAATGTCCCTCTCTGCAGTCTAACTGGGCACATCCCTTCTGATCTGGTTGAACAGGGGGGGGATACTTTGTGAATATCTCTTAAACCATAAAGGTTTGAGAGATAAGACTTATATCATTCTTCATGTTTTTTTAATGCCTACAAAATAAAATAAAGTTAAAACGAAGTATTACTATCCCTTTAAAACTAAGATACTGACGTTACAGCATGGTGTGTTGACTTTCAGTTATTCAATGGAATTAAACTGGAGAACATAACAATATATCACCAAGCACCAGCATAAAGTATAACTAAATCTACTTAATTTATAGTTGAAATTTTACTATTTTCATGCCATTGTAGAGAAATGAGTCGATTGTCCTTCTGGCAGGCAAAGGGATAATGATGACATTATGTCTATATGGTACAATCCAGTGAATTCCAATTAAAAATCATTTTCTGCCCCCCTTTATTTGCTTGCACAGAGCATCGACAGGAAAGGTGATTTTCACTGTGTTCTCTGCAGCTTCAAAGCTGTCACATTTCCAGTCTCAGTCTCACAGCCCATCTGTTACTGCCCTCCAGTGTGAGAAAAGAGCCACTAGCTTTTAACCAGATGATACTTTCATGGAATATTCTTCAGAGCCAGCAGTACCAAATGAAATAATCATGCCACTTCACCCCATGAGGTGGTTAATGCGTGTTTATTTCCCCCCATTAACTCTTCTCTTTTTTGTGTTGTAAATAATACACAATATAGTAAAATGTATCAAAACTTGAGCCATATGTATTAATTGCTCTCTGGCATCATCGGGTTATTTTTTATCCTAGCCATGTGTTGTTTATGAAGTGATGCAAGAGCAAGACCCAAGGTTATGCATTAAGGTGTGACAGGTGATAAAGCGGAGATAACTTCTCCTGTGATATGACTTCTCCAGATCCTATGTTATTCCATGTAGCTTATGCACTAAAATCTCCAAAGTTAGAAAAATCGTAGTGCATTGGCTTCATAGAATAATATAGGATTTGGAGAAGTCATATCACTGGAGAAGTCAACACCACATTATCACCTCTTTATCAGTCTTATTGCAATTGGGGAATCAAAGTCCGGAGTTGGGAGAGAACAGTAAGTGAGCAGTGGCATAACAATAGGGGTCGCAGGGGTCACACCTGCGACCTGGCCCATCACTCCAGGGGCCCGGCTGACCCCTGCGACCCCCCGCCCAGTGCCACTGAGCAGCAAGCAGCTGAGGACAAGGTCTGTGCGGGCTCCGTCGGCTCTGTGGTAGTAATACAGAGCACTGGGAGATGACATCATCTCCCAATGCTCTGCATTACTGAAGGACCGCTCGGGAGCTCCTGCTAAAGAGGTCTATGCAGAAGACCTCTCCTGCCATGCTAGCCGGCAGCCGCTGGACCACCAGGGGGGTAAGAGATGGGCACAGGGGGTGTCAGCAGTGGAGGCAATGTGGCGATTGGGGGCAATTGTGAAGACAATGTGGCAAATTTGGGAGCAATTGTGGGGGCAATTGTGGCAATATTGGGGCAATGTGGGGGCAATTGTGGCAATATGGTGGCAATTGTGGCTACTGGGGGCAATGTGGAGGTGATTGGGGGCAGTTGTAATGACTGGAGGCAATGGGGGGCGCAATGTCATCGGGGGGTCCCATGGCAATTTTTGCACCAGGGTCCGGTAGCTTCTAGTTACGCCTCTGTAAGTGAGATTGCTTATAATACTCACATATAAGTATATGGAAGACCAGCCCGATGTATAACAACGAATACACCCAATAAAGGGTTAAAGCTTATTTAGCAAACTTATCTCTGACAAGATTTTTTCTATGTTTTCAATGTTACTAAGATGCAATAAATTATAGTGTTACATACAGTAAATTGTAGCGCTTTCCATATTTTGTTACTTTTTGTATTGTTTAAACTCGCTCCACTAACTAATTTTTTGGATAGAAGCGACACATATTACTGTGCATTTAGTCATAAACAGTGTATCTTAGGATTTGTTGGGCACCATGATCACATATTGGTTGGTAGTATATAGATAGATAGATAGATAGATAGATAGATAGATAGATAGATAGATACAGTCACACTACCTCAACTTATATCAAGGGCAGCTATGGTAGTTATAATAACTTAAGGAGGTGCAAGTGTATCTGCTAAGTAGTTTTGCTTTTTCTTTTCTGAATGAGTACAGTGCAATTTGGTCCTAATGTTATAGATTAGAATAAAGTTTGTCACTTCCATGTATAATAAAGTTTGAAAATATTACTTTAATGTGTACTGGCCACAGTCACAGGCTAGTATTATCTCACCTGACCTCTTCCTATAGTGAAAGCCTGCTTGGCATTACAACCATCAAATATATGGACCTGTAAGAGCTATGGCTAAGCATTTTGTAATTCAGCAAATAATATACTGTAATAATTGGACCTAGTAGCAGCACCATTCGCATAACTTTTGCTAATGAATTATTGACTATTATAACAACAAACTAAATATTTTATGATAATCTCTTTTAAAAGCTGGTATACTTAAGATTACTAGACTGCCCCTCAAGGGCAGGACACTTATTAAAGATTCATTTTGCAGGGCTGTGTAAGAATTAGTACAATTCTACAATATGTGTCTTCCATAGGTTTCCTGCATTAAAAGGGAAGAGGAAGTGTCTGGACACTTTAGGTCAGAAATGTCAAAGCTGGATCCTCAAGGATTGTAATCATGCCTGGATTTAAGGATTTTTGTGCTTGAGCGCAGGTGGGCTAGTCAAAAAAGAAGAATATATTTTTTTTTATAGGAGGTATAAAAAAAATCAAGTACATATATTGTATGGTTTTTCTTGTTGAATAAGTCAGGTTGGCCCCACTGCTTGGAGAGTCTTGACTGAAGCTCAGACTTTTGCTTACCTTTGAGCTCCATAGAGCTATCCAACTCATTGCTTTGCAGCGCATTGGATACCTCTATGGCACAAATTGTTAAACTGTTAGTACCAGTGTCACCTGGGTGACAATACACTAAAGGGTGATAAAGAGGGATACATAGGACATCAAATTACCAGTGTCATACATTCTCCAACTCCTATGTTATTTTATGGAGCCTATGTACAAAGAGGTCTTATTTTAGAGAAACGTAGTGCATTGGCTCCATAGAATAACACATGGATTGGAAAGTTTACGATGCCAGAGAAGTTATATTTTCCTCATCCCGAACCAGTGAATGAATGGTTATCGATGATCTTAGTTGTAGTGCCCAACAGCTTTAAAGCCAAAGGTCGCTACCCAGGGGGATAAACACCTTAGAGCATAACCCCCCTGGGTAGCCAACCTTTGCCGCTATAGATGATGGGATCTAGAATTACCATCATCACCAACCAGCTATTGATTGGTTTGGGATGAGCAAAGCTGTAGTTCCCAAACCCTGGAGAACTACATGTTTTCTACTCCTGATATAGACTAAAAATGGTTTCCACAAAGAAGTGGAAAATAAATGTATTCTGTTACAACTAAGAAAGTGTGAATAGTTTAGAGATGATTTATAAGTGTCACAGGGGTGTGCAACTCATTGCTGTGCAGTGAATTGTACCCTACCAGGCATTCAAGAGGTTAATCGGTGTGATTAATGTATTAAAGAAAAAGTACTGCAATCCTGGAGCAAGCAAACTGCACCACAGGGAACAAATAAACATTCCCAAAATCCCACTGATTTAAATGGAGCTGTAAACCCCTTGAAACACACTGTACTGTTTATAAACATTTACTTTTGCGTAGTTCTAAAGTTATGAAGTGGAGAAGGATCTCCTGCCTGCCCTTTCTGCCTCTGTCACTCAGCAACTCTCTCAGGTCCAAGTGGATGCGGCGAGGGACAGACTTCAGTAAGCAAAGGGCAGGAGTTTCCTTAAACTTACTTACTGAAGTGTGTCCCTCGCTGCAGCCGTCCACACCTGAGAGAGCTGCTGAGTGACATAGGCAGAAGGGGAGGGCGGGGCATCCTTCTCCACTAAACTTTAGAATGACAGAAAACGGCACAGCGCAATGTGTTCCTTATAAACTAAAGAAGATTCTGCGATATAGTTGTGCATACCTCCCAACATTTCAAATTGCCAAAGAGGCACACTTGTGTTATAGGGGGTGTGGCTGGGGGCGTGTCTGGTGGGTGTGGCATTACTAAGAATTTTTAGGCTATTTCATGACCTATTGACACCTACTTGTGAAACCTAATAAATGATTTAGAACAAGTCCAAAGTATTTTATTTAAACAGAATAATGTATAAACACATACACTGACATTTATACAAACAGTAATGTGAGTTTTAGTGCTGTGGAGCAATGTGATACACTTATATAAACACCACACAGTCTGATCTCCTAAAAAGAGGGACATCAGGGTGGGAAAGAGGGACAGAGGGATTTGGGTCTAAAAGAGGGGCTGTCCCTCCTAAAGAGGGACACTTGGGATGTATGGTTGTGTTTAGACATTACAATCTCTTTAATCCTTCAAGGACCAGAGAGATACACAACACGTTTAAGTAGTGAGAGCTCCTGATTATAAAGGTATTTGTTCACCTTTCCTGTACTGCATTATGCATTAAGTGACTTAACCTTTCAAGTGCCAGGAATGTGTGCAGCACATTATCTGGCACTCAGATGGTTAAAAATAGTTTTACTCTCTTGCTCTCTTTTTTTCCATCCATAGATCAGGAGAAAATGAAGCTTAAAAGAGATTGAACTCAAATAAAATTCTTCAATTTCTTCTTGCTCTGTCTTCAGAAGTAATACAAAGTCAGGGAAATATTAACTAAAGGCAGTCAGAGTCTGAAGAGCCAGGCTAGGGAAGAAGCTAAGATGCAGAGCAATTGAAATGCACAAAGAGGAAAAAAAGCACCAATGGCAAAATCTAGCATTAGTTATTACATTTCATAATCCAAATGGATCATACATGCGCTGGTAAATCTATATTATTATGAGAATAGAAAATGTTCCAAGGAAACTCATTACTCACATGGTTGCTAAAAATTCTTCCAATATATTACTTCAAAATGAGGCTGATGTTTTAAGTAAAAATCAGCGGATATGCACTAAAGTGCGATAAAGAGATGATAAAGAGTAGGTAACCTAACAAATAGAAAAAAACTCCAGCTCATGACCCCTTATTTCAAAATAATAATTAAAGGCTGATAAAAGGTGCAAGTGTATTAACCCCATAGGGACCCTTGACGTACCAGGACCGTCACGGTCCTTGAACTACTCAAGGACCGATGACGGTCATGGTACGTCACGTACTTTTTACTTACAGCGCTCTACCGGGAGCACTGTAAGTAAAAATAGGGCATGAAATAGACCGCTCCAAGATCGGAGCAATCTCTTTCAAGCCCCATAGTGATGTGCCGATACACGTGACAGGTCACGTGTACCGGCGCGTCAAACTGCCCCTATGCGGTCGTTATGGGACGGAAATGTCCCATAATCTCCTGTCCTTAAGGGGTTAAAGGAAAAGTAAACTTTTTTATGAAAAATATATATGTTAGGATGTTTCCTGTTGAGTAAAATATGGATACTCCCATCGGTGAGAGATGCATATTTACAGAGTTATTACCATTTAAACCTGTGTTTTTTTGCATTAGCAGTGCCTTCTAGTGGTCAAATTCCAAATAGTTATTTTGTTACCTTTTAATGGAAAGGAAAGTCAGCTTCTCACAGTTCTCCATAGAATTTGATAAAAGTGGCCTGTCACTTCCTGTCAGTTAGAATTACCAGGAATTAAACACACAGTAAAATCCCTTCCTGATTATTTGAACTGATACAAATCCTATAATATAAAAGGCAAGATGTATATTTGTCCAATGCAGTCATGCGCAGTAGCGACCGCCCAACGCAGGCCGATGCAGTCATGTGCAGTAGAGACTGCCCGAACACAGATGTTTGTCTGATGCAGTCATGTGCAGTAGACACTGCCCGAACACACAGATTGCTGGGAGGTGTAGGTCTGCAGTTGTACACACTTTGGCTCATGTACACAAGCTTTTACACTAGTTTTGAAAAAAAACTGACAGCTGTTGGGAGTACCCTTGTTTTACTCGGCAGGGAAAAACAAATATGTTTTCATAAAAACGTTTACTACTCCTGTATATACCAGTTAGACTGCAACCAACATTCTACAACTGCTAAACCACAGTTAACTCACTTTACAGACAGACATAATTGTACCTACATATATTTTTAGCTAGAAAACACGTAACATAACAACTTACAAGCAGATAGAGTGCCCGGTGGGTCACACGTGCATATATCTGTCTCCAAATTTAATCAACTGTGGATAAGCAATGAGTGACGACGAGTATAATTGTAGAATGTTGAGTAAAAAAATGAACAAATAACTTCTCTAGTGTGATAAATTATCCAGATCTATGTAATTCCATGGAGCCTATGCACAAAGATCTCTCCAAAGTGATATAGGGCCATATGTTCAAAGAAGTAGCTAAATAGCTTTTGTCATTTTTAATGACTTCTCAAAGTACAGTGTCGTTGGGCACATTAATATTTTCAGAGAGTGTTGTGATTGGAAATATGTTGTTTGTACTGACTGAAATTGTTGGATGTAAAGATAAAAATGTTGTATGTAAAGACAAAAAATGTCTTACCTAACAACAAAAATGTCTTAACTAAAGACAAACATTTTCACATTCAGAACTTCAAATTCCCTCGACTTTTTTTCTTAAAGGAGCAGTAAACTTTTTTTATGAAAAAATATATATTGTAGGGATTTTCCTATTGAGTAAAATAAGGGTACTCCCACTGCAGAGAGATTTATATTTCCAAAGTTATTTCAGTTTAAACCCATGTTTTTTTTACATTAGTAGTACCATCTAGTAGTCAAATTCTAATTAGATTTTCTGTTAGATTCTAATGGAGAGGAAAGTCAGAAAAGTCAGAGACATACAGTTCTCCATAGAATGTGGTAGAAACTGCTGAGTCACTTCCTGTCAGTTATAACTATCAGGAAGTAAAAACAGTAAATTCACTTCCCTGATTATTTAAACTGCTATAATATTTGAATAAAACATCTGACAGCGATGGGAGTTCCCTTGTTTTATTCAGCAGGAAATGCTCTATAAAATATGTGTTTTCATAAAAAATAGTTTACTACTCCTTTAATGTACAAATTTTGTCTTTTGCAAGATATTTTTTTACCTTTATACAACACTGGACAATAGTTTAGCCATGCTCTTTCCCTGCCCCTTTTTCCCGGCAATTCTGGAGTTGGGTCGTACACAATGGACATTACTATTTTTTTGTCGTATACTCTATAGAAAATGTCGTTCATGCACACAATTACTTATTTTTGTCGTTCATACAACATTTTTTTGTTGTTATCCCTTTGAACATACGGCCCATACTCTCCATAAAATAACAGAGACTGGAGAGTTTCAAACTGGAAAAAATATCTGCTTCACACTTTAGTAGATAACCCTCCTGCTTCTGGAGTAAAATCCTTGAATGATATAGAGGGCTGTAGTGCATTACGAAGCAAATGCCCATTTGTATTTGTCTCCTATGGTGCAGTTGGTTAGATGTAGAATAACTTCAGTTCCTCTTAGTACATCAGCCTCAATGTGCTTGGTTCTGTCTACCATCCAAGGAGTTAAAATCTCAATTTAATACAGAGATTCTCCAACAGGTCAGGTTCTCAGGATATCCCTAACTAAGCACAGGTAAGTCAATCAAAATGACGGAGCAACTGATTATCATGAAAACATGAAGAGTTGGTAAGTCCCGAGAATTATAGGTGAGAAATACTGATTATCCCCTTAACAACCACCCGATCCGGCATGTGATCGGATGTTAAGCTAGCTGGGAACTCTACGGTTTTGCCCCAGAGACTCCGGTTTTGACACTGAATTACCAGGTCTCTGGGGCAGAGTCTGATTCTCTGAATGTGGGGAGTTTCTGATGAAACCTACCCTGTTACTCCCACTCCCGCCCTCATCTCCTTCTTCCCCAGGCTATTCAAGCTATTCTTTTTTGTTTTAGAAGTCCCGCCCCCACTCGTGATTAAGCCCAGTCCCTTTTATGACACAAATCATGTAATTTCTCTCCCCTCATTGGCATCAGAGGGCTCTCCTCCAGGCAGCCCCAACCAAGAAGTTCCCAGGTATGGTGTTAAGGACTATGGAGTTGTTTTTTTTTTTTTGCTAATTTAATTCTGGGATGGCAGAGAGAATTCCATGATGTGCCAGGACCGTCACCGGTCCCAAAGTGCCAGAACCGGCATGAAGGTCCTGGCACATCATGGGTCCTTAAGGGGTTAATCTGTGAGGCTGTTATCCAGTTAATTTTAACTGAATTTTGTAACTAACAAATATTTTCACTCTTGTACATTTAAAACAACAAGAACATTTTAGAAATAGTTTACAGTAGGGTTGTTTTTAAGTTTGGGCCTGATGATGCCCTTATTTGGGCACTATACATATAGGGGTTATTTTCTCTTATTGTGTTTACAGAAGGACTTAACTAGGTAGGTGTTCTTCACGCAGCAGTTGTCTGCATTTGCTGGGCACCACTTTAGGTCTGTATTTGGTTTTAACCTCCACACAATAAACAATAGACTTTATAAGTATGACCCACCCATCCATGATTCTAATGGGACATGAGAAGCTTCTCAAAGTAGTAAAAAGTCCCTGTACAATGTAGCATAATACCAAAAGACAACCCTCAAATGACAGACTTGGACTCAACTTTGTGCAAAAGAACATACATTATTCACATCAAAATCCTGTAGGAAACCATATGAAGATTATGTTAGCACCTTTAATGAAACACACATGGTACTCCTCTTCAGAACACAAAATCCCAGTCTAATGCCTTAGACAAAACTTGGAACCACAAGATCCACAGACAATAAGCCACATCTAGGGACTGTCTATAGAAACCTAGGACAAGTTGTGCTCCACTGTAACTTCAAATGATTCTAGTTTATAGGCTGGCAATTATTACATAAAAACAACAACATATTTATATATATATATATCCTCCAGAGATCAGTAAGTACTGATGAAATTAATGAAGAAGGAGTCAGAATGTGGACAACAGGCAGTTGTCATGTGTGGGTCCATATTTACTAAGTCCATAAGCACATATGACTTACTCTAGTTAATGTCAGGAGTTACAACACTTAAAACAAGTATATATCCTACAGAGACCATTGAGAAAGTCAGTAAATGCTGATGAAATGTGTTGGGAAAGAATCAGGAGGTAGATGACTGACATGCAAGGCTACACTAACATTCCTGTAGAAGAGGAAATGTAAATATGCATGGGTGCTTCACAAATGAATCACCACATTTGTATTTCATATTTGGTGGACATTTTGGTCTCCCCATATGAGAGACTATTGGAAGAATCTCCTGTCCAACTTCCTTACCAGGTAGTATTGTTATTTATATGTGTGTTTTCTCTTGTAGAAACTCAGTTATTCTCATGTTTGTGGGTATAGATGCCAGTGTGTACCCAGGTATGGAGTGAGTGTTGTGATTGTGGATACTGAACCTCTGTCCTGTTCACTCACCTACTTACATACATTTTTTGCTGTTATTTATATACTATTGAAGTTTGGTTGTTTGCCGTTGTTCATGTGTTCTTGCACTGTCACCTTACACCTTTGTTGCACTGTACCTTGTTAATGTTTACCTAGATCTATATATCCCTTGGGGTATTCATTTAGACCTATTTAGGCCACTTTTGTAGCTCCCTTCCCCTTTGTGGTCTGTTTTACTATTTTATTTTCTGTGTGTGTGATCTTTTTTAAATAATTAATAAATCAGTGGGAATTTTAGGAATTCTTATGTGTTCCCTATAGTGCAGTTGATTTGTCCCATAACTCCTCTGCTTTTTTTAGTACAGTGTATTCTTTGTTCTAGAGGCTTTTGCACTTAGTTCTCTAATGAGCTGCATTTCAAACCAGTGCATTGAAGTTATGAACCCCAGATTTATATCAGGGGAATCTAAAACATAGCTTTATTGCTACTCTTTATGTGAATGTTGTCTCATGGAATTCTGGGAATGTAATGGAAACATTGTAAGCTTTGGATTCTTTGGCGGCTACAGGATTGCTGAAATGCATCAGAGATGTAACTGTACAATCAATTATCAATGTATATATAGGTACTTAATTATGCTCACATGAACAAAATATATTTTCTCAATCTTTCTTGATTAAAGAGGACCACCACTTTCTCTGGTGTCCTGAAAAGTAACACTGTGACTGAGTGAGCATGCATCACTTAGCAGCCACACTCTGAAGGATCACTCAGTGAGTACATGCAGACATTTTGCTTGACTATTTATGGTGCACAGCATTCAGCACTTTTGTTTCAGCTGATTTATTTTCAGCTTCAGAACACCTTCTCAGAGATGCCTGCCATTCCACCTGCTGTTGCTATGTGGTGAATGATCTTTTTCCTAGAGCAGATTATGTTGACATATCATAGATTCCTGTAATTACTGTTTTCCTCAAGTCATTATCCATAATACTTTAATATCAGAATCCAAAGCTAATTCTTTGGCATATGGAAGAAGTGTCAATAGCAATATAATTGCCAATTAAAATGTTGTTTCATTACCCTAAAGGCTATTCTAAACCTAAGATATTTGCCACGCTCAAGTATCCCTCATTATCAACAGCAGGAAAATATTTTGATTTGTATTTTTTTTTGCTAAACAAAGGCTCCCAAATTACTAACCCTTTATTAATTAAAGATATATGGTTAGAAGTGATATTCATTATTAAATAACTATTTGCTTGACCTGATCCCGGATTTAAGCAAATGAAAGATTTACCTTAATTTACAATTAGTTGTTCCTATGCAATGAATTGAGATGCATTTTTAGAATTAGGTGTCACCTTATTGTTGATACCTAGTAGGGATCTCATCACTGTATCATCTCTCTTAGGAAACTCAACCCAGAGTTTAAGTATTCCTTTGAGTTCCGTTACATAATTGCGAGAGGTACCTTGAAAGAAATCTAACCCCTACTAATAATAACCACCATGTACCATAATCTGGGCACACAAACTAATGGCCACTATGGATCAATTCTGTGTGGATCGGTTCCATAAACTGAATTCTTAGTTGATACTGGATATAATGTGGTGAGGTGGATGTGATTCGGTGTTGACAGACACAAGGGGAGAGGTGCAAGAAACATTGATATGGGTCCAGTGTGGCTATATTGTGGCAAATTGGACCCAAATTCATCTTGTGGTATGCAGTAAGCTGTCCTCGTTATCTTGTGCTGTGATTATTGATATGCCTCCTCCATGCTTCACCAGATTTATAATGTTTCAATGTCTCCTTCCCCAATGGCTCATTTGCATATGGAAATCTGACTTAATGAGCTATTTTGATATGTTAATGTGACTATTCACCATATGCACTAAACTTCTATAGCTGGTGATACATCAGAACTCATGGAAACTATTTAATCTCCCTGGGGCTTAGGAATTGGGGTACCTGCCATGATTTTTATGCAGTCGCAGATTAAACATCTAACTAGAATATTGTGTGCTGGTGCTTTAAGACACAAAGGGAGAAACAACATGTGACTCCTGGTACATTACTAGTGCATTGGCAACAAAAGAGAGTGCACAAGGCCAACAAGGTGTGCATATCTAAGTGTAGTAATTTATTAAACAAATGATATCAAAACATGGTTCACAATTGAGCACTCACATTTTCCGCATCTTGGGGTGAAGCATATCAGGGTCCATGCCCCCTTTTTAGCCATGAGAACTGGGTGCTTAAACACCTATGGTACCTGTAAGCTGATTGTTTAACAATGTTCCTGTGGACACCTCCAGGACTATTGCTAAATTCCTACTTGTCTCTCCCCGACTGAGGATGTTACTTCTGGAGAAAAGATGACATTTTTGGAGTTATAGTCTGACACAAGGTGTTTTTTTATATGGCCACCTGTTGACTCAACTAGACCAGGATAAAGGAAAACCCGCAGGGGTTGTGGGGAAGGATCCAGTGGGGTGCAGAAAAACCCAATGCATCTTCATGAGCCTCTCTGCTCACCTCATCAACTTCCATAGCTGGTGATCCATCGGAACTCACAGAAACGATTTGACCTCCCTGGGGATAGGGAATTGGGGTACTTGCCATGATTTTTATGCAGTCTCAGATTAAACATCTAACTAGAATATTGTATGGTGGTGCTTTAAGACACAAAATGGAGAAACAACATGTGACTCCTGGTACATTACTAGTGCATTACTTTATTATGAACTTGAATAAAAACAGCCAAGTGACTAATCATATAAATGCATAAAGTATAGCATAAAAATTGAATTCCCTTCCAGGAGCTATCTGACCTCCTCAAAGCCATTAAGATCATCTGAAAGATGTAAATAAATGATATTTGGTTGTCAGCTTTTAATTACTCTGGAGCACTGGAACATAGTAACACTTAGCAGCCAAAAACCATATTCCTTTGGTGTACATTCATTAGCTGATTAGCAGTGTGCTTGAAGCAGGCTTGAGGATGTTTAGGTCCTGGGAGGAAATATTCATTAAATGTGTTGCACTACTCTCTGGCCCTCAATTGGTAAATCTGATCCTGTTTTCAGTTCTAGGTGCTGCCTAGCAGTGAACTGGCAGAAAGCGTAATCTCCAGGGTACAGGTGTTCCTTCTCTTTCATGTTTCATTCATAAAGTGTCCTTCTCACGGTGCACCTGCTTGCACTGGGGAGGGAGCATGCACAAAATTGTTTGCATGCAAACTATCCTACATCAAGCAGAGAAGCACGCAGTCTGGTGCAAACATACAAGCACCCAGTGGAACATGAATGTGGTAGACTGCCTGTACCCTAGAAATCATCCTCTCACCTAACTACTCAGCACAGTGGAGAAAAAGTAGGTGCACCTCTCCTCTCCCCTTCATGCGTTGCTCACCCTCCTCCATTACACTACCATCATTCTCTCACTCTGTGCCATCCCCATGACTCTTCATTCCTCTATGACTCAGCTGCCTTTACATATCACTCCTACTTTCTCCACTGTGTTTGTGTATATGTGTGCAGATTACACTGTGTGTATGTGTGTGAGAGAGGTGTGTGTGCACGAGAGAGAAAGGCGTGTGCAGAATATGTAATGGCAAGAAGTTGATTTTCTGCTGCTTGAACCCTTTGAGTTCCAGAGAGGTAGTGCTGATGCCTCGCTGGTACTCAAAGGGTTAACATTTGTTGCTTGGCAGACTTTATGCCAACATGATGTGCAACTGATCAAAGTCTCTTTTGCCCTGTGATGCTATCCTTTTAAAAGGTTGCACGTGAAAGAGAGTGCAACCAAATGACATAAATAACGTCGCCTGCATACAAATGTCGACATGAGAATCTCGCAGTGCATGACAGCACGAGATTCTCGTGTCGCTAACTAAAAGATTGCATCAAACACTCCCCGGCAGTAACGTTTAACCCTTTGCACCAACATTAGAAAAATTGACAACCCTCAGCCAAACAAAGGATATCCCGTGTTATTACCTGCATCTAAATTATTCCGAACCGGTTTAACCCTATGAATGCCAGATAAATAACTGTGGAGACTTGAAGCTTCTTGTATTAGTTGTGCTCTATCCCATCATGCTGCCCCGGTGCTTTACTCAGCCTGTTTCACAGTAGTTAAAGTGCCGGGGCAGCATGATGGGATAGAGCACAACGAATCCAAGAAGCTTCAAGTCTCCACAGTTATTCGTCTGGCATTCATAGGGTTAAACTGTCTCGGAATAATTAAGATACAGGTTGGTGCAAAAGGTTACACGTTACTGCTGGGGAGTATTTGATGTGACCTTTTAGTAAGCAGCATGAGAATCTCACGCTATCATCCATTGCGAGATTCTCATGTCAACATTTGTATGCAGGCGACGTGTTAACTCTGTCATTTTTTTTCGCGTGCTCTTTCGCATGTGACCATTTAAAAGTAAACCCCCTGTGACTATGCTTCAAATACACCTACATGGCTATGACCTCTCCATGTCTTCACTGCATTTATGGTTTTACAGTGTCTTCTTCTCCAGTGGCTCATTTGCAAATTGTAATGTGTTCCTAAGGGTGTGCTTATAGTCTAATGTGGCTATTCACCACAGGCACGTAAACTAGTAATGCTCTTGGAGCCCACAGAAATAAATTTGCCTCCCTGAGGTTAGGGTATAGGGGAGTTTTCCCTAGCTTTCTATGCAGTAAGACAACTATCCTGGACATCCAAATAGCACACCCTTACTAGGCCACCCATAAGACAATTACCCAGGATACATGAAGAAATAGGCACAAAACTTAGCACATTATTTATTAATTATGCATGAAATAAACAAAACAGCTTTCACTACTCACAAAACTCCAAGAAATAAGTGATGAAACTAATTGGCCTTCCTTTCACCCAACTAACCCCACTACAGTCCGTAATGAACTCTGCTGCAAGACTAATCTACCTCACTCATCACTTCTCTAACACCACTCCCCTTTGCCAGTCCCTACACTGGCTCCCAATAGCATACAAAATGAAATTCAAAATTCTGGTGCTAACTTATAGAGCCCTCACTAACACCGCACCCCCTATATTTCATCTCTCATTTTCAAATACACTCCCACTCGCCATCTTCACTCTGCACACGACCTTCTGCTCTCCACAGCTCTTATTACATTCTCCCACTCCCATCTACAGGACTTCTCCCGTGCTGCACCTGAGCTCTGGAATTCTCTACACTGCCCCATCAAACTCTCCCCCAGCCTTTAGATCTTCAGACACTCCCTGAAAACTCACCGCTTCAGGGAATCCTATCTACTACCTCCATAAATACTATCACCAAGAACCACCCCTTCCCTGGACCACTGCAATCAACAGGACTTCTCACTCCCACCCACTGACCGGCAGTTCATTTGGCAGGAGGCACTTACACCCAATAGCACTTACTCCTCCCGTGTCTAACCTTCCTTCCTCTAGACTGTAAGCTTTCACGAACAGGGTCCTCTGATCCTTCTGTTCTCCACATATGATTTGTACTATTTAATATCTCTGTATGTCCATTCCGTATTGTACAATGCTGCAGAATTAATTGTCATTATATAAATAAAGAGTAATAATAATAATAATTCCCATATCCACGGTAGTGAATGGAGATGTCTCAGTCCAAGTTCCCAGTCTCCAGATACAACTGCCATAGAGATGCTTCACAAGTTAATGGTGCTGCTCTGAGCAGCCTGTGTCTCGGGGGCTCGGTGCAATACTGGAGCAAAGAAACTGCATCAGAGGGGGAGCCAATACAATTCCTAAAATCCCCACTGATTTAAATGGTGCTTTTAACCCCTTGAATGAAAGATACTCCTCCAACACATTACTTTGCAATGTGTTGCATATCTCTCAATCATTCAAGGGATTAAGCCTTTGATTGCCAAAGAGGGATCCAGTACATTGCTTCACAATACAATGGATACTTCTACAGCACTCAAAGGTTTAAAAGCCTTAATTAAATCACAAGGAGTTTAAAGTGTATCCCTGTGTTGCAAATGGTTTGCATCATAATCGCACCACTTTCCCATTGCATATTAGCCTTAATGTCATCATTATCTTCCACTGCCCTACATTACGCTTGTTCCGCTCATTGTTAATAGTAGGTGTGGGTAAAATTGTTCTATTAGTAATCGAAAAGTGAAAAAAAAACACTGTTCTTCTTCTAAAGTATTTTTTTTCAAAAAATGCAGTTTTCCTGCTTTTTCCATCTCATACAAATCCCCCAATCTTGTCCCATGGTAGCCACTGAATCACACATGTTAACCCCCAGCCTTGTCGTATAGTACCCTTAGAACCACTTATGTTGATCACCCAGCCTTGTCACGCTTCCTTGCAGCCGCATCTATGCACAACATGGTCCTCCAGCTACTGCCAGACTATGACTCCAGTTGTTCCCTGCTAGCCCTGTCCTACAGTAGTCATAGACCCACACATACTGACCTCCTAGCCATGTCCCACAGCATCCACATACACACACGTACTAAACTTCCCCAGCTTTGTCCCATGGTAGCCATAGCCCCACACATAACGAATATCCAGTCTTGTCCCACGGGAGCCTTAAACCAACAATTACTAACCCATTCCCCAGCCTTGTCCCACAGTAACCATAGAACCATACATTCTACTGATCTCCAGTCTTATCCTATAGCACTGGTATCCACATAACCACACATCATGACCTTTAGCCTTGTACTACTGCACTAGTACAGCAAGAAACTAACATACCGAATTAAAAGGAGTATATTTTGAGGGTGTTCTATAGGAATGAATGTTTACAGAAAAATCATCAAACTGTCGGTTTTCTGTAAAAAATGATTGCTTGAAAAAATTTACATTTTCGACAATCCTTAGTGAACAAGGGAATAGCACACAACCTAACCTTGAGATCCGCAGTCTATATAAAATATAAAATGTAGTGTTTTGTTTTACTGCAAAAAACCCTTAAAATTGCCTGCTTTAATAAAGTCATTATATTTATGGTTTATAGCTTTACTGTTCAATTTGGTATCAATGGAAAACGTTTCTGCTTCTAAATGTTAGAAACACTTATGTCCCCATTAAGTCACTGTGCATTTAGAAGTATCTAGTTACAAAACTAATAACATTTCTAATTTCACTGGCTAAAGGACCGTTGCATGGAATTTTTTTATTTCACCTTGTATATCTACTTAAAGGAACAATGACACCAAAAAATGATTTGCAGTAATTCACACTTAAAGGGATAGTAATGTTTCATGATAAAAGCAGCTCTGATTAATCTTCATAGTATTTGGGCCATGGAAAGTGTTATTTCAATACTATTAGAGTTGTAGTTCAAGAGTAATTGAATGATAAAATATCCCCCTCCTGCCCCTTTTACTGATGTAACACTGCTCGCCTCAGAGCAGCAAGACTGTCCGGACGGATAGCAGAGAGGGACAATCTACAATTAACATAAGGGAAGCATAAGAAAAAAACCTGTCAACAGGGGCAGGGTTTTCCTTATACTCACAGTAAGAAGAATGTCCCTTGCTGTGATCTGTCCGGTCAAGTGACCAGATTCTACTTCTGAGTGGAGGTGGCTTACAGTAGGTAAAAGTGGTGGGAGGGGATACTTTATCATTCATTTACTCTTGAACTACAACTCTGACAGTATTGAAATAACACTCTCCATGGACCAAATGCTATGAAGATTAATCGAAGCTGCTTTTTTTGTGAAACATTACTATCCCTTTAAATAACCTGCAATCCATGACAACATCTGTAAAAATTCTCTGTTTATTCTAAAATGTTTTAGATGTGCTCTATGGTGGATCTTATTCCTTCCCTTAAAGGGCTTCCATTAATATAGTAATCTTTATAGGTGTCTGAGAAGCACTAGTGTATTATTGAATGAAAATAGTCCAAGAGAGGGTGACACAGCCTTTATGAATAGAAAAGCAGAGGATACTACTAATCTCAATAAATTAACTCAATTAGCCTTTATCTCACATTAAGTAGAGCATAAACACAATTAATCTCAAGAGCCTACCGGAGCCGGCGAAGTAGGCGGAGGGGGCATGACGGAGCCCGGCAGGAAGGAGGATGACGTGTGCAGGAGCTTCCGGCCGCAAGGGATTGTGTTCCCGCGGCCATTAGTTAGTTGGAGCGGCACGCGAGCAGTTAAGTCCCTAGCGCGGCCGCTCAGTAGGGTTCCCCCGGGCATAATGGCGGATTCCGCCGAGATCGATTCCCTCCTGTCTGAGATGAGAGAGGAGGCTTTGAAGAGAGGGGCTGGCTGGTTGCGGAGGCGCATGGTGGCATCGCCAGCCGGTCTGCCTCCTGGGTCCTCCAGACTAGTTCGGATGTCGCGCCCGCCTCGGAGGCTTAGCCCTTCTGGGTCGGCGCGGCGGGGGGGTTCTACCAGGCGGGGGAGGCGCTCTTCCTCTCCCCCTCGTAAGAAGAGGGCTTCCCTGGGGGCTGCAAGTGATTCTGCTGGGGGGGAGCATTGCAGTCTTCCTCTCCTGGCCTTCCCCAATCTGGGCCGCATGGGGGGGAGTCTACAGTTCCAGCTGCTGCTGTGGGAGGCCCTGCGGTTGGCGAGGTGTTGGCTGGACCTGCACACGGTCGCAGCGAGGTGGCGACCATGCGGAGGGGTGATGGAGAGGATGCTGGTGAGGGGTCTTCCAGGACGGCCCATGGGGGGCCCGTGGCTGCGGGACCGGTTCTGTTGCCCAGCTCTTCACCGGTTGGACGGAGGAGGAGTGCGTCTGCTGGGTGGAGTGTGCGGGAGAAGTCCCACGGTCCTGGGTCTGATGTGGATCCGGTGGACCAGGAGATTTTGGAGGTGCGGGATGCAGTTCTGGACGCTTCCACGGCTGGGGGGTCCCCCCCCGGTCCCAGCGCGCGGTTGAGCAGAGGAATCAGAAGTGTCGTGGTGGTTCCGGGGTCCTCAGGATCGCACGGCGCGGCGGGCGCCCCAGGAGCAGGACGTGCGGCTCAGCTTTCTTCTGCCGGAGTCTCTGGTGAGTCTTCCTTTTCTTTCCCTGGGTCCTCTGGGGGGGGGCGGGTGCGGACAGTGCGGGGAGTTTTATCGAGGGGTTGAAGCAGTTTATCGGCCGTTGGGAGGTGGGCAGGGCCGCGGTGGGCTCCCCTCAGGGACCTGGGGGTGTGTGGGTGGCTGCGTCGGCTTCTGCGGGTTCGTCGGGTTTATCGCCCGGGGTTTCTGAGGGGGTCCCCGAAGGGGCTGGGCAGTCTCCAGGCGCGGTGGTGGTGGTTCCGCGGGGTGTGGGGGTGCAGCTGGCGGATACTGCGACGCTGGGTTCTTACTTTTGTTCTGCGGGTCCTTTGGGGGTTCATGTGCGGTCGGAGCTGCGGGAGCGTATTTGGAAGGGGGAGTTTGTGGAGCTTTTCTCCTTGCTCCCAAGGGAGGATTTTGTGGATGTGCGGGAGGATAAGGATAAGGATAAGAAGCGGGAGGAGGAGGAGAAGAAGCGGTATAGGCGCATCCCGTGCGTGCTTTTTGCATTTACGCGAGCTTGCTGGGGGAGAAGGCGCCGGAGCAATGTTCCGCCCTTTTTTGCTATGTGGATGAGATTTGGAGCATGTGCAAGGATTATGGTGGGTTGGCGTGGTGGCGGTACGACGAGCACTTCCGTCAGAGGAAGGCTGCTCAACCGAGCATGCGGTGGGATCACAAGGATATACATTTGTGGATGAAGCTGTTAGGTCCGCAGAAGGCGTCTTTTTTTCAGGGGGGCGCCGGCGGGTTGGGTCCCAGCAGCTCGTCGACCGGACAAAGGCGGGGATGCTGCTGGCTGTTTAATGACAGCCAATGCAAATGGGGGGTGTCCTGTCGTTTTAAGCATGAGTGTTCCGGTTGCGGTGGGCCCCACGCGTTGTCCAAGTGCTTCAGACGGGGTAAGCAGGGCGCCAAGCCGGGGGAGACCCCTGCTGCTGGGGGCGACGCCGGTGAG
Source organism: Rhinophrynus dorsalis (assembly GCA_037306005.1). Taxonomy (NCBI): domain Eukaryota; kingdom Metazoa; phylum Chordata; class Amphibia; order Anura; family Rhinophrynidae; genus Rhinophrynus; species Rhinophrynus dorsalis. The sequence goes on along the minus strand of CM074718.1, from coordinate 280,605,514 downwards.
GCTAGGCGCAATGTTGCCTTGGCTCGATCGTTACGATCGGGTGTCTGAGGCGGCCGCTTTGCGGGAGGGTTTTTCTGTGGGGTTTTTCATTCCCTTTCAGGGGGTTGGGGGGGGGGGTTTCACGGCGCAATTTAAAGTCTGCCTTGGAGTTCCCTGGGGTGGTGCGGGAGAAGTTGTCCAAGGAGGTGACTTTGGGCAGAATGGCGGGCCCTTTCCCGGATCCACCGTTGCTTGATTTGCGGATTTCCCCCTTGGGCGTGGTTCCGAAGAAGGAGGTTGGGAAATTTCGGCTCATTCACCACTTGTCCTACCCTGCTGGGCAGTCGGTGAATGACGGCATTGATCCGGCTTTATGCTCGGTTCGGTATACGTCTTTCGACCGGGCAGTGGCCCTGGTGCGGAGGGCTGGGCGCGGGGCGTTGATGGCGAAGGCGGATGTTGAGTCTGCGTTTCGTCTGCTGCCGGTACACCCGGACTCTCACCATTTGTTGGGTTGCTTGTTTGAGGGCAGTTTTTATGTTGATCTTTGCTTGCCGATGGGTTGCTCCTTGTCGTGCGCGTACTTCGAGATGTTCAGCCGTTTTTTGGAATGGGTGGTCCGGACGGAGTCGGGGTCTTCTGCCATTGTCCACTATCTGGACGATTTCTTGTGTGTGGGTGCGGGGGGTTCTAGGGACTGTCTGTACTTGTTACGTACGCTGCAATGGGTGGCGGACTGTTTTGGGGTTCCTTTGGCACCTGATAAGACTCTGGGGCCAGTGACGTGTTTACACTTCCTGGGCATCGAGATCGATTCGGTGGCCATGGAATGTCGCTTGCCGGTGGATAAGTTGGTTGACCTGCGGGACACGATCGCGCGTTTTTGTGCGGCCAAGAAAGTGACTTTGCGTCAGCTTCAGTCGCTCGGCGGTAAGCTGAATTTTGCTTGTCGCATCATTCCCATGGGGCGGGTCTTCGGGCGCCGGCTGGCCGCGGGGGCTTCTGGTATTTCTCAGCCGCACCATTTTGTGCGCATTACGAAAGGAATGCGGGACGACCTGCGGGTCTGGGACTCATTTCTTTCTGGTTACAATGGGCGGTCCTTTTTCCAATCGGAGCTGATCGGGGCGGACGATTTGTAATTGTTTACGGATGCGGCGGAGGGCTGCGGTTACGGGGCGTACTTTCGGGGGCGCTGGTGTGCCGGTGAGTGGCCAGAAGCTTGGAAGGGTTCGGGTTTGGTTCGGAATTTGGCATTCTTGGAGTTGTTTCCGATTGTGGCAGCGGTTTTCTTGTGGGGCGCTGATCTGAGGGATAAGAAGGTCTGCTTTTACTCCGACAACTTGTCGGTGGTTCAGTCCATAAATGCAGTGTCTGCTTCGTCCCCACCGGTGGTGGCGTTGCTCCGGTTGCTGCTTCTTCGCTGCTTAGAACTTAATCTTTGGTGTCGGGCGAGGCACATTCCTGGGCATCTCAATGTAATTGCTGATTCTCTCTCTCGTTTTCAGTTCGCCCGATTCCGGGAGGTGGCGCCAGACGCGGCCGAGGTGGGGGAGAGTTGTCCGGCCCAGCTGTGGGACGTGCTTGCTGGCTTGTGGGAGACCTTGTGAGACGGTCCGTGGCTCCTCGGACCTGGGAGATGTACCGGAGGTGTTGGCAGGATTGGTTCTCCATGGTCGAGATCATGGGTGGAGCGGAATCGGATGATGACCGGCTGGAGGTGCTGCTGTGGTTTGTGGCTCGGCTTGCCGAGGAGGGGCGATCGGGTTCGTCTGTGGATCAACGTATGGCGGCTTTGGCCTTTTTGTTTAAGTTGGAGGGTTGGCGGGATGTGACCAAGAATTTCTTGGTCCGTCAGGCTTTGAAGGGGCTGCGGCGGACGCGTGTCTCCAGGGATTTGCGGCGGCCGATTTCCTTAGGGATCTTGAGGGGTTTGTTGTCGGTTTTGCCTGGTGTTTGCTCCTCCAGTTTTGAGTCTTTGCTGTTTCGGGCGGCGTTTTCTTTGGCCTTCCTCGGGGCGTTCCGGATTGGGGAGCTGGTGAGTGCAAACAGGCGGGAGGCGACGGGGCTTGCTTTTGGTGATGTGTGTGTGAGCCAAGGGTGTGTGTCTGTGGTGCTGAGACGGTCGAAGACGGATCAGCTGGGGCGGGGTTGCCGGATTTCGTTGTTCGCTACAGGGTTGCCGGAGTGCCCGGTTGGTTGTGTGCAAGAGTATTTGGGGGTTCGCCCGGCTGTAAAAAAAATCCTTCCAGACTCCAAAAAGGCTGGTGAATTTCTCCATGTATCCATGAATTTCTCCATGAATTAAGTTTGCATTGAAACCAACTGACATAATTCACATTATTGTTTTTTCCTTTTCCTCCTGCCCAAAAGTGTTCTCTATATTCTAGATGCGGCCTCACCAAGAATTTATAAAGATGTGGAATTATATTCCCATCATGTGCTGAGTGACACTGCACACTGTTATAGTTTATCAGAACCACTGAATCTTCCTCCAACAAGGACTCACAAGTAGCTTCTATATATGAAGCATGTTCATATCCACTCACAAAATGAATAACCTACTTTTATATATTTTAAATCTCATCTTCAACTTCTCTGCCAATTAAATCAATTTATCTATATCTTTCGGCAGAGAAAAAACATCCTGCTTTGTATGTATTTCTTTATATAGTTTATGGTCATTAGCAAAGATGGAAAACTACTTTCAATACGCACTTTAAGATCATTAATTAACAAATTACAAAAGCACTGGGCACAGAAACGTATCCTGAGGAACTCCAGTTACAACATTCTACCAACTTGAAACTGTTCAATTTACAACTCTCTGCAGTCTATAATTTTCTATACATTCACAGATATCACCTCTCAGCCTAAAGCCTTTTAAACAGAGCCATATTTGTAAATAGGCCAACTAGGCACATGCCTAGGGTGCCCAATTTTCAGGGGTGCCCGGCAAAGGCTGTCATGCCCACCGGCCTGCCCACTTTAGATTGAGATGCCCCCAGAATTGAAAAACAAACACTGGTGTTTGTGCAATATGTGCCTGCACAGGTGCTTGGTTTTCAACTCTGCTGGCGCATGCACCTCTTGGGCCGCCCCTCTGTGTGATGCCCACACACTGCTGCTAGCCTGTATATCCACTGTGCACGACCTGACTGGATTCTGCAACGTGACAGACCATCATGTCCCATGATGCAACCACACCTTGCACTACACCTTTCATCACGGTATAGCTTGCGCGGCTGGGGAGAGAGTAAGTGCACAGGGCAGCAGCCATCAGTGATGTCACCACACACATTTTTTGGCAGTGGCGACGGTCCCGGCACCGGAACCCCCTAAAATGTATTGCCTTAGAACCAGAGTTTGTATACTGAAGGATTACCAGACCAATGGGATGTGCGTGCCATCAGGGCTCAAAATTTCCACTTGGCACTAGCCAATGGCAAGTGAAAATTTAGCCCTGGCGAGTAGAAATTCAGCCCTGGTGGGTATGCTATGGCTTGCAGTGGCGAGTAACTTTTCAAGTCTGGCTAGTAGCAAAGGACTTAAAATGTTAAAGGTATAGTAATGTTTCATAATAAAAGCAGCTCTAATTAATCATCATAGTATTTGGACTTTGGAGAGTGTTATTTCAATTCTGTCAGAGTTGTAGTTCAAGATTAATTCAATGACAAAGTATCCCCCTCCCGCCCCTTTTACTGATGTAACACTGTTCAGCCAGATCAGAAGAGAGGTGCCCAGGTAGACTGCAGAGAGGGACAATCTTTAATTAAGATAAGGGAAAAACCTGAAAAACTTGTCAAGGGGGGAAGGGCCTTCATTGTTGTCATAGGAAGAAGATTATCCCCTTCTGTTATCTGTCTAGTCTATGGACTGGATTTCACATCTGAGAAGAGATGGCTTACACTAGGTAAAAGGGGCGGGAGGGGAAAATTTGCTTGTGAATATCTCTCAAACCAAAAAGGTTTGAGAGATAAGACATATCATTCTTCATGTTTTTTAATGCCTACAAAATAAAGTTAAAATGAAGTATTACTATCTCTTTAAGCCCTGAGTGCCATCATCATTCTAACTACTATCAAGCAGCCAGCTAAAAAAAGGGAAGCAGGTTATTGGTGTGATCCAACTACGTTCAATGTATTTGTAAGGGTATACGCCAATTTGAAGAAAAAAACTGCAGAATGACAAGTTGATACAGAAAAATGATAATATAGGACTCTTATAGACAGCTTACACACCCTACCTTTCAAATCCATGACTGCTTACCTGGGCAGTAGTATGGAAATTAGCAGAGAAATCCCAGCAGCTAATGTTTAATATCTCACTTATTTTGCTAAGGTCTTTTGTGATATTTATGCTAAGGATGTGTGGAGACTGTACCGACCGAGTCCTGTATTATCATTTTTGTTAGTTAACTTGTCATTTGGCAGGCTTTTTCTTCATGTTGGTGTACATCCTTACAAATACATTTAGCCTTCATGGGATCACACGATAACCTGCTTCCCTTTTGGTGGTAAAAGGGCCAGCAGCAGTGAATTGGTCTGCATTTTTTGCCTGGCTCTTTTGGCAATTATACTGCAGAACTTCAGTTATCTGCCAAGTCATGTTCATAGCATCAGTGGTGTCCGTAGACATTTTTCCAGGGGGCGGCAAAGCCATAATATGTCCCCCAGGCCAGCCCATCTAGCCCCTTTATTTATATGGAGGAGGGTAATTGTAGGGGGGGGGCAAGTTCCCCTTTTGCCTCCCCCTCCGGACGCCCATACATAGCATGACCCTAAAAGACAGCTGACGGTAACTGCATTTTGGTATTACCACCCTGACAGTGCACAGAACACATGCCTCTGGCACTTGCAGGCCCCTACTTTACAACAACTTCTATATCTAGGCACCTTCCATGTGACATTCTGGCTGCTTACTTTTCCCTCTGCAGTGTTCTAGCAATATGTGCCATTTCTTGAAACTTCCAGTCCAAAGAAACCTGGTTTATTTGACCGAAACTGCAGCCCTCCCCCTTTTAAATCCCCTTGCAACCTGAAATTTGAGGTGACCACATGCAGCATGTTAAAATCTTTGGGGAGGGTGGGACATAAAAATGCACTTTTCTTGCAAACTGTAATGTACCGCAGCGCTACTCTGTCAAAGAACTTAACTGCCTAGAAACTACATATAGTTACACTAGGTCAGGACTGTATTCCCACATACAGACTAGTTGGTGCTGACCAGATTTACACCTTTTGTGCTGAACCACATTTAACCATTTGAGTGCCAAAGAGTTATCCAAAGCATTGCAATGCATTGGATACCACTCTGGCACTCAGAGGGTTAAAGTTTGATACAGAGGCGCTACTTTATTAGTTCACTGCCACTGCCTAGAAACTACATATAGTTACACTAGGTCAGGACTGTATTCCCACATACAAACTAGTTGGTGCTGACCACATTTATACCTTTTGTGCTGAACCACATTTAACCCTTTGAGTGCCAAAAAGTTATCCAAAGCATTGCAATGCATTGGATACCACTCTGGCACTCAGAGGGTTAAAGTTTGATACAGAGGCACTAATATATTAGTTCTCTGCACTGCCTAGAAACTACATATAGTTACACTAGGTCAGGACTGTATTCCCACATACAAACTAGTTGATGCTGACCAGATTTACACCTTTTGTGCTGAACCACATTTAACCCTTTGAGTGCCAAAGAGTTAGCCAATGCATTGCAATGCACTGGATACCACTCTGGCACTCAGAGGGTTAAAGTGTGATACAGAGGCACTAATTTATTAGTTCGCTGCCACTGTATTAGTGTCATTTTAGACACTATATTTTAGGATAGCAGATTTTGCCCTCTGAATAAATAATACCAACATTTGCTTTAAAGAATATTGTGATTTTGTATTTTATTTCTATTAGTGACTGTTGCAGAGTCTGGTGAGGCAGTTTCTACATCCAGGTTTTATTGGCGACTGGATCCACTGGGGCTGAGAAGGACACTGTTTTTACAGTATAAATGTCAGTGTGAGTGTTCTTGGCGTGGAATCATGTCTGGGTGTAATCATATAGTTTCTATGTAGGATTACTAAACACAGAATTTTGTCCTTCTTAGCCTCCATAGACTTATTTGATGGTGAAATAAATAAATAGAGGCCCCTTTACCCTGTTCATGGATATCGTGTAACCTTAAACGTATCTGTGTTTATTATAATAGATCTACTGGACCATTATAGGACTAGTTGGTTATTTATGGTATCTGTTAATAATTGATGTTGTCTATTAACAAGTTTAGCAACGCAGTAGTTGGTGCTGTGAATGACTGAGTGATAATACTTGGTGCAGAATGCCTGTACTTTTACCTCGAAGAGACTCCAGAAAGCATATAGCACTCAGACATAGTGTAGCTCTAAGAGATTTGCCCTGTATAATTTAATACTCACGGCTTTATTTTTCATTATGGGGTTAATCTTTGGTGCCATACCTTTCCACTTGGGTCTTAGACACGGGGAAAGGGCAGGCTACATATCTAGTAAAAGGTAATTTATGCTGTCTGTATATATGTTGTATATACCCCATCCCTATCTATAACATATCTACCTATGGAAACTTGCCACAATACCGTGAAGAATAATTCTAAAAATTGGTTGAACACAAAATAGGATGTGGCTAAGTGAAGGGGTGTGAATAATGTATGGGGTGGGACAAAGGCGGGGATAAGGGCGCCAGAGTGTGTTGTGCCTAGGGGCACTTGAGATGTAAATCTGGCCCGTTTATGTACAGTGCCGTCTATAGTATTTGGACAGTGACACAATATTTGGCTCTGTACTCCTGTATACTGGATATGAAATGAAACAATGACTAAGAGGATAAAGTACAGACTGTCAGCTTTAATTTGAGGGTATCTACCACCATAAGCCATGACCCTTGTAGGAATTACAGCTCTTTTTATTCATTTCACCATCAAATTAGGAGACGAAAAGTGATTGGACAAATAACATAATCTTAAACAAAGTCATCATATTTAGTAATTTGTTGCAAATCCTTGGAATCTGATGACTGCCTAAAGTTTGCAACCCATAGGCATAACCAAATGCTGGGTATCTCCCCTGGTGATGCTCTGCCAGGCCTGTACTGCACCCATCTTGAGTTCCTGCTTGTTTAGGGCATTTTTCCTTCTCATTTGTCTTCAAAAAGTGAAATGCATGCTCATTTAGATTAAGGTTAGGTGATTGTCTTAGACAATCAAGAAAATTAACTTTTTGGCCATGGAAAACTCTTTGGTTGCATTAAGAGTATCTTTGGGGTCATTTTCCTGCTGAAAGGTGAAGTGACTTCCAGTGAGAGTTGAGACATTTGGTTGGATCTCAACAGCAGTCACATCATCAATAAAGACAACCTGTAACCTGGTCAGAGGTAGGGCAAATCTGTGAGTGGAATGTGTGTCCCTTTCCCCCTTACATCAGGCCAAGCAGAACAGACCTGGTAAATGGTACCTGTGACATCAGATCCTGGAGGGGGTGGGTAGAAGGAAGCCTAAGACAGAGAGAGAGAGAGATGAGAGATGGAAAATGACAGAGCAGGAGAGAGGGCCTCTCCAGAATGGGGGGAGGCCTAGGGACCAGTTTGGAGTTGGACTGGTCCATGTACTTTCTAAAGGAGTACTGGGGAACTGGGACTTGTGAGTGCCCTCACCGGAAGAGTTAAAGTGAGTTGGCACTGCAGTGGCCAGGTGCCCCTTTCAGTTGTGGGCTGTAAGTCAAGGTGGCTTCAGCCACAGAAAGTACCCTGATGTTCCGACAACAAGGATTGTGGCCAGGAAGCTAAACTTCAGTGGCTATAGCCCAAGACTAAGGAAATTGACTGGGGATAATCTCTTAGGATGCCATTCCCAACTCCTCTGTCAGGACTAAAAGATACAAGGATCCTTCATGTAATCCAGCAGCATGTGTAGTGGGCTGGGTACCCACTCTTGCCTCTAGTGGGACTATGTGTAAACTCCAGCATAAAGCTAAAATGGACTGTGAGTATTATATGTAACCCCTGACAATCTGTACAATTTTGCTGGCACACCAAGAGAACAGCAGAAGTTTGTAGTTTTTATGTTTTATCCGTTTGTTTGTCTGTAATTGTTGTCCTGTGTTTGTGTGCAGTGACCTCTCTAATAAAAGCAGTTTTTTATATTTTTGTCTGGCTGGATAAATCTCTTAACCATCAGTCTACCAAGCAGTAACCCCTGTACCCCATCACAGTCTATGTCTCTGAAAAATGTATTCTTATTTTTAAGCCTCATGATGGTCTACTTTACTGTCATTGATACTTCCTTGCTGCTCATGTTGAGCAACAATTCATGAAGCCATATGTAAACTAACTAACAATGTTGTTGGTAGTCACATACTCCTGAATGCTATCAGTTAGTAGAACTTCTAATACCTTACCACTATGTAATTCAAACTTACAGGTGTATAATTTCCAGATTTAAGTCATGCTACTTTTTGAATAATGAAACTATATCTAATTCCTTCCAATCACAGGTCATATGTCAAATGAGAGTGTTTTAATAAGTAGTAAACATAATGGCTTATACTATAACTTAAATATGCCCTTAAGTACTCTTGAGTGTATACTATCAGGTTCAGATGCTTTATTCACCATAACCTTTTCCAGTATTTATTATTATTATTATTATTATTATAATACTTTATTTATATAGCGCCAACTACTTACAATTACAATTGGGAATAGACATACAGAGGTATTAAATAGTACAATCAGATGTGGAGAACAGAAGGATCACAGGGCCCTGCTCATGAGAGCTTATAGTCTAGAGGAGGAAATGCAGTGATTTTTCCTGTTTGCCCCAAACCCCAGTTGCTTCCTTTTTATATACAGAAGGAAATCATGTGTTTAAGGTGTTAACCATTACCTTGTGCTCACTATTTAATTCACCTGTCTTGGTTTTTTGTGGCCCAATATCAACCTTTATCTTTTTGCCATTTATATACTTTTTGGAATATTCTTGTTTTGGTTAGACTAGTTGTTTGTTTACAGATTCTGTTGCATTCTTTATATTTTTAAGTGATTCAGCTGACTCTTCTGACAATTTAAAAGTGTGCTTCTTATTCCATTTTTCCCTGTGCACCTCTTTGTTAAGCCACAGCAGTCATATTTTAGTCATCAAATTTATACCACTAAAGTATATTTTTAAGCACATATTTATCAAAAGGAAATTTGAATAAATTACAACTTTCTCCTGCATTTTTATAATTGAAGATTGCATAACACTGGATATTATTATTATTATTCTTTATATAGCGCCAACTAATTCCGCAGCGCTGTACAATTGGGGAATAGACATACAGAGGTATTAAATAGTACAATCAGATGTGTAGAACAGGAGGATCAGATCTTCTATTACTTCTTTTATCATTGAAAAAAGTTTCATTTTTAGGGATATAACATGAAATAACTAATTTTTACAGATGACAATACATGATATTTCAAATTTTTGTGGGTTTAGAAGTTGTAAGGAGAATGCTGATTTTTTTTTATTAATACAACACATTAATTGAGATGCAATTGCCTCTGACTGTTATTGCTTCTTGTGACTCATGTTCTAGGAAGAACTGGAAGGAGATGAGCTAAATAAGATAAAGGTGTGATAAGAGAAGATAACATCTCCAGTGATATAAACTCTCCAATTCCTATGCTATTCTATGGAGCCTAAGAACTAAGATTTCTCAAGTCAGTGATATCTTAGTGCAAAGACTAATATGGGAGTTTGAGAGTTTGTAACACTAGAGAGTCCATCTCCTCTTGGGCAATTTCGCTTTGAATGCACTTCATGGTACAAATCAAAATTTCCTAAATTCCCATTGATTCAAATGGCACTGTTAACCACTTGAAAGCTAGAGATTGTGATAAAGACATCTCTAACATTCAAGTTAAAAACCCTATTTAAAAATTGGTATTGTATTTTTCTCATATAGTGCACTCATTATTTTATTTTTTTTTAACTTTGTGAGACCCATAGATTTTTGCCTAGTTGTGTTTATTAAAAAATAAAAACATGTCAAATGAGTATTTGACATATTGAACTATTAGATCATACCTTTCTGATTATTTTACCCCAAAGTAACTCATTTTATATATAGTTTGAATTGTAAATGAAGAAATGACCTGACACAAGAGACCTGGGGGTCAATTCCATTAGGGCCAGTGAACAAAATTTGTATCTGTAGTTTTAAGTCACAGTTTGATATTCTATGTCCTGTGACCAACCACAGAGAGTTAAAAATGCATGACAGTCGCTAGATTAGATCCCATATAAATAAAGAGAACAGCCCATACAATTTGCTATTCTATTGTATGCAGTGAATGTTAACAGATGTCAAGGTGATATATATTCTGCAGTTAATGCTGCACCTATATGACCCATGGGGTAGAGTCCTCAGCGCATGTTAAAAACTACCATAGTACAAAAGATGAACAGCAGAAACACACACACAATCATGCACAACTACGGATCTCTACACCAGAAACTCAAATTAATATGGGGTTGAAAGCCCCATATCAATGCATCCAAAGTGCAAGGAATATCTTAACAAATAAAATGAAATAAAAAAAATGAAATCCCCTATCCTCCCCAAAACTAACAGTAAATGAAGCCCCACCCCATTAGAAACAACACTAACAGTAATGTACCCCCTTCAGATCCAACACTAACACTAGGCCCCATTCCCCCTCCACATGTGTTTTCCATGTGAAGCACTTACCTTGATGCTTGAGGTTCAGGGTGTCCGACACCTTGCTACTCCTCTGCATGCACCTCCACACTTAAATAAGAAATAAAAAAATACTAGCATCTCTCAGCACCACTGTTGCCACTACTGCCACTAAAAAGTAAAAAAAAACTCCCTTTAGTCCCCCGGCTGTTGCCCAGGTTAAAGTGTGACTAATAATATATGGATTAGCTGTTATGTGGCAATCACTGTTCAAATCCTTTCCCACACTCCTACTAGCTTGGTTGTGTGGTCATATAGGGCACAGAGTAATCTCACCTCTCACCATCCAGATGAAGGAGTCACGAATGTGCTTAACGTCACCCCATCATCCAGTTTTCGTTGATGTTCCTGCTTCTCGTGCAGTTTTGCAAGAGCTGGAAGGATATAAAGCTGCAACAAGCATTAGACTGCAAGTCGGATTTATGTGACTTAAGGTCATTACTGAGTATGTGGGGAAGGTAACAGAATGCGTCTGGGAAACGGGTAAGTTTGTCGGTCGGTATTTGTTTTAGCAGTACTGATTGTTTTACCGGCCCTAACAGAATCAACCCCCTTGGTAACTATGCATTGAGTTGTGATAAATGTGAGATAAACTCTCCTGTGTGATAAACCATCCAAATTCTACATTATTATATGGAACTTATTCCACTAACATTGTTCTAACTTGTTCATTATGTAAACTTGAAAACCCTAATCTAACTATAAGATTGGCCATGTGTCCCTGACGACAGCTAAACTGGTAGCTCAGGGGTTAATGCTTACCCCCATTGCATGGCTTATTCCACACTGTATTTTCAATACTAGAGGAAAGCAACCTACAGTATTGGTTTCGGATTGGTTACTGACACTATGAGAGCTAGGACTGACGTCTCAAGCGCCCACAGAAAAAGTATGCCTGCTCAGAGCCTAAATCCCATCTTTTAGGATTTACATTTCCTTTAAACAACTTAAACATTTTTTTTATTCCTAGGGCAAAGTTTAGCAAGTTTAGAATAATATTCTAGGGAATTTAGATACAATAACCAATTTTTACAGATAGAAGTAGATGGCATTTCATCGTATATTAGTGTTCCTTTAACTGATTCATGCCAGATTTTTTTATGGGGAAAAACCGAGCCAGAAATCCTTTTCTTCTACACATTTTACCATAGAAATCCTAAAGTGTAATTATCCACAGCACAATATCATTCATATGTGTTATATGTATGATACGAGATAAATTGGAAATATTTTAATGATTCAGCCATTTTCTGTATTTTTAGAGCCTTTTTTTTTTTTTTTTTTTGCTAACTCTATGGAAGTCACTTGTAGTGTAAAGTATCCATGGAAACCTGCAAGCACCCTGAAGGGGCCAGAAACAATAAGATATATATGCTGAGGATGAGAGACTTCTACTAATTAAAACCCCAGCTGAGTAGAAGCAGCTAGTGCAATGCTGCCAGAGTGAGAGATGTCAGGTGTACTTTCATCAGCAAGTCACATCTTGTGAACATATGCAATGGCTGAAGTGGAGCACTGGTTTCTGTACCAGTATTGTAAGTAACAGAACAGTATGGCCCATTTACATCAAACAACAATGCACCAAACTGCAGTGCCATCCACAATCTATAATACAGGACCTATATTTATACCAAAAATGATATATGAATTATAGAACCAGTTCTCTAATTTGAGAAGTGTGTTTTTAAAGCCTCTTGTTACTTTTCAATGTGGAGTGAAAAAAACGTCAGCATGCTATAGAAATGCCGCCCCAAGGTAGCCAGAGCTCTATCAGAAAATGCTGCACTACGAGAAAGCAGTGTCCCCTGTAATGTGCTGAAAGAATTACAACAGCAATTAATACCAGGAAGGGCTACATGACACGTTATTAAAATGCAGCCCGGCAGAATAAAACTCCTCTTTAAAGGGATAATAATACTTTTTATGTAAAAAAATGCACAGTAAGATTTATCCTCCAAAGTGAAACAAGGGCACTTAGGCTGCTGAGAGTTGTTTTATTCAAAATTTATTGTAGCTCAATCTTGAATTTTTTTGGTGCAGTATCCCCATGGCCTAAAATTGTTCAGTGGTGCTGTTGCTACACCATTCTATGGAAGTTTATGGTCAACTGACCAGCCTGCAACAATGGTAGCCACAGAACCACAAATAATGCGGGATAAGTAAATGTGGTTCTATAGCTACCAATGGGATAAGGCTGAGTATGTGTGAATCTATGGCTACCAAGGGACAAGGCTCAAAATTCAGTATGTGTGACTCTATGGCTACCAGGGCAGTGGGATAAGGCAGGGGTTGTTCTATTGCTACAAGTACAATGGGATAAGGCTAAGAGGTCAGCATGTGTGGTTCTATTACTATCAGTGGGACATGGTTCGTGAGTCAGTGGGTGTGGTTCTCTGGCTACCAGTGCAGTGGAACATTGCTGAGTGGTCAATATGTATGGTTCCATGGTTACCAGTGGGGCAAGGCTGGGGAAGAGTATGTGTGGTTCTATGGCTATCGTGAGACAATGCTGGGAGGTCAGCATATGTGGTTCAATGACTCTCAGTGGGACAAGGCTAGGGTGTCAGTTTGTGTGGTTTTATTGCTATTGTGGGACAAGGCTGGTAGGACAATATGTGAGGTTCAGTGGCTATCATTGATACAAGGGTGGGTGAGCAGTGTATTTAGTTATATGGCTACTGTGGAACAAACTGTGGGGAGGGGTTAGTATGTCCGGTTCTATGGCTACCGGTGCAAGGGAACCAAGGCTCAGGGGCAGAATATGTGGATCTGTAGCTGCCATTGGGACACGGCTTGGGGTCTGTGCTTTCAGCATGTTTCTCTTTCTTTCACTCTCTCTCTCTCTCTCTCTCTATTCCAGCACAGATTAACAATGCAGTAAACTGACACTGACACTAGGGGCAATACATAATGAAAACTATACCAATGAGAGGGAAATACATATGAGGTGTAGTATTCTGAGTAAATGCTGGATGTCCGCTCAAGGAAACAGTGAGTTAACATATTAATATTGAATGTACTCTGAAATCTTTCCATTGAAAATATATTTTTAATAATTCCAATTAGTACTGTAGGGGTTAATATGCAGTGATATAGGGATGTTTTTGGAAGAAGAAAGAGTTTGCTGAAACACATAGGGAAGGAGGAGCCTATGTGGCGCAAAGACTTTCATTTACACTTTGCACTTCCATGTGGATATAGAACGTTTAGATCCAGCTGGGTAAGATTAATCAAGCCGGGAGATGTTTTGAAAAGACAGCTTATACAGAGACAAGGTATCGCTGGAGTGCAAGAAGGGGTAAGACTGTTCTTATTTACCAATATAACATCCCCTTATAAGAAGAAGTATCCATGTCCTGATTAATATCGGATAGTAGTGGAATGAAGAAAGGGTTGGACAAACACCTATAGGAAACAAGTCTCCATTCCCTGTGAATATAGGGGTATTTGATATGTATAGTCCCGTGCTTGAAATGTGGCAGAGAATCTAACTGTAACGTTGTGATACATATGGTGAAAAATATATATCGCTAGGATATAATAAAATCGAAATATAGTGTTGTTACTGAAGAGATTGCAAGTATATATCTTTAATGGATGGGAAAACAAATACACCATTGTACCTAAGCAACATTGTTGCAAAACATTGGGAATATTGGTTGCAATCCACATTATTGGAGGACACGAACATTCAAGTCAGAGGATATTACATATGTGATTTTTTTAGCACAAAATTGATTTTTTCAATTGAAGATTTTTTTCCAATTGAGTTTTTTTTTCACGTTAATAACTATTTGGATTTGTGTGCACAGAAACATTTTTTGCACAAATTTTGGATTTTTTAGATTTTTTTTCTTAAATTTAGCACAGACACATTACTTGGTCTTTTTGATTGAATATACTTGTGTCTCTCCTGGCCCAGGAGTGGTGTCCAACAGAGTCTTGGCAACTGGCACATTATTAGCCGAGACACTAGTGAACGCCACAAGTCGAGGAGGTAAAGATACCGTATGAGATAATACATGTGAAGGCTTGCAAAGTTGTTTATTAAGTTTAAAAAGATGCTTTTATTTATTTATTTTGTTAATTTCCAAAGCTTTTTTGATATAAACAATTTACAGAAGGCAATCAGTAATCACAATAACAATGATACAATCAAAGGAAGACAAGCAAACATGAGTACAGTCTTGTTTAATAGTATAGATCCTACTCATGAGAGACCAAAAAGGGTGATATCCTGGACAAGCAGTCTGTAATCAGATATAGATATTAAACATAAAACATGGAATGCAAATTCCAGCAAACACAAAGGGGAATAAGAGAGGTGTAATTAAGCTTCTTAGGAGTTTTATAGGGTGGATCAAAAAGAGATGTTTTTAAATAAATGACATTTAAATGTTTCTATACTGATATATCCAACGTTTATTCATTTGGTAAATATGTGGCTTCAGATTGCTTGTTTTTGCATTAACATTTTTTGCATGTTTCCCTTTTCAGGCAAGTTTTTTTTGCTCTTCCCTAATTGTTAGTACATAGCCTCATAGTGCCCTTCCACTACCCCACTAGACTCCACTTGGTGCAAACGGTGCACAGAGAATGATCTGTGGTGTAAATAGCTTAGTAAATTGGAGTTAGGCAGGCAAAGCACTAAGAAATTGGTTCTAGCATCTACATTAATTGGAACTTTATTAGGAAATCCTCTCTCATGACTCTTCTTTATAAAATTATTCAATCTTTGAAAGATCTGTGGCTTTTGGAAAGATCATCATTTCTGTCATCACATACTTTTTTACCTGCTTTATACATATATTGTTTTATTTATGATGTTTTACATCATATTTTTCATTTACTGGTATCACATTTATATATCAGACACTTCATCATAAGTATAATAAGCAACATGATAAGGAATGATAGTTCAAGAGTACCAGTAGCTGGATGGTTGGGAATTATGGGAGTTGTAGTCATCAACAGCTGCAAGTCCTGCAATAGAAACCTCTGCTATAGAATACTAATAAGACGTGAACTTGGGCTGTAGAGAAATATCTTTGTGGTAAATCTTTATGGCGTAATGCTCATTTAGAAGATTAATGTCTGTTATATTCTTCAATACGGGCATTACTTATCATTCATGAAGTGAAGGAGAATATTCACAATGCATTAAAGCAAAAGAAATAACAAAACAAGAAATAACTGAATCAAAAGCCTCACTTACTAGAACAGGGGTAGGTAGCCAGCCAATGGCTGGTTGGGAATGAAGGAAGATGTAGCCCCCAGCAACTGAAGGGCCAAAGGTTGCCTGTCCCTCTAAACAGCTTTCTGACAACCCTTCCCAAATTACTTAAGTGCATTAATCTGATAATGAAAATTCATAAAACCGTCTGCTTGCTAAGCAAGCACAAGTGGTGGATTTTAACATCTGATTGCCGATAATCGCACACATAATCATAAGAATAAAAATTCCCAACTCCGTCTTAGAGTTCCCTTATTTGGACCTGTATTCCACTGATGGAAGTACGGATGGCATTTCATTACAGCTGTTATGTGTACTGAATTTGGCAATTCAGAATTTCATTCAAGAGTTGTCACAACAAGCATTGCAAATGGCCAATCTGCTATCATATTGTAGCAGGATGGCCTTTGCAGTGCTCCCTTTTGTGCCCAGGGAGGCCTTCCCAGGCTCTGCATCTTAGGGCTGCCAAGCTTTGGAGAAAAAGGCAATTTCAACTGTATTAGGCCATGACTATCATAGCTCTCCCAACAGTGTCCCTAACTGTACCCAACCATCTTCTCTACGGTCATGCCAAGTCCCCCTTATGCCCTCAGATGGCAGGCCACTTGGAATGAATTGCTGTGCAATGCATTGCAAACTCTCTGGCATGGGATGGGTTAACTGTCCAGAAAATAAAATGAAACCACCCTGCCACCCCACTAGCCTAACCGGGTCCACCATTAACCCCCTCCATTGGTGGATTGTTC
This sequence comes from Rhinophrynus dorsalis, assembly GCA_037306005.1. Classification (NCBI taxonomy): domain Eukaryota; kingdom Metazoa; phylum Chordata; class Amphibia; order Anura; family Rhinophrynidae; genus Rhinophrynus; species Rhinophrynus dorsalis. The sequence continues at coordinate 280,588,776 of CM074718.1, read as the reverse complement.
AGGAATACATCACAATTAATATGTTCCATCCTCCCCACCAATGGAGGTATAATTTAATCTCTTATTTTCTAGTTCAGCAAGATTAATGTGATTTTGATTTGGAGGGGTTCACTGCAGGTGGCAGGGATGGGGGAGGGTTTTTTCCGAACATGGGGGATAAGGAAGGGGTGTGGGTTTGATCCAGCCCAAGGGAAGTAGCCAATGTCCGACCAATTCCCTTGAGTGTCTTGAAATAATTTTACCATTCCAATAGAGGGGAAAAAATGAATACAATTTCAGTCAAAGAGAGGCCATTGATTGGCATTTTCTGGAGATTACTGACTTTGCCATCAAAGTAAAAAGTGTAATTGAGGTTCACAATAATTTCATCATATGTGTTTTGGTAGATTCATGAAAACATTTCCCAGTGGAAACGGATAGTGTGTGGTCCTTTCGCTGCTAGTGCATTGGGAGAAAGATGACTTACAAGAAATGACTGGAGTTGCAATCTGGCAGCAGCTTACGGTTCTCAAGTTGCTCATCCCTATATCAACTAGTGCAGTAAGGGAAGGCTGGGGGGGGCAGGATGTGCAGTTCTAGGGCTACAGCATAGAAAAGAGGAAAAATTGTATGTTTGTGCAAATTCCTGCAGAAGGCAAAATATGCCATTTTATGCAATTTCACGTTTGAAAAAAATGTTCACCCATACCTACTCAGGATTAAATAAGATTGATCTTTTTATAAGATAAGCTAATTCGTTCTTATCAGATGTCAAAATCTGCTTCAATATTTTGAAAACTATTGCAGGATAATTTTATTCCCAATAAAGTACCCATATTCTGACTTCTAACATAAGGATGATAAGGCAGGAAATAATTTTATCTAAATTTATCAATTTCATAATTAGTCAATTGGTCTTTTCCAAGTCCCTTCTCAAGTGTCCATTGTTTTTGGATTTATAAAGGTTTGGATTGTCTGACTGTTTTAGGTTTTGCTAACTGGATTTTAAGTAAAAAGGTATTTTATATTAAGAAGATTTATAGCTGGCTATATAAAAAATGGTAATTAATTTTCTAAAAGCAGAAAAGTTCAGGCAGGTATGAGCAATGTTCAAATACATTTTTGAAGAGAAAACTATTGCAGCTACACAGACTATCATAACATCCTCAGTTGATTTGTGCTGGTTCGGCAGCTATGGACTGTTTTATGAGAGATATGAATAAAGTACTTCAATGCCCTTTGGAGTGACCTTGAAAAGCATGTCATGATCTTTGATGTAGGTGTAAAGAAAAATGCTATAACCAATGCATAACTGACTGAAACAATCAATGCATGCTTTTAAATTAATTAAATGTTATAGTAATCAGAACTGCAAGAATTAAAAAACACCAAACAGAAAACTATTATTATGGATTTAATAAGAGATGAGAGAAACCTCCACAATTCACTTTAGGCATTGATGTGAAGGACCTGGAGAAAATTCTGGGTGTGACTTGATTAAAGTAGAATGGATCGTGGAGTTAGGGGGAGAGAGCACAAGAAAAACACAAGCCAGGAGTGGCTATTGTCAAAATGAGAAGGGTGGGGGTGAGGAGAAGGATCAAGAGAGAGGGATAGAACACAGGTGTGAGAAAGTAAGTGGGAGCATGGAAAGAGAAAAAGCATGAGAAGAGAGTAGGTGATAGCTGAAGCATGGAAATAGAGGAGGTAGGAGATGAAGCATGGGGAGAGAGGAGGTGGGAGCTAACACATGGAAAGAGAGGAGGGGGGAGCTGAAGCATGGAAAGAGAGGAGGGGGAGCTGAAGCATGGAAAGAGAGGAAGTGGGAGAGAGGAGGTGGAGCTGAAGCATGAGAAGAGAGAATTGGGAGCATGGTGACAGAGGACTTGGGCGTATGGGGAAAGAGTAAGGACATGTGAGAGATTTATGGCAACAGAGGAAAGCACAGGAGAGGGATCAAGAAGGAAAATGAGATAGAGTGAGCGAAAGTTGTTAGACAGGCCCGCCAAACACTGAAGATGTTCTTCTGTCTTGTTTAGATGAGTATCCCGAACAGAGAAACTTTATTTAAAAAAAAAAATCTGAACATAATAACTTTTCCTGCTATGTGATTGGATAAAATGGGAATCAAAACTTGAAATGGAACACCTGTTTTGCCTTATGGCCAATAAACATTGGCCACATCTCACTGACACTTAATGGGATAGACACTTTGCATGCTAGAGAGGCAATGGATTGTAGACCATTCTGTCAATGACGTTGTTTATAAGCCCCATAAAAATTAATTGGAATTATGGTATTTCTTATTTGTCCCCTCACAAGGGTTAAAACACATTACTCAAATTCTGATTAACTTAATGGGGCTTTTAACCCATTACCTGCTGTTGAAGTTGCCAGTTCATTACTTTGAGTGGAGACCTCTATAGTATTTAAGGAGTTAGATGCCCCATTTACATGAATGGCAAGGTTAAGCTCTCCCAAGTGGTGCAAATGTTTGATCTAGAAACGATCCACTGCTCTATGTGTATATATATCTATGACTGAAAGAAAAGCAGATCATGCAGTCCCAGTGTAGCAAACCTCCACTGCCAAATGCATCATAGATAAGAAGCCAGGCATACCTGGGAGAATTGTTGTCCCATGTCCTTGGAGTACATTGTAGAGCTGAGGACAGCAGTGTCCAAATGATGAGTTGTATGTTATATTGTGGGTGGGAATTAATCAGGTGGGTGTAGGTGGATTGTAGAAGGTAGGAGCGGGTGGAATGGGGCAGCAGCTGGCTTAATGGAATGAGGAGCTGAGTTCAAAAAGTGGGAGAATTAGACTTTGTTCCCTAAGAAAAAGTAACTGAAACATCAGATCCAGAGAGTTTCCAGGTATGGAGCCAGACCATTGAAGCACAGTGGTAGATAGAGGATTACAACAGAACTTGGAGGAGGGGTAAATCTTATGCAATGCAAGTGTATACAATGTCTTACACTCTTACCATACGTCCACTATTTAATCCTCTGCTGCTCAACTTCCAGCTGCTGAGTCCTGATGATCACCCAAAACCTTGGGGACCTCTCTAGCATTCAAGCACTTTTAAATCAATGGGGGATTAGGGAATTTTTCTTTTTCCTCTGTGGTGCATTTGAATGGCTCCAGAATTATTCTTCTTTTTCATTTTTCACACGTAAGGCCTTGTGTGGCTGATGTATTACGAACACCGGGGCAGTTCCTGGGCAGAATAACTGTACTGTGGGGGGCAAATAAAATGTGCCCAAACCTTTATGGATGTATTGAGGGGAAAAAAAATAACTTGGTGCTTTTTTCATGAATGTTGAAAATAAATAAAATGTCTGCTTTTTTCACTACTGCAAATTAATTTCTTGACAGAACTGTTTTCCCCCCATTCTTTCTAATACCTCAAGAATTAATGGTATAGTTTTATTTGTTACTTGTTAAGGCACTTCAACAAATACTTGTTCCCTGGTATATACTGATACAAAGAAAGTGTTTACAACATCAGACATTTACTTGTCCACTTATCAACTAACCCATCTCATTTTTAGAAGTGGGAAGGGGCGAGACAGAGCAATACAATCTAAGCGTAGTAATTAATTTAATTGAGTCAAAAGCATAATACAAAGAATTGGAAATAGATTAGTATACACAAATACAAATTAAAAGCATGTATTCGTTAAAAATATAGTAATACAGGATAAATGGAGATAAAGAAATAAAGAAAGGATAAAAGAATATAAAAGAGAGATCCAAAACATAAAAGAGGACTGATATTAATGAGCTTGTATATCAGTATAGAGAGAAGGCTCTCTATATAGAAAATGGAGAGCTTCCGGGTAAATTAATAGTTAACTTGGACCGGTATGAGCAGTAAGTCCATACTATAAGGACACATACAGAGCGTAATGGGGGAACTACGGAATGAGGTATAAAATCTGGCTTGGTGAGACAATGGTTGTAGTGGCCTCTTTCATTGGATGTAAGAGGCCACTACAATGGTTTCATTGGATGTAAGAGGCCACTACAACCATTGTCTCACCAAGCCAGATTTTATACCTCGTTCCGTAGTTCCCCCATTATGCTCTGTATGTGTCCTTATAGTATGGACTTACTGCTCATACCGGTCCAAGTTAACTATTAATTTACCCGGAAGCTCTCCATTTTCTATATAGAGAGCCTTCTCTATAAACTGATATACAAGCTCATTAATATCAGTCCTCTTTATGTTTTGGATCCCTATCTTTTATAATCTTTTATCCTTTCTTTATTTCTTTATCTCCATTTATACTGTATTACTATATTTTTAACAAATACATGCTTTTAACTTGTATTTTTGTACACTAATCAATTTCCAGTTCTTTGTATTATGCTTTTGACTCAATTAAATTAAGTACTACGCTTAGATTTCATTGCGCTGTCTCACCCCTCCCCACTACTGTTTTTTTTTGCATGACGATCATCCTTGGGAGATTGAACTGCAACATTTTATTGAGACAAGCAGGAAAGGAGAATATGCCCTAAGAACTTATTGATAGGGAAAGTGTGTATTCCTACACATGTTTAGAACCTGAAACTAAAAGGGAGAATAGATTGTATTATTGTTGTAATTGATACACTGTAATATATATATCATTATTCTTTGATTTATTCTCCGATTCTTTTTTTGTGGTGGGTTTAAGGTTAGGTAGCGCTGTATACACAACCCCATCTCATTTTTAAAAGGATCGATGCACTCTTTATTAAGTTTCCTCGATATCTATGTTTTTGAAAAACTTTTTGGGAGTACATTAGGATTTGCCAGCAATAGAAAGATAAGTGGAGGTTTATAATTTAGAGGTGTCCTTTAATGAACTTTAACAAAGTGTGTATGTATTCATACCATTATTATTTTTAACATTTTTCATGCAATATTCTAATTTTGTGGGTAAAAACAGAAAAATAAGGTATAGATTTTGAATCAAGTTACTTTATGCCTAATTGCTATTCAGTTCATTAGGCAACACAATGTAAAGAAATGGGACATAAATTACTAGCTTACATAACACTTTACAAGCACATTACTCACAAAAGAGACCAACTGGTATATTTCTCAACTTTAAATGGACAATGTGAAGAACTCCAGCTGCTGCTAAACTACAATTCTCACAATTCCTCTGCAGCCAATGGCTGCTAGGGAATGATGGTAGTTGTAGTCTGGCATCAGCTGATGGACTTCACATTGCTGATCACTGCTTTAGACAATATCCCTGTGCTTTTACATCAATTTTACAGCATGCAACACTCAATGAAAGGCCTACACTTTTAACTTAAAACAAAGAGTAATGTATTCATTTCCAAGCTCAGAAGTAATTAAGTCTGATATAGATAGATGAACCATATGCTTTGTTATGTATCTTGTGCAGACAATTACAGTTAGCACACTGTGATAATCATCCCATCAATTTTCCTATATTCAATGGAATAAACATGACATACATTGTGAAACTGAGCTGAAACCTATTGAGATTTTACCAACGTCATCTTTTGTTTATTTTTTTTTATCTGAAAATCTGCTTATTACTGACCAACAATATCCTTACCATACAAATTAGATTTTCAAGCATCTGTTTAATCCAAGAACAATTCTTAATGATGTAAAACTATCTTTCATCTCATTGCATGTTAATTATATCAGTGACTGCACTGATTTATCATACATGATAATTGGCAAAAGTGTTTGAGAATATATTATATAGTATATTTGTTACATGATAAATATGAACATTACACAGGAGGTGGGTGGGGGGATAGGACATTAACCAGAGGAGTAACTAGAAGTCACCAGGCCCTGGTGCAAAAATTACCATAGCCCCCTACCACAATGCCCCATTGGGTATCTCCACATTGCCCCCAACTCTCCACATTGCCCCCAACTCTCCATATTGCCCCACCAACATCCACCTCTCCACATTGCCCCCAACTCTCCACATTGCCCCCAATGTCTTCCTGTCCACATTACCCCAAATGTCCTCTTGTCCACATTGCCCCAAATGTCCTCCTGTCCACATTGCCCCCAACTCTCCACACTTTCCACCAATGTCCTCTTCACATTGCCCTCAACTCTCCACAATGCCTCCAATGTCCTCCTCTTCACATTGTCCCCAACTCTCCACATCTTCATTTTCACATTGCCCCCAGTGTCCATCTCCTACCTCCCTAGTGGTCCAGTGGCATGGCAGGAGAGGTCTGTGCCTCCTTCTGCACAGACCTCTATGAAGACCTAGTGCTCCTGAGTGGACCTCTCTCCACTAATGCAGAGCACTGGGAGATGATGCATTACAAGAGTGCAATGAGGGACAGCACTTTTAATAGATGTCCGTAGCACTGGGCATGGGGTCACAGAAGGGTGACCAGGCCCCTGGAGTAACTCCAGGGGCCCGGTCTCAGGGGCGACTCTTGACCCCTATTATCACACTGCTGACATTAACGCCAAACGTGTTTGCAATTCATAGGGAAGTAATACATTGGAATGGATAACCTTCTAGCACCCAAAGGATGAGGGACTTTATTTACAAAACAAAAGAATTCTGGAGCAAGTCAACTGCACAAAATAAATCTTCCCACTGGTTTAAATGATGCCTTTTATATTTTTGTTGTATATATATATATATATATATATATATATATATAGATATATATATAAAGACTGTATGCCTGGCAAACACACCCAGGGTAGGCAGTAAGAAGGAGTAACTGCTCTTGTTGTGTGATTCAATGGGGGCGTGAGTATAGCCCACCCACCACTATCAAAGTGAGGAAAAAAAACAAAATGGCTGCCATTCGCTCCTACACTACAGACACACACACCACCAAACACACACTAGCCTCACATACACACACAAGCACCACATACACACACAATAACAAAAAAACAGACACACACACAGACATACACAAGCCACACACACCTCTTATCACGGTCTGCATCTGCTCCGGTCGGCCTGTGTTGTGCAGGAAAGCCTGGAGCTCGGTGTGAGGCTGCATTGCTACCTGCCTGAGGAAGTCCTGATGCACCTTTAAGAGGGAACCTGGAGGCGACCTTATCCAAAATGCGGACAACAGGGAGGAGAAAGCGAGCAGGGGATGGACCATAAGCCTCACGCTGGAGCAGCGCTGGATGTGATGACTGCCACAAAAAGGGTTCCATGAACACTGCGCTCATATTTAATGGAAGAACATCTCTATCTGCTCCAGACTCTCTCTCTCACCTTCTCTGCGTGATGAGCACACACAGAAGAGGAGACAGAGAGAGGCCACAGCAGATACAGATCTTCTTCCATTAAATATGTGCGCAGTGTTCTCTGAAGTGAGAGCAATGGTGAAGCAAGCAGGAGCGGAGTAGTCCTGCACGGGCCAGTGACAACATAAAACAACAGCCCCAGACCCAGCCACACAGTGCAGCTCGGGTGAGCCTAACTGACATCACGTCATGGTGCTTTTAAAACCTCCCAATTAAAACACTGCGGTGCTACACGCCGCTATAAACATGTCGGCTGCATGACAGAGTACCGTGCATATGACCGCGACATTCTCATGTCGCCTTTTAAAACGCCGCATAAACTGAGTGCGACATGCCTTCAAGCTCTGAGCCACCACTATCCCCTTGTATGCAACTCTCTTCCGCACTTTTCTATGACAGTCCTCCCCTCAGTTCAGAGTGAGGAGGGGGGTTAGTCCTTTACATGTACATTCCCTTGTGCACACGGAACACTAGTGCCAAAAAGTTCCGGGGCTAATGACTGAATACTACTCATGGAATTTAAAATAAAATGTGCCTCCACCTTACAGCAACTCCGTCGGCAGTTCTTTAAAAAGTACTTGTCTTCAATAGTCACTGCATTAGTAAGTAAACCCCTTGAATGCTGCCTGGAAATGTCCTCAACACGTTGGAAAGCCAGTTTTTTTTACCTACATCATTAACCCTTTGAGTGCAAGAGGTGTAATTTACAAGATGGTAACCCTCTTCCGACATGTAAGAGAATCGGATCACACTGCAGCCCTGTTACATCTCTTATCAGTCTACTGGCACTCACTGCAGGACATAACACAGGGCTGCAGTACAAACATTTATTAGCTCAGATACTAGAAGAGACCACTTTGTAAATTAGCAGAGCACATATAAGATAGAGAGCTGGAGGTTTAACCCTTCAGGTGTCAGAGTGATCTGCAATACATTGCACACACTTCTGCAACTTATAGGGTTAAAGCCAGAAGTGGTATGATTAGGTGCATTTAACCCATTGAGTGCCAGAGAGGTATCCAATGCAATTTGTTGGATACCTCTCTGGCACTCAAAGGGTTAAACTCTGTATGTCAATTTATAATTAAAATCTTCGTGTGCCAGTTTAATATATATGATCCTCTCTTATTTCCCCTCCTTTCCCCTTATTTCTGCTTTTTTATGGTTCACCCTTTTCCACACTCACGGGAACCCTACATCCCACCCGCACAGATACGCACACACACACATTCAATAAACCAGTTAACCCTTTGAGTGCCAGAAATGTCAACACTTTCATACCAATGTACGGGTGCAGCTATCACTGTGTCAGTGTCCCCTTTGTGTGTGTGTGTGTGTCTGTGTCTGTCAATTGCGCATGTGTGCACGTATGTCTGTTGCACGTACGCCTGTTGTGCATGTGTGTGCATATGTCTGTTGCATGCATGTGTACATCTCTGATGTGTGTGTATATATGACTTTCGCATGGTTATGCCACTCACTGTGTGTATGTGTCTGCCTGTGTATTGCATATGCCTGTGTTTATCAGTGTGTCTACGTTTCAGACACGTATGCCCAACGTTCCTAACATGACGGGCAACGCTGTCCCACATTGCTAGTATATCTATCTATATATATATATATATATATATATCTATATATATATATATATATATATATATATAGTGTCATATATGGTCTTATGATTGGTATAATTACATAACTAAGCACTGATTAAGCATCAAGCACTTATAGAAATGAGTACAGAGTGCAAGATACATACATCATTCCAGTTAGAGAACATAGTGAAAGAGGAAGGGAATGAAGGAGGGGGAGGTGTGGTTCTGGATCAGGTGAACCTCAGATCACATCATTTAGAATCAGCGACAATATCAGATCTCCAGTGTGAAATCTGGAGCAGTGTTATAGTATATAGTCATTTCTGCTTGCATGCTGATGGGCAGATGGCAATAAGTCCATGTGCCCCATACTGATTGGAGTGTATCAGTGCAGCCAATAGATATGGAGCAGAGCCACTCCATCTGATAAACATAGTTTAGCTGGGCAATAGCATCTGGCCATCTCAGATTGTGTTTTAGCAAGTCTGAGGCTATTGTGAACCAGGCTGCTGTACAGATAAAACATGTTAGTTGTGTTTCTTGATGTGTCATGTCACCAAAAGGCTCTTCCGGTAAATGCCATCCAGGGAATTAGGTAGAAATATGTTGGCTGAAAATGTTCCATGACCAGTTATTCTATTTGTTTCCAAAGCTGAGATGCACTGTTGCAGGTGAATCAAATGTTTAGAATACTGCTCTTCTCATCATCGCAAGTGAGAAAGCACCCTTCTGGGGTCTCCCTATTTTGACCCTTTGAATTCCAGAAGTATCTCCAAAACTTTGCTTCACAAAGTGTTTTAAACATCTCTAGCAATGAAGGGGCGAAGAGCCATTTTAATCAATGGAAAGTCTGAGGTATTTTTTCTCCTATAGTGTAACTTGTTTGCTCCAAATTTGATCCTATTTTTGTTTACTCATAAGGCCTTAAATTTGTTCTTAACCCTTTGAGTGCCAGAGGGGTAAGCAATGCATTGCGAAGCTAAAGAATATTGAAACAGAGGTGTTTAAAACCAGTTTATGTGCTAGGAAACCTTGCTCCCCAGTCAACACACATTACATAGTAACATGTAGAAAGGAACCCAGGGAGTAGAGTAGGATTGATAGTTTGTTACTGTTTCAAACAGGTGTCTTTGTAATAATACTAATAACAGCTTTACAGGGTGAATGTGCACATGCCTGATTAAGTCATAAAGAGCAAACTAACACAGCTGGTACTATGCTTAAATACTCACAAGACGTTCACCATGTAAATTCAAATACAAACAACAGCAGATCAGTCATGTAAGCACAAAGGTTTCATAGAATGATTTGGGTGCACATAATGTACGTAGCTCATGTTCTAAGAATTGGAGCAATTCTGCAACAAAACACTAAAAATTCCCCAAATTGTGACAGATGCCTTCTGGAGAGTGTCTGCCTTGTATTTACATTCTGATCTGTCCATTCTCTGTTTTCCTGCTGTTAAAGGGATAGTAATACTTCGTTTTAACTTTATTTTATTTTGTAGGCATTAAAAAAACACGAAGAATGATATAAGTCTTATCTCTCAAACCTTTATGGTTTATGAGATATTCACAAGCAAAGTTTCCCCCTCCCGCCACTTTTACCTCTCTTCTCAGATGTGGAATGCAGTCCATAGACCAGACAGATAACAGAAGGGGACAATCTTATTCCTGTGAAAACAATGAAATCCCTGCCCCCCCTTGACAAGTTTTTCAGGTTTTTCCCTTATCTTAATTGAAGATTGTCCCTCTCTGCAGTCTTCCTGGGCACCTTCCTTCTCCTCTGGCTGAACAGTGTGACATCAGTAAAAGGGGTGGGAGGGGGATACTTTGTCATTGAATTACTCTTGAACTACAACTCTGTCAGAATTGAAATAACACTTTCCAAAGTCCAAATACTATGATGATTAATTAGAGCTGCTTTTATTATGAAACATTACTATCCCTTTAAGCAGCCAGGCAGTGTACCGTGCATGTTCTAATCCTCAGCTCCGCGCAACGTATCCCTATGGCACTCAAGAGGTTCACCTTTTGAATGCCAAAAACGGTGTGAAATGCATTACTCTGCAATGTGCTGCAAATTCCACTGGTACACAACGGGTTAAGGGAGGGCTGCTGCTGTGAGGGTGCGCACATCCTCTCTGTTTCCCGCTGTCCCTCTCTAACACATCACAAGCTTTAGGCCAACCTGATATGCTAATGATCAATGTCTCTCCCCTTTCCCTTGTGTACCAAATTCTTAGAGCATATGGTGAATTGTGTCATATTCTCTATGGTGAAGTCATATCCACACATCGCTAGGCACACTCACCATTGTATTGAACCTTAGTGCATCACCCCCCAGGAGTACCCAGGAATATTTTAAGACTGATTCTATGAAATTGTCCCACAAGTTAATGAACAGTCATGATCACAGTTTAGTTTTCATTTTATCTAAGTTTATCTATTGTAGGAAATCCTAATAACCACTATGACTTTTCTCCCTGTGCTTTTTGTTCAAAAGATAACATCTTCAGTCAGTCTTTAACCCCTTAATGACCGGCCGATCATCGCGGCAATGCGACTTAAGGACTGCGGAGCATTTTTTTTTCTTTTTCCGTTCCGGACTCCCCGAAAGGCGTGCAGCCGTCGGGGGAGCCCGGAACTCCATGACGGTCATAGTACATCGTGGGTTGTTCAGTCAGATCGACCCTTGACTTACTATGACCATCGAGGGTCGTTAAGGGGTTAATGCCATGTTCATGGAGGACATAAGTTGCTGGCAATTTTTTCAGACTGAAGCAAGCTGAATGTATGAGCCTGCTTAATCCTTTAAGGTCTGGAGCAATGTGTTATGCACCCCTCTAGTCATTAAACAGGTAAGATTACCATGGGGTTTATGCACTAAGGTGTGATAAAGAGGGGATAAAGTGGATATGAGTTCTCCAGTGATATCACTATGTTACTCTATGGCGCCTCCATGCTAAGATTTCTAACCTGGAGAAATCTTAGTGCATTGACTCCATAGAACAGCATTGGAACTGGAGAGTTTATCATACTGAAGAAGTCATCTCCACTTTATCACCTCTTTATCACCCCTTAGTGCATCTCATCCCAAGTGCACTAGGCATGCTAGGAGCTACCTGCCTCCATGGATATCACACCCAGGACTGATTGAACAAAGGAACAAGGGCAGAATTCATAGAGGTCATGATTTTCTGACCATATTAAGATAAGTGTGTGGGGTGGTATAATTACGAGGTCTTAGTTCTCATTTAAATAGCATAGATCTTATAGCTATTAACAGAATAAGCAACATATCCTATTCTATCAAAAAAATAACGAGTGGTAAATTATTCAACCAAGTAACTTTTTAGATAAATTTTAACCTCACAACATTACAACCACAAGTGAAAATGTATAGGGCAACTACCACTTCCTCCCTGGAAAGAGACCTGCTGATGGAGCCAGGACTGCATTGTGATTTGTGAGTCCCTGTGAACCAACTGAAGAGAAGAACATTGGCCTAAGAAGAGAACAAGCCTAGGGAGCTCCCATTGGTCCCAAGGCAAAATACTAAAATGTATTGCGTTGCCATTGATCCAAGTTGCACTGTGCAGCCGAAAGCTTTATACAAATGAACTACCGCTTGATAGTGTTCCATTGGCAGGTCTATCCAACTGGAAAAAGACCTGCTGATTAAGTTAGGTCTGCACTGTGAGCCCCTGTGAAGCAACTGAGGAGCAGAACATTGGTCTAAGAAGAGATCCGTCCTGGTGCCCTCCCATTGGTCCCACGAGAAAAAGACTGGAATGTACTGTAGGTTGCCATTGACCCTCCATATGAGGCTTGAAAGTGTCCAGCTGAGGGGGTCTCTTTTTTGCAACCCCCAGCAGCCAAATTACTGATAGGAGCCATTTTGGGGGAGCCCCAAGCTTTTTTTTTTACATTTGTTTCCATATGTGTAGACTGAGTAAACTGAGACTGAGTGTATTAAATGTTCTTTAAAGGAGTAGTACGCTTTTTTTTTTATGAAAACATTAATGTTATAGACCTTTTTCTGCTGAGTAAAACAAGGGTACTCTAACTGCTGTTAATAGTTTTATTCAGCATTTATAATGGTTCAAATAATCAGAAAGTGAATTTATTGTGTTCTAACTGACAGCACGACTAAGCAGTTTCTATCACATTCTATGGAGAACTGTAAGTTACTGATTTTCCTCTCCAATAGAATCTAACAGAATAACTAATTGGAATTTACCCAGTAGAGGGCATTGCTAATGTAAAAAAACATGGGTTGTCATTGCCTTGGAAATATGCTTCTCTCAGCAGTGGGAGAACCCTTATTTTACTCAACAGGAAAAGCCCTACTACATATATATATATATATATATATATATATATATATATATATATATATATATATATAAATTGTGTTTTTATAACTACAGCCTAGTTGGAAATTATCGCTGATTGTATCCCATTGAATTATATAGAGAAAAAGTTGTCAACTACAATGAAATACAGTTCTAAATGTTATGATACAAAACTTACTGTGTTTCAAAATATTATTCTTGTTACCTGAAATGTGAACTGCTGTATCAGACATGATTTTCTTTGTTACAAATTATGAAGAAATTACAGCAATCTGCCCACATTATTTATCTTATTAAACCACACTTTTATTTTTCTGCTTTAAAGGAATAGTAATGTTTCATAATAAAAGTAGCTCTAATTAATCATCATAGTATTTGGACTTTGGAGAGTGTTATTTCAATTCTGTCAGAGTTGGAGTTCAAGAGTACTTCAATGACAAAGTATCCCCCTCCCGCCCCTTTTACTGATGTAACACTGCTCAGCCAGAGCAGAAGGGAGGTGCCCTGGCAGATTGCAGAGAGGGAAAATCTTCAATTAAGATAAGGGAAAAACCTGAAAAACTTGTCAAGGGGGACAGGACTTTCATTGTTTTCATAGGAAGAAGATTGTCCCCTTCTGTTATCTGTCTGGTCTATGGACTGGATTCCACATCTGAGAAGAGATGGCTTACACTAGGTAAAAGGGGCGGGAGGGGGAAACTTTGCTTGTGAATATCTATCGATAAGACTTATATAGTTTTTCATGTTTTTTTAATGCCTACAAAATAAAATAAAGATAAAACGAAGTATTACTATCCCTTTAAACACAGAACATATTTGTTAGTTGATTGAAACAATACTATATGAACTATTTGTTACAGTGCATGCTGTACACTTTAATTCTCTGTTCTGGTACATTCTTTCCAACATTTCACAAATGAAAAAGGTACACTTACAGCTGTTTCATCCAAATAAATTGCAATCTAAATGAATTTTAGAAGAAACTATATTTATGTTATTCATTTTTTGTATTTAAAACAATAGGTTAATGCAAATCTGACAGGTACTAGAATTTCTTTCTGAACAAATGCAAAATTTAACAAAAATGATGTGTTTTGTGACATTTGGATTAAAGAACTGAATGTCATGGAAAGTGCAGTTCCAGAAACATGAACACCACATTTAAACTTTAGCTCAAATCCATTTGCTCATTTAATTAATTGAGTCATTTACATGTTTAGACACACAAGTATACCATTCAGAAAACTTATTACACTTATCTTGCTGACGAAGGTCCAGTGTTGTTCTTAACATCCGTGGGCCTCCATCATATTGTGTAAAAAATAAAAAAAGTTAAACCCACTGCCACCGTCCCCACTTACAAAGAATACACACTCTTAATAATGTTCCCATTGGCTGTGATTGTGGGGTTACACACGGCCTGGCATGTGCCCTGCCAATTAGCATCTAGCTGGAGAAGATACAGATATGCCTAATGCCACCCCTCCAGCTAGTCAATTTTTCCTCATTCTGGCTCAAGCCATGACTGAAGCATGATTAAGTGGGGGTGTTTACTTTGTAGGCAGCTGCAATGTCTTAGGGCTTTTTATATTTACCTTATTTTTTTTACACAACATGCCGGAGGCCCAGGACACCAAGGGCAAGGTAAGTACTTAATGGGCAGAATATTGATAAACAAATTTCATTTAGCAAAGAAAATCTTCACAAAATGCTGACCAACTGAATAGGGGGTAAACAAAATTAATTTAAACCAAATGGGTAAAAAAATGTACCTAATCATTTGGACAAAACCCTATATTAAACACTTTCGGTAAACTCTTAAAGGGGAACTATCACCCTTATCACAACTATACAAGCTGATTTTAATCCTTATCTAGTGATAAGCTTAAATCATTTGTTATATTTGTTTAAAAATGCATGCTGTGGCGAAATGTACATTGCTATAAATGTGCCTGTGTCTTACTTCCAGACAGACTGCAATTACAGCTGTGTACCGCAGTCTGTCAATCTTCTTCTGTTCCCTCCCCAAACATGGTCGCATTCCAACCAACTTACTTGGAGAAATACTCTGTCATTGGAGGATGTTGGAACGTGACCATACTTGGGGAGGAGCAGAAGAAGCAGTCTTGTAACCGCAGTCTGTCCAGAAGTAAGGCACAGGAATGTTTTTAACAATGTACATTTCACCACAGCATGCATTTTTTAAAGAAAAAACAAAAAACTGCTTAGTAGCGCTAGTCGCCAGAAATATTACCCGGTTCAGAAGTTGTCGGCATTTTAGGGATGCTCACAGGAGCAGGAAGCACGGACATCTCATCACAGTGACGTCTGTGTGCCTGCGCTGTCAGTCCCTTTTGAGCCGGCCGGGGGTGGTAGTTGCCCTTTAAGCTTATCACTAGACTAGTTGAACAGCCCGTTATACGGGCCACAGTGCCACTGCCACCCGGTCGCGGGGCGGTCATGCGCAGTGGAGACTGCCCGCGCCGCGGCTGATACAGAGCTGCGGCGTGGGCGGTCTGTACTGCGCATGTCGCGGCGTTACACACGAATTAGCGAATTATTATATAGGATAAGGATTAAAATAAGGAAAACTTGTATAGATGTGATAGTTCCCCTTTAAAGACCACATGCTATATAAACAGCATGATTTTAAGTGAATGTTCACACAGTGCAGTTTATATATGGCATATTGTGGCATATGCATCAACATGTCACTAAGCGCGGAATGCGAAAAATGCTCACAATCACTATTTATAGTCTACTTTTGATGTCAAAATGATTAGCAAAAATTGTTATTGAATTGTGAATGTTTTTTTCATAACTAGCAAACATTTGTGCTTTTTATGTGAATGCATTTCAAAAAGTGGACATGGCTAAAATGTCAGCCGTTTTGTGAGAGGATAAGCAATTGCTCCTAATTCAGCAAAGCAATTAGCACACATTTTCACAAGAACATTCAATAACTTTGCCATTAACTTAGGAGCATGTGCTAATTGGCATTAAGGTGTTAGTATGTTTCTTGCATCAAAACATGAGCAATAGAAAATATCGAATACATTTATGGCTTTCAGAAATACTGGATGCGCCACTTTCTTGCATTCCATGCAAAGAGTTCCCAGTTTATTCTAATGAAAAAGCGTCTTTAAAGGGATAGTAATACTTCGTTTTATCTTTATTTTATTTTGTAGGCATTAAAAAAACATGAAGAACAATATAAGTCTTATCTCTCAAACCTTTATGGTTTGAGAGATGTTCACAAACAAAGTTTCCACCCCCGCCCCTTTTACCTAGTGTAAGCCATCTCTTCTCAGATGTGGAATGCAGTCCATAGACCAGACAGATAACAGCAGGGGACAATCTTCTTCCTATGAGGACAATGAAAGCCCTGCCCCCATTGACAGGTTTTTCAGGTTTTTCCCTTATCTTAATTGAAGATTGTCCCTCTCTGCAATCTACCTGGGCACCTCCCTTCTGCTTTGGATGAGGAGTGTTACATCAGTAAAAGGGGCGGGAGGGGGATAATTTGTCATCGAATTACTCTTGAACTACAACTCTGACAGAATTGAAATAACACTCTCCAAAGTCCAAATACTATAATGATTAATTAGAGGTGCTTTTATTATGAACCATTACTATCCCTTTAATAGTAAATGCAACCTACACCTTGTGTATCATAACAACTAGGATTAATTTGCAAATAAAACACTGTCTGATAATGTGACTTATATGTATCAACATCTCACTAAAAATATTCTTCATTAATAGATTGTGAACAAGACTGCCTTGGCTTTCTTTAAATTTTAGATGTTAAATTAATTTCTAATTTCTCTATTTTGTCTATATCTCTTGCACTATTTTGATACATATGTCTCTAAGATGCTTCACTGACTTTTCTGTGAGCTCATGTTTCTGTGAGTTCACTTTTAGTCTGTTGAGTCACTCATTTTACATTTCAGTCATTATTTATTTAAAAACTAGGCACAGATCAGTCAAAATTGCATTTTAACTTATTATTTAGTTAGTGACATGTTGAAACATATGCCCCAATGTGTTTAATAGGATGGTGAGTGCTGTCAGCAGCATCTGGCAACAGTAAAAGGAAGTGCACTGCATGCATTCATCAAAGATGGCAAGTTGTGAGAGACAGTCTGTTTCTCTTCTTACTTCTGGAAACTGAATGATTCAGCACCCTGCAATAAGATGTCAATTACCAGCATAAATGTGAATACAGTCACTGTCATATCACATTTAAAGGAGTAGGGAATGCTAGTTTGCATGCACCCCATTGAGGGGACCGGCTCTCAAAACTCTGAAAAAAATAATAAAATCCTATATAATGCTTTGCTAAAAAGTTTGCCATGATGCAAGTAGAGACAGCTGCGTGAGCTGCAGTCATGCACAGCAGAGAAGCGGGGTGCTCCGAATTCAGACTGTAGTCCTCTCTGCGCACCTTCCTGGGACCAAGCTGTCCCAGGAAGGTGCGCAGAGAGGACTACGGTCTGAATTCGGAGCACCCTGCTCCGTATCATCCACAACGTGTTTGCGCAGCCAGTACTGTGCATGACTGCAGCGCCGGCAGTGTTGGCCCGTATACACGGCTTTAGAACTAGTTTAATATAAAATAATAAAATGTGTTAAGTCTTAATACAGTCTTTTGACAGAAAACAGAATGGTGCTGTTCCTTTCCAGTAGGTATTCTCCCCTTCCAATATTCCTGTAATGGAAAAAAAAAAATTGGATATGTGCCACCTTCACCACACCCCAAAGGTGGGGACTCACTTCCAAAGAAGGCTATAAAGGTCTCTCTTAGTACACATACATCTGTCCCTATCCCAGAGAGATTAATGGATTATGTCAGCCAAAGGAAACCTCTAAGTGTTAGTATGATTATGATACAGCCACCACCAATGTACACCCACATATAAATGGGCTAGCCACATGTTATAGAGAGAAAGCATTGTCTCTAGTGATAAACAGCAGTGAATGGAATCAGCCCCAGGCAAGGCTGTCTAGCGATGACTGCTATACGGATGAAGTAGAAGTCTCCCAATGCAAACAGGGTGATGATCTCCAAAAGAGTGTAGTTTCAAGAATAGTTTAATACATAAAATAGATAAAAGTACACACAAAATAGAAGTGAGTTCCCATCTTTGGGGTGTGGTGAAGGTGGCACATTGACATACCTAATTTTTTTGATACGTTTACATTTAGAGTATGTGCGCTTTTTTTGTTTTTTTCTTTTTCACCACATGAAATATAAGGTGAATATGATAAAATAAATAACTAACAAATAAACCAATAATAAAATGATAATATTAAAGTAACAAGACAAAAAGCAACAGGTCCTCTAAGAGCAATCTCTTTTGGCAGTATGGTCACTTCACAATCTCTCTGTTTCTTTTAAATAGTCTACAGTGTCCTGTACTATGATCCCACCACCACACTTGTCAGCTTCCCGTATCGTCACATTATAATTTTTGGCTAATAACTTAATAGCTTGTTCTTCTTTCTCAAAGATGCTTTTATTATATACCCAATATCTAACAGGTGACTTGAAAATGAAAGAGCCAGATAGTGTAAAATTATAATCACTCTATTATCTTAATAGATAAAATTGTACTCAATAACAGGAGGAGGCTTCAGATTAGTTTATCCAATACTTTCTGTTTGTTGCTATTTTTTGTAAGGTTTGAAAACTTTGATAAAGTGGCGTATAGCTGCTTAACGTGCATGCGTTCTGAGCCTTGTCATTGTTTTAAGTGACTTTATTAAAGGTATTGGACTAATTAATTTGAAGCCTCCGCCTGTTATTTCTGTTTACATTTCACACTTTTTAGATCCAGGTCCAGTGAACTACCCATACGGATACGGGGTAAAATTCTTCACAAGCGTGACTGTTGGAACAGCGTGGTTACACTATCTGACACTTACTCTGTCAAGTCACCTGTTCAATATTGGATGTTTGTGCCTCTTTGGGAAGAATGAGTTTATTGAGCGAGCAGCTGTATAGTCTTTGATACTGTGTCTGAGGGCATTGAATTTCCCCAGTGGCTTGACAGTTGGATGAGGCGTATATGTCCATTCCAACACACTCCTTTTGTGAGTATACACTTAGGGTGTTGGTGGTGGTCTTCATACTAGAAGATTGATATACACAGGGGGCGCCCCTTGTTTTGTTCCCATTTCTCTTGCTATTACATTATTGTATACCTGCCTCTTATGTATACTGGGTTTTAGGATGATTGGGGATTGGTAATATATAATCATCTAAGTAATCCACATGTTCTTTGTATAAAAATATTAACGTACATGATGTAATTTTAAACCAATATTTGCCAAAATTAATTGAATATCTATACATATAGGACATATACATATCATAATTTGAAGAGCTAGCTGAATTTTTTTTCCATAAAACACACTGATTGCATTCAAACCAGGGACATAATCATGATAATTTTTTGCTTATTTATATATTATTTATATAAAAACAAGCAAAATATTTTAAACCCATAAGCACCAGAACTGGGGTGCAACACATTGGTCCTAAAGGAGTTAACATATGACATCAAAGAAAGTATACTGTCTTGTAAAAAACAATATATATATATAAAATTCTTAATCCTCTTTCAAATATATACCATTATATGTAAACGGTTCAAAATTGCTCCAATCCATAAGGGTTTTTTTAAAGCCAACATGTATGACATAAAAGTAGGATTTCGTGGTAGTGAAAGGATTTAAAAAAAATGATAGTTTTGTATTATGTAAAATTCATATGGTAACATTTTGTTCCTTTCCTTTTTATGAATTAAGCTTTCGGTTTTCATATATGGGTATAAAAATAATAAATATATGTAAAGATATTTCAGTAATATACTTTTTACATACATAGTAACTGTCACCCTCACTCCCGTTCCGGGTACAGTGCAGGGCTTACCGATGTTCCGGTTCTCTTCCGGGTTCTGCCGACACCGCGTCACGTGCATCGTGACGTCATCCAGCGTTGCCTATTTTTTTGAAGCTACGGACAGGCACTGGTACACTCTGATAGTGTTCCAGTTGTCTCTGTTGTAGCCATCTGTCTTGGGAACCTGTAAGCCTCATCCGTGTATGACCTAGCCTGCCTTGACTACTCTCTCTGCCAGCCGCCTTGGGAACCTGTAGCCACATCAGTGTATGACCTAGCCTGCCTAGACTACTACCTCTGGAGTATTCCTTGATCTCACATCATACCTAACACCTGGTCCAGCCGTTCCAGTTCTAGGACATTTGGCCGTTTTCTCTGGACAGGTTAGTTACTCTAAGTCCATTACTCTTTGTCTCTTACTCCTAGGAGAGTTTCAGCCTTCAGGCCCCTGCTCTCTATCACCGCTCCCCACTCCTCGCTCTCAAGCATTCACTCTCCCCTGCAGGAGAGTAGGTGCTGTCAGTAGGGTACCATCCAGGGTTCACTTCCAGCTCCTCTGGGGTTTGTCATCCAGCCTTGCGGCTGGCACCTTTACCTGGCCTAGGCCGCAGAATGGTACTTGTACTGACAGCCAACGCACGCCGAGCATTGCACCCCACTCCACACTCCCTAGCACTCCCTCTCCTGCGGGTTTCATCCCGCCTGGTGTTACTGTTCTGACAGTAACATAGTTGATGAGTCTGACAAAAAGGCATGCGTCCATCAAGTCCAGCCCATGCCAAATCACCCCTATTGATCCACAGGAAGGCAAAAAAAACAAAACATATAAAAATAACAAAAAAACATTGAAGCCATTTCCAATTAAGCCCCGAGTGGGTAAAAATATTCCATCCTGACTCCAAATGGATAGTTCCTTCGATTAACAACCTATCTGTTTGAGCTATCTGCTTTGAAGTCTCATGTGTTATAATTCTCAATATTGTTCTGTGTTAGAAAGGTATCTATTACTTTACAGTTACAGTATCTGCAGGCACAGCATATCCCAAGGCAAAGTATTTCATAGCTTTACCGCCCTTTCTGTAAAAAATCCCTGCCTTCTAGTCTTAATTGAAGAGTTCTTTGTATTGACCTTTAATATCTGTGTAAACGGTAATCATATCACCCCTTAGACATCCCTTCTCTAATGTAAACAAACCCAGTTTGGCTAGTCTCTCTTTGTGTAAAGAGGATGTCAGAGACGCTCAACTAGGAACGAGTCTGCAACACAAATTTGTAGGCTTTATAGGAATGGTGTCCTACCCAGAGTGCAGTCTCTTTTAGCCCACTAGTGCCTTTCACAGAGAGGAAATATCCTAAAGCATATTATATTGGTCCTGCAATAACAGCAGTCCAACCACAAAATGCCAGGCAGTTCCTCTCTGAACAAGAGAAGCAGCCAACCCCAGATGTACATTTCGGCCTTGTTGGGCCTCGTCAGTGAGGTGTAGCTGATCTCTCTAGGCACTGTGAGCAAGAGGTCCAGTGCTGGATTCCCCTATTCTCTCTTTATAACTCAGATCCTCTAATCCCTTTATCAGTTTTGTTGCATGTCTCTGCATTTTTTTCCAGTTCAAGTAATGTCTTTTTTAAGAATTGGGGCCCAAAACTTTGCTCCGTATTCTAGATGAAGCCTTACCCAGGATTTAGATAGAGGTAGAATTATGTTTGCTTTCTGTGTATCTATGCTTCTTTTTATTAGCTTTTGCAGCAGTTGAGCGACACCACACACTGCTGTGAAGTCTATAATTTATCTTACTTTAATGAGGATTCCCAAGTTACCATTTAGTGTATATATAGTGTTTGTTTCTACAGCCCAAATGCATAACCTTACATTTATCTACATTAAATGTCACCTGCCACTTTTATGTCCATTCACCCAGTTTATCTAAATTCTTCTCCAAAGAGAAAACACCCAGCCCTGTTTTTATTGTAGGTAAAGATTTGTTTTAATGCTTTGAGTGCCGGTGAGATGTGCAAAGCAATGCGTTGTGTGTCATCTGACATTCAAAGTGTTAAAGATCAAGTGCTAGTAATAGTAAAATGGAGCATATACATATTTAGAAAGAACTATGCAATATTTGGGCAACCCACTGCCCCACAGGGGGCATATAATTACCTTTTATCTAATGGGGCTTTTAACCTTGAATGTTGCTTCAGATTTAAAACCATGAAAATGTTATTTGCGATGCAATTGGTTTGCCCAAGAATCACTAAGCCTTTTTACCTTTGTGCATATAGCACAACAATTGTGAAATGAACCAAGAACCACTGCAGTAATTGTGGGTCAAACAAACTGTAGCATAGAGGAAAAATAAAAATTACCTTTGATCAGTGGCTCAACTAGGTATTGAAAGGCCACGATGCATAAACAATTTTTGGCCCCTAACACATATTTTCCTAGGAAAATTAAAGCCTATTAGACCCTGGTGACAATGAGGCCCCTTGGATGCAGGGTCCCTGGCACAACTGCACACTCTGCACTCCTTATAGTTATGCTCCTGCCTTTGATTCAAATAGGCCTTTCAGCTTAGCTTTATGTCAATTATATGCTGTTAGGCCAGAAATTAACCATTCATTAATAAACTTAATATAAAGAAAACACATGCAATTTGGAACGTAAAATGCGTACCTTAGATTCTACAAACAAGGAAGATGTAACACAATTATAAAGCCACACTGGAATAAAGAACTCTCTGGGCAAAATATAAATTGCAGTTTCTGCAAGATGGAGGAATTGGTTACATCAATTTTCAGGCTCAGTGAATATACGGTAGCAAACGGATCCTAAGAGTAATAAGCAATGTAATATTAAAGTGCAGCGAGGCATTGTCATCTCTCCTGGTGTTCAACAAACTTTGTATCATAGGGCAAGTGATATTTATGCCTTTGCAAGACCTTGATTTCAGACTTTGCTTGTTTAACCCTTTGAGTACCAGCGGGATACGCAACGCATTGCAAAGCAATGCATTGTGTTCCCCTCTGGCACTCAAAGGGTTAACCCTATCAGTGGCATATATTCCATCCCACATGAAAATGTCTACTGATGGTCCGCATTATTAGATATTTTTATATGGCCAAAATTGCCATTACAGGAGTCCATTACTGGAACATAAGCTGGTCAGAAAGAGGTCCAAATGGACTTGATTCAGTACACAGAGAGAGAGAGTCACACTAAAAAGAACAGCACAAGCTGTTAAGCACTGAGAAAGCCATACTGGTGCAAGTTCAGAACAGGCTGCGTTTGATACACAGATTCAGAGTGGAACAATTTCAGGTATAGACCTGGTTAAGCACACAGTGTCAGACTTGACTAAGGTGAGAAATGACTGGGGTTGGTAAACAAAGTCATACTTGAGCAAGGTTAGCATGGGCTGGGTTTAGTATACAGAATCAGACTGAAGAAAAGTCAGGATGGGCTAGGTTAGGTTAGGTACACAGAGAGTAAGAGTGGAGCCAGAATGTGCCAGGTTTGGTACACAAAGAGAAAGTCATACTCAAGCATGGTAAGGTTGTTGTAGGTTCAGTTTACAGAGAGCGTCAGGCTGAACCAAGGTCAAGATGGGTTGCATTCAGTACAGATAAAGTCAGACTTGAACAAGAAGAAGTTGAGATGCATTCTTTACATAAGGAAAGACAGACTGGACCAGGTACAGGATGGGTAAGGTTGGATAAACACTGAGAGTTAGACTGGACCAAGGTCAGGATGGACCAGGTTCAGTACACAGAGTGGGTCAGACTGGAGTAAGGAGAAGAAAATATTGATTTAGCACAGTGTAAGGATTGACCAGAGGAACAGGAACTTGCCTGGAACTGAAAATAGTGTCAGGTCTGAAAATTGAAGCACCAAATATAGGTCTGGCAAGATTCAGCGACAGTGTCATAGTATTCACAAAAGGGTTTCTGAGAGAGCAAGGTTTAAATAGTGTCTTGCATGTTATGATAATTAATTATGCTAATGAAGGCATGCTATTCAGGGACTTCCTGTCTTAGCCCTGCGTTACCTCTTGTATTCACTGACACTGCACATCAATGCATTGCAGACCCCCTCAGCAATGAAAATCAGTGAGTGTGAAAGGTAATGTAGGGCTAAAATAGGAAGTTCCTTATATAGTATAATTTAAATAACTCAAAGACAAGTTTTCAAAATAAAATATGACTAAACAATGCGTAGTTGGTTTTGAACGCTTTCTCAGAATCACTAAAGTTGTTTAAGGAATAGCCTTCAAAACAATAGGTCACCAGTGACTCCTTACAAGAATCTTGGTGTATGTCACTTGAAATAGAGAGTGAAGAGGATGTGGTGCCAGGACAACAGTGGTCACAGAATTAAAGAGATAAGCCAAATATTTTAAAGCCCCTTTCACATGGGCTATGATGCCTTTCATATGGGCAACTATCTCCTTGTGTCCAGCATAATGTGTCTTTATTGTGTTCACACAGGAATGGTGTAAAGATACAGAAAGGAATGTCTGCATTTTGGTGTATGGGAAGCAAGAAGACCTATCACACGAGTGCTGATTGAGGTTGTACTGTGTATTGCAACCTCCAATGACTGGTCAGTCTACTTTTGTGCTAGCAATAATGTTGGCTGGCGCTCACATGGGCTGGCTGGCAGATGCACTTTTCCTGTGTTCTGGATAAGTGGGGGAACACAGGAGAAGGTGAATGAAACATGAGCAACAGAACTGTAGCAGGTGGCTGCTATAGTTCTGTCACCAATGTAAATGAGCCCTTGGAGTGAACGAGACATGCAGACTGATAGTTTCTTTCAAGAGCAAACATAATTTTCATTTGTGTTCCATAAGGGTGCACAACACTTTATAAGTTTATTATTTACTTATTATTCCTCACAGAGTAAAACCTATATATTTCTCTAGGTGTATCCATTTTTTCTAAGTATATATTACATTGTTCCTTTACCCTTAGAATAGTACAACTGATCCACTACCCTATTCTGACAGCTGTCATCCATTTTGTTTGAAGATGTCTGTACCATCTTAAAATGCTTCATAAACTCAGCAATACTATTTCTATGTCTTAGGTGTCAAAATACTACCATAAAGCAAGTGATATCTTAATTGAAACTGGAGCTACATCCCAACTAGGGACCTCTTTGTATGACATCAATACAGTGGAATATTTAATTGAATAAAAATCCAGTGAGGCTTCTGGGAAATAAAAGTGTCTGGAATAACAGACATAATCTCGCAGGGCATAAATGACAAAAATAATGCTGCTAGCTGTATGATCAGAAAATGACACTTTATGTATTAAGAAAATACAGTATATGCTGTTTATATCTGTATTACTTCATGCAACAATTTTTGAAATTACATAGAAAAGAAGCCCTTTAACCTTTTGAATGCCATTGTGAAGCAATGCATTGTGCACCCATCTGGCACTCAAAGGATTAAAAAGTAATCCCTTGAGTACCAATTAGGTGTGCAATGCATTGATATGGCATGTGTTGCACAGCCTTTGGTCTTTAACCCCTTAACGACTGGGCGATCGGCACCACGACTTAAAGGGATAGTAATACTTTGTTTTAACTTTATTTTATTTTGTAGGCATTAAAAAACATGAAGAATGATATAAGCCTTACATCTCAAATCTTTATGGTTTAAGAGATATTCACAAGCAAAGTTTCCCCTCCCCACCCCTTTTGCCTAGTGTAAGCCATCTCTTCTCAGATGTGGAATGCAGTCCATAGACCAGACAGATAACAGCAGGGTACACTCTTCTTCCTATTAGAACAATGAAAGCCCTGCCGCCCTTGACAAGCTTTTCAGGTTTTTCCCTTATCTTAATTGAAGATTGTCCCTCTGTGCAATCTACCTGGGCACCTCCCTTCTGCTTTGGCTGAACAGTGTTACATCAGTAAAAGGGGCAGGAGGGGGACACTTTGTCATTGAATTACTCCTGAACTATAACTCTGACAGAACTGAAATAACACTCTCCAAAGTCCAAATGCTATGATGATTAATTAGAGCTGCTTTTATTATGAAACATTACTATCCCTTTAAGGACCGCGGACATCATAGTACGTCATGGGTCGTTCAGTCAGATCCTTTGACGTACTATGACCCTTGACATACTATGACCATCAAGGGTCGTTAAGGGGGTTAATGAACTGGCCCAGGTGGCTATATCTGGACCAGGATTGACTGTAGACCAGTTCACACTGCCTAGCATCAAAATATAAGTTCTGTGAAAAAGTCTGTTAATTATGGCTTAATTACTGAATCAATTTTTCTCACATCCTTTTGGTGAGTATGGACCCCCAAGAAATTGCCATGTATAATTTGGGGGTGAAAAAAAAATTCCCTCTCATTTAGACATGGTCTTTGAATCTCAGGTGCATTTTTTGCACGATGTTCACGTTAACCTTTAAAGCAGCAGTAAACTTTTTTATGAAAAAAATATGTTGTAGGGAATTTCCTGTTGAGTAAAATAAGTGTAATCCCACTGCTGATAGATGCATATTTCCAGAATTATTACTTTTTAAACCTGATTTTTTATATATTAGCAATGCCCTCTAGTGGTCAAATTCCAATTAGTTATTTTCTTACATTCTAATGGAGAAGAAAGTCAGTAACTTACAGTGATAGAAACTATCAAGCCACGTCCTGTCAGTTAGAACAATCAGGAAGTAAACTGTTGAACTGTTTGAACTATTATGAAGTTTGAATAAAACAACTGACAGCAATGGGAGTGACCTTGTTTTACTCAGCAGGAAAAGCTCTATATCCTATAGGTTTTCATAAAAAAAGTTTTCTGTTACTTTAAGTACCAGAGGGGTGAGCAACACATTGCTTCACAAGGCATTGTGCACCCATCTGGTCCCTAACCCTTTGAGTGCCAAGAGGGTGTGCAATGCATTGCTTTGCAATGTGTTGTGTAACCCTCTGGAACTCAAAAGGGTTAAAAGGTTAAAATTCAATCTCCATTTAATTAAACTATTGTTAATTATCAGACTGTATATTTTTTAAGAATACACTGACACAAAATGAAATAAAAACATAAAATCAATAATAAAATAACTACAGTAAAGAAACAAAAGAGAAAGATGCCAGTTTTGTTCTAAAAAGCATTATTTTCCTGTGACCCTATGGTTAACCATTTGCCAAATTGTAAAAGCTTGAGGAACAGAGGATTATTGAAGAGGCTAGCTCTTGTGTACATATGTAAGCAGGGATGGACTTCTCAGAGATGGCAAAGTTGGTCACTACCGTCAGTACATGTTTTCAGCATAGCCATGTTGGGGCACAGGTGGATTAATTACAATTATTAAGACATTGATTCACCAGCACTCAAACCTAGACATATCAAAAACATGCACTGTTGGCAGCTCTTGATGACAGTAGTTGGCTATCCCTTGTCTCAAAGTTTTGAGGGGCATTTCAACTGGGCTGCCCACTACCACATTCTGAACTGTGGGTATAGAAAGAATAGTCCTATTGCCACTCATTTATGGTGGTCAGTATATTTACCAGATCATATACCCTTTACTAGCCATTATTAAATATCTTGGATGCTGGAGTGGTCGCCAATTAAATGCTCCTTAAGGATTGGAGATTTCTTTAGGAGTCAAGGGGTTAAGAGCTTTTTGTGCTTGTATGTTATAGGTGAAGAGTATTTTGTGGGTGGGGCTAGAGGTGGATTGATGAGGTGTGAGGGAGTTGCCATAGGACAACTTGTGTACCATTGTCTAGAGGTGACTGTGATTTAAATCTGGCCCTGACTATAAGGCAAGTGGGTTTATCCATTTTTATAAACCAGTTTTATTTGTAGTTTTTAGATTCACAAGTGGAACTTCTTGTATTAAATTAGAGCAGATACAGGATCATTATAGAAAGTGGAATCTCTTTTAATATCGTTTTTGCCTAAAGGGTACATTTTTATTATTTTATAATGGCTAAAAAGAGAAAATAATCAATATTCCATTTATAACAACAGGTTATTTTGAACAGATGTAAGCATTCTTAATTTCCTTCAATATCCTAGTGACAATCTCCTGTTGTTTTGGTTAAAGTATTATAGCAGTTCTTCAGAGGTCACTGTCATTCACAATCAACAACATGAGAAATTCAGTGAAAATACCAGAAAAGGACAATTATCACATTTTTCTAAGGCAGATCCAATGGGAGCGGACTTTAGAAAAACCCTTGGGCTTCACTGTATTTCCAAAAATAGCCATTCAGATTGTCAGTAAACTGACCCCCTCAGCTGGAATTCCTCCCGAAAGTATGTTATTCTCAGCCACAAACTCCTGGGTTGCATGCACAGTTACCATGCACCGGCAGCATTAATCTTTCAAGCCTAATACGGAGGATCTCTGGGGATCTGCATTTCACAGGACAGGAAACCGGACTGTGAGACTAAACTCTTGCAGTTGTCTGCTCTCATGGACCCAGTATGGCTAAATGGAGATCACATTTCAGACCCCATTCTGCTCCCCCATTGGTCCAAAATACATCTTCTAGCTGAACAGACCTACACATAGAGCACAATCCTGGTGATCGTTACCTTTAAAACCTTTGAGTGCCAGAGGGGTTTACAATGCGTCATGAAGCAATGCATTGCATACCCCTCTGGCACTCAAAGGGTTAACTAAGTTTACTAGTAAATTGAAACTATGCATTCTCAATACTGTTTATTAAGTAGGTTTCTGGTTTAACTCATTTAGTGTCAAATGCTCAAAGGGTTAAAAAATGACTTAACATGCCTCCAGTGGCGTAACAATAGGGGTCACAGGGGTCGCACCTGCAACTGGGCCTGTCACTCCAGGGGCCCGACCGCCCCCTGCGACCCCCTCGCCCGCATCAGCAGCTCAGTAGATCTCCCATTCGGCACGCCGCTCTAGTAATACAGGGCGCTGGGAGATGACATCATCTCAGGGCCGGACTGGCCTACCGGGATACCGGGAAATATCCTGGTAGGACGCCAGCACTGGGCTTCCCAGGGGCCGGCCGGGGCTTCTTCAATAAAAGTTTGAACGATCTTTCCAATCATCCGCGGTCGCCTGTTACCTTGCGGCCGCGGATGATTGGAAAGATCGTGAGATGTGAGCAACCGCCGGCCAGTCTACTGAGTGGACGCTGGCCGGGCTTAGACCCAGTGACGTCAGGCGCAGAGCGGAAAGCACTGCGTCTGCACACCGGGTAGACTGGCAGCTTCTACCTTAAACAGTGGTTTGCGGAGACAGAGGTAAGAGGGGGAGAAAGGCAAAAGATGGATCAATAGCGGGTAAAAGAGGCAGAAAGGGAAAAGGGAGGCAAAAGGGAGACAAAAGGCAAAAGGAGGGGGGATCAGAAGGGGGAGAAAGCGGCAAAAGGTTGGAATCAAGAAGGGGAGAGAGAGATGCAAAAGGGGGATCAAGAGTTAATGAGGGGGAGAAAGAGGCAAAGGGGAGATCAAAAGAGAGGAAAGTGGGGGGAGGAGAGAAAAAGGCAAAAGGAGGGGGGTCAAGAGGGGGAGAAAGAGGCAAAAGGGGGGGATCAGAAAAGGGGGAGAGAGGCAAAAGGGGGGGATCAGGAAAGGGGGAGAGAGGCAAAAGGGGGGATCAGGAAAGGGGGAGAGAAAAAGGCAAAAGGGGGATGAAGACAAGAGTCAAGGCTGGATTAAGGCAAAAAGGGGGATCAAGAGGAGGAGAATGGTGAAAGAAAAATCAAGAGGGGTAAAGAGAGGCAACTTGACAAGAGGGGGAATCAAGACCAGGTGAAAGAGGCAGAGGGGGGTCAAGAGTGGGAAAAAAGAGGCAAATGGAGGGGGGGGTCATGAGGCGAAAGGAGGAGCAATCAAGAGGCAAAAGGAGGGAGGGACCAAGAGGCAAAAGAAGTGGGGGGGTCAGGAGGGGGAGAAAGAGGCAAGAAGGGGAGCGAGGCAAAAGGTGGGATCAAGAGTCAAGGAAGGGGTGAAAGGGGGATCAAAAGAGAGAGAAAAAGGCAAAAGGAGGGGGCTCAAGAGTCAAGAGGGGGATAACGAAGCAAAAGGTGGGAATGAAGAGTGGGAGAAAGAGGAAAAAGAGGGGAATCGAGAGTCAAGAGGTGGTGTGTGTGTGTGTATATATATATATATATATATATATATATATATAAATAATTCTCTATTGTTCTGGTGGCATTCAGATGTCTTTTAAAATGCATGTTTTCCCCTTTTATAAAAAAGAAAAAAAAATGCCATTATGCTATGGGACTGGTATAATGACGCAATGCTATGGGGCTGGTCAGCAATTTTTTCCAGGGCTGGTTTTTATTCCCAGTCCGGCCCTGCATCATCTCCCAGCCTCTGCATTACTAGAGCGGCGCGGGATCTTCAGTAGTAGAGATCTGTGCCGAAGGAGGCACAGATCTGTTAAGCCACGCCGCTAGACCACCAGGACTGGAGGTAGGGGCAATGTAGAGATAAAGGGGAAATGTGGAGATGAAGGGGCAATGTGAAGATGGGGGCATTGTGGAAGGGGAAATGTGGAGATGGGGGCACTGTGAAAAGGGCATTGTGGAGAAGATGGGGGCATTGTGGAAGGGGCATTGTGGAGATGAAGGGGGCATTATGGAAGGGGCATTGTGGAGATGAAGGGGGGCATTGTGGAGATGAAGGGGGCATTGTGGAAGGGGCAATGTGGAGATGAAGGGGGGTATTGTGGAGATGAAGGGGGCATTGTGGAGATGAAGGGGGCATTGTGGAAGGGGCAATGTGGAGATGAAGGGGGGTATTGTGGAGATGAAGGGGGCATTGTGGAAGGGGCAATGTGGAGATGAAGGGGGCCAATGTGGTCGGGGGGGCCCATGGCAATTCTTGCACCAGGACCCGGTGGCTTCTAGTTACACCTCTGCATGCCTCAATTGCAACACTACTTGATAGCCTTCCGGGGTTATAAGCTTGATGTCTCAGGATTTTTTTTTTTTGTGACACAGAAAGATAGAATGCCAGCTATGGCATCTATTTCAATGAAAACAGTTCTGCAAGCTGTTCGTGATATTGCAAGGAAATGTAATCTGTGTATGACCTGTCAGATGAGCACATTGATATGTCCAACCAAAGCCCATCAAAGGGATCTCTTTGTGTTCAGTCTGGATTATTAACTGGTTTGTACAGCTGAGTCTTGGGAATCAAAGTTATGAAGCTAGCCGTATAATCTGCCAGCATGTGTTTTATCTTGTCAAGCAACACAAACCAAGATCAGGGAAAATCACTTGCAGATATTGAGAAGCTTTTTGCAGTTCAGAATTCTTTTTCATTCCAAGAGAAAACTATTGACGAATATCGTATAGGCCTACTGTATACATTATGTGAATCTCTCCTACTGTGTATACTGCGCATTGTATTTATTTGTATTACATTACACTCTCCTTTTTTGCTTGCACTGACGTCCTTACTTTAGGTTATCATGTTGAGTGGCTGACCACCTACTCAAACACTGATTTACAAAAGAAGTGGAATGAATAATAAACAGCTGCACCACAGGGAGCAAATAAAAATGTCTACTTAATTAAAGTGGAACTACCATGCTAGGTAAAGTCGCCCTGCAATAATTAGGCAGGTGTCGACTAGCTTAATAATAGTTATGTTACCTCTCAAAAGTAACCGTTTGTAAAGTAATCCTTAATCTTCAGAAGCCAGGCATCAGCGCAGGCATCTTGTCTGCTCGCCTGCGCTGTCAGTCCCGGGCTCCATTAAAAAGCATTGCACTGACCAGAAAGGCTCCTGAAGGGACTGACTGCGCAGGCGTGCAGACTGCACTAACCTGGCCGTCAGTCTCGGAAGATTAAGGATTACTTTACAATCGGCTGCTTTTGAGAGGTAATATAATTATTATTAAAGGGATAGTAATACCTGAAAATAAGTTTATTTTATATTGTAGCCCTTAAAAAACCATGAAAGACGATGTAAGTCTTATCTCCCAAACCTTTATGGTTTGGGAGATATTCACATGTAAAATATAGTAAAATTCTCTTTTCCTGGCTGTTTCAGCCAAGTCTGCCATCTAGTGGACAGATTTGGAATTCGGTCCACATAGCAACCGGCAGCTCTTTAGCAGTGCCGGGATCACGATCTTTGAAAAGAACTACTTCATTGGAACTGTGTACAAAGTGTGCCTGGCTTGAAAGCACACATTGTAGACCATTCCAATTAAGAAATTATTTTTAAAGATCATGATCTCAGCACTTCTGGAGAGGCATTGCTGGTCGGGCAACCGGATTCCAAATCTGAAGGGTGGAGCAATGACATCACTCCAGGGGAAACTTTACTTCTGAATATCTCCCAAACCATAAGGGTTTGGGAGATAATAAATACTTATATCATTTGTCATGGTTTTTTAAGGGCTACAATATAAAATAAACTTATTTTCAGGTATTACTATCCCTTTAAGCCAGTCACCATCTGCCTAATTATTGCAGGGCATCTTTACCTAGCGTGGTAGTTCCACTTTAAGTTTAGACATCCTTCTCAGTGTATCCCTGCCCAGGGCATCTGTCTGAGCAAGGTAGGGAAGTTCTCCTCATTCCAACTTCCCCACATCCAATCACTGCTCTCCTTGGCAAGTCCCTTGCCTGTATTCATTCTATCCCACAGACCTCCGACTATGCCAAAATTGCCAAATGAACTTTCTGATTGTGGATATCATAATAGACTTGCTTATTCTGTTGATTTTGTTTATATAATTCTCAAGGCCATACTGTTCAAGTTTTATGAACTGTCATTTGATTCAATATAATTGCGGGAGTAAATTTAGTATACCTGCCAGAGCCTAACATGAATTACTCTATCAGAATAGTGGTGCTATACTACTGCATGCTTGCTGTACAACAAATAAATTAGTCTTCAGCAATAACAACATTACATGATTTATTTGGTAGAGCATGGATAATTGCAGCATAAATTGTTAAGAGTGTTATGATTTCTTTTTAGGATTCTGACCTGATTCCAATTTGGTTCCACTGAACAGGTTGATCAGCTATACATGAAGAGATAATAAACAATACTGGGTAAACAACATCTTGATAAAGGGTAGTGTGATATGATTTCTAAATACCAAATTTTCTTTGCAGCTACTTGTCCAAAAAAAAAAAAAAAAAGATTTGTTACAGGAGAGAAGCCCAGATGATACAAGCTGTCTACTCTTCTTAATCTTGTTCATATGGCTACAAAACAGACAAGGCAAAGATGTTACACAATGGGGGAGATGCACTAAGGCCGTGATAAAGAGGTGATAAAGTAGAGATGACTTTCCAGTGATATCACTTCTCCAATTCCTATGTTTTTTCTATAGACCCTATGCACTAAGATCTCCAAATCTGGAGAAATCTTAGTGCATTGGCTCCATAGAATAACACAGGAACTGGAGAAGTGATATCACTGGAGACATTATCTCCACTTTATTACCAATTTATCACCCCTTAGTGCATAACCCCCTATGTGAAAGGTAATGTTGCAGTACACTATAGTCAATATTCACCAAGCACTAACAACTTTCCAGTAAATAGAAAATCTCCAATCCCTATTTTATTCTACAAACTCTTTTTCAAAGTATCCAGAGCTTAATAAAGTTAAATACAAAATAAAATACTTTCTGACTGATAGGTGACGGACCTGAGACTTGAATAAGAGTGACAGATACTATAAAAACAAACACAATAATACCATGGGCAGGGGAGGGCTGGCCTGGGGGGCAGGGAGGCAATTGTCCCCTGGGCCAGTCATTTGTCTGGGCTAGTGGACCATTGCCTTACTCAATAGCCTGCTGTAATTAGAGCTACACTATTGACACCACAGAGCTACAATCCAAACAGAGCTTAAATAGTAGCATAACTAATTTCCCTTGTAAGCTCTATGGTATCACTAGTGTAGCTTTACCTAAATTGTAAACTCTGTGGTATCACTAATGTAGCTCCACATCAACTGTAAGCTCTGTGGTATCACTAATGCAGCTCATATAAACTGTAAGCTCTGTAGTATCACAAGTGTAGCCCCATTTCAGTTGTAAGCTATGTGGTTTCACTTGCTTCACAACATTAATGCTAATTTTAAAATTAACAAAAAGAGATGGACTGGGACAGTGGGCTGGAACAATAATAGAAGTGAGCCACTTAATTGTATTTGCCCCCCAGGCCACAAGTTGCCAGCCCTCCTCTGACCATGGGTAGAACTACAGTGGACATTCTTGCAGTCATAGAAATCATAGGCCGAATTAATAAATCCTTGCTTGAATTTACTTGTCAGTAGTGAAAAGAAAGACATTTTAATGATTTTCTATCTTCAGTAATTTCCACAAAAAGGAGAACATTTTAGATTTTCTGGGAAAATTCCCAAGAAAACAAAACAGGAATTTTAAACCATCCCTAGTTATTACACAAAAAAATTGATGGTTCACAACAAAATTTACCAGCCTGTCAATTATATAGAAAGGCTCCAAACTGACACTTATTGTTTGTCGCTGTCTCAATTAAATTAGTCAGACTTTGCATTTCAATCTCCTACAAAGTATAACAAGATAAATATATGATTACCATATACAGTGAGTCAAACTTATAATTAATCATTTCCTGATATTCGGTTTTGTTAATAAAAAGCTACATTTTGAATAAGGAATTTAATATGCATCACAAACCATGATTTCCCATAAAGAGGTCTGAGTCACAGGCTATCCAAAACATCATTCCATTCAGCTCTTATATTCTGAATGGGAAAACTTGGCTTCGGCCATATGTTCACTGTCTGCATGCCTTACTATTTATAAATGAATTCTCATTCAAGCACATTCATTCCATCGAAACTAAACTGCAACTAAAGCTTTAAGAAAAATTGAGTAATTCCTTTGTTGGTTTAGTAAGTTTTCCCACAGTGCTAGCTGCCTGGGGGATACACTGAATTTCTGTAATTTACATAGGCTTGTACACAGCTTGCCCATTTGTGCTGATGGCTCCAATTGATTCCATGGACTGGTCGCGTCTTAATTCAAAGTTACATTATGGGAATAGCTGATCTTCTCTATATTATAAAATAACTATAAACTAATTTGATTAAAAATCACATCAAGCAGTACTGAATTAAAAATTGTTTTATGTCTGACGTATTCATTTCCTTTGAAGTTTTTATGAGTTTAATTACAAGAAAATGAATGATCTCTGATTCCACTAATGATCCTCTGTCTGTCTCCTTCTGTCTCCATTCTTTCTTCTATCTTCTTTCTTCTCTTGTATCTGCTTTCTTCTATCTTCTTTCTTCTCGTGTATCTTTTCTTCTATCTTCTTGCTGTAAAAGAAAAACAAAGCTTTAAGTTTAAAGCATACATATTTTAACCCCTTGAGTGCCAGAGGGGTACGCAAAGCATTGAAAAGCAATGCGCTGCGTACCTCTCTGGTGCTCAAACGGGTTAAAGCATATAGCAGTGTGCCATGTCTTACAATACACATGCCCCATAATAAAAATGTTACAAAATATTTATATATATTACAATCATATGGTTTTGCCATAATTAAATGAAAATAAAAATAAGACTTAGCATTTATGTTGCTGTCTCTGCAGCTGTGTGAGGCCGCTGAGGTGGCGGCAGAAACAGAATAAGGCGTCACCCCCCCCCTTGTTCTTCTTCATGGGCCGATGCCCATTCCGGTATGAAGGAATTAGAATTGAGGCTGCCCTTATATATGGGCAACCTCACTTCTAATTCGCTCACAGCCATTGGCTGGGAAATGCTTATGCATCTCCAGGCCAGTCAGTTTAAAGCACAACCGCTCAAAGCTGATTGGTTGGGAGATGCGTAAGCATATCCCAGCCAATGGCTGTGAGCGAATTAGAAGTGAGGTTGCCCACATATAAGGACAGTCTCAATTCTAATCCTCTCATATTGAAACGGGCATTGGCCCGTGAAGAAGAACACAGGGTTGTATGGGTTTGTGATGCCCTATTCTGTCTCCGCCGCTGCCTCAGTGGCCTCACACAGCGGCGGAGACAGCAACTTAAATGCTAAGTCTTATTTTTATTTTGATTTAATTATGGCAAAACCATATGATTGTATTATATATTGAAAAGATTTTGTAACATTTTTATTATTATGGGGGCATGTGTATTGTAAGACGTGGCACACTGCTATATACTTTAACCCGTTTGAGCACCGCATTGCTGGAACTCAAGGGGTTAAAGTATGTATGCTTTATACTTAAACCTTTGTTTTCCTTTTACAGAAAGAAGAAAGAAGATACAAGAGAAGACAGAAGATAGAAGAGAAGGAAAGAAGATGACCAGGAAGCTGAGGACTCCGCTGGACATCTGGATTAATGGTAAGTGTTACTTGTAATGTGATTTTTTTTTA
Organism: Rhinophrynus dorsalis; assembly: GCA_037306005.1. Lineage (NCBI taxonomy): Eukaryota > Metazoa > Chordata > Amphibia > Anura > Rhinophrynidae > Rhinophrynus > Rhinophrynus dorsalis. The sequence goes on along the minus strand of CM074718.1, from coordinate 280,552,293 downwards.
CTTAGTTGGGTTAACTCTATGAATGCCAGCGGGGTAATTATACCCCACTGGCACTCATAGGGTTTATTCTACTAACGTCTGACACATTTTTTATACTTTGGATGTACTGATATGGAGCTTAGAGCCCCATATCAATACATCCACTGAGGACTTAGGTTTTTTAACTTCAAGTGTCTGTGTCGCCTGTTTAAACAGGCGATAAGGGACTCAAGTTAAAAAAAATAGGTGTTAACTTTCCTGTGATAACTTGAGTTACTTATCACCTGTTCTTGGTTAACACGGACATTTGAATTGCAATTTACGGTGTTTTCATCCTTTTAAATGGATGAAAAACCTCTTAACTCACGACGGCTCTTTTTTTGCCGTCATTTGAATAGCTTACTGTGCTGTAATTAATGCCGTCAGCAGAAAAAAACGCTGTCTCCAACATTTGGATCGAGATTATTAACTGATTATTAACTGAATATTTATTTTAAAACATTTTAAACATCAAGTATGCAGTTGAAAACACAAAATAATTCATGTGGTCCCTTCATCTGCAACACTGTCAAGGAATCCATAATCCATCACTATACTGTCAAGAAATCCATAATCAAGGGATATAAGTTCAGTGACAGGAGCATCCTAATCAAAAAAAATGGGCTGAAGATAACATGGGGTAAACACAAAACATTGCACAGACTGAACAGATATAAAATATATTTGAACAAGAAGAGAATCTAGGGTCTTCATTTATGCATCTGCTCACCCAAAGTCCAAGAAACTCATTTGGAGAGGGACATAGATTACAAATTTCAAACTGAAACAATGCCATCAGAACATCTGGTTAAGCAATAAGTGACTTGAAAAACACTCCCAAATATCCTGTATCTGCAACATTGGCTGTTATTATGGAGACTTCTAAACAACCAAGATGAATCAGCAATATGCTAGGTGCTGTACATCTGTGTATGCCTGTATGAGTTAAATATGCAAGGAAGTCAAATGGGTGGCAACGTATTATAAAACTAATTATATGCTTAGTAGTCTCTGCCATGCAGATAAGCATAGCAGGTATCTGAAATATTTTAGTAATCATGACAGCCATAAAATGTCAGATACCTGCAATGCTTATCTGTATGGTAGAGACTACTAAGCATTTTGCCATAGGACATTTTGTACAAACAGAGTATACAGGATTTACCTCACAGTCTATTAAATATGGGCCTTTAATCTGGATTTGCTGGCTATACATACACTGCAGTGCTGCTATACACTGCAAATATCACTTTTGGCTTTCTCAGCAGAGGAAGAACGAACAGTTGTTTTTTATCACAAAACATGATAATTGCTCATACCTGCACTAGAGTACAATTTGAAGATCTAATGACCACCTGAGACAACACAAGCCCAGACCAAACACAATATGCTATTGAGAAACAAGTTAAACATTGGAACTCCTGCAGGGTGACTAGCTACAAACATAAGTTCATTCAGTTCAGAACTGCATTTTGTTGACAGGTCATTCCATTTTATGGGAGTGCACTTTCTGTTTCCATCTATGGATAGATTAGTGTCATTAGCCAGAGCTCTCTAAAAGCTATAGTAACAAAAGTACCCTCATATAATGAAAAGGCCAAAATAAATACTGAACTTCAATTTTGAAAAATACAAGCTTGCCCTGAATAAAAACACCTCACAGCAGTGGGAAACCCCAGGTTATTTTTTAATGAGGATTTTAAGGGCCACATTTACAATAGGGACCATGTGGCATATTCAGCTTTTAATCCTTTGTGTGCTAGAGGGTTGTGCAAAACATTGCAAAGCAATATGTTGCACACCTCTCTGGCAGGGCCGGATTTGCCATTAGGCAAAGTAGGCACCTGCCTACAGGCGCACGCCAACGAGGGGTGCCTGCCATTTAGATTTTTTTTTTTAAATATTCTTTCGCTGGCTGCGCAGGCGGCACCCACTCACATTGCCCACCCCCCAGTCTTGTACCTGATGGAGCTCCCTCGTCGGCTCTGTAGGAATGCAGAGCACTGGGAGATGACATCATCTTTCAGTGCTCTGCATTCCTGAATAGGAGAACACGTGGGAGCTCCATCAGGTGCAAGACTGTGCCAAAGGAGGCACATACAGATCTCCTACCACGGAGGTAGTAAACGGACAACAGGGGGAGGCAATGTGGAGCTAATGGGGGGCAAGTTGGAGCCGATAGAGGGCAATGTGGTGCCAATGGGGGGCAAGTTGGAGCCAATGGGGGGCAAGTTGGAGCCGATGGAGGGCAATGTGGAGATGGTGGAGGCAAGTTGGAGCTGATGGGGTGGGGGGCATTGTGAGGGCAATGTGGAGCTGATGGGGGCAATATGGAGCTGATGGGGGGCATTGTGAGGGCAATGTGGAGCTGATGGGGGGGCATTATGAGGGCAATATGGAGCTGATGGGGGGCAATGTGAGGGCAATGTGGAGATGATGGGGCAATATGGAGTTGATGGGGGCATTGTGAGGGCAATATGGAGCTAAAGGGGGGCAATGTGAGGGCAATATAGAGATGATGGGGGGCAACGTGGAGATTAGGATCATTGTGGAGGTATCCAGTGCAGATGGTCGACGGGGGGGGGGGTGCCTCAAACTTCTGTGCCTACAGGCTCCTGAGATGTAAATCCAGCACTGCTCTCTGGCACTCAAAGGGTGAACCGCTTGAATTCTAAAGTGGAGTCCAATACAACTCTTTGAAATGTATTGGAAACCTCTTGATCATTCAATGGGTAAAAATCCCCATTTAAAGCAATGGGTATTTTTTGGCATTTCTATTTGTCTATTCTATGGTATCTTTGATTTGCCCACAGTTTGCACCTCTTTAGCTAGCTGAATATTACCACAAAGATGGGCAATTTTGTGGCAACCAGCTGCATTGCAGGGAACAAATACAAATTCAAATTTGAATAAAAAATCAAATGTGACCTCTAGATTGCACTGGAGACCTTTATAGCAGTTAGGTGCCCCTCATCTGGTACTCAAAGGGTTAAATCAGTGGGCTTTTTTTCATCCCTATGGTGCCCTGGGGGTGGTTTGCCTTAGAACTGATACTTTGAATGTATGACTCAAAATGGTTCTGCCCAGAGGCGTAACTAGAAGCCACGGAGCCCTGGTGCAAGAATTGCCATGGGCCCCCTGACCACATTGGCCACCTCCACATTGCCCCCCATCTCCACACTGCCCCTGAATCTCCACATTGCCCCTTCCACAATGCCCCTGAATCTCCACATTGCCCCTTTCACAATGCCCCCATCTCCACAATGCCCCTTCCACATTGCCCCTAAATCTCCTACCTCCCTGGTGGTCCAGTGGCAGAGGACAGGTCTGTGCCTCTTTCTGCACAGACCTCTTCTCCGGTACGGTCCGCTTCAGTAATGCAGAGCGCTGGGAGATGATGTAATCTTCCAGTGCTCTGCATTACGAGAGTGCCGGTCTGCTGGAGGGAATACTGATCTCCCTCTGGCAGACCGGCACTATCGTAATGCAGAGCCCCAGCGCTCTGCATTACTTAATTGCGGGCGTCAGGTGAGGGGGTCGCAGGGGGAGGCTGGGCCCCTGGAGTGACAGGCCTGGTCGCAGGTGCGACCCCTGTGACCCCAATAGTTACGCCACTGGTTTTGCCTATTTGCTCTTCATTTTGCTATAGCTATTTTACAACATTTCCACATATGTGTTAAGGTTATACCTGTCAAAGAAAAGTGCATCTTGTATTCCAGGACATACTTGAAAACGAGAGAAATCTCAATGTATTCTTCCTGGTAAAACATTTTCTAAATAAATTCTTGTACAATGTACAATGTACAATGTATTGAATACCCCTCTGGTGTTCAAGGGGTTATACTTTTATAATGGCAGTTTTCTTTAAAATGCGTTTTACTATACACAAAACTATTCCAGTGCCCCAAGTGCATATTTTAAAGGGACAGTAATGTCTAGCTTAAAGTTTAGCTCAGAGTCTTCTATATTGTTTTTATAACATGCAAAGCTATGTTTAATTACTTATAGTTCTGTAGTTCAGAAGATATTCAAGCTGAAATTATGCCCCTCCTACCCCTTCTGGCCACCTCCCCTTAGAGCTGCAATCCAGTTGTGGGACCGGATGGATGCAGCGAGGGACAATCTTCAGTCAGTAAGTATAAGGAAAATCCTGCCCTCTTGATGAAAGAGGGCAGGATTTTCCTTTTGCTTACTGAAGATTTTCCCTCAATGCTCTCCATCTGGACCACGCTCACCAGCAGAGTGACATGGCCAGAAGGGGTGGGTGGGGGATCATTTCAGCTTGATTATATTTTGAACTACAGAACTGTGAGTAATTAAACATAAAGCTGCATGTTATAAAAACAATGTAGACTCGGAGCTAAACTTTAATATAGACATTACTATCCCTTTAAGATACAATTTAAACTGACTATAAAATTTCATAGAAGAATTGAAGGGAGAAACAGCGGTGCACCCCTGTGTATATCAATCAATTTGATGTTGATACCACCACCAGAATCACCATATGGAAGTTCACTCACAAAATTAGTATGTTGGAGAAGACGTACGCCCAATCCAACTTCAAGGCCCTTGGAGTAATCAACTGTCTCCAGTAACAGTGTCTTTATTGGCTGCTCAACTACTCACACACGTTCCCAAGCGGCATAGAAGATTCCAAAACACAAAAGCATAGGAGCTCCAATAGTGCAATAACGTTATTACAGCATAGACTTATTAATAAGTCTTATTCTTATATACTCACATTGAATTGTTGCCAAATGCTTGTTATCAAGGATACTGGCTCACTAGCTTTCAGAGAATTATCCCGTCTCCGTTCTGGTGTACAGCTTGGTGGTGGCATCTGGCAACAACTCAATGTAAGTATATAAGTATAAGACTTATTAATCAGTCTATGCTGTAATAACGTTATTGCACTATTGGCGCTCCTATGTCTTTGTGTTTTGGGATTTTATAAAATTTCATATAACATTCAATTTTTTCGATGCAGGCTTGATCAGCACAAATGACCAATAGCTGCAGTCCCAAAAGGATATTTAATTAGTATGTGTCTTTGCTGCAAAAGAAGAATCATAGTTCACAATATTCATAATGCTGTGGAAAAGCAATTGTGGCAAATTAGTCTACAAAATATTTACACCATGGTCCTGTGAATTCTCAAATGCATTCCCTAATATTAATTTAAATTCCACAACTTTTGTCTTAAAAGTGGGTGTGGTTTGCTGTACAACCAAATTGTAAGGTATTTTAAAAATAAATCTTCTACATGTAAATTTTTTGTCTCAATTCCTCATGTTTTCCAATAGAATAAAAATGGTCTAAACTTTGAGAAGACATATTAAAGGATTTTTTTATTTCTTTATGACACATTTTACAAAATAAATGAATTTGCTTCTGAAAAGACCACCCTCCTTTTACCACCAACTCACAATCTAACATTTAATCTACCATTATTTAATAAGGCATCTTTAAAAACTCTCTTCTTCTAGCTATCATTTTTTGTTTTATTCCTGTCTTTTTTTATTTAGAAAAAAATAACAATTGTCTAAACTCAGAGAAAATAAACATAATAGTCTCCAACTCATTGCAGAACTGCCTGTATCCCCATTTTTAGGTTTAACAAAAGAATGCAGAAAAATAATTATACAAATATTTTAAAGATGGAGGCTCCCACTAAGGGGAGGATTTGAAAAGATAACAGGTCCTCTTTAAAGTAAACCTGTCACCCTAAGACACATTTAGTTTGTTTTACAGAGAACTAAAAGCTGCCTATATGTAGTAATTTTATGTAAAATAAATATATTCTGAGAAATTAACCTTAATATGTTGGTGGCACAGTATGCCATTTTATGCTATTTTCTTGTAAAGTACACTAATTAGATGTGTTTGAGGTCAAAGTTTTAGTTATCTATGTTATTAGAAACTAGTTGAACAGCCCGTTACACGGGCCACAGAGCCTCTGGCAGCCGGTCGCGGGGCAGTCACACGCAGTGGAGACTGCCCGCACCTTGGCTGATACAGAGCTGGACGCTCCTTCGGAGCGCCCAGCTCTGTATCAGCCGCGGCGCGGGCAGTCTGTACTGCGCATGGCTGCCGCACGCGCAGCAGTGTCTACTGCACATGTCGCCCGTTACACACAACTTGGCGAATTATTATATAGGATGACCCCAATATGTCAGCTCTGCATAGATGAATTTATGGCACACTATGTGGTAATATTGGTCAAGCACATAAAACAAAAAAGGCTGAAGTATGTTAACCCCTTAAGGACCCATGACGTACATAACCATCATGGGAAAACTAACGTTAAAGGGATAGTAATACTTCGTTTTAACTTTATTTTATTTTGTAGGCATTAAAAAAACATGAAGAATGATATAAGTCTTATCTCTCAAACCTTTATGGTTTAAGAGATATTCACAAAGTATCCCCCCCCCCTGTTCAACCAGATCAGAAGGGAGGTGCCCAGGTAGACTGCAGAGAGGGACAATCTTCAATTAAGATAAGGGAAAAAGCTGAAAAACTTGTCAAGGGGGGAAGGGCTTTCATTGTTTTCATACAAAGAAAATTGTCCCCTTCTGTTATCTGTCTGGTCTTACAACCAGATTCACATCTGAGAAGAGATGGCTTACACTAGGAAAAAGGGGAGGGGAGGGGAACTTTGCTTGTGAATATCTCATAAACCATAAAGGATTGAGAGATAAGACTTATATCATTCTTCATGTTTTTTTAATGCCTACAAAATAAAATAAAGTTAAAACGAAGTATTACTATCCCTTTAAGGACCCATAACTGTTATGTACGTCATGGTATTAAGAGGTCCCCACATGGCTGCATGCTGTTCAGGGGCCACTGAATCCATTGGAGCAACAAAAAAAAATGGTCCAAGGTCCTTAACTGCCAGCTAAGGGGTTAAAGAAAAAATGATGTGCTGCTAGTAGACTAACTAAAGAGGGAAGTTTCCCATATGCAAGTAGTGCTCAATGAGTTGAGGTATACATGCCACTGAGATAAACTAATTTATTAATGTGCTGCACATAACAATTATTTTTTGTGTGTGTGTGTGTTTGTGTATTTGCGTGTTTGTATGTGCATATTTTTGTGAGTTTGTGTGTGTAAATACGGAGCTTGGAATAAACAAGGAAACTGACCCACAGAATCTGCAATTTGTGGGAGTAATAACTTACAAAGTTCATAAAACAATTACAGATGAAAGCTTATAGTTAGCAATCAACAGTAAAGATGTATCACAATCTACCTTTGAGGCCTAGTTAGCCTGGCTTCCTTCCTCTGTGGTGTGTGTCGGCCGGCATCCTTGCGGGCACATCTGCATTACTATGTCTGTTACAGGCACTGTCTTGGACGCCTGTTTATGGGCCTATTCTAGTCCCGCCTCCTTCTGCTCCTTTATAATCCTCCTTGGGGCTAGGAGCCATTGCCCTTATGTGGTGTTCCTGCTTGTTACTCTTTGCTCTCCGTTGTGACCCGTGTTTGCCTGAGAATCTCGCTCTGTGTATGACCCCGGCTTGTCTGACTACCCACATCGGTTCTGACCTGTGGCTCTGGCTGACTTCTCGCTCTGTGTATGACTCCGGCTTGTGTGACTACCCACATTGGTTCTGACCTGTGGCTGTGGCTGACTACTCGTTCTCTGTTTGACCCCGGCTTGTCAGACTACCCACTTCGTTTCTGACCTGTGACTCTGGCTGACTACTCGCTCTGTGTATGACCCCGGCTTGCCCGACCAGTGACCCTGGCTACTACCGGCTCAGTGTAGCCTCCTGTTTCCTTTCCTGAGGGCCTGGGTTACTTTCACTCCTTGTAGTCATCAGTTTGCCTGACCAGTGGCCCTGGCTCCTACTCGCTCAGCATAATCTCCAGTTGCCTGACCAGTGGCCTGGTTACTCTCGCCCCGGTGAGTACCCTAGCTTGTCTGACCTGTGACTCTAGCTTCCTACTCACTACCTACACTACCTGCTTGCCTGACCTGTAGTCTCGGTGCCTCCCGGCTCTGGCCTGCTCTCACTCTCTGTTGCCTCTGTTTGCAGATCAAGTGGTGACTTACACATATTCTACCATTCTTCTGTTGTCCCACTTGAGCCGCTTCCCTAGTCTCGAGATCTTGAGTAGTGCAGTGCACAGCACAGTATGCAGCTCCGGAGGGACCCTGGGTCCTATTTACATATGTCTGGGGTTCTGTGTGGGCTCTACCATTATTGTTGCCTGATTACCGTAACAAGATGCTCACAGTCTATAGGACAACTCTCACACACACTTTACGGTACTGATACAGTATGGATCACAGTGCTAGCAAAAAAAGCCTCAGAGTTTGTAGCCTGTACAAAACACCCACATATTTTAAGTTACAAATACAGGTTTGAATAACAATCTACAGTGAAAAGACTCCCATAGCTTACAAGCCATAGGAAAAGCAACAGAGTTAATTGTACTTATACAGAATAGATAACAATGCAGGTAATCAACAGTGAACATTTACAAAGAACACTGCCATGGCTTAAAGGGATAGTAATACTTCATTTTAACTTTATTTTATTTTGTAGGCATTAAAAAAACATGAAGAATGATATAAGTCTTATCTCTCAAACCTTTATGGTTTATGAGATATTCACAAGCAAAGTTCCCCTCCCCGCCCCTTTTACCTAGTGTAAGCCATCTCTTCTCAGATGTGAGTCTGGTTGTATGACAGGACAGATAACAGAAGGGGACAATTTTCTTTGTATGAAAACAATGAAAGCCCTTCCCCCCTTGACAAGTTTTTCAGCTTTTTCCATTATCTTAATTGAAGATTGTCCCTCTTTGCAGTCTACCTGGGCATCTCCCTTCTGATCTGGTTGAACAGGGGAGGGGATACTTTGTTTGTGAATATCTCTTAAACCATAAAGGTTTCAGAGATAAGACTTATATCATTCTTCATGTTTTTTTAATGCCTACAAAATAAAATAAAGTTAAAATGAAGTATTACTATCCCTTTAAAAGCCATGGAAAAAGTGACAGAGTTAATTGTATGTGTATAGAATAGATTACTGTACAAGTAATCAAAAGTGAACATTTACAAAGAGCTGGCCCAGTAACTTCCTATTACAGGTACAGACTGGACCACAGAAATTGCAAGAAAGAGTAAAACTTAACCCTCAGAACTTTGCAACACAAACTACAGCTCAGTTTCCATATATGTTGCTGGCCAATCAGAGTAAAGACTTTGCTTCCACATCAGAGCATATTTCATGGCTAGTGGTTGTCTAGCAGCTGCAGCTTCTGAGTGATTGTCAGCCTGAGTGATGCTCTGAAGTCAGTTGTGGCTGCAGGCTGTGCCGAGTATAGACTGAACTCTAGTCATTGAATAGATAACAGAGGTACATATTTCACAAATCCATGAAGTCATGCTGTAGGATAGTTCTGGATATGAAAATGTGAATGATTAATTGGTTTTATGAATAAGTATTACTTTATAGAAAGAGGTACATGTTTTCCAAGAGAATCTCAAGAGAAGTCGTAGCTGTTAATTTGATAGGACAATCTAAAAATGCTTGTAACAGATGTTAAAAAAATGATCAAATCTATTTTAAAACAGCTAGTAAAATCAATAAATTATAAGGATCAAGCAGTTTGAAGAGGCTATAACATTTTATGTTAGCCTAATTTGGAATTAGCAAAGTGCTTGGCTTAGAATGCATTATCTTAAATTAAAAGCTAATCTATAGAACCCCTTGAAAAATGTGAGCACTATGTTTTTTAAAATGTATGTAAAGTGTGCCATTTGTCCCAATTTAAAAACATAACTCAATATAGAGAATTCACTAGGCTTTCATTATTTTACATTAGAATAGAATTCCACTGGATTTCAAATGGCATAATGCACAAATTAATGAGTAGAATGCAATGCCTGGATTTTTGCATTGAACACTCAAGACCACAAGCTATATTCATTAAAATGAGCTATTACTGTTATTAATTTTCTGTGAGTTGCTGTGAACATACTCTCATATAATGTAAGAGATGAATAAAACCTCTTGCATAAAAACATAAAATACATGATAGAAATGAAAAATGCAGCACTGAATTTGATGCATCTAATTTACATTGAGTCTTCATTTTCCAGCTGAATAGCTATAAATATAACTTAATATTAAGAGAAACTTTCTATTCTCTTAAATGCACAAGAATAAATATATTTTTAAAATCAAATACATTATATAGATGCAAGGACCTAAATATAAAATATAGTTTAAAAAAATCAATTTACATAATCTTTGGATAAATTCCAGCTTTATAGCGCATTTTTAGACATTATGGGCCAAATTCACTAGAATTTAGTAACATTAATTGCAAGTGAAACCTCTTACAATTGTTCAAATATGTGGCCTGTATAAAAATTCTAAATATGGCTGTTATAGGAAACTCTGTGGTAGGAAACAGCTTTCTGTCCTTTTCACTCAAGTCAATGGACTGCTTGGTATACATCACTAATGGAAAATGATGGTAGACAACTTGTGGTAATATGGCAAAATTCCAAAACTGGTTAAAAATATGGGAATTTCAATATGTACTATAATAATTAAACACTGTATTAAAAATTAAGCTTAGGTAAAAGAATCCTCTTACAGTATCAAACATGAATATGATTTATTCTTACTTAGGCATGATGAGATAGATAACTTTGTTCACTTCTGAAAGGCATGGCCAAGTGTAGGAGAGTTTTTCATCTAATGTTAAATTAAAATGTTTCACAATAAAGGCAACTCCAATTAATTTTCATAGTATTTGGGCCATGGAGAGTGTTATTTCAATACTGTCAGGGTTGTAGTTCAAGAATAATTGAATGAAACAGTATACCCCTTTCACCCCTTTTACTGATGTAACACTGCTCGCAGAGAGGAACAATATCAGCGAGCATAAGGAAAAACCTGAAAAACCTGTCAAGGGGGGCAAGGTTTTCCTTATGCGCACAATAAGAAGATTGTCCCTTGCTGCGAGCTGTCTGGTCAAATGACCAGATTCCAAATCTGAGGGAAGATGGCTTACACTAGATAAAAGGGGCAGAAGGGGGATAATTTATCATTCAATTACTCTTGAACTACAACTCTGATAGTACTGAAATAACACTCTCCATGGCCCAAATATTATAAAGATTATTTGGAGCTGCTGTTTTTGTGAAACATTACTATCCCTTTAAAGGGATAGTAAACCCCCCAAAAAACTGTTTGCAAATTGATAGGAATAATAAAAAAACATGTAATACCCTTATTCCCATCTCTCAAACCGTTATGGTTTGAGAGATGTAAGAAAATAAAGACCTCTGCTTCCACCCCCTTCTCATGCGTCCGCTGTATAGCGGACTTCATGAGATCCTGCTTCCGGAACCAGAAGGTGGCTCTTCAAGAGTGCTGTCATCGAGATAGCTAACTATGATTACTTCATCGGAATGATCTACAACGTGTGCTTGCAAGCCAGGCACACATAGACCATACCGATGAAGTAATTATAGTTAGATATCCCGATGTCAGCACTCCTGAAGAGCCGCCTAAAGTCGGTCGACCATCCCAGCCTATCATTTTCAAGAACAGCCGCTCAAATCTGATTGGCTGGGATGTGAAGAACATCCCAGCCAATGGCTGTGAGGGCAATGGAAGTGAGCCTGTCCATATATAAAGGCAGGTTCACTTCAAATGCCCTCAGTGTGTTACGGGCATCGGCCCATACACAGCTGAATCAGAGCGTCGTGGGACATTTGTGTCTTCTCTGCCGCCACCCTCGCGGCCTCTCCAACCAGCGGAGACACAGAATAAAAAGCTAAGTAGACATACTGGGCATTAATAGATGGCATTTATGTCTATGTGGATCATTTTATTTATTGGCATGTTTATTCTTTTGGGCATTACATGGAGGCATTTCATATGGGTATATTTATGGTGCACTACTACTGAATCCTTTGAGTGTCAGTGAGGTACGCAATGCATTGCAAAGCCTCTCAAAGGGTTTGGGAATGTCTTCATTCATGCTTAGTTTTAATTCATTTCTTTTATTTTACAGAGAGAAGATGGAGGATGGAAGAAAGAAGACAGAAGGATGAGAAGACAGAAGAGAAGGACCAGCAAGCTAAGGACTCCGCTGGACATCAGGATTAATGGTTAAGTGTTAACGCGATGTTGCTTTACTTAGTAGGGTTAACCCTATGAATGTTGGCTGGGTAATTATACCCCACTGGCACTCATAGGATTAATGCTACTAACTTTGGACAGGTTTTAGGCACCTTGGATGTATTGATGTGGGGCTTAGGCCCCCATATCAATACATCCACTGTGGACATTGTATTTTTTTTGCCAGTTAAAGGGGAACATTCACATCCTGAAACTTTTGAGCACTTGTTTGATCACCAAAGAAACATTAGGAATGTGCTCTTTTTTTAACTTACTTTTTAAGATATGAAACTTAGAAGTTATCCACTTCCGCATACTGTAGCTGCGGCACGTCTCTCAGGACCTCCCAGCAGTCTGTGAATCTTCTCCCACCTCCCTCCCAGCTGCCCCCGGGCACACATTCACACTTCACTTTGTTGTGGTGTGAATGGCTCGTAGAGATACAGGAAGTGGCAATTAGCATTATACTGAGGTTGCTGCTTCTTGTAACGCTACGAGCCGTTCACACCACACTGAAGTGAAGCATGAACGCATTCTCGGGGGCAGCTGGGAGGGCAGTATGTGGAAGTGGATAACTTTGAAGTTTAATATCTCAAAAAGTAAGTAAAAAAAAAAAATTCATAATGTTTCTTTGGTGATTAAACAAGTGCTCAAAAGATTTCAGGATGTGAATGTTCCCCTTTAACAGCTGCGTTAGCTGGCAAAATATTTGATAAGATACTTTACGGCTAAAAAAACTGGGTCTTAAGTTTTGTGCGGTAAGTGAGTCTCTTATCTGATTTTTTCAGATAATGCAGTGCTTTAAACAGCAAAATGGAGCGTTTTTTTTTTTACATGGGCCAAAACACACAGTGTAGCGGCCAGCATACTGGATGAACTGTCATTAGCAGTTCATTACATGGCCCTTTGTATGGCTTACTACACGTTAAAGCACACGTTGGTGTTTTTTGAGCTTAACTGCTGCCTTTAAATCTACCCCTATATGCCTACAAAATCCCTGAATTTGTGCAAGTGTACCTAGAAGAACTGATGCTGTTTTGACGACAAAGGGTGGTCACACCAAATATTGATTTGATTTAGATTTTTTTTCTGTTCACTCGCTATAATTTTGTTAATTGATAAATATAAACTATTAACATGTCTATTTTTGAAAGCATTTTTACTTTACAGCATTTTTTTTCATACCTGCCTATTCAGTGACTGGCTACTGTAGGAGTAAAATCGAGAGTTTGATCTGATATTTCTCATTTTTCTTGCAGCAGAACTAGAAATTAATGCAACATCCACAAATATTTTGAAGTAATTTTCTGCAAAGTGTACAACAGCAAACATATTTGAAGACAACAGAAAAGTATCATTTATGCTCTATATACAAGTAAAACAATATATTTATTTTATTGGCGTGTAAGAAAATGAATGGGGATGTCATTAGAAACTAGAGCAGCTTGGGCACCAATTTATTTCCTTATATTTCTGTTGAACTGTGAACCAATAAATTGCAGACCTGTCAGCAGTATAACTGTACACTTCATAACACAGTAGGGTATGAACTCTTCATTCCGATCAATCATTTTATTGCTCTGAGATCACAGCTGATGAAAACAATCAACAAGGAATGGGGTATCACAAAGAACTTTTATAAGTTCCATTTAAAAAACAGCTTAGATGCTAGTACTCTTGATATCATTTTGTTTATTTGTTTGTTATGACATAATAGATCTGAACCATTCTGGGTCAGTACAGGTCAACAGAAAAAATGGATGATAACATCAAGGGATAACATCTTCAATCAGTCCTAGATATCACATCCATGGAGGCAGACATGACCGTTAAGAACAGTTTATTTCAGACCGAAGCAGACAGATTGCATGAGTTTACTTAACCCTTTAGCAATGTGCTGCACACTCCTATGCTCATTAAATAGTTAACGTTACGATGTGCAGTGAGCAGAGTTTAAGGCCCCGTGTTCCTGCCTCCATGGGCATGGCATCCAAGACTGATTGAACATGTTATCTCTTGGTTAAAGGCAAAAGGGCAAAAACCATGGAGAATTAGGATTTTCTGGTCATAATGAAATATTATTATTATCCCTTATCTATACAGTGCCACCTTATTTCACAACATTGCACAATAGGGAATAGACATATAGAGATATAAAAAAACATTGAACACTAAAAGATCAGATGATCCTACCTGTGAGAGCTTACAGTCAAAAAGAAGGTTGAGGGTTATTATGAGGAGGTTTTAATAGTATTTTAAGCAGACTGATTATTAACATTTGTCTAGAAATGTCACTTTCATGTATAAAATGACTGTGATGTCTCTGTCAACTGCTCTCAAGCACAGAACATAAAATCAGCCTGGCTTTAGTATATCTCACTGAACTAGGTACAGTAAATACAAGAGCCATTTGAAAACACTGAAAAACAACTCAGTCATTATCATATCCTAACTAGTCGTGAATACCATGCAGATGATTGTGTTGATAGTAGCACGTGCCTTTACTCTGCTTGCTTTCTCTGCAGCTACTGTATGAGTTCAGAAGGATGCAAAGGAATAGCTCATTTGTCATTGAACTGGTCTGCTTGCCAAAGTTTGCTAAATGGGGTACAAATATATAATTGCTTTGAAACAGAATGCTGGTGTTGGTTCGAATTGTCCTGTGCTTGGCCTCAATAAAAAAATATAAAAAACAGAACTGCACTGAACTGTATAAATGGCATGGAGCATATAAATAAATAAATAACACAATGTCCATACATACATTTAACTTGTAGGTTTCGGTGCAGATATTTGGGCAGATACCACAAAGAATCTGATACGTTTCATGTATCAAGCACGCTTAGGAAGTGATATACTACGGGGGTGATAAAGAGATGATAAAGTGGAGATGATTTCTTCAGTGATTGTTAGGGACCAGGAACCAGACAGACACAAAAATGTAAAATGCAAAACACCTTTATTAATATAAGAAAAGTAAACAAAGCAAAATCATGACCAAAAGACAAGCCAGGGTCAGGAACCAAAACAGGTACTCAACCAAGCCGGGGTCAGGAATACGGAGATCAACGATGTCAGGAATAATCCAGGAGTCAGGAGCCAGAAGGGACATCAGAGGAAGCCAGGTCATGCACAGATAATTAGCAACTCAGGATAACGTGCTTGCAGCAATAATCAGACACAAGGGCAATCAGGAAGTGAGCCAAGCTGCTTTAAATACTCTAGGAGGGTTGGCTGATAACAGTCAGGTGAGCAAACACAAAGAGGTCAGCTGATTCAGCCTGGTCCAGGAAAGGGAAATCAGCAGTAATGGATAGCAGAGCACTAGATCAGCTCAGCTCAGACAGCAGAATCAAGCAGCAGAGTTAGAACAGCTCAGACAAACCTTGACAGCGATATTGCTTTCTCCAGTCGTTATTTTATTCTATAGAACCTATGTACTAAGATCTCTCAGACTTGAGAGATCATAGTGAATAGGGTCCACAGAATAACACTGGAGAATTTGAGAAGTGATATCACTGGAAAAAGTCATCTCTACTTTATAACCTCTTTATCACACCTTAGTGCATGTCCCATTAGTCTTCTTTCTTGCTACTATATGGAGAATATGGGAACATCTTTTACAGTTTGCAAAGTATAACTAACTCATCTTTTAATAAACTTGTGTTCAGATATTCTTTCCATGCACTGAGGCTGATGTTTTAAAAACTGTAACAATTCTGGATCAAACCAGTGGCACCTTAGGGAAGAAATATAAATTCCCAGAATTTCCACTGATTTAAAGGAGCGGTAACCTTTTTATGAATAATATAAGTTAAAGGGCTTTTCCTAAAAGAGTATCCCCACAGTTGAGATATTTTTCATTCAAAAGTTACTATAGCTTACAGTCTGTTTTTATTTAAAATATACTTTTTATATATTAGTAACAGCACCAACTGATGTACAAAAGGACTTGCTGGCTTTAGGCCAGCTAGAGTCACAGTTCCATAGTGAATGATAACAACAGCATCACCTTGTGGCCACAGTAGAAAATTGCAGCTTAAAATGAGCTGTTATAACTTTGAATGAAAAATCTACTTTTAATTCAAATAGCTGTTAGTTATCACACACACCTGATAAGTAAAAGAAGGTCACAGGAGTATATAAAATTAATTCAAATGTATTGCAAATATATCTTTACAATGCCTTTACAATGCCATGGGTAGGCAGAAGCTGGTGGTCTAATGTGTTTCCCATAGACCACGTTTTACTCAATCCTGAAACATACTATTAAAGTTTACTGCTCCTTGACATGGGGTTTTAACCCCCTGAATGCTAGAGAGGTCACCAATTCTGGAAACCTTTATAGAATAATTTGGTTAAATAGGACTTTTCATTTGACCCCTAGGTTGGTTTGCTGATTTGCTCGACAATTTCTCAGTTATTCTTAATATATCAACCACTGTTGTTGAAAAATGACTTCATAATGTTCATGCACTTTGACACATATAAAAATTGTAACATATGTCTAACATGAATTTTTAGTAAATTAGTAATAAAACATGATTGTGCATTCTTCAAAGTAATCTAAAAGTATAGATGAAAATGTTTGTTGGATATGTTTTATTGCACCAACATATGGTTCAGATTCAATTTGTCCTTTTATTTTTATTTAAAGAAGAACCATGTGAGGTTTGAAAGCTTGTAATTTCAAGCATGTATTCCATTAATCAGTATTTTACTGCTTATTCCATCCCTCTCATATTACGTTGAATTTGAAGATAAACTGTTTTTGGTTCATACAGTTCAGGCTATTCATTTGGTCCTCCACTGTGTGTTAAAACAGATTTTACTATTTAATAGATTACGTAACCATGAGAAAGAGTGAAGGGGCATTGTTGTAAGGCATCAATTGTAGTCCTCAAAGACGTCTACCAGGTCATGATTTATGGTTTTCTCTTGTGTAGGCAGGGATATCCTTAAATCTTGACCTATTAGGTACACTTGAAGAATAGAGATAGACACATCTGCTGCAATATTTTGAAATAATATTTTTAATCCTCAGAATGTTGTCTTAAAGTTAAAAATAGTGATTTCAACTAAGGAACAAAGTATGAAAACAGTCATTTAAGGTCAAAGATAAGAAATAGAGCAATTTGAGGCATAAAAACTAGATGAAAAAGAAGCATTAAGTAACACAATCTGCACAGCCTGATATCGTGAAGAGAAGTGCACTGAACTGTATAAATGGCATGGAAATACTTGTATTGATTTTGGAATGGTCTGTGACTGTCTACTCTTAGGAGGTGGTTAGTTGACCCAACACCCTCCCACGGCTGACTTCCCTGCCATACAATTTGCATTTCGCTAGCCGGCCATCACCAAGTACCACAAAATGGTGCCACGCTTTGGAGAGACGGATGACTCTGGAATGTGTTGGAGAAGAAGAAACTGAGGTGACACTTTCTTCATCTTCAAATGCTGGAGCAACCTCACTTTGAATTTTCTTTCTGCATACCATTACAAGGGTACCAGTAGACCTTAAGATGGCAGTAGGGATGTTGGGACTGGGATTGGAGGAGGATAGTAGAGTAACAGTGGTACTGGTGGCGGAGACACTAGCAGCTACTACCTGGCTGGGAGACTCAAATGGAACTGGAGAGGCAGGTGGTGAGTTGTCAATAGAAAACACAAGTGTAACTGGAGAAACAAGAGGAGTACTATGGGAAGCAGGGGAAAAATTAAGCTCAGGGGAATAATCAAGGTCACTGGAAAAATCAAGCTCAGGGGACAAATCAAGCTTAGCAGGCCTTGATCCCTCAGATTCGTCCTCTACCTCTTGTAGGTTTTGACAGGAAGAAAAATCATCAGCAGCAGATTTCGTGGAAACCTGCTCAATTCCCTCTTCTGCCTGGTGGCTACTGGGAAATTGTAAACTATCTCCCTCAATAACATTTTCTGGAGTAGATATGCTCTGAGTGGCTATGACAGTGGTGGCTACTTACACGGATGTTAGGTATAAACATCCCGCGTTGATATTGCCCTCAGTGTCCAACCAGTAGTGATACACACACTAGGTGTCCCCAGGTTTATAGAACTGGCTGTAGTGGAGGTGGTGACTAAACTGGCAGTGCCACTAGTCATTGTGCAGGTGGTTCTGGGGGAGTCATCACGAAACAGCTGACGAGACACAGGTGATGGCTGATTTGTGGTCTCAGAGGAGGACCTGGACCTCTCTACCCTGCTAGTAGAGGTAGAACGACCTTCAGTGCCCTTCTTATTTTTTGGTTTGGAGTGCTGCTGTTGAGTCTGACTAGTACTACTAGTACTACTTGCAGACTCTCCCTTGCAGACGGAGGAATAAAGGTGACTCTCCCTTGCGGACGCAATAAGGTACTAGGCCTGCCTACACAACTGTGAGACACCAAATGCTCCAAAGGGGAAAAATTCACATTTATTAAATTAGAGCTGATAGGAGTGATATAACATTGGTTGGATTTGACAGATGCATATCGTTTTTCAGCCTGATCAACTATAACCTCTTGAATATTAGAGCAATCTTTAATGTGTTGAATAGTAATACATTGGAAACCTATCATTCCAGGGTTAAATTCCTTTTAAATTCAAAGAGAAGTTTTGGGAAATGTTATTTGTTCCTAATGATGCAAGTGGTTTGCTCTAGAATTGCTCCAGTTTTCATAGTATACAAGTCTTTATGAAATATTTGTCAGCATTTTTCCCTTTTTTACTTTGGCCTAATGTAAATCCAACTGACATGAATGGGAAACTTTCCACCGAGTGGGTCAGTTATGAGGAGAATCCAAATGAAGGCCTGAGTCAATTTACAGATCCCAGGTATAGCCAATTTGTACCTGCTTGCAATAATGTATCCCAGGGAAATCCAAATTAAGGCCTGGGTCAATTTGCGGATCCCGGGCATAGCCAATTTGTACCTACTTGCAAAACATTAATAATGATCTCCTCAAATTCAGCAATGAGGCAGGCTTTTAATGCTGAGTAGAAAAAATAATGGCACCAGTATTTAAATCAGGAATAAATCAAAGCCATCTCACCACTCCGCAATTATAATTTGGTGCCAGTTCTCGGTAGACCTCCAGAATGTCCCCTTCATATAAGGAATCAATCATATAGCGAAAAGATGGAATGGCACTCGTATGCAGTAGTAGATAATATAATAAAAGCAATTTATTTGAGGCTACATATGACAAATAGAAATAACGAATACACCCGCTTTCGCATCTAACTCGTTTCGCACAACAAGGTGCTTACTCATAGATGAAAACTTATGTTCTCACAAACCTCAATTAGGTAAATGACCTCCTCCATACTACTATTGGTCACGGAATACTATACTACCATCATGACGAACATTAGAAAAAATTTAACTCTTTATGTCACTATACAGACAAGACAGCTTACCGCACTAATAAAGATCACAAATACAATAAAATACTTTATTGTTAATTAACCTAAAAACATTTTAGTATATTGGATCTTTACACTGGGAACACGCGTACCTAATGGTCTTAATAAGTAATATGAAGTAACGTGTTGCGTGTAAAGATCCAGTGTAATGATTATGTATAGATTATAATAATATTGAATGTTTAATTTATACAGTAGCTAAATCTTTAACCTGTATAGAATTACATACTTAATAAGTGGATATGCTTTTCATTAGATATTAGATTATTTTTTAAAATATACTAAATGTTTTTAGGTTAATTAATAATGAAGTATTTTATTGTATTTGTGATCTTTATTAGTGCGGTAACCTGTCTTGTCTGTATAGTGACATAAAGAGTTACATTTTTTCTAATGTTCGTCATGATGGTAGTATAGTATTCCGTGACCAATAGTAGTATGGAGGAGGTAATTTACCTAATTGAGATTTGTGAGAACATTGGTTACGGACTACTGATTGAATATTTTGAATAGAAGCCGTTACATTGTAGACTAGATAGCTGAGACCGCCTTAAATAAGTTTTCATCAATGAATAAGCACCTTGTTGTGCGAAACGCGTTACATGTGAAAGTGGGTGTATTCGTTATGTCTGTTTGCCATATGTAGCCTGAAATAAATTGCTTTTATTATATTATCTACTACTGCATACAAGTTATTAACCTTGATAATGACTGTGTATAATAATTGGCATAACCTGTCATTTTGTGCATGTTTGTCATTAGTGACATCACATCATTTAGCTGTGTCTGGCCCTCCATTCATTGCTCTTTTCTTAGTTCAGCTCTTGTGTAAAATAGCTTTGTGCCTCCGAGGTATCCTTTTACAAGCATAAGTTGCCTCATTTTATATTTATATGCACTTAAGGGTGTAACTACAAGGGCTGCAGAGAGTGCAGCGGCATAAAGGCCCAGCAACCAAAAGAGCCCCATCTATACCAAGGTCCAAAAGATTCTAGCTATGTC
Source organism: Rhinophrynus dorsalis (assembly GCA_037306005.1). Classification (NCBI taxonomy): domain Eukaryota; kingdom Metazoa; phylum Chordata; class Amphibia; order Anura; family Rhinophrynidae; genus Rhinophrynus; species Rhinophrynus dorsalis. The sequence continues at coordinate 280,531,690 of CM074718.1, read as the reverse complement.
TCTGTGAAAATACTTTTGCGATAAGGGCCTACTGGGAAATCTGGTTCTGCCTCTACTTCTTCTTTATGGCTATGTATTAAACAAGGCACAGAGTAAATGGAATTAATGTACACCAGTCTCCAAGAGAAGTCTACTGGGCAGGCATACAAGTCTTGCTGGCATTAAAGTACTGACAATGATGGAAATTGTCCCTTGAATGCACTACAGTATAGTTGCATATATATATGCCCTTCTATGGTACCCCACATTTTTAACACCACATCAAGAAACAAAATTCACAACTGACATTTTCATGAAGATAACCAAAACTCAATCATAGTTTAGCAACAAAACAATGTATTTTCATTCAAAATCAATATTCAATGAATTTTCTTTGAATAAAATAATTTTAAGATTTTTTTTTAAATATATAAAATTCAGTTTAAAATGCAACAACTTATAAAAGCTTAGTTTAACAAAGTATGAACTCCACATATTTCCTGAGTCCTGAGTACACTGATATCTAAAATGTATAGGTACATATACAGTATGTATGTTATCTGTTCTTTTTAGATTTCAGTATCACGACTCTGCTGAAGAGCTGCTTCGAGTTGGCCGACTCGATTCTCCTGCTGTCAGCTTTACAGCTGACAGCAGGGAGAGGGGAACTTTAAAACATTCTATCTCTCAAACCATAAAGGTTTGAGAGATAGGACTTGCACCGATGGATTTCTTTTTCGTTAGCTACAATACTACTTGTTATTAGTTTAACCCCTTAAGGACCAGCGCGCGTGCAAGCGAGGCTGGCACTTGAGGACCACAGGGATTTTTTAAAATTTTCATTTCCGGTTCAGGGCTTCTGGAGCGGCGTGCAGCCGTGCCGGGAGCCCTGAACTCCATGACGTGCCAGGACCATCACTGGTCCTTAAGTACCGGACCACCGTGACGGTCCTGACACGTCAGTGGACGGGAAGGGTTTAAGGCATTACTGTCCCTTTAAGTAACTTATTTTAGTTCTTCATATGAACTGTATCTTCTTCCTTCTGATAAAATAAGAGTTCTCTTTTAATGTTTTTTCTGAAAGAGCTGTTCCCCTTAGAGTCATTGGGGGTTCCACCATTTATGGAGAGCATTTGTGTTGCATTATTTCCTATTCATTCTTGTGACCATCTAGTACACTGATACCTGATAACTGTAGTGCATGTAAGCTTGACAGGCAAAGCAGTGATAATCTCTCAGGGAGAGAGCTGTTCCCATCAGGGAAACATAGTTCGGGTCTCATCAACATCGCTGGGGACAGGGACATCAGAACCTTGCCCTTTGCTCATGAGATAAGATCGTCAATCAGTTCTAGAAGTCATGTGCACAGTTGTGTATTTGACATTTGCAGGTAGAACTACTGGACCTCAAATTCTGCCCACTGCACATGATAATCTTTTGTGGCCCACTCTGCTTTCATTTAAAAAATGATGTTCCAATGGGTGATGTTGGAGGAAAATAGCACTACTAGAAACAATGTAAGTGAACTATAAAATACAGAAGTACTCCAGAAGGGCTGGAGTAATACTGGGACAAATGAACTGTACCCTGACAGAGACGCAAAAATTCCTATTGATTTAAATAGGGCTTCTAACCTCTACAGTACTTGAGAGTTATCCAGTGTATTGCAAAGTAATGTGATTGACACCTCTCTAGCAATCAGGGTGATAAAAAAATCAATTTAAATCAAAGGGAATTTTGGGAAAAGTTTTTCTTTTCTATACATAGTGTAGTTGATTTGTTACAGAATCATTCCAATTGTTCTTAGTATGTCAGCTTTATTGACAGCCTTTTAAAAATGCATCCATAGTAATCAGCACATTGGTTAAGTTATATAAAGTAAATGACAATGCAACACTGCACAGTAGATTTCATTCTTTGTTCCACTCTGTCTATCACAGCATTATAGTATCAAGATAATTTAACCTTGTGACATTTCTGTTCTATTTAATCCCTGTTTTCATTTTCTGATGTAAAACCTTTAACAATATCTAAAATATGCTTCAAATTAAAATAATTGCAACGTTGATCTGTCCAGCTTTTCATATAACTGACTATACATCAATAATATACATCAATCAAAGTCAGTACGTAGACCAATATTAAAAGAAAGCTGATGGAGAAATGTTTTTAGTTCTGTAAATCATGTGTAACATCAAGAAATATAATGCAAGGCAAAAAAAAGTATATTTATTTTCCTTTAACTTATATTCTTTTTTCTGCTAGCTTTAAAGAGATAATAATGTCTATAATATAGTTTATCTCCGAGTCTTCTCTATTGTAGACATAACAGTTTAAGCTATGTTTAATAACTTACTTTTCGGTTGTTCAAAAGCTTTTCAATGTAAAAGGATCCCAGGTCCCCTTACCCCTTCTGGCTGACTCCTCTTAGAGCGGCAACGGATGCAGAGAGGGACAATCTTCAGTTAGTAATAGTACAGAAAAGCCTGCCTGCCTTTGCTTACTGAAGATAGTACCTCGCCACTCTCTATCCAGACCACACTTAGATGCAGCGTGATGTGGCCAGAAGGGGTGGGAGGGGGATCCTTTTACATTAAATATCTTTTGAACTACTGAACAGTAAGTTATTAAACATAGTGCAAATTACAATAGAGAAGACTCAGAGATAAACTTTACTGTAGACATTACTATCCCTTTAAAGGGATCGGAATACTTCATTTTATCTTTATTTTATTTTGTAGGCATTAAAAAAACATGAAGAATGATATAAATCTTATCTCTCAAACCTTTATGGTTTAAGAGATATTCACAAGCAAAGTATCCCCCCCCTGTTCAGCCAGATCAGAAGGGAGGTGCCCAGGTAGACTGCAGAGAGGGACAATCTTCCATTAAGATAAGGGAAAAAGCTGAAAAACTTCTCAAGGGGGGAAGGGCTTTCATTTGTTTTCATACAAAGAAGATTGTCCCCTGCTGTTATCTGTCTGGTCTTACAACCAGATTGACATCTGAGAAGAGATGGCTTACACTAGGTAAAAGGGGTGGGAGGGGGAACTTTGCTTGTGAATATCTCTTAAAGGTTTGAGAGATAAGACTTATATCGTTCTTCATGTTTTTTTAATACCTACAAAATAAAATAAAGATAAAACTAAGTATTACTATCCCTTTAAGTACGTTTTTTAGGTATTTGTGTGAAAAGTATCTGTTTCCTTTTGATCAATTGGCAATAGCATTGTTATGTTTTTCTGGAAGCGTTTTTCTCCTTAGAGTCCCATTTTCTCTCTCTTTTATGCTGTTCAAATAATTTCAGAGATTTCATAAAACAGACAAAATACAGCTCATGGGCAGGACTAAACCTCATGACTGATTTGATTCAGCCTTTGAGTCTAGCCATCTGTGCTCATCTTTATATACTACACTTAGGACTAGTTCACACCTGCATTTTTAGATCAGATTTTCTATGCTGTGTTAAATAACCAAACATCTCCCCACTGTTGTAGATTAGGCAATTGTGTCATATCAAGCAGCCCATATGCAGCTTTTTGAAACTTTCCTGCAATAAGCACAGGATTCAAGAAATTTTAAACAGATTTTATGAAGCCATTGTGTAGATCAGGGCTGTCCAAGTTCAGTCCTCAAGGGCCACCAACTGACCAGGATTTAAGGATTTCCTTGATAAAGCACAGATGAGTTAATCATTGCCTCTTTCATTTTGACTGACTTACTCGTGTTTAATCAGGAAAATTATTACATCCTGGCCTGTTGGTGACCCTTAACCCTTTGAGTGCCAGAGATGTATCCAACGCTAAGCAATGCATTGGATACCCCTCTGGCACTCAAAGGGTTAAGGACTGAACTTGGACAGTTCTGGAGTAGATAGTTCACATGAATGATTAGACTGATGCATTGCTCAGTGAAATGCTCCAATCAATGGCCGGTCAATTTGGATGGCATCCTCGTGAGCTAGCCATCAGCTCCACCAACATAATGCCCTCTGGTGATGGCATTGATGGGGGAATACAGGGACAGTGCACAAAAGTTTGACACTAGCAGTTTGGCTAGTGCTGCAGTGCAGCACATTCAAATGGCTTGTGTGAACTTGGCCTAGCAGCTGTGGTGCTATACAGAGAAAGAGTGGATTTCAATGCAGATGTGAAGTGATGCATTTTATCAGCTCTAAGTACAAAGCATAAAGCTGATACAATATATCAATCCTCTTGTATAAATAAATTGTTAATGTAATGTGTCATTCCCACTCACAACTTATATCTTCCAAACACATTTCTCTCACACAAGTACATTTTTCATTAAGAACCTCTTCCACCTCCAGACAATGGGAGTTATTTGCTAAGGCGTGATAAAAAGGTGATAAAGTGGTGATGACTTCTCCAATGATATCACTTCTCCAACTTTTATGGAGCCAATGCACTAACATTTGTTCACAGATGGAGCAATCTTAGTGCATTGGCCCCATAGAATAACATAGGACTCGGAGAAGTGATATAACTGGAGAAATTATCTCTACTTTATCATCTCTTTATCATGCTTTAGTGCATATCCCCCTTTTCTCTCTCCCCATTAGTAGCCCATTAGTAGTGGTCATATGCAGGCAGAGATTGTCTCAAACTGCAATTTAAAACTAAAACACACACTGCATAACCATGGGGGCATATACACAAAGACAAAGGGGGAGGCAATTATGGGGTAAACTAATGATTAATTTTAAATATTAACCGTTCGATGCTACAGAATTCTCCTATACATTGCTTTTGAAAGCGCTGTAAAGTGAGACTACACTAGCATTCAAATGAAAGTTTAATTTGTTCTATTTCATGGAGTGGTTTTGCCCCCATAATTCCTCCACTTTTGTCTTGATACATATGCCTTAATGTGCTATGTTCTATAAATGTGGGTAATCTCCAGCAGCTCCAATAAATCTTCAAAGTATTTGAGCCATAGAGAGTCATAGAGAGATAAAACTCAATAGTCAGAGTTGTAGTTCAAGAGCAATTGAATGATAAAGTATCCCCCTCCAGCCTCTTTTACCGAGGGTAAGCCACCTCCCCTCAGATGTAGAATCTGGTCTTGAGACAGCCCACTGCAAGGGACAATCTTCTTACTGTAAGAACAATGAAAACCTTGCTCCCCTTTACAGGTTTTACAGGTTTTTCCCCTTATGCTAATTGAAGATTGTCCCTCTCTGTGATCCACCTGGACACCACCTTGCTGCTCTGAGCAGTGTTATATCAGTAAAAGGGGCAGGAGGGGGATACTTTATCATTCAATTATTCTTGAACTACAACCCTGACAGTATTGAAATAACACTCTCCATTGCCCAAATACTATAAAGATTAATTGAAGCTGCTTTAATTGTGAAACATTACTATCCCTTTAAGAAGGATGAGCAATGCTTTGTAAACAATGCATTGTTCATCCCTTTGGTACTGAAAGAGTTAAAACAATGTAATGAGTAAATCAATAAAGGCTACAATGCAGATGTGATTTTTTTATGTTTTTATATCCTATATAATAATTCGCTAAGTTGTGTGTAACGCCCAACATGCGCAGTAGACACTGCTGCGCATGTGGCAGTCATGAGCAGTACAGACTCTCCGCGCCGGGGCTGATAGAGCGTCCAGCTCTGTATCAGCAGTAGCGCGGGCAGTCTCCACTGCGCGTGACTGCCCCGCGACCGGCTGCCAGAGGCACTGTGGCCCGTGTAACGGGCTGTTCAACTAGTTTATTATATATCATTAAAAGTCATAAAAATATATTGTCAGAACTTTGAGTGCCAAAGCTGTTCAATGATCATTCACCTAAGGGTTAAAAAAAAAGTGAACCCTAAAACCATAATTTATCTGAAAGATTGACTGCGTCCCTTACTAATGCCATGTTTCTCTGATAGCTCAGTATCACAGTCTCCCTTTGAGGCCTAAGTGATCCTGTGCCCTTACCTCTGTATGGCTTCCGGCCACTTCCTCATTGCTAAAGTCATGTTACAGGAACTGGCACGGACACCTGTTTATGGGCCTATTCTGTTGGGCCTAATTGGGTCCCGCCTCCTTCTGCTGCTTTATAAACCTCATTGAGGCTAGGACTTGTTGCCCTTTCGTGGTGTATCTGTGTGTTTCTTCAGTGTTGATCTCGTTTGACCCTTGCTTGGCTGCTGTGTTTACTCCTGATTGATCCTGTGGCTTTGTCTGACTACCCGATCTGTGTATGACCCTGTCTTGTCTGACTACCCACTCTGTTTTGACCTTGGCTGTGGCTGACTACCCGATTTGGCTCTCAACTGTGGCTTGTCTGACTTATGCTCTGTGCTGTCCTTCGCAACAGTCTGACTACCACCTGTCTAGGCTAGTTGTGGGTGTGATCCATCTGTGTAGTGCAACTGCTACATCCGTGGTAGAGTTGCTGGTTGCCTCTTGCTCTGTTGCCTCCATCCTGTGCCACTGTATCCGTTGCCTCCTGGGACTGATGCATAACCCTCCGCTCTGTAGCCTACATACAGTTTTGCCTTCACTTACCGGAGTTGCGGCTGGCTACGTTCCACTCTCTTGCCTCCGCACTTTGCCTACCTAGTAGACTGGTTCCATGACTCTTTCAGAGTACTAGTTACACTCTGTCTCGCTCCTCCTACCACTCCGTGGTAGAGTCACTACTTCGAGTCATATGTTTGCCTGTCTCGTATCTGGGGGTTTAGCTGTCACTCCAACGATCAAGTTTCCTGGCGTTCCAGGTTTCCATTTGCTAGGTATAGAACCAAGCCTGGTTCGTCTCCCACCTATCTCTATAGGCTACTGAGAACCGGTTACAATTCAGTGTCAGTCCTTGGGTAGTGGACTCGGCACTATCCTCACGCCTGTTCCTAGTAAGGTTGGGGATGTGCTTACGCTTGCTTATCTTAATAAACTGGTTAAACTTCACTGTACCTGTGTCGTGTGCATTATTTACTCTGGTCTCTGGTTAATACCTAGCCACATGACTGATCCAATTCTTTATTCTATAGACTAAGGGAAAACATCTTTCAACTTCTGCCTTTGATAGCAGATTGACACTATGGAAGCAGGGACTGATATCTCAACCCCCATAAAATCAGTGCACAGTGGGATGTTTTGCACTGAGCATGCACTCTGACATCAGTCCCAGCTCCAGTAGCGATAGTCAGTGATCACAGGTGGAAGTTAGAGGCTGCTTTCCCCTAGTATTCAGAAAACAGAGAGGGAATGGCCATGGGGCAAGGTATGTATTAACCTCTGAGCTATCTGCCCAAATTGTCATTAGTCAGGAACACATAGACAATCTTTTAGTTAGATTCAGGGTTTAGAGTGTATGTTTTGTTTAAGGGGGGGGGTTGTACTTGTGACTTTCTGAAATGCAAATGGTTAAGTTACATTTTTAATTTTTGTGCCACTAATGTCACAATTTTTGAGTGGAACTGTCGCCTTAAATAAATGTAGGCAATTTTAAAATGTCTTGCATAATGAACTACGTGTTGAGTTTATTTAATTGCTGTTCAAGCTAGTAATATATTTTTATGCTATGCAGTGCCCTGCTGGCACAGCAGTCACAAGTGACTTCTAGTAGCTCACCTGATCTGGCCCCTGATTTGACTCTTCCATCTCGGATCCAAGGTCAACTTTAACCCTTTGTGTTCTATGTATTTGAGCAATGCATAGCAATGCATTTTACTTCTTTATGACATTCAAAGGGTTAAATGTATTTAGCAATTAATCCAAGAATAGAGAGGTTCCCAAACTTCCTCTCTCCAAGGATAGGCTGAACGCCATCATGGTGTTAACTACAGAGAGAGAGTTTAAAGGGATAGTAATACTTGCAAATTACTAATCCCCATATTGTAGCTTTGTTAAAAAGAAACTTATTGCCCCCAGTGTCATGTCTCAAACCCTTATGGTTTGAGAGATGATAGCTCTCAAAGTTCCCCCTTCCCTGACTGAACTCTGGCTGCAGGGATATATGGTATTACTTGCATCACGCGGCTCTGCAGCATTGCTGAGATTGCGTTTATAAAAAAGAAATCTTTCACTAAAACGGTCTTCTACGTGTGCTTGCAAACCAAGCACACATAGAAGACCGTTTCAGTGAAAGAATTATTTTTTATAAACGCGATCTCGGCTCAGCTGCAGAGCCACCTGATGCACATAAGACTATCATACGACAGCTTCCCCTGCAGTCAGCGTTCAGCGTTCAGTCAGGGAAGAGGAGGGAGGGGGAACTTTGAGCGTTATCATCTCTCAAACCATAAGGGTTTGAGAGATGACACTGGGGGCAATAAGTTTCTTTTTAACAAAGCTACAATATGGGGATTAGTAATTTGCAAGTATTACTATCCCTTTAATAATTAGTGGAAGGGAGACATTATTTCTCTAATAATTAGGGCAGGTATGTTAAGCAGCAACATGGCAGCTTCCATGCGCACATATTTTTTATAATTTGAATAAAGTTTTAATGATGTATAGGTGTTTAAAAACTGCTTAAGTTGCCTTAACAACTTGTGACAATTCCAGTGTTAAAATTACACTTGTGCTGCCATTATAACACATATGAAATGCTTGCAAACAGAGACAGGTTTACCCTGAGGCAGAGTAGACAGAGCTTGCTGGCCACACCCACATTCTGTGTATTGGGGGTGGCCAGAACAATCCCAAAGCCCATGGTTTATGGTTAATCAATTATTTACCAGGTTGCATAACTCTTTGCTGTTCAAATCTTAAAGGGATAGTAATGTTTCACAATAAAAGCAGCTCCAATTAATCTTCATAGTATTTGGGCCACGGAGAGTGTTATTTCAATACTGTCAGATTTGTAGTTCAAGAGTAATTGAATGATAAAGTATCCACCTCCCGCCCCTTTTACTGATGTAACACTGCTCAGCTCAGAGAAGCAAGGTGGTGTCCAGGTGGATCACAGAGAAGGACAATCTTCAATTAGCATAAGGGAAGACCTGAAAAACACTGTCAAGGTGGGGCAGGGTTTTCATTGTTCTCACAGTGAGAGGATTGTCCCTTTCTGTGAGCTGTCTGGTCTTAAGACGAGATTCCACATCTGAGGGGAGGTAGCTTACACTAGGTAAAAGGGGTGGGAGGGATACTTTTATCAATCAATTACTCTTGAACTAGAACTCTGACTGTATTGAAATAACACTCTATTTGGCTCAGATACTATGAAGATTAATTAGAGCTACTGTTTTTGTGAAACATTACTATCCCTTTAACTCCTTGAATGCTTGCCTGGTCTACAACACACTGTGGAGCAAACCTTTGGAGACCTATCTAGCAGCTAAGGGTTTATGAGCCTTTTTTGTGCCCCTATTTTATAGAAGAAGATTATTTTGGTGCCAGGCAACAATGGATTAGATTTAGTGGTGGAGTCAGGTGATGAATGGTGTGTGAGCTAAGGGCACTTAGGTGTCTTTGCCTTGGGTTGCCTTTGCCTAGGGTTGCCTGAGATGTAATTCCATCCCTGCTGACTGACATTTCAGAAACGGACTGATCCAAAGCTATATCGGCATGGCAACCACATTCTCTTTTTGTGACTAGAACACTGGTAAAGATATATTTACACTCTGCACCTAAATAACACAGAAATCAGCCTCTAGCTTCTTAATGATTAGCTCTACTCCCTATTTGATTGGCTCTTGGACGTCAAGAAATCAAAGCAATCAAATCTTTAACTCTTTGAGTACCAGTGATGTATCTAGCACATTACAATGCAATGCATCGGATACCTCCCTCTGACATCTAAAGGGTTGAATATAATGTGTATATTAAAGTTAAGTTTATTGATTTGCTAAATATTTATTAAATAACAGTATAGATAGAACTTACATGTAGTTGCTTTCAAACCTATTCCTAATGATTCCTTACATATTGCCACTTCCCAGGGATACACAAGTCATTGTAATTATGGCTGTAAGTAGGCCATACCATGAAAAGCAGTAGGGGGCAGTGTTGATGTGTGTTACGTGAGCTGTCTAGTAAGACACTAGTGTCAATAGTAGTTTTAAAAACAGTAATAAAATGTTTCACACAGCTGAACTGCCCTGCTAACTCCTAAAGAGCTATATATAGTATGTATGAATAAACTTTCACTTTAAAATCAGCTCAAGAGCCTGCTTTTGTGCCTGCCAAAGTAATAAGCTTGTTATGCAAACACAAAAACAAACAAACCCAAAAATTGGCTACTCTGTGTAGCTTTCACCAAGGGGTGTGCAGTAAGGGATGTTATGGGCATTTCAGTGATTACCACTCTTCTGTGCCTTAAGTTGCATGCATCTGTGTGTACGTAATGGGATAGTAATACGTAAAATATTAAAAATAATATGTTGTAGGGTTTATCCCTTGAGTAAAACAAGGGTACTACCACTGCTGTAAGGTGTTTTATTCAAAAGTTATTACACCTCAAACATTAATTATTTAGGTGCAGTATCACAGTGGGCTTAAACTGTACAGTGGTGCTGATGCTACACCATTTTATGGAGATTTTTGGTCAACTGACTAGAGCTGTCCATAGGATGGTATAGCAACAGTGCCACAATACAATTTCAGGCCACTCTGATACTGTACCTACAAAATCAAGTATGAGCTGTAATAACTTTTGAATAAAACACCTTTCAACAGTGGGAGTACCCTTGTTTTACTCAGAGGGATAAACCCTACAACATATATATATATATATATATATATATATTTTTTTTTTTACATCTTAAGTATTACTATCCCTTTAAAGTAAGGGTGCACCGAAATGAAAATTCTGAACCGAACACTAAACTTCAGGATGCACTTGGCCGAAAATCGAAACCGAAAATGACTGAGGCAGGAACCAGAACATGACCTCTGACGGGGAGAATGACAGATCCAGATGTCATCCGTATCAACTGTTGCACGATGTGCCTGAACTGCCTGCATTTTTTTGCCGGCTTCCCCACAGCTTTGGTATAGGTACTTACTATTTCTTGCCTTCACGGATTTGTGGCCATTTTTTTTATTTCGGCTTTTTGCGGAAAATGCCGTTTTCGGCTGAAACATTTCCGCTACCGAAATTTCGATGCATCCCTACTTTAAAGTGTCTATACATAATCAAAGGTGTAGTTGCTGGGTTTGCAAGCCTATGTATTAAAGCAGCACTGGCAGATTCCCTCATTCCCTTTACAATCTGGGAGACAGATTAACTCTTTGAGTGCCAGAGGAGTGGGCAATGCAGTAGAGTAGCACGCAAAGAGGTAAACCAAATGTAAGGGACCTTATTCATCAGTTTGACCCCTTAAAGGGATAGTATTACTTCAAAATTACCATCCCTCATATTGTATCCCTTAATAAACTGAGTTAAATGACACCAGTGGCATCTCTCAAACCTTTATGGTTTAAGAGATCGCCACTTTCAAAGTTTCCTCTCACCTGCTGTCAGCGTTCTGCTGCCAGCAGGGGAATCCGGTCCCAGGACAGGTGGAGGCTCTTAAACAGAGCAGATATCTCGTTATGGAAGGAAAAATGATTCATTGAAACAGTCTTCTACGTGTGCTTCAGTGGCATAACTAGAAGCCACCGGGCCCTGGTGCAGAAATTGCTTCCGGGCCCCCCATCTTCACGTTGCCCCATGTATATTTCCTACCTCCATCTCCCGCGCGGTTCTCAGTTATGTCATCTCCCAGCGCTCTGCATTACTAGAGTGCCGGGAGATCAGCTGAGCTGCTGCGGGCAGGGCTGTGGGTGAGTGGTGATGGGTTTGCAGGGGGCTGCCAGGCCCCTTGGAGTGACGGGCCTGGTCGCAGGTGCGACCCCTGAGACCCCTATTGTTACACCACTGGTGTGCTTGGTTTTTGGTTTTTCCTTCCATAATGAGATATCGGCTCTGCTGAAGAGCCTCCGCTTGATTCAGAGACCGGATTCTCCTGCTGACAGCAGAACGCTGACAGCAGGGGAGAAGAAACTTTGAAAGCGGCTATCTTTTAAACCGTAAAGGTTTGAGAGATGCCACTGGTGTCATTTAACTCAGTTTATTAAGGGCTGCAATATGAGGGATAGTAATTTTGAAGTAATATATCCCTTTAAGGACCGGCTGTGAGCACATGCGGCCGGCACTTAAGGACCACAGACCTTTTTTTTTGCTTCTTTGTTTCTGGTCCCGAACCCCCCTGAACAGCGTGCAGCTGCGGCGGGAGACCGGAATTCCTTGACGGTCATAGTATGTCATGGGTCGTTAAGTCAGATCTACCCATGACGTGCTTGACCGTCAAGGGTCGTTAAGGGGTTAAAGAGGTGTAATTTTGGACCAAAGCAAATGTACCATAGTGGGGAGAAATTAAATGGGGAGAAATTAAATGTCCACTGATTTAAATGGTGATTTTAACACCCTGAATGATAAAGATCGATTACATTACGCTGAAGATCTCTCTTGCATTCGTGGGATTAAAATATCATTTAAATCAATGGGGACTTTTATCCTTCCATAGTGCAGTTGGTTTGTTCCAGAAATACACCTATTTATCTTGATGAATAAGGCCCATAGTTTAACCTTTTGTCTGTGGAGCAATACATTGCATACCCTTTTGACAATCACAGGGTTCATTTGCTAAGGAAGTGGTAATAGTATAACTTCTGACATCATAGCTATTTAGCTTGTAGAATGTATACACCATGCCACTTTCAGTAAGAACAACAATGTGTTTGCTGAATATTTAATGCTGTTTCCTGAGATGACAAGGTAATGTTGACTGAAGTGAACAGCTAAAACTCATCCCCTAGATGTACAATTAGTGGGAGGTGCACTTTGACATGCTCCTTCTATATATTTCTATCCATTTCACTGATGATAAATCCAATGATGAGTAAAATCATTAAAATATAAATACTCGCAACCCACACAGAAGTAAAATCATAACAATATAAGATTTTAATACACTTAAACTAGAGAAAATATGTCAGTTGGACAGAATATAAATACATTTATTCCAGGTACACATTGAAGCAAGCTTTTATTTATGTACTTAAAGAGAAATCAGTATATTGCCTTTATTCCAATATGTACTGCATAGGATTTTGACTAAACTATCAATGACCTTCATTCTTACTTACAGAATGGAGCCTGTATAAAACATCTATACCTTAAAGGGACCCTGTCACCAAAAAAAACTTGGATGATTTTGAAAGTACTTTGAGAATCACCTATTTGTTGTATAAGCCATTTTTATTTATTATATTATATATATTGTTAATTAAGGCATGATGTGAATTCCCTACATTACCTTCCCTAGTCACTGAGACTGATTAGCAATGCATCAACCACATTCCCTAGCACTGAAAGGGTTAAGTGTCTTGGAGTTGGGTATGTAATGTAGGTCTAAGGCAGGACACTCCTGCAGTAATTATCATATGCTATAAAGCTTAATAACTCAAAAACTAATGTTCTAACTTAAAAATGGCTAATACAATGTACTGGTGATTTTGAAAGCTCTTTGAAAATGAAGAAAGCTACTTTTAGGCGATGGGTCCATTTAAAAGGTAAGTATATGCTAAGAATGATTGGTTCTTAGGTTGTTTAACTGCTGTACTTACCTAGCTACATGTTCTTGAAACATTTGTCTGTTATATGTATTTATATATGTTTGCATTATATCTGTAGATTTCTATTTATACTCTCTATTGAAAGGAATATTAATACTTCTTTTTATCTTTATTTTATTTTGTAGGCATTAAAAAAACATGAAGAACGATATAAAGGTTTGAGAGATATTCACAAGAAAAGTTTCCCCTCCCGCCCCTTTTACCTAGTGTAAGCCATCTCTTCTCAGATGTGGAATCCAGTCCATAGACCAGACAGATAACAGAAGGGGACAATCTTCTTCCTATGAGAACAATGAAAGCCCTGCCCCCCCCCTTGACAAGTTTTTCAGGTTTTTCCCTTATTTTAATTGAAGATTGTCCTTCTCTGCAATCTACCTGGGCACCTCCCTTCTGATCTGGCTGAACAGTGTTATATCAGTAAAAGGGATGGGAGGGGGATACTTTGTCATTGAATTATTCTTGAACTACAACTCTGACAGAATTGAAATAAGTCCAAATACTATGATGATTAATTAGAGCTGCTTTTATTATGAAACATTACTATCCCTTGAAGTCTCTCTAGTTCACATCTTCCCTCATCAATCAAAAATGGCCTTCTATAGCCCTGAATTGATCACAGTGTTGTAAAGTGAAACGACTAACAAGGGAATGCAATAAAATAAATAAAAATATAGACATCCAAGACAGCTGTTTGAGCAACACCAGCCCAGGGAAGTCCTTCAGTTATCCAAATTAAGAATCATTTATTTCTTGAGAAAAGTTCCCCTTTAGAGGAACAGTAAACACTAAAAATAAACTAGCTTAGCGGAAAACCCTGTTTCCCTCACTAAGATTATGTTATTCTGATAGCACAGAAGTTAACACTACAGAGTCGCTCACTTTATCCCAAAACCAGTAACTGAAGGTTTGGATGAAAGTTTGCTCTTCTCCTGGCTTCATCAGTGACTGGTAATATAGGGTCTGAGCAGGGTCAAATTTCTTCCTGTTCAAATTAAATAATACTAATGTGGGTATGCATTTTGGCTTTATGAACACACAATACTAATATTGGGTATGAGCAGGGAGAAAGTGATCCCATACCCCCAGGCACTGATCAAACCAGAAAAAGGGGAAGCTTTCACATGACCATGTTATAAGGAAAAAAGAGTCATACCATTTTGGAATGAAGACAACAGGAAGCATCTACTGAGTGGTCATCAGTATTTATATACCTAGCCTGGGGTAAACTAATGTTTCCAGAAATTAGTGCTATAGAGATTTCCGCCACTTGAAATATACTAAAAGCTTTAAAATGAAGGGATTTCTAGCTGTATTTAGTAGCTATTCTACTTCCCAGACAAATGGTACCACCATTGTCATGAGATAACATACTTTAGAGGGTGCTATGTGAACTAAATTGCACCAACCAAAATCTTTCTGTTTCTAGACATATTTAGGGTAGTTAGTTTGCCTCCAAAATAACTCCAGCTGTTCTTTGAAATGTGCAGACCTCTCTAGTATTCTTGGGTTTAAAAATACATCTAATTAATAGGAATGTATGTTACCTATGGTGCAGTTGGTTTGCCCCAGAATTAGAACATTTTGTCTTTTCAAAAATATGTCTCAATTCTGTGAAAAGAAATCACTAAGGCAGAGCTATCCAACTCTTCCATTACATAAAGTATTGTGGCTGATATGGGCCATTTGTATTTCACTCCCATTCCAGCAGATGCTCATGTATGCTTCTGGCACTGATGGTGCAAGATAAATTACTTTGTGACTGCTGCAGTTGGTGTAGCAAGATATTATGAATAAAGTAGCAATAGGAATACTTCTCTTTTTTCTTAATTGCATTCTGAAGTGTTAAAGAGAGTGACAGAAATCACAACATAACATATTATAGGTAATTTATCAAGTAGTAATTTTACATATACATAAATATATAGTTATATTAAGGTCAAATTCTTAAACATAGAATTTTACAGATAAGATTTGACAGATTTGGCAGATAAGATAAGAACACTTCAGTCCATCTAATCTGCCCATTTTCCTACTGTAAAAACCTCAAACCTTGTTTGGTCCATGGTCTTGTCTTATGTCCAGGACAGCCTTATGCCTATCCCATGCATGTCACTGTATTAACTTCTACCACTTCTGCTGGTAGGCTATTCCACTTATCTACTACCCTGTCAATGAAGTAAAACTTTCTTAAATTACATCTAAACCTGTGTCCCTCTAGTTTTAGAATATGGCCTCTTGTCCTAACATTTTTACTCCTTTAAAATATACCTCCATCCTGCACTTTGTTGAATCCCTTCATGTATTTGAATGTTTCATATCCCCTTTATCTCTTCTTTCCTTCAAGCTATACATGTTCAGATGCTTTAGTCTATCCTGATATTTCTTTTCCTGTAAACCAGTCACCAGTCTAACAATCAAGAATAACAAAAAACAAATATATTGTGCATAATAAGTTCCATAAATATATATTTGAAATGTCAACTTTTACAGTTTTGTCAAAGTGTTTAGAGATATAAAGGTAGCACCTAGGTAACTCTTTATGGCACACTAAAGTGCCATGGCACCCTGGTAGGGAACCACTATATTAGGGTTTTAATAGTCCCTTTCCCAGACCTTTCTCGAATGTTAGCACCTTTTCAGTGGAGAGACAAACCCACTTAAACTAGGATTGGATTGCAGCTGGCACTGCAATTCAACCCATGGCTAACACACACACAGAGAGAGACAGTTGCCTCTTTGTGACAGTTTTCATTGCGTTTTGATCACTTGCAGTGTTAAAAACACCTTAAAACAACTGGAAATGTGAAAAATGTCTAGATTTGAGTGATTGCCTGGTTGTCATGGTAACAGAGCTCTGCCAGTCAATTGAGTTAGTCCCGTCAATGAAAAAGAAGTTTTGATGTAAAGTAAAGGGTTGGGAGACAGAATATAAACCCCCTGAGTGCCAAACCCAAATTTAATACAGAGTCCACAATGTGTTCCTGATTGGCATCTGTCCCACCTCCTGTGTCCATATTAAAATGTATTTTAATTGGACCTTATCCTGAGGACAGCAGAACTTTCCTGCTATTGACCACCTTCCTGATAAACAATACTGGTGATATGCACTGCTTCCTCTATAATCCATCACAACAAGGACATTTTGGATGTGGGTGAAGGGAAAGAAAGCCACAAAGTGCCTCTGGTCATATTTACAGATCACCTACCACGAAAGTGATCAATAGCATAGGGCATCATGAAGGCTCTGATGTCCCCCATGTGAGGGTTCACTCTAAATATGTGACAATGTGAGTGGGAGACCATATATTAAATAATCATAAACATAGTGAATATGTGATGAGGGTCTGTGTGTCCCTGTTAATGATTCTTACTGACTTATCTGTGATCAGGTCTCTCACAGAGAGCTTATAATTATTATATTACCTTCGTTAGAAAGATGGACAAATCTGAAAAAAACAGTATACAAATGTCCATGAATAACCAAAATGACAGCCTCAGAATTAATGCCTAAAGAGATAGGTAGCATAAAATATATCTGGCTGCACAGATATTAAAAATGGCCCAAGGCTTTGGCACTCAAGGTTTAAAATCCTACCATCTGAGTATTATAGAGTGTGTTAATGTCATCAGC
This sequence comes from Rhinophrynus dorsalis, assembly GCA_037306005.1. Classification (NCBI taxonomy): domain Eukaryota; kingdom Metazoa; phylum Chordata; class Amphibia; order Anura; family Rhinophrynidae; genus Rhinophrynus; species Rhinophrynus dorsalis. The sequence continues at coordinate 280,514,500 of CM074718.1, read as the reverse complement.
AACATTCTTTACTGCTTTAGAATTCATTTAAAATACCACAGCTTTACTCTCTATTTAATGTATCTGATCCTAAGTTTCTTCATATATGTTCTTCTTTTGAAATCCTTTCTCCAGTCTTTGCCTGTCCTTTTGCTGAACAGAATTTGTAGGCCATGTTCTAGTATTGTGCACTGGTATGAAATGCAATGTGTTCTGTGCTGTCTCAGCTCTGTTATGCCAAATGATAGCAGATGGTGTCTTCCCCACAGGCCTTGCAGTTATTGCACTACAATTGGCAATAATTTGACAACTAGAATGGCATAAGGGCTCCATCCATAGCTACCTGTTTCTTATGCCTTAGTTCATCTAAAGAATGTGAGATCTCTTTCTTCTGGTGCAAGTCTTATGTACTTTCAGTTGAATTTTGTCTTATACAGTACACCAGTTCTACCAGACTTGCATGTATATACTTAAAAAAAATGAACATCAATAAGTATTGCAGACAAAGAAACAGATGGAAAATACAGTCAAACTAAACCGAGTGGAATAAAGCTTGAAAATAGAAGTGATCATGCAGCTTTGTGCATCCCACACAGTCTGTACTTGAGAACAGTGACTCTCTGCTTGTCATCTTTATAGTTGCTACATTCAGTGACAATGGCCATCAGTACAGACTCTTTTATTATTGATATTGATTGGAGAAATCCGTGACAGCATACGCTATACAGAGCGGTACAAAGTACACAGATAAGATCAGATAGAGATTTAAAAAACACAGAGGGCAAAAATTCCTAATATAATATATTTGCTTTTCCCATAATCATCTATTTTTATAAATAACATATTTCAGAATTAGTGGATTATATTAAACAATGTAATGTAGTTCATTAGTAAGAGTAAAGCATAGTGGGCCTTTTGATACAATTGGGGCTTTTAACTCCTTTAACCATAATGTGGGGTCTCCAGTGCATTACTTTGCAATCTGCTGGAGACGTCTGTAGCATTCAAGGGGTTAAAAGCCCAGTTTAAACCAATGGGAATTTTGATTTGGCCCCTAAGGTGCAACTTGTTTGTTCCAGAATCACACCTCTTTAGCTTAATAAATATGGCCCACTGTGCTTAACTTTATTTTATTTTGTAGGCATTAAAAGAACATGAAAAATGATATAAGTCTTATCTCTCAAACCTTTATGGTTTAAGAGATATTCACAAACAAAGTATCCCCCCCCCTGTTCAACAAGATCAGAAGGGAGGTGCCCTGGTAGACTGCAGAGAGGGACAATCTTCAATTAAGATAAGGGAAAAAGCTGAAAAACCTGTCAAGGGGGGAAGGGCTTTCATTGGTTTCATACAAAGAAAATTGTCCCCTTCTGTTATCTGTCTGGTCATACAACCTGATCCACATCTGAGAAGAGATGGCTTACACTAGGTAAAAGGGACAGGGAGGGGAACTTTGCTTGTGAATATCTCATAAACCATAAAGGATTGAGAGATAAGACTTATATCATTCTTCATGTTTTTTTAATGCCTACAAAATAAAATAAAGTTAAAACGAAGTATTACTATCCCTTTAAGGACTGGCCAATTGCGCACCCGGCCGGCACATAAGGACCATGGACCTTTTTTTCTTTTTACCGAATTGGATTCAGGGCTCCTCAAATGGTGTGCAGCCATGCAAGGAGCCCTGAATTCCATGACGGTCCTGGTACGTCATGGGTCCTTATGGCTCCCCAACCCATGAAGTGCCAGGACCATCTAGGGTCCTTAAGAGGTTAAAATATTTTATTACCATCCAATTGCTATCAGTCTCCTTTCTGCATTGCTTAAAATATTAACTGCTAATAAAGTGTTAACAATATTGCATAGTAATGTGTTGGAGACCTTTCGAGCATTAGAAGGGTTAAAAACATAATTTAACACCTTAAGGACCCATGACGGTCCTGGACCGTCATGGGTTGCAGTCCCGTTAAGGACCCATGACGGTCCAGGACCGTCATGGCTTAAATGATAGCAGCGTGCCTCCGTGCACGCTGCTATCATTAATTCCAGGCTGAGACTGAATGCTCCGAGACCGGGGCATTCAGTCTCAGCCTTTCTTGCCTTTGCTGATTCATGCGATCGCCGTTCCAGCGATCACATGTACCGGCAAAGTGACAGACACAGACAGCAAAGAAAGCATGCTGTCTGTGCCTGTCAAGTCTGCCTCTGGCTCCGTTGCTATGAAAGTAACGGAGACAGAAGTAGACAGGAGACACCTAGTGGTGAAAGTAAATACAGCAGCTAGGGGTATTAACCCCTTCACTGCTGGTGCCAAAGGCTTGCTAAATGCAGGTCAATTTCTGACCTGCAATAATTTTTTTTTTTTTTTACAGAAATATTTTATTTAAAAAAAAATAATAATGTAATTAAACAAAAGTGTAAGTGTGATTGTTGTTGAGCTATGTAATACACTTATATACACCGCCAAATGTCACGGATAAAAAGTGTCAAAATAGGGTGGGAAAAAGGGACATGGGGATTTTCACCCAGGGGGAACAGTGGCTACTTTAAATTGTGCATTTTGCAGGTATGACTGACCGGTCATACCTTTCATGCAGTCTCCATAAAATTTTAACCCTTTGTGCCCAATTGATCCAAAGAGAAAAACCAAAAATGATGTTTTTTTACATTTTTTTTACATTTTTTTTTAATTTTAATAAAGTAAATGGTGGGTTATCCATATAAGTAGGGTATCAAATGAAAGCCCTATTTGTGCTTAAAAAAACAGTATATAATTTATGGGGGTGGAATAAAAGACTTAGAGGGAAAACATTGCTGAACAAAGACATAGTCAAAAAGGTCAGAACTGCTCCGGTCCTTAAGGGAAAACGACCTCAGATTTTCCCGGTCCTTAAGGGGTTAAGTCAATGGGTATTTTTATCTGTCCCCTATTCTGCTGTTGGTTTGCCCCAGAATGTCTCCTTTCTATGTATGTCACAGTGGCTCAATATATGTATATAAGTATAATGATGCCTTCTCATTCTAAGCAGCATTTTTTCTGTATGCATTCTAATTCCATTCAGCTAGCTTGTTTCCTTTGTAAGCTTGCTTAATTTCAAACAGATCTCCATATTGCGACAATCTTCTTTGTTTAGTTACTAGGTGATGTTAAGAGGCCGGTCCTGCTCTGCGTCCTGCCGCCGACGCAGTCATGCACTGTAGAGACTGGCCTAAAGCACAGAATGCTCCCAGCACAGAACTCCCAGCATTCTGTGCTCCCAGCATTCCTACACCTCCCAGCATCCCATGCTCCCAACACTAAACTCCCAGCATTCTGTGCTCCCAGCACAGAACTCCCAGAATTCCGTGCTCCCAGCATTCCATGCATTCGGCAGTCTCTACAGTGCATGACGGCTTCTGACAAACATCCTAGCGAATTTTTATACAGGATACTCCACATTCTCCCTACAACTTCTGTCTTATAATGCTTCTCTAGTCAAGAATACCATGAGTGAGTTTGTTTGTATGTTTGGTATGTGTGTGTGTGTGTTTGGTATGTGTGTGTATGTGTTTGATATGTATGTGTGTGTGTGTTTGGTATGTGTGTGGCATATGTTTATGTGTGTGTGTGCATATGTGTGTGTATGTGTGTATAAGTGTGAGTGTTTGTTTGGTATGTGTACATTCGGTGTGTGTGTGTACTTTTGGTATGTGTGTGTAGGAAATATGCTGCACTCAAATAAAACAGACTACATGATGTATATATGTGATGTGTGTGTGTGCTCGGTGCATGTGTGTGTGTGGGGGAGGGGGGCTTGTACAGAGTCCAAATGTGGCATCCAGGAGTTCTCTAGCCCAGAGTTTCCCAACTGTGTTCCTCAAGCACACCTGACTACAAGTGCAGGTTTTAAGTACTTTCCTGCCTGTGCACATGTATGTCATTAGTGGATCCTTCAATTGGATTCATTCTTCTGTGGTTAGGCAAGAAAATCCTTACTGTTCGGCACATTCTATTCTAGCCACATTATAAAACATGAGATATATATATCGATGACCTAGACAGAGGACCAAGGGTGCTTTTGAGAAACTGAAATCCTTTTTTCACAAAACTAGATTTCAACCCATTATGATTGCATTTTACTGGTTTTGGATTTCTGGATCTAGAAATCCTTGTATTACAGACTGAGCATGTAATTGTTGAAAACATCTCCACTGTTAGTATATGTGCAGTCCTCATTACCATTTACAAATATATTCAAGGTCAATAAAAAGAACTATCCAATTAATTATTTATGCAAGGAGCTGAGCTAAGGATGAGAGGTCACCCATTAAGACTAGAAAAAAAGGCAACTTCGACTAAAACAAAGGCAGGGATTTTTTACAGTAAGGGTGGAATTATTTTGCCTTGGGATGTTGTGCTTGCAGATACTGGAACTGCTTTCAAAAAAGCAATGGATACCTATCGAGCACAGCACCATATTGAGAATTATGACAGATGGCTTGAATGCAGATAGGTTGTTGATCCAAGGAACTATACGACTGCCATTTGGAATCAGGAAGGAATTTTTTTACCAACTTGAGGGTTAACTGGAAATTGCTTCAGTGGGTTTTTTTGCCTCAGTATCAGCAGGGGTGTTTTGGCATGAGCTGGATTTAATGAATGCATGTCTTTTTTTTAGCCTCATCATTATGTTACATGTTTAAAATATCCAGTCCTGTTCTTACAGCCACGTGCAGAATGGAGCATGAGACAAAATGAATCACACTAGGTTATTATAAACATGTTAATTTCCATCTTATTCTTTGTTTCATTTATAGTTATACCCCATTTATTATACCAGAAAGGATAACATTAGCGTTCCACTTGCTTTTTCATCTCCCCGTTCCTCATATCCTCAAGTCCTTTACCATCCATTACACATTAATTTCCAGCTTCGAATGTCATTTCACCTAACTATACATCCCCAGATCAGACCATGTGCAAATATGTCCCTTTTCTCCAAAGTCTTTGTCACTGTTTTCTTTGGCATCACCCAGAGCACATTTCCTCCCTTATGATTTGTATTTGTAAAAGGCTTACATTTGTCAGTTAGAGCAAATATTTACAAGAATCTTATATTATTTTATGGAGCTGATTTAGGGCTGGGTTCTATTACAGGTGCTAATTTTATCTCTGTTTTTATCTCCAGTTTTCTCCATAGACTTCAATAGGAAAATGTTTGATAAAACGGGTGTTAACATTTAGCACCTGCAATAGAATATATCCCTTAGTGGGTTAAACCAAAATTGAGGCATACATGTAATCCTTTGTGTCCCAGAGGGATATCCAACATATTGATTTCTCACAACAGAGAAAAGAAAATCCCATAATTCCTCTATTAAAATGGGTCTTTTAACTCCTTAAATATCTCTAGCATTCAAAAGATAAATCCAATTTAAATCAATGAGCGTTTTTGTATGTTCCCAATGGCGCAGATGGTTTTCAACAGAATCCTTCAACTTTTGACTTCATACATATGCCCCCTTGCTTGATAAAATAAAATAATATGGAATTAGGAAACATTAATACATAAGAAACCAGTGGGTTTTTTTTTTATTTGTAATGCCATGGGACAAAAGTTAACTTTCAATTTTAGGTAAAATAAAATGCTGAAACCCAGCATATCCATCTATGGTAGGATAAAAGAGATTTTTTTCTTTAAAATATGTATAATTATATAAGTGAAGAGGTTGAAATAAATACACTGCTATTTTCTCTTAAATTCAATAAAAATTATATTTTATTTTATAAACTAATGCATGATGACCAGCCATGTCCTTTATAAACAAACAAAAAAAACCACACACACTGAAAATTACAATGTTTCATGTTGATACCAGAAGACTGAATTAAAGGGGAGGTCTGGACACTTTACTCTAATGTATATTTAAATAAGGTTACAATGATTATCTGTGTTCACAAGGATAACTTGGCTGCATTCCATTTACATGCAGGCCAAGCCACCTATTCTTACTTACCTTTGATCTTCTGCTTTTTGCTTACGATTCCATGTCTCCCAAGTGACCCTCTTTAGGAAAGACAGTCCCTCTTTTGAGATCCAAATCCCTCTGTCCCTCTTTCCTACCCTTATGTCCCTCTTTTTAGGAGACAAGAATATATATAAGTGTTATCGCATTTCTCCATAGCAATAAAACTCACATTCATGTTTAAATGTCAGTAAAGGTGTTTATAAATTAGTCTGTATAAATAAAATACTTTGGCCTTGTTCTAAATAATTTATTCATTTTCATACAGAACTGTCAATAGATCATAAAGTAACCTAAAAATGCTAGGTATTGCCCCTTCCATCAGTCTCCCCCAGGGCAACACCACCTAAAACACCAGTGTCCCTCTATAGCCAGTTGAAAGGGTGGGAGGTATGCAATGCTCTTGAATGGGGGAGTAGTACAGGTGTACCAGAAAGCTGTCCTCCATGGAGGTCAACCACATATGTGGTCTACCACTCATCAGAGGTAGTGAATAGTATCACAAATCTCCGATGTCACCTATGTAAATGAACCGTGTAGTGACCCATAGGTTCACAGGCCATAGTGCAGATCAGGTGTGCTGAGACTTGGATGTAACCAACATATAAGTACATCCAAGCTGCAGAATGCTGCACTATGATGACTTACATGAGGAGAAAATTGTCCATGTGGACTGCACCAAAGTGATTAATTTGTTTTAGATAGATGCATTTAGCTCAGCAGGTTATAACACTGCTCAAAAGTCACCCACCTGAACAGAGCATAAAACAAATACTAATTTATTTAAAATTCCATGTCTTAGACTTCTGTATTCCTCCATCATGCAAAAAAAAAAAGTCACCTCTGGTCTCCAAACTTCTTCCTAGTTTTACAGAACTCTGAGATAACAGAAACAATCCTGTGCCAAGAACCAAATAATAGAGTTCTGAAGCATGCCATGACATAGTGCTGTAGAAACAAGTACTTTCTGCTTCCACCTGTGAGTGGGATGGAAAAGGGCCATTCATTGACAGTAATAAAAGCCACCTGCTTTCAAGCCAAAACAATCAGTAAGCATTTGATATCTCCCTATAATTTGGAGTCATTTAACAAGTGATTGGACTCAAGGGCATCATGCCATAGACTTGCAGGGGAATGCTAGCATTGCCAGGGTACTGTAACACTGTTAATTATTCCTTTATGTCTAGAATTCTTTGCTTATAATTGTGTTTCTCTTGGGCTAGGCACTTATGTGGAGAATTTAGAGGAAAATAAATGGACGACTGCAGTGTAGAGACAGCGGAGATACAGAGATGTTCAATGTGATTACACATTAGCTGCAAAAGTTAAGTCATAAAGAATTTATCTAAAAACAAGAGCGCAATACAAAAAGATCTAAAAGTAGAGTTTTATTCAATTTTACACAAGGCACAAAATTATTGCACATACTAACGGTAAGTGGCTAGCTCACCTTTCACCCTCCTGGGGTACCACTGTCCGATATAATCTCTCCTCTGCTGTATGTCACCAAAGTGATGCAATTCTGAATCAAACCAACTTCACCATGATGGTGAATCAATGGTGATGGTGATGCAATTCTGAATCAAACCAACTTCACCATGATGGTAAAGTTGGTTTGATTCAGAATTGCATCACTTTGGTTTTACACAAATGGACTGGTAAAAGGAAAACTGGAATGTTCTATAGGTGCTCGGACGAAAGTGCTGACATACAGCAGAGGAGCGATTATATCGGACAGTGGTACCCAAGGAAGGTGAAAGGTGAGCTAGCCACTTACCGTTAGTATGTGCAATAATTTTGTGCCTTGTGTACAGTGATGGAAAAAATTATTTGATCCCCTGCTGATTTTGTACGTTTGCCCATTGACAAAGAAATGATCAGTCTATAATTTTAATGGTAGATTTATTTGAACTGTGAGAGACAGAATATCAACAAAAAAATCAAAGAAAACTCCTTTCAAAAAAGTTATAAATTGATTTGCATTTTACTGAGTGAATAAGTACTTGACCTATCAATCAGCAAGATTTCTGGATCTCAGGTGTCTTTTATACAGGTAAAAAGCAGAGATTAGGAGCACTCCCTTAAAGGGAGTGCTTCTAATCTCAGCTTGATACCTGTATAAAAGACACCTGTCCACAGAAGCAATCAATCAATCGGATTCCAAACTCTCCACCATAGCCAAGACCAAAGAGCTGCCCAAGGATGTCAGGGACAAGATTGTAGACCTACACAAGGCTGGAATGGGGTACAAGACCATCACCAAGCAGCTTGATGAGAAGGTGACAACAATTGGTGCAATTATTCACAAATGGAAGAAACACAAAATAACTGTCAGTCTCCCTCAGTCTGGTGCTCCATGCTAGATCTCATCTTGTGGAGGTCAATGATCATGAGAACAGTGAGGAATCAGCCCAGAACTACACGGGAGGATCTTGTCAATGATCTCAAGGCAGGTGGGACCATAGTCACCAAGAAAACAATTGGTAACACACTGCGCCGTAAAGGACTGAAATCCTGCGGCGCCCGCAAGGTCCCCTTGCTCATGAAAGCACATGTACAGGCCCGCCTGAAGCTTGCCAATGAACATCTGAATGATTCAGAGAAGAACTGGGTGAAAGTGTTGTGGTCAGATGAGACGAAAATCGAGCTCTTTGGCATCAACTCAACTCGCCGTGTTTGGAGGAGGAGGAATACTGCCTATGACCCCAAGAACACCATCCCACCATCAAACATGGAGGTGGAAACATTATGCTTTGGGGTGTTTTTTTGCTAAGGGGACAGGACAACGTCACAGCATCAAAGGGACGATGGACAGGGCCATGTACAGTCAAATCTTGGGTGAGAACCTCCTCAGCCAGGGCATTGAAAATGGGTCGTGGATGGGAATTCCAGCATGACAATGACCCAAAACACATGCCAAGGCAACAAAGGAGTGGCTCAAGAAGAAGCACATTAAGGTTCTGGAGTGGCCTAGCCAGTCTCCAGACCTTAATCCCATTGAAAATCTGTGGAGGGAGCTGAAGGTTCGAGTTGCCAAACGTCAGCCTCGAAACCTTAATGGAAATCCCTCCTGAGATGTGTGCAAACCTGGTGGCCAACTACAAGAAATGCCTGACCTCTGTGACTGCCAACAAGGGTTTTGCCACCAAGTAATAAGTCATGTTTTGCAAAGGGGTCAAATACTTATTTCACTCAGTAAAATGCAAATCAATTTATAACTTTTTCGAAATGTGTTTTTCTGGATTTTTTTTATGTTATTCACCGTTCAAATAAACCTACCATTAAAATTATAGACTGATCATTTCTTTGTCAGTGGGCAAATGTACAAAATCAGCAGAGGATCAAATAATTCTTTCCCTAACTGTAACATTGAATAAAACCCTACCTTTATATCTTTTTGCATTGCTCTTTTGTTTTTAGTTGTGTATCTATACTGAGGAAAGGCCATAAATTAGATGTACATAACAAGGATCATAAGGTGGAGAAGAGAATAAGAAGAGAAAGTAAGCATTCCATCTATCTATTGAAGGGGAAGAGTTGTATTACCATTATCACCACTACCATTACCACTGTCATCCTGATTCCATCAACATCTCTGTACATTTCATCACCATTTCACCTTCATTGGAACTTTTGGAAATAACAGGTAAATGGCTCCTTTTTTTTTTGCAGTTGGACTTTTTTGTTATTTTATTACAGTTTTGTTTTTTTATTTTGAATTTAGTGTAATTCAGTATTTCGATTTTGGTTTCGCATTGTTGGGGAATAGTATTTTCCTTTGTTATAACATAGCAGGTTTCCCCATAGAGTGAGATTTGGCAAGAATTTTGCATTAAGGGGTTGTATTACAGATGTGGGATGTTTTGTCAATATTTGTTATATATCTTTCTTGCAGCAGAAGTACACTGTGGTGTTTATTTGTCCCATGTGATTCATCAAGAGTGATATTGCTTTTGGTTATTTTTTGTGTGAACTGTAATATTTTGGGTTTGGTTCATATAGCTGTGCTTGTGATATTGAGAATTGTATCGAGCAGTGTTGAGGTCCGTCACATTGACTTCTTAGGTTGGTTCCTTTTGACTCTCTATTTTTTTGTTAGATATAAAATATTTATTGTGTTACTATACAGGAAAAGCATGAGACTGTGCAAACATTCAGATGACAATAGGAAACCTAGAGGAATTATGGAACAAACCATTTGCATAATCGAAATCTCTGATTGCAAGCAGACACATCAACATTATACATTATAGGAGTAGTACATTTTTTAATGAAAACTTATATGTTAAAGGGATAGTAACACTTCGTTTTAACTTTATTTTATTTTGTAGGCATTAAAAAAACATGAAGAATGATATAAGTCTCATCTCTCAAACCTTTATGGTTTATGAGATATTCACAAGCAAAGTTTCCCCTCCCTCCCCTTTTACCTAGTGTAAGCCATCTCTTCTCAGATGTGGATCTGGTTGTATGACCAGACAGATAACAGAAGGGGACAATTTTCTTTGTATGAAAACAATGAAAGCCCTTCCCCCCTTGACAAGTTTTTCAGCTTTTTCCCTTATCTTAATTGAAGATTGTCCCTCTCTGCAGTCTACCTGGGCACCTCCCTTCTGATCTGGTTGAACAGGGGGGGATACTTTGTTTGTGAATATGTCTTAAACCATAAAGGTTTGAGAGATAAGACTTATATCATTCTTCATGTTTTTTTAATGCCTACAAAATAAAATAAAGTTAAAACAAAGTATTACTATCCCTTTAAAGAGCTTTTCCTGATTAGTAAAACAAGGGCACCCCCACTACTGTCAGTCTATGGAGAACTTTAAGTCACTGACTTTCCTCTCCAATAGAATTGAACAGAAAAACTAATTAGAATTTGACCACTAGAGGGCACAGCTATTGTAAAAAAAAATTATTGAACTGTAATAACGCTGGAAATATGCATCTCTCAGTAGTGGGCAAACTCGCAAACTCTTTTTCACTCAATGGGAAAAGCCCTACAATATATGTTTTTTCTTTTAAAAAAGTTTACTGCACCTTTAAAATCAGAGACTTTATTTTGCAGCTTTAAAACTTGTCAAATGGCCATCATTTCATTTCAATGGACCAGTTCATCCATTATCATGTAACTGAAAAAAATATATCAGAACATACAATGTAAGTTTTTCCAAAAATGCAAAACCAATAGAAATGATTGGGCACTCTCCTGTTGAGTGGCGCACATGGGTGCCCAATGCATTGTACTGCACTGTGCACATCTGTAGTATTTAGGACACTCCTATCTGTGGAATTTTCCACTGGAAAGAAAATGAACTGAAACCAATGTTTTCTATGATCATATGGTTAAGAAGACAAACCTGAGCTATTTCATATGAATATTACTTAACTCTCTTGCACTCAAAGGGTTAAATGTGAGCACTGTGTATAGCATACATTATTACACACATATTAACTCAGTTATTTAAAGTTGTGGTTTTGTTGCTTAGTTTGGCCAAATATGTTTAAGGTTGCCTGCCACTCCAAGGCACCCCATGTCTAATGTATTTTTCCACATCATATGGCTTAAAAAACAGGTTTATATCAAAGCTCTAACTTATTACCCTCTTGGCCTGACCTGACTTTAGAGAGGAAGAACCTACAGTGTGTGCACAGGGACCTTGAAAACTGGTATGTGTCCACAGTCCATTGTTCTAGAGGCTGCTCCACCCATTTCTATTAACTGCAAGAAACATGTATAATACAACTTTGTAATATGACATTAAAATAATGTCATGTACTATGTGTGTCTGGGGGGAGTGTGTTTATGTGTCTAGTGGGAATCAATCTGTGAGTGTATGCCTGTGTATGTTTGGAGTAATAAATCTGTGCATGTTTGAGCGTATGTGTATGTGCTTGTGTGTATGTGTGTTTATGTGTGTGTGTCTTTACGTGTGTGTGTATGTGTGTGTAACTGAGTGTGAAACTAATGTTTTCTACATCCCCTTCCTCTCCTCTCCCACATTCCCAACCACCAGTAAAGTTCATATTCTTGCATGTTGTTTAAAGTAAATACGAAATCATTAAGAATGAAAAATTTGTGTTAAAAAGTGAGTGTGGGCTGTGAGAGAACCTGCGTGTGTGTGTGTTCTTGTTGTAGGACAGATGGCCCTAATATCAGTTTCTGTCCTTTTCCACTTCTATGACAGTATTTTTTAAATCTGTAAATATACAGGTGCATGTTGTGATTTTTGTAACTCAAGGGTACTTGTCAGCAAAAAGGTTGATAAACACTATATTGGTTTGTAAATATCCAATCAACAGAACTGTGTGGCACTTCAGAAAGGTTTTGGAACTGCAGGGATACTTACGAAAAGGTTGAACAAGACCCTTGATAAAGGCTTGGGAGCAAGCTACATAGTAAACTTTGTTTTACTATATTATATATATATATATATATATATATATATATATATATATATATATATATATATATATATATATTGCATTGTACTATGTATATAAAATATGTAAATCGAAAAGAAGCACTCTCAGGACATCATAATGCTGTGCCAAAGTAGAAAAAGCTTTAAATACAGGTAAACGTTTTGGTTAGCTTATATTAACCTTCATCATCTTGATGAAGGTTACTGTAAGATAACTAAAATGTTGAACTGTATATATATATATATTTATATATATATATATATATATATATATATATATATATATATATATATATATATATATATATATATATACAGTTCTGTGTGGACAGACGACACTCTCAGCCATGTTTTTGCAGGTAATCCGACATTTTGGACAAAAATCTTGGTCTTTATCAAGCATAGAGAGCACTCACAGACGTGACATTTAAATACCCTGTGAAAATGCAAACTGTGATAAAAGGCGCCAAAAAGAGTAACACTTACACCAATCACCTGTGGTGATTATGTTTGACAAACAGGAGAAACTCCCAATGCCCAAACCCTAATTAACATATGCAATCCTCACACTTGATTGTGATTGTCAATCAACGTGCAAGTCATAACAGTTAAGAACAAATAATTGGAATTTAGTATATCAAAGGGATATTTTGATACTTGCATAATATTCCTAAGAACACATCATATTCACGCCACACTTAGAATACAAAATTCCCCAGGCATGATCCGTATAACATCTGTAATCAGCTACTAAACAGAGGCTGAAACTAGGGGAACTTGTAAACCTAAATACATGACAGTAAATGTGTAGAGTTCAATGTTTTTTGTGTTCTATCCCAATAAAGATGTTGGTGTTATGTGTTGTTCCTATATATGTTACTTTTATCATCACAGATCTAATAGTAGATACAGCTCTGCGACCTGAGTTATACAGCTGTTCAAGCTGGACACCACCAAATTGCAGCATGGTGATACCCCAGTCCAGAGGCTATAAACGGCTATGGATCAAGGGCATAAAAATGCAGTACATATCGGTTTAAGCTGAATCAACAAGTACATATACATACACACACACTGTCTCTCACTCACACTGATACACTGCTTGACAAAAAATGCTTTTAACCCCTTGAAGGCCAGCAGGTATAAAGTCCATTGCTTAGAAATGCAATGCATGCCCCTCTGGACCTCAAGGGGTCAGTTAAGTATGTTATTAACATACCTGGGAACTTCCAGTCGAGGTCTACCCGGAGGGTAGTCCTCTGTTCACCAGGGGGGGGTGACAAAAAAGGGGCGGGGCTTGCCGCGATTGGGGGGGGGGGCTTAACCCTTTGAGTGCCAGAGTGGTACGGAATGCAATGCATTCCTTACTACTCTGCCACTCAGAAGGCTAGGGACTGAGTATCAGCAGGAGAAAAAGCGGATGTGGCAGAGTTTCAATAGAAACTCTCCACATCCGGAGGAACCTGCCTCTGCCCCGGAGACCCGGCAAAGTTCTCTCAGAACCGGAGTCTCCGGGGCAAATCCGGAGAGTTCCCAGGTATGGTTATTAATCCTATGAGCTACAGAGAGGTATCCAATGCATTGAGATGCAATATGTTGAATACCTCTCTGGCACTCAAATGGTTAAGGATAATCTTGCAAGATAAAGTTATTTTGTAAAATCTGAGTTCGATAATATATACATAACCCTTCATAGAAAGCGACATCTCAAAGCAGTGCATTTTAGATTTCTCTACCAAAAAAAACCAGCAATAACAAAACAGAACTTCTATGACTTGTGTAGCTCTATTTCAGATGTAAGCTGTGTGGTATGTATTACTAGTGTAGCCCCATTTCAATTACAAGTTCTGTGGTATCACTGGTGTAGCCCAGTTTCAATTGTAAGCTCAGTGGTGCCACCAATGTAGCCCCATTTATATTGTAAGCTATGTAGTGTCACTAATATAGCCCCATTTCAACTGTAAGCTCTGGAGTAGCGCCACTTCAGATGTAAACCCTATGGTGTCAGTAGTATAGCCCCTTTGAATTCTAAGCTCTGTTGTGTTTTTTAAATATATTTAATTCCTTGCATGCCAGGGAAGTTCCAAATGTATTAAATTGCAATGCTTTGTTTACCTTTCTGGCACCCAAGTGGTTAAAGTATTAATTGTGTCATGTAATAAGTTTGTTCTAATAGCTCTACCAACAAAAACAATGGCAAACCAAGAAATGATTGCAGCAAGGGTGTGTGTGTGTGTGTGTGTGGTTGGGGGGGCAGCTAGGGTGTGTGTGTGTGTGTGGTTGGGGGGGCAGCTAGGGTGTGTGTGTGTGTGTGTGTGGTTGGGGGGGCAGCTAGGGTGTGTGTGTGTGTGTGTGTGTGTGTGTGTGTGTGTGTGGTTGGGGGGGCAGCTAGGGTGTGTGTGTGTGTGTGTGTGGTTGGGGGGGCAGCTAGGGTGTGTGTGTGTGTGGTTGGGGGGGCAGTTTGGGATCCTGCCTACGACCCTATGCAGTGGTGTAACTATAGGGGTCGTGCACTCCAGGGGCCCGGCCTCCCCCTGCGACACCTCCGTCTGGTGCCCGCATTCTCCCGCTGGTGCTCTAGTAATGTAGAGAGCTGGGAGATTACATCATCTCCCAGCACTTTGCATTACTAAGAGGACCGTGCGGGAGCTCCAGGTAGGAGACGGGGGCATTGTGGAGGGGGCCCGTGGCACTTCTTGTACCAGGGCCCAGGGGCTTCTAGTTACGCCTCTGGCCCTATGGAATGTTAATCCGGCTCTGTTGTTTACTATGCAATGCAAACTGTACACTGCTAATGAGCTAAATGAACATTTGAGCCCTGTGATATTTTGTTTTGATTGATATACTACCAACTCAAACAACAGTGAGCCATATTTTATTCTTTTTTATGCTAAGCTCTTCTTATTTTTAATCAGAAGATTCTTTAAAAAATGTGTGCTGCGATGCACTGGTGCTCAGCTTTCCAATACTACACTATATGCATATGCATATACATATATTATATGTATTTTCATACAGTATATTGCATCAATATCTGTTCATCATCATATGAAAATGACACGAGGCCTACATGAAGAGAACCATGCTACCTGATTTCATTTAGTTCAAATTGACAATACCACAGATACCCTTGAGGTTTATGCACAGCAGGATTAATGATCAGACCCCTTTTATTTTCACAGGTTGTAAGACTGTCATTCGTAAATAGCAGCTGTAATTAAATCCCTTTTGGGGGCTTGAAGACCAAATTGGTTTGGCATAAAATAATCCAGAAGAAACGAGCAAGACAAGAAGCCATACTTAGTATTGGTTAATTTTCTGTTGTATCTTCAAACCAAATTTCTGCAGTCTAGTAGCTACTCTTGATATGTTGCCTGTTTTATAAATCTACAAATGTGATAAACTGCAATTTCCACATGGTTATCAAGTACAAAAAATCAGAGGAAAAAGCAAATAAATTATTCTGCTACAGATGTCTTCCCTATATTATACTGACAGTTGGATGAATGTAGACATGACATTGCTCAGTGTGAAATGAAAACATAATATAGATTTGATTTGGTAAAAGCTGTTTGGTTTATGTGTGAATTTGAAGCATATGTTATGCATGTCGTTCATAACTTTTTTTGCCATCAAATAAATTGATAGATTATGCCTCTACTTTGATAAATGCTTTACATTGTCTGTAGAGTCTTTTTATCAACAAGCGAACAGAATTAAAAAAAAAATGTAGGCCTTCTTTACAAAGAAAAGTAACACTATTAAATGACAAATGTAATTTAATCTATGAAAACTAAGTCCCAACATATGCCCTCAATGTATACCTACAGGTCCATTCAGTTATAAGCTAGTCAAATAAGATCTCCGCACAAAACAGCTACCCATATTTTTGACACATGTCATCCACAAACAGTAAACAAGCAAAAACACAGAGACTGGTGTGATGGAGGAGATAAACTTTTCATCATGATAAACTCTGTGATTCTTCCATTATTCTTGGAAGCCTATACACTAATGGTGGAATGCAAGAAATGTGCGCATGCGCTAAAGGCATTTTTCCTGATCAGATTGATATTGTGCATACTCTAATCCAGGAACGCTCCTTGGATTGCCTATAAAAATGAGTTTTTATGACAACACTACACAGACATACAAAATCGTGCACTAATGAACTTCCTGCATTAGGCTTATTTGCTACTCCACTACGACAGATTTGTTAATCCTGACTCTCATTCGCAATTCAACAAAATCACGCGCAAACTTATTTGCTAGTGGTTTTCACACTGGAAATAGTGATTACGCACGTTTCCTGCATCGTGCCATATGTTCTCTTTAACTTGAATAGAATAACATAAAAACTGTAGAGTTTTATTACACTGGGAAGCGTATCTCACCTTTAGCTTAACCCATCTCCCCTGGAACAATTATGGGGCAAACCATCTGATATAGAAAATATTCATTGATGTAAAATTCACATTTGACCCTTTGAATACCAGAGAAGTTTTCAAAACATTGAGACCCCTCTAGCATTCAAGGGTTTACAAATCAAAGGCACATTGGGGGATTTTAATGGTGCACCAGTATTATTTGCACTCAGGTGACATAAATGATATCTCTCTGGTGATAGAAATTCTCTAATATCTATGTAATGGAGCATTGTTTTCTAGAGGAAGATATTTCAATGCACAGGCACCATAGAATAACCTAGGGACTGGAAATTCTATCCCATTATCCATGTCACTTTTATATATCTCCCAGTTCGTCTCAGGATGTCAGCCTTAAAGTAAAACTTTCATTAAGAAACAAGTTCATTTGTTTTAATAAACACACTGGAATACCTTTTCTGGTGTTAACATCTAATGGTAGCCTATCATTCATTTCAGACACATTTTGCTACTGAAAGGCTTTTTGCCATTTCAGTGAAAATGCAATTTTCCATTGAAAGCAATTACATTGTAGCTGCTACCTTCATTGAAGGAATAGCAACCCTTTATTTTGAGTTTATATGTTCTGCAAGTAAATCATCTGTACAGTTAAATTTCCCATCCTTCTTTTTGTTCAGCTTCATCTATTTTTTATACTTATTTTGTCCCTAACAGTGAGCTCCCTGGAACTCAGTTTCATGGGTGTTTTCAATAGACCATGAAAGCAGAATGGAATACAATGTTACAGTCTGTCTGCAACACTCAATACTCTGTGTGCTAGGTTTTTTACATGATATCTTTTTTACGTTGTACCACTAGATCTGCTTTTCATGTTCCATAATAGAAAGCTTCTGCAACGCAGCACCTGGGTGTCCATTGTAAAGGACAATGAAGTGTAAAAATTTGGTGAAGATAAAAATATATAAAGATATTAAAAAGTATAGGCAATTTGACTGTATATACTATCTGCTTGCAGAATATGTTAGGTCAAAATAAAGAGTTACTCTTCCTTAAAACTCTTCTAAAATGGCTGACTTTCATACCTTTGCTGGATTGGTGAGTCTTAGTATTTTCCTATGAGATTTTGCAGTGCTGCCAAACACTTATCTTTAAACAATACAAGAAAGGCTAAATACTTGCATTTCGAATTCATCTATAAAAGCCAGTTATATATTTAAGGATCATGTCAGGCAGAACAACTTCAGGGGGTTTATAAAATGGTATTTAGTGTGTTAGAGTACAGTGCTTAGGAGTTTGCGGTTTTAGATCAAGAGACCAGGAGGGGTACGTTTTGAGCACTTTTTCTGAATTATATACATGTACTATACAACACTGATTTACTATACATAGTCACATGATGCTACACAGATTTACATAAATACACACACATTCACACATACTCCCTTGCCCCCACACACACATATTACCTCCTGCATTTGTATTGTTTGCCCTTTATATTTTTATGGGTTATTGTTAGGCTTTTTATCATACTTTTTGGTATACAGCTGTTTGCTTTAGTTTTTCTTTGTATTCTCTGCATTATATTAAGCTTGTCTACCTCTGACTCTGCCGTCTACTACATATGACTGACACTTAAGGTATGGGTAGACAAAAATTACTGTCCATCTGTTCCATCCTACAGCCTTGAACATCACCAAGTAGCCAATGGCTGTTTGGGGAAGATGGGATTTGTAGGCCCCAACAACTTAAGAAGCAAAGGTTGATTACCCAATACTTATGAGTAGGCCATATGTACTAAGAGCCAAAACAACCAATTATAGGACACAACAGCAACACTATAGTGAAGAGGTGCAAGTCTGACTCTGAATTACTCTTGAAAGCTATGAACAGTATAGAAGCATTCAATGAATTGCTGTGCAATACACTGTTGACCTCTGTATTCTTTTAAGGGGTTGTAAGCAACACCTCTCTGGCACTCAGATGGGTACATTTTCATAGACATGTACTGGGATTATTGCTGTTGAACAGCTAAAGAATGGTGCATCAATAACCTGAAGCTACTGAGGCTGAAAGTAACCCTTCATCTGCAGATGTGAGTGCAGTGTAATAGCAAAATATATAAAAAGGCTGAAATAAATCCTGGCGCTCCTGAAGAGCTAATCTGCCGTAATATAATTAAGGCCTGTGTTTGTTTGTTTTTTAACCCTGTGTAAGTTATAATCTCATAAATTAATTCTTTATCAATGCACTGAAGAGCTCTCTAGCAAACAAGTGGTAAACATGTTTATTTTCTTTCCTTTCCATCTGTGACACAGCAACATTTTCTGCAATTTCTTAAGCCTCTGGGTGCTAGTGATATTAGTTAAAATAGCTTGTTACAGTAATCATAGTGAGGCTTATACGATAAGACAACTGGAGCAATCTTGGGGTGGACCAACTGAACCATAGGGAACAACGGATTTAATTTGGTTTTTAATGCACTGGAGACCTCTCTAACATTCAGTCCAGGGGATTTTTTTGTCCGTTCCCAATGGTTCTGTTGGCTTTCTACACAATTGCTCATGTCACTCAGTATGTTTGTTCTGTCATAGGCTAGTCAGGAACAAAAGAGTGCAGGTAGAACTTTTTTTCCACTGGCTGCCCAAGCACAGTATAGGCAACTTCCTATCTTTCCATTTACATACATATAAAAAAACGTTTATATTTAAATCTGAGAATATTGTAATATGCCTGTCAGTTAAGGGCAACTATGTTTCTACGCCATAACCCCTTAATGACCAGCGGTCTGGGGAAGTGGATTTCCCTGAAAGACTGCTTTGATCTTAGTCAGTGACTGATCACATGTGCTGGCTCGCTGAACGGGGGTCTGATAGTGACTGCTCCAGACTTGATGCCGTCAATTTCAGACTCTGCTAGTGCTTCCAGCGCTCCTGAGAAAAAAATACCTAATGTGCAAAGACCATCATCGGTCCATTAGGAAAGTTTACCCTGACAATCCTAGCACTTCACCGGTCGTTAAGGGGTTAATGACTGGAGTTATTTTTCCTGTTAAGGATAAGTTAACATTTCTAATTTCTTGCGTGTTACATTTTTATTCATAGGTTTATTGTTTAGACTATCCATTTTAACCTTTGAGTGCCAGAGGGGTAGACAACAGATAGCTTTGCAATTTGTTGCATACCCTTCTGCCACTCAAAGGGTTAAACTACATATTGCTTTTCTTGGGATAGAATATGAAAATATATATCCTCTGGTTTTATATAGATAGTATATATAGTTGTGTAAAAAAAAAAAAAGTACACCCTCTTTGAATTCTATGGTTTTACATATCAGGACATAATAACAATCATCTGTTCCTTAGCATGTCTAAAAATTAGGTAAATACAACCTCAGGTGAACAACAACACATGACATATTACATAGTGTCATGATTTATTTAACAAAAATAAAGCTAAAATGGAGAAGCCATGTGTGAAAAACTAAGTACACCATTACTGCTTCCATAGGAATTAAGATGCTAAATAGCAGACAGGTGCTGCTAATCAAATGCCCTTGATTAATTGATCATCAGCAAGTGTGACCAACTCTACAAAAGCCGAAGTTTTAGCAGTTTGCTGGTCTGGAGCATTCAGGTGAGTGTTAACACAATGCCAAGGAGGAAAGACATCAGTAATGATCTTAGAGAAGCAATTGTTGCTGCCCATCAATCTGGGAAGGGTTATAAGGCCATTTCCAAACAATTTGATGTCCATCATTCTAAAGTAAGAAAGATTATTCAAAAGTGGAAAACATTCAAGACAGTTGCCAGTCTTCCCAGGAGTGGAAGTCCCAGCAAATTCAACCCAAGGTCAGACCGTACAAAGCTCAGAGAAATTGCAGAAAACCCAAGAGTTACATCTCAGACTCTACAGGCATCAGTTAGCATGTTAAATGTTAAAGTTCATGACAGTACAGTTAGAAAAAGACTGAACAAGTATGATTTGTTTGGAAGGGTTGCCAGGAGAAAGTCTCTTTTCTCTAAAAAGAACATGGCAGCACGGCTTAGGTTTGCAAAGTTGCATCTGAACAAACCACAAGACTTCTGGAACAATGTCCTTTGGACAGATGAGACCAAAGTAGAGATGTTTGGCTATAATGCACTGCATCATGTTTGGCGAAAACCAAATGCAACATATCAGCACAAACACCTCATACCAACTGTCAAACACAGTGATGGAGGGGTGATGATTTGGGCTTATTTTGGACCCACAGGACCTGGGAACCTTGCAGTCATTGAGCTGACCATGAACTCCTCTGTATACCAAAGTATTCTAGAGTCAAATGTAAGGCCATCTGTCCAACAGCTAAAGCTTGGCTGAAATTGGGACAATGATCCCAAGCACACCAGCAAATCTACAACAGAATGGCTGAAAAAGAAAATAATCAAGGTGTTGCAATGTCCCAGTCAAAGTCCAGGCCTCAACCCAATTGAAATGCTGTGGAGGGACCTTATGAGAGCTGTACATAAACAAATGCCCACAAACCTCAATGACATGAAGCAACGTTGTAAAGAAGAGTGGGTCAATATTCCTCCACAACTATGTGAGAGACTGATAAAGTCCTACGGAAAAGATTACTTCAAGTTATTGCTGCTAAACGTGGTTCTACAAGCTATTGAATCATAAGGTGTACTTAGCTTTTCACACATGGATTCTCCATTTTGGCTTTATTTTTGTTAAATAAATCATGATGCGGTGTAATATGTCATGTGTTGTTCTTCATCTGAGGTTGTATTTACCTCATTTTTAGACCTGCTAAGGAGCAGATGATTGTTATTATGCCCTGATATGTAAAAACCATAGAATTCAAAGAGGGTGTACTTTCTTTTTCACACGACTGTAAATATGTGGGAAGAAATATGACATGATTTTGGCTCCATGGAGATAAGCAACAGGGACACAGTTTGCTGCAACTTCCTACTGACTAATGATAGTTGCTAGAGAGTTGCAGCAGTGAAGGTATGTACAGCGGCCTATGATACATCCATGAAGGCCATTCACAATATGATTCAATTGCGACACACTTTGCATCAATCCATTCATAGACTAATCCATGTGGAAGCTAGTCGGTCAAGTAATGCTGAATTCCTACATTTGTCTGGCTGCTATTAAATGCACATCTTCTGCATTTGTTACACAGGAGGAACGTAGAACACAGGACATGATTGATAATAAGGTGGTGTTGCTAAATTGGCATTGACCAAAATGTAAATTGTGTTTTTAAATACATAATTGTATGTTAGTCCTATAGGCATACAAATAAATATAATTTTCTTTATACTTCAGAATGCATAACATCAAATAGAATCTGATTTCCACTGAACATTTTGTGAGCATTTTGTTCCATTAATGGCATTTAAAGGGCATTTTTGACACTGCAGTATTTACGGACTGACATTTTCTAAATTTGTCTGGAAGGATATGAATGCCTTGCTTGTTAAGTTTTGGACTCAGTTATTTCACATTTAATATGATGATAGGAGGAAAAAGGGAAGCAGACAGTGAGAAAGCAAAGCAGCTACTAACAATATCTAAAATGCTGATTGTTTATGTCTGGTTCTATATCAAAACAGTGAAAAATGTTTGGTCTGATTCAAAATGCTTACAATATATAAAAACAAATTCAGTAGGTGAATTGAAAATAGTGAGGCTGATGTATGAAGAAGAATTGGAGCAATTCTGTGGTAAATCATCTGCATAAAAATCTGAATAAAAATTCCCATTAATTATAATTGAGCTTTGAATGGAACATATCACACAAAGCAACTCTAGTGATTCTAGTAATTTTTTATTTAGAAATCTAGTTTTTGAGCTGTTTAAATGCTAATTAAGGTATGTCATGCATGCATTTCCTGTCTTAGCCCTGCAGTACCTCCCCCACTTACTGCACTAGAGACAGGAAGTGCCGTAACTAGCAAAATCTTTACATCTAAATAACCCGAAAAATATTTATCTAAATAAAAATGCTAATACAACATAAATCTGATTTTCTAAGCTCTTTCAAAATAACCAAAATTGTCATTTGGATATAGTGTCCCTTTAACCCCTTGACTTGCTCTTATATTTTGCTAAGTACATCAACCTCATAGACCCACATCCCCACCCTATAACTATTAACAGTTAGCCAAAACAAAGCTGGTGCTTAAAAGATGATCCAAAAAAGAGAAAGGCAACCATTGGCTCTACAGTTGTTTTGGGGTCTACAACTCCCTTGTCTAACGGCTGGTGGGGATGGGAGTTGTAGACCCCCAGAGCTGGTGTGCCAAAGGTTGCCTGCTCCTGGTATAAAATATGCAAGGGAAGTGAGAAATAGGCTTGGAGAGGAAGCCAGAAAAACCTTATATTTACCCCTAGTCCAAACATCCTATATAATAATTCACTAAAATGTGTGTAACGACAAAGTCATGCGCAGTAGAGACTCCTTTGAAGCATCCAGCTCTGTATAAGCAGCGGCTTGGGCAGTCTCTACTGCGCATGACTGCCCTGTGACCAGCTGGCAGTGGCACTGTGGCCCGTGTAACGGGCTCTTCAACTAGTATTGTTATAATCCTTTAAAACAAGATTTAATTTAGTTTTGCACTACATGACACACAAACCAATAAATAGCTCAAGGACAGAAATGCTAAAATGTGTACACTTTTATCACTTCACCATTTATGTATTAGATACTAAATTTAGGGATACCTAAACTCATGTCAACATTTATAACAATGAACGAAAGAATGTTGCCAAACTTATGTTGACCGATATCTTCAGAGCATATAAGCATGATCTTTAGGGCCATATGCAATTATGCATGAAGTAAACATAAACAATTCTGGAGAAAATAAACTATGTCATGGTGAACTAATAAAACCCCCCAAAGTCTAAATTACTTAAATGGGGCTTTTAAGCACTTACATGTTAGAGGTCCCCAAATAATTGCTTCACAATGGGAATTTAAATCAATTTAAATTAATTTCAGTTTTGATTTTTCCCTGTGGTGCAGTTTGTTTGGTCCAGAATTGTTCCTCTTTTAGTTTGTGCATACAGCCATAGGGTATGTTCACATGGATGACAATTACACTGATAATAGCATATGAAATACATGTATGGATTTAGTGTGATGGTGCAGTGTAATTCTCTTCAAACAGGAAATTATTGCAATGAATGTCCCAGACTTTCCACCAAACATTAAGGATGGGCTAAACTTTTGCCTCAAAACACAAACATATGAAAAATGGCACTACCCATATTCCACTGGAATTTCTTTTCTGCTTTTTTCACTGCATTGAAATCAATGATGATAATGCAATCCTCTCCGCTTGGAGAATTTCCCCCATGTTTTCCTGTCATGCTCAAGTATAAAATGAATGTATGTGAGTCTGTGCTTGGGTGACAGACAGAGAAAGCAGCTGAACTTTTGTTAGCTAGTTCACAGGCCAATAGGAAAAGAGAGGCAGTTACTTGATGTAAGAGTATTGTTGGCACCCAGTGGTTATCTGCACAAGTGGAGTGCAGGGAGTGTGGGGTGAAGGGAAAAGGAGAGTTAAAAAACTAATAAATAAATAGAAAGACTGATAAGGGACAGTGACAATCAGACACACAGGTGATCCTTTGTACTTGAATTGACTGAGCCTGAGACTCGACTGAGACTGAGTGAAGGAACTAAATAGACAGTCATCAGGGCTCAAAAGTTGAAGTCCTTTGCTACCAGCCACACCTGAAAAGTTACTCGCCACTGCAAGCCATAACATACCCACTAGGGCTGAATTTCTACTTGCCAGGGCTGAATTTTCACTAGCCATTGGCTAGTGGCGAGTGGAAATTTTGAGCCTTGCAGTCATAATATATCCATACATTCAAAACAAGATGAACAAACAACAGTTACAGAGCAACTTACACACACAGTGTTACATCAACATAGATAAGAGGCACACAAGCATATAATGAGGTGTGGTGTACTCTGGTGCTGCAATAGTTGTGTGCTTTATTGTTGATTACAAGCTGCTGATTCTGAAGCTAAGAGGTCTATCCTGTACTGTACTTTTAAAAGAAGCACTGCAGTCCTTATGAGAGAAAGAGAAAGCTGATGAAATGTTGACACTAGCTACTAGTGTATAGGTACAAAGGCAGTGTGGCGTTGCTTGCAATTGCAGGAAGTGTATTTGTGATTTGTAGACAGTGACACTTACAGTGACAGACAAGAACAGTTTAAATTAAACTGTAAGAAAAAACATTTTGATTGGTAGGTGAAAAACAGGCAAGAGATCCTACACCTGAGTGGAGGATGACAATAAGCGATACTAAATGCATGCAGCAAATATTACTTTCGGACTGACAGCAGACAAATATTACTGCACATGATAGAAGCTCTGCCTGCTAAGGGCTGGAGTAATAGAAAGGTCTAAGCTCAATGCATGGTTTGTTAGTGGTAGTAAATTTGTAATCTAAAAACTGACTGCGGCCATAGTTACTGCAGCTTGTGCAGCAAATGATTATCTTCCTCCTTCTCCTGAGGAAGCTGTTTATAAAAGTGATGTGAAAAATTTGACCAGTAGTTCTAAACCTTTTAACACTAAAGAGTAGCATTTTTAAATTTTAAAACACCTCCAAAAATAAAGAATTAGTGGGTGGGAAGTGGATGCTGCTGCTGCTGATGATGTTGTTGATATTGGTTTAGGATAATTTTTTCTGTTACAGATGAAGTATATACTGAGAGCGATGATGATATGACCAAAAATGTATCTATATCTGAAAAGAAAATGCCCCGTTTTCCTCACTGAAAATAAGCAATATGCCTGTTTATATATGATTTCAAAGATTAACTGGAAAGTCTGTAAAAGTAAACATGTACAAAAATGCATAATCGTCATATTTTCTGTCACCATCATCAACAATGATAGCTACTGTACACCTTCTTCCTGAATGTACCTGATTTGTTGGTGATGTGTGGTGCTGCTGCTGCTGTCTCAGTATTAGTGGGAACATTCACCACCATCCATCCCATATCCACTTCCACCACTACAGTCTGTGGAGATGATTATCCTACTCTGACCACCACCACCACTACTACTACTATTAATAGTATCCAGCATTGTGGATACCCCAGCCTGACATTTGATGCTCAGAGCCAAATGATAGAGAAGCTGGAACTACAAAATCCCCTGAAAATGTAATATCACTGCTAGCCAATTTCCACCCACTTCCTGGTTTGTCTGAGCTATGAAAGAGCTCTTGTCTTCATCATCCCCATCACTTGGTTTCACACTGTCAGACACAGTAGGGACAGAGTTAGGAAGATTCAACTCTGTGCTGCTACTGCTGTGACAGTAACATAGTTCAGAATCCTTGGGATGTGGCGGAATGGCAGCAGTATCTGCTGGTGCTGGGCTCAAGGTCCTACTACTACTACTATGCAGCTGTTGCTTCTGCTGGAGGATTCCTCCACTT